>CM053591.1:170323909-170354531 GCA_028646515.1 Pseudochirops corinnae
AGGAACGATATAAAATCTAAACTGGACATCTTGCCACACAGAAGAGTAGGGGGAAGGGGGATGAGAGGTGGGATGATGGAGGGGAGGGCAGGGTGGGGGGGAGGGCTGATGGAAGTTCACACTTCTGTAGAGGGACAGGGTAGAGAGTGGGTGGGGGGGGCAGGATAGGAAGAAGGGACATGTAATCAGACTCTCACAATATGCTCACCGTGGAGAGGTTCTGTGTAATTACACATTTAGCCTATATTTGATTGCTTTTCTTCCAGTGGGGATGGGTGATGAGGGAGAAAGAGAATCTAGAATCTAAAGTTCTATAAACAAATGTTAAAAATATATATATGTGTGTGTGTGTATATATATATATATATATATACACACACAATTATTATTATTATTATTATTAACTATATCCAACTGGAACTTGAGATACACAGGCACTGTGGTTGGGAGAGCCATCCTGCCCTACCGAAAAGACAGAGGGGTGAAGGGGCAAGACATAGGAGAGAATAGATTGGGGGTGGGGGGATACACTGAGATGGCTGTTTCGGGGTGAAAGATGGGGAGAAAATTTGTAACTCAAAATTTCATGAAAATCAATGATGTAAACTAAACTAAAATAAAAAATCAATTAAAAAAAAAAAGAACTGGCTCATGGTAAATGTTTCAATAGGTCCACAAATTAATAACTGACAATGATATAGGTTTCAAAGCATTTTACATATATTTCATTTGAGGTTCTAAACTTTTATTACCAAAAATTCTTGCTTCTTATAAACTATACATGAAAAAACCCGACTTCTTTTCCCTTGTATCCTGTTCCTACCACCTCCAGGCACCCAATCTCTATGCCAGCAACCTGTTTTGTTGAGGCTAAAAAATGCAGAGGAGTTCTTGATCCCACAATATAATCTGGGCTGCAAAATGCTGGATACCTGTTATCATACTTTGAACTCTAATATTTTGAACATATATCTAAGAGATATGGCCACCAAGAAAGAGAGCTTGTACAAGTGTGTTAGTATCATCGCCTAAAATAGTGCCACTATAACACAAACCACAAATTCTGCATTACTTTCTTTCAGAGTCAAAGGACAAACTTAAATCAGTTTTTGACATTTTCATCCTAAGAACACTTCTCAGAGAATCTCTTGTATTATTAAAAAGGAATATTGTCTTGGCAAGGTTTCTTGTAGACAAATCCAATGTGCATTCATTGAAAACATTCATGTCAATGACTATCAGAAAGTATTTTAAGCTACATTTTTAAAAACAAAAGAGAGCACATGTATAGTTTCTCACCAGTGGCACTTCCAACATTTTTCCAAAATACATAATACACTAGGAAGTACATTCATTTAGTGCATAAGTAAATCTTCAACAAACATGGGTACCAAGAGTTGGGTCTAGAATAGAGGCAGCTCACCTTATCAGTTATTACTCATATTTGACATTTTAAAATGCAAAACCATGTCTCCTCTCCTCCCCAAAGAAATATACAAAAGACACAAATCTGATGATCAGAACCAAAAAGAATGTTTGAAAAAAATTAAAAAGCAACAACATTGTAAGGGCATCTTCTCACATGTAAAATTGTGATAAAAGTACTTTAGCTTCTTTTCATTCAATACATTTTCATCGAGTGGCTCTAGTATACACAGTACTAATAAAGTGATAGTTGGTTATTTATGCAATCAATTAACATTTACTAAACATAAGATATTTGTCAGTATACTGTGCATCATAAGGCAGGAACACATAGCAAAGACACAAATCCTGCATTCTGATGACTCAGAAATTTAAAGGAATAACAAAACTGTTCCAATTAATGGAATTCAAGTTTATCCTCAAATTCTGGACACTTATTTTGTAGTAATGAGGTGACCTAGATAAATGCTTGAGCTTAATTCTAGCTTTCAATTTTAAGATCTGGGGGAAAATGAGACTAAACTGTAAAGAACTAAAAGAGAAAAGGCACTTACTGTAATTTCTAAGTGGGATATATCTCGTATGATACCACTGCCTAAGCAGATTAACACCATAAAAAATCCAAATTCACGGATGGAGCTTATTCGTCCAATTACAACATCACCACGTTCAACATCTCGGAAAAAGAGCTCTCTCCTGTCAACGCTGGGGACATCCATGAATTGCTCCAAAGGTGGCATCACAGCATAATAGTCTAAGGTCAAGAATTGAGGAAATAAAATTGATTAGCAGCAGTTTTGTTTCCCGAAAATTTCCCTTCCCAAAGAAGTTAAAACAGTATGCCTTTGTGGGACATATATTGTACTTGAGAAATTACCTTCATTTTCTTCATTGATTTCAGAAACTGTGGGTACATTTTGTTTCCACGAAAGAGCAAAAAGAAGATCAGCTTTTCTGGAAATGAACTTTTGAATTTCAATGTTGTCACCTCTCCTCTCTTTCCTAAAGAAAACAAATCACTTTTCTTGAACTCTTTGATTACATTGATCCTTACCTCTGGTGGCACAGACGGTTACACAGCACTGCCTCAACACATCTGACAGGTCACTTAAACTCTGACCTCAGTCTCCATACCTGTAAAAATGCAACTAGAAACACCATCTACCCTAAAAGGTTGTTTCAAATAAATAAATTAATCTACATAAAGTGTTTTGCAAACCTCAAAGTCTATATAAATATTAGGCATTAATATATTCAACTTAGAGCAAACAAGGTAAAACCAGGATTCAATGTTTACAACGTGCAGAGCCCTATGCCGATACAGAGGTATAGATGGGTGCTGACCTCAAGGATGCACAATCTGGTAGAGAAGATGTGATGTAAGCAAATAGGCCACAAAATAGAATATAGTATGATTTTTGGAAATACTTCAATGCTCACAAAACATTTTTTGCACAATACTCTGGGGAAGCAGGTGGTGCAAGTTCCAATTCCAAGTTCAGAGAAAAGGAGCTTGCTCTCTGACTCTGAAGTTTTACAGGCCTTCTCCTGTTTTAGCCTCTCACACTGTCTTACAGTCCATCCATGAGATCCAGAGACAAAGGTGAGAAAAGATTGGGAAGGGAGAATACACATGAACACGAACGAACACACACACACACACACACACACACACACACACACACTCAAGGTCTGCAAGGTGTTTTACAAAAATTATTTCATTTTATGCTCACAACAACCTTGGGAGGTAGACAGTACTATTATTCTTGTTTTACAGAAGAGAACAATGAGGTGAACAGAGATTAAGTGGGTCTGGGGTTACTAAACTAGTAGGAATGTGAGGCTGGATTGGAACTCAGGTCTTTCTGATGCTACAACTTCCTAATTCCAAATTCAGTGCTCTATTCAATACAGTTGCTTCAATTAGATTTAGAGGCCATTCATCCCAATTCTTCCACAAGCCCCTAAAAGTCAACTGATCTGCCCACCTCAAACAGGCAGTAAGTGGAAAGGCTGGCATTCATATCTTTTCAACTACTTTTGAAAAATCCAAAACATCCTTGAAATTAGGGATTTAGGACAGCACTGTGTCTAGGACCAAGCCTTTCCTACAAATTCAGGGAGAGTATCCCCGCCACTTCTGGCAGCTCTGAGCAACAACCCCCAGAAAGAAGTCTTAAGGTCCCGCTTCTCTGGACAACCGATTGCTCTGCAGCATCCACCACGTGGTTCTTATCAACAACAGCAAGTGGACAAGAAGAGGCTGAATTGTTACAGACCCTCCTGATCTCCTGAAACCCCAAGATTCTTGTCCTGATGGACCCTAGTACAACGCTACAGACACATGGACAACGAATAAACACCTAATAATTCTGCACGACTCTCGGTAACAGCTAAACCTTTCAAAATTTTTGTTAAAACTTCTCCCACTCACTGTTATAATCTGGGACTCCTAAAGTTTCTTTTCTAGGACAGGCATGAGCCTTCCAATAAGTAAGAAGAAAATTTGTTTACCAAATGTCTACAGCAACTCATGAACACCGAATGAAGAAAGGAAAGGGCTTTCATTCAAACCAATGGAATGTGACTGCCAGGGGATACCACAGGTACCTGAAGCACTAACAGAATGAATAGGGTGTGATCAGGTTAAAGGAAAGGGGAAAGTTTTCAGACAGTGGAGTAAGTGAAGCAGCTCATGGCGTGGAAGGGGGACCTGGCTGCGCCCCCCCCCCCGGCCACACAGGCACATTCCCTTCTGGGAGCATCGGGATGCCCGCTGCCAAGGTGGGCCTTGACACTCCCCAGGCCACAACATCCTCTATAAAATAAGGGCGGTGCGCATGGCAGGGGTTCTGGGGCCTTCTGGGGTCTGGATCTGGAGCTCGGGGAGAAGGCATGGCTTTTAACAATACAAGTTCCCTGGGCCTCAGTTTTCACGCTGGTTAAATGGGTGCGTGCACGAGTCTAACAACAGTGCGTACGAGGGCAACATTCTCCACGTGACCCAACTCCCGCTACTACTCATTAAGCATCCAGCCCGCGTCCGGTTCCCTCCTCTCCAAAGGCAGCCCCGGGGACAGGCCTGGCACCGCTGCCATGCCCTCAGCCTTTACCGGGAGGGACCCGGAGCCCGAGGGCGGGGCTCACACCTGCCCGGGACTGGCCTAGGGTCACTCCAGGCCGGCCCATCTGGAGGTTGGGAGGGGGAATTCCTGAACCTGCGCCAGGCTTCCGGTATGCACAGAAGGCCGGGGCTCCAGGAGATTGGAGAGGGTGGAACAAGTGCTCTCCCAAATATATTCAGGTGACCACTCCCCCTCCCATGGCTCCCGCGTGCGGGGCAGCTCCCCCCACCAGGTGTGCAGGATGTTCAGGTTGCCCCCCACTCCGGGGTGCACCCGCTCAACACGCCCCCTCCCCCAGGGCGCGGGGCGTTCCCGGCCGCCATTACCTGGCCTGCAGCGGCGGCGCCCCGCGGGCCGTGTCGGCGGCCGGGCCCAGGAGGCCCCGGAATTGCGGGTTGTCCTGCTGCTCGCTGCGGAGCAGGGACAGGAGCGAGGGCCCGTGGCAGCCCAGCGACTGCCGCAGCAGGTCGCGGTCCATGGCGCGGAGCAGCCCCGGCCCAGGCCCAGGCCCAGGCCTCCGCTCCGTCGAACTCGCCTCACGCTCCTCCTCCCGCCGCCGCCACCGCCACTGTCTCAGCGCCGGCCGGCCCGCGAGCGGCGGAAGTGGCCGGGACCCCGCCGGAAGCGCAGGAGACACCTCCCTCCTCCCGGGAGAGCGGAGACTCCGCCCCCGGCAGCGGCCCAGCGCTTTCTTCACACCCTACGCGGGGCGACGGAAACCCTTGAGGGCACCCCCTAGTGGCTCGGAGGCTGTACGGGGGCGGGGCGGGCGGGGGGAGTGGGAAAGAAAGGAGGGGGGCAGGAAGAGGGAAATTAGGGAAGACTAAAGAAAGAAGACTAGGAAGAAAGAATAGAGAGAGGGAAGGAGGAAAGAAAGGAGTCAGGAAGATCTGAATTCAAATGTAACCCAAGACACTTCCTGGCCATGTGACTCTGGGCAAGTCACTTAGCCTGTCAGCCTCAGTTTCCCCAAGTGTAAAATGGTGTAGGAGTGGCACCTACTCCTAGATGCTTGTGAGGATGAAGGCAGGTAACATTAGTAACATGCTCAGTGCGTGCCCAGCGCACGGTAGGTGCTTGTTTCCTTCCTTCCTTCAGTCCTTTATTTTCTTCCTAATAACAGATCAGGAAACACATTGAAAGAGGGAAGCTGACGCTTCCGGAGGCGTAGAGGCCGGTGCGTGTCCAGACACTACACTAAAATCAGTCACGTCCCCATGCATGTGGTGTATTGTCTTCACATCAGAATTTATGCTCCTTGAGGGGGGAGATTTTTAACCCTTTAAATCCCCATGCTTCACACTAAGGTTTAATAATTGCTTGTTGACTGACTGACTGACCATTGTAGCTCTTGAGCCCCCATTGGTGTGCTTTCCATTTTGTACAAGGTCAATCACAATGACATCATTGATGTCATTTAAAAAAATTCCGGTGACTTAAATATGAAGCATTTACTTGAAAGTAAGAATAAATCATAACATTTACACAATAAAGGCTAAAGCAGGAATAATTTTAAAAAATTATAGTCTACCCACAAACATGGAGTATGTGGTTTCAGAGAAGAGTGAATGAGAATTTATAGAAAGAAACCTACTGGGAAGGTACATGAATTGGGAAGATCATATCCCTGGGGCTACTCACCACAGGCCTCGGTGTCCTTGGTCCCTTCAGGAACAGTCTATATCCCATAAAGCTGCTTCTCTGCTAGCTTTTCTCCTTGTTCTCACTGTTCTTTCACTATACAAAATCACTCCTGCTTTTGAGCAGATGAAACAATGACAAGCTCTTTTAGTTCACCATCACCCTTGACAGAATACTAAGAAAATGATATGTGCTTTTAACAACATTGTATTTATTCAGTGATAAGCAGTTCCTCTAAACCAGAGAACTGAAAGCTGAGCTTGGTCCTCGGGGCAATGAAGACAAGCCCAATTAGTTCTTCCTTCGATAAGATTTTTTTTTCTCCAAATCAGCTTGTAGCAAAGCAAAAAAATAAAAATAAAAATTCCCCCAATAAGCACCACTCATACTAGATGTACAGCCTATCCTTTCTCCTTCTCAAACTACTTACGGTCATAGAGGGTAAATAGTTTCCCCTCTCTGAAGCTGTAGATGGAACTAGAAAGTGATAAACTCAAATAGCTCTGTATTTAGCAGCCAGATTCAGTTTCCTCCAATTAACTGAAGAAGTCTATTAACTGACCCAGACTTTATCTAGCCCATCAACAAAGCAGTCAGCAAGCACCTAATAACCAAAGAATCAGCTCTCAGCTGCAAGCAATTTTTCTTCTATGTATGGCTTCTGCCTCAAGCTCCTTGTGACTTCTTTTGTATTCAGTTTACTTCTCTTTTTTTCTTTATCTCTTCCTCTCTTTTTTTCCTCATTTATATTCTTCTCAGACTTCATATAGTTTCTTTTTGATTTTATGTATCTTCCAGTGTGTCAAATCAGATCCTTCTCGTAGACATTTATTTATAAGATAAATTTATTTTATAAGGTAAAATTTAAGAAGTCTACCTTTCTGTCAGATATAAACTCAATAGTCTTATAAAATTTCCACATAATCCACAAACAAGTTATTTGATTTATGATTTTGTCAGTTATAATAATCATTGAATCTCTAAAACCAGCCACATACAAATAAACTGATGGACTATAATGCCCAGTAGCCGTCATTTTGGTCATTGCTCTGCCTTCAAACAGATCTTCTCAGTAAATGCATCCAAGGGACATTTCTCTATCTGGTCCTCAAAATAATCTCTGTCGCTCTTCAACATTTTATCTGAAAGACTGTTTCTTCTCAAGCTGATTTTGTCAATTTTCTTTATGTAAATTTTCTCTTTTTTTTTTGTCACATTCAGCAACCAAATTGTTCATATATGAAGGGGATAGTACTTTATATTTATAAGATTTATTAATTTAAAAAAATCCAACAGAACCTATAAGGATATTTTTTTGAATGGCTCAGTCCCTTAGTTGAGTGTAGGGAAAATTCCTTCTCCATTCTCTCAGCAATCCAGACAAAGTATTTGTTCTTTGCTACTTCCCTGTATCAATTAAAAGCCATTTACTAACTTACTCTCTTATAGCTTAACTGTTTGCAATTAACTACAAACCCAATTCACATAAAAGTGATGAATGGTAGAAGATTTGTATGAAGGATGAGAAGGCTTTTAAGTTACTATAAAAATCAGAAATTATGAACAACTTACAGAAACAGAAAAAATCTTGGAGTAAATGCCAGCTATCCAAGCCTAGAGTGGTAAGAGCTGGATTAGCTGCTTCATCCTTTCCCAGATCTTGGCTCCATGCTATCCTAGCCACAGCCCCTCTTTGGGGCTTGAATTAGGTGAGCTTGATCTGCCTGACACCAGATTCTTAGTCTTAAAGCACCAAATGAGTGCTAGAAGGTCTGTCTCTGATTTTTGGTCTTTCTGTCTGCATCTCTGTCTCTGTCAATCTCTTCAACTTCTTTACCTCCCAGAAGGCTTCAGGAGCTTGGTTTCCCCCAAATTACATTTGCATTAATTAAAAAAAGATTATTAATACATTCACATCTTTAGGCATGGTACATTTCCATATTGTCTTGTAGAATGAACCCTCTTTCATGACAAAAATAAATAAGCAAAAGTAATGGAAACAAAAGATTGTACCTGATATTCTTTCCTAGTAGCCCCCCTTCTACCCCCACCCCCCAGCAAAAGGGAGGAAAATGTGTCATTATTTGTCCTCTGGGACTTTCTTTTCACTTTTATTTTAAGAGATCCCTGTCCCTTGTATGAGACATTTAAATAGTTCCCACACAGATGACCAAGGATATTTAAGGATCATTTGAAGGATCTGCAACTACTTTGCCCAGAAAAGAGAAGACTTATGGAGGGATATGATGACCTTTCCAAGAATCTGTAAGACCGTCATTTGAAAGAAGGGATTGAGCTTCTTCATAATCCTAGAGGGTAGAACTAAAACCAATGGGTAGAATCTATAGGAAGGCAGATTTTGACTCCATATAAGGAAATGTTTGATAACTTAGACAAAGATGGTCTTAAGAAGTGGCATGCTTCTTCCTTATCTGGAAGTCTTCTAATAGAGACTGGATGGCCACTTAGGACTCTTAGGCTTTGGAGTTAGAACAGCTCTTGAAGATCATCTAATCAAAACACCTAATTTTACAGAAATGAAACAGACCCAGAAGTTTGTCCCTATCTTTTAACCCAAGGAAGTGTTCTTGGGGACTCCTATTCTCTAAGGTATCATGCTGTGCATTCAAAGTGACTTGCCAAGGGTCTCAACAGTTTATAGTGTCAAAGTTGGGATTGAAACCTAGGTTTTCATCCAGACCTGGAGTGCCTTTCACTATATCACTTGTCAGGATTGTTGTAGAAGGGATTCTTGATTCAGGCACAGATTGTACTAGGTGACCTTTTAATTATATTATTAAATGACGCCTTTCCACTCTCCCTACAAAAGGTCAGCTTGGCTTCCTTCAATAGTTTTTGCTGATTTCCTCTTAGTCCATTAGAGGGTGCTCTAAGATCATTGTAGACCACAGATTTCTCTTTACCGTCAAGCAGGCACAAAATAATTGTGTAGTTTTTGGGACTGAGGTGAGAATGGGCAGCAGTGGTGATTTCACTACCTATAATGTGGAATCATTTTAGAAACCAAGTTTGTCACCGAAAACTTTCTTTATCTTTAACTCTACAGAGAGATGCTAGGGGCACACATATTCTCTGAACTGGTTCACTGCCTGTTCTAAAGCTGATTGGGCCACACTAGGAATAGAACCAGTGATTTCAGACACCCAGAATCTCATAAATCCTATATCACATATCCCATTCCTTCTCTAAGTCATTCTTGATAAGTGGTCATCTGATCTCTCCTTGAAGACTCTCATTGAGGGGAAACCTTAGATGGTCCATTCCATTTTTGGACAACTATGATTATGGGAAAGTATTTCCTAATGTCAAGTGTAAATTTGCCTCTTCAGAATTTCCATCCATTCCTCTTTATTCTGCTCTCTGGGGCCAAGCAGAACATATCTTTTCCCTAATCTAGACTAGATATTGCCTCATTTATATAATACTCTGATCTCTTTAGCTAACCAGCCTAGAAGAGTCGTTATAAAACATTATGACATGTGGAAAGAAATAGTAATATCTATCTATCTGTGCTCACTCACATATGAATGTATGAATGTGCATACATGTATAGTTGCACAATATTTGAATCTTAGGATATTTAGCTTAATGGATTGGGGTCTGTGGTGGTCTGGTGAATGTTTAACAAAAAACTCTTGAAAAAACACATTTAAGTTTAATCTGCATCATTACAATTTTAGCTGTCACTTAAGTCTAGACAATCAAGAAAATAATAAATCAAGCCATATTTGTAGTTTTCTGAGTTATAAATAAATGTTCAAGCTGCAAAATTTAACAACTGTCTCTCATAAACCAGCAAGAGCTTGCTCCAGCCTGCCGCTGATAGAGCACTGTGATAATAATGCAGTAGCTAGCCTCTAGAAAAAGGACTAGACCTGATCCCAGAAAGCAAAACGAGGAAAAATGGATGGGAGTTGTAAATAGACAAATTTAGACTTGATGGCAGAAAAAAACTTCCTTACAGTGAGTACTGTCCCAAAGTGGGATGGACTGGTTTGAAATGATAATGAATTTCGTATGAGTGAAAGCCATCAAGAAGAGGCTGGATTACCACTTGTCAGAGACTTTTGTTTAGACATAGGTTGGACTGGATGACCTCTGAGGTTTCTTCTATTGCTGTGATTCTGTGATTCTGTGATTACCAGCTCCAGTACCAGAGTGGGCCAGTTAGCTATGATTAGATAGCAATCCTATTTCAGACATCTTTCATGTGGTTGCCATTAGTTACAAGGACGATTAAGCAAGGCAATATGGAATGGTTCAGAGGAAACCTAATTATCAGTGTTAGAAAAAAAAAAAACAATAGAAAGCAGATACCTTACAGATCAAGAATGAACCAATGTAATCATCTTCATATTTAAAAGGCATGATTACACAAAAGGAAGCAGTGGATAGAAAGCTAGCCTCTGAGTCACGAAGTCCTCACGAAGTCCTGTTTTCAAATCTTGCCTCTGACAAAGTGAATGTATGACTAGATAAGTCACTTAACTTCTTTCAGTGCCCCTTGCAGTTTTCTACGACTAAAAATTGCTTATCAGTATTGGTAGAGTTTTTATATTGAGGGTTCAATACAATGAAATCACATTGTCCTGATCAAAAAAGAGTTACATACAATGGTACATGTATACATAAGTCTTAGATGACCAGTTTGTTAGTAATAGCTCAGAATGTGAAACTGAGCTAACAACATATGCTAAATAGGTACATAGTGAAGGGTGTTATTATCGGTCAGATTAGCCTAAGTAAAATGAATTCATAACATCATAGATTTGGTGCTAAAAGGGACCTCAAAGGCATTCTGGTTTAACCTGTTTACTTTAGAGATGAAGAAACGGAGGTCAAGGGCAAGTGACTTGTCCAAAGTCATACAGGCAGTAGGTGTCAGAAGTGGAACTTGAGCCTAAGTTCTCTGATTTCAGAGCCCATGCTTTTCCACTGTACTTTGCTGCCTCCCATCTCTACCAACAGTTCTGGATTCATTGTTGTTCAGATGACAATGAGCACCTCCCAATTGCCTTTGAATACTTATTTTTGGCTTCATAGGTGGAGAAACCAAAGATGGACTACTTTGGGCACAGGGAATGAATTATTGGGCTTAGTACATTTCCATTCATGACAAGATTCAGCATATTAGGAAAAAGATTGAAAACCTGATCATCACCAAAGACTCAGAAAAATGGCACTGAGGCATGTGGTTTCTCTGAAGTCCTCATTTGTATCTTGTATAGACATTGTTTAATCATGTCCCTATTAATGGGCACTCACTTTGTTTCCATTTTTTTTTTTTGCTACCAAAAAGATTGTTGCTATGAATGTTTTGTTGCATATGGGACCTCTTTGGGGAATATACCCAATATTAGGATTTCTGGGCCAAGAGATATGAACAGTTGAGTGATATTTCTTAAATGAAAATTCTCTTCAAGAATGGTTGTGCCAATTCAGAACTCTTTTAACAGTATATCTAGATGAACTATATTCTAACATCCCCTCTAGCCTTAGCTCTTTTTATATTTTATTTTTATTATTATTGTCATCATTAGTTTTTATTACCAATTTCAGACATTTTAATTTGCACTCCTCTTGATGTTTGTGTTTCATAACTTGTTGAAGTTTTGATTTGCTCATGGTCACAGAGCTAGTGAGCATCTGACAACTGTATGTAAACTCAGGTCTTTTGATTTTGAGTTCAGTGGTTGAAAATCTCAACTTTTCAAGTGTATGATGAGAGATACAGCTTGCCAGACAACAGTTCATGGGAGAAAGACCTGATAATTTTAGTAGACCTCAAACTCTATATGATGTGGCAACCAAAACAATCTACTGTGCTCTTTGGATGCCTCCAGAGACTAAGGAAGTGATAATCTCTCTACATTCTTCCTTGGTCAGTCCACGTCTGGAATATGGTGTCAATGCCATGTTTTAGAAAGGCATCGATAAGCCAGGAAACAAATATAGGAGGGCATTCTGTATAATGAAAGGATAGGGAATCCTATTATACAAATATTAGACATTAGTGATATTCAGCTTAGATAAAGGAAAATTTGAATGGAATGGGACATAAGTATCTTCAGGTATTTGGAGGGCTAGCACTTGGAAGAAACATTAGACTGTTTTTGTTTGACCTCACGGGGCAGAACTGGAAGCAATCAGTGGAAATTACAGAGGCATATCAATGCAAGGAAAAATTTCCCAACAATTAAAGCGTCCTCAAAGTGGAATAGGCTACCTCTGTAGGTAGTAAGTTCCTTGTTACTGGAGTAAGTAGGGCCTAGAAGACCATTTGTTGACAATATTGTAGAAAGAACTTTTGTTTCAGGTATAGCTTGGACTAAATGGCCTGGTGAGGTCCCTTCCAACTCAAAGATTCTGATTCTATGAGAACATAGCAGGGACCTGGCTTGAAATGATCAGGTTGCTGGGGCAGGAGGAATGGGGACACAAGGATAGACTAGCCTAGGATACCTAGACTGGGTTAACTGGTCCTTGTCTGAGACTTTGACTCCCTTGGCACTGTTGCAAGGGGAGACACCTGAGAAAGAAGATACAACTTTGTATGTAGGAGGGTGGGCTGGGGGGGGGGGGGTTTAGACTACTCTGAGATAGGATGCAGAGGTCAGTACAAAACTCAAGTTGACCAGAAAAGAAGAGGAAATGTTGGAAAAGGAGAGCAGAGATTAAGGGGAAGATAATTGGTGGTTTTAAAAATGCCTAATGGGAAATATTATTTGGAGAATAAAGAGAGGAGTGTGTGTTTGTGTTTTGTGTGTGTGTGTGTGTGCGTGTGTGTGTGTGTGTGTATAAATACATGCATGTGAAGTGGGGGTTGATGTAATGTATGGAGGAGTTTGACACCCCTCACTTTAACCAATTAATCAGTAGACATAATTAGGCTTGTAGTAAGAGGAAAGAAACCCTCTAGGGAAGCGGTTCTCAACCTGTGGGTCATGACCCCTTTGGGGGTTGAACGACCCTTTTACAGAGGCCACAGGGGTCTCCTAGGACCATTGGAAAACACATTATTTCCAATGGTCTTAGGAACTGAGACACTGCTCCTCTACTGTCTCCAGGTGGGTCCGCCCACATGCAGATATGCCCACATACGAGTATTAAAGGGTCATGACATTAGGAAGGTTGAGAACCAATGTTCTGTGGACCTGGCTTACTAATGTAATTGGTTGTTTGGGAAGTGGTCCTGGAGGAGGTGATAAAGTAGGATTCCAATAAGAATATGTTCATGATCTGTTATTTACTTAGATCACAGGATTATGGGTTTAAATCTGGAATGGATGAACCTTAGAAGTCATCTAGACCAGAGGTTTCAAACTCATGGCCTGCAGGCTGCATTCTATGTAGACAGAAATAGAATAAAATGTAATTGGTAAATCTCTAAAAAATACAATAAAACATAGATGATGTTAATTTGTGTTTTTTTAAAGTCAATATGCAGGCCATAGGGATATGTTTCTATTTGAATTTGACACCACTGATCTAGTCCAACACCTTCATTTTACAAATCAATTAACTGGGACCCATGAAAGGTGTAACTTGCCCAAGGTCTTTAATAAGGGAAGATTATACACAATATTGGCAGATGTTAAAACAACAACAACTAGAAAAAAAGGTTTGAGTAGCAAGCATGAAGTTTCACTGGTATTTGGAAAGGAAGACAGTGCATTTGAGACCTATGGACCAGGGGATAGATAGCAATGTCTCTTACATTAATTTCCCTCTTTACTCTCAGCATCATTACCCTAGCTAAGACCATTTTATTCTTTGATGGATAAATGGCCAGGTATCCATATGAAAATTCAATTCAACGAACCTTTGTGTGTAATGAATATTTTGTGCCAGACACTAGGGATACCAACACAAAAATAAAATATTTCCTGCCTTCCAGGAGTTTATATTCTACTAGGGAGGTACTGTGTATACTCAGATAAGTAAACATTAAGTAATTTCAGGAGACAGAGACCGCTGGGAGCTATTTGGGCTTGTCCTCTTGTCTGGACTATTGAAATAGTCTTTTGATTGATCCCTGTGCCTCAAGTCTCTCTCCTTTCCAATCTATCCTTCACACACATCAAGTCAAGATTCCTAAAACACATGTCATTCATCTCCTTAAAAACCTTCAGTGGTCTCCCTATTGTTTCTAGGATAAAATAGAATTTCTCAGTTGGCATTTGAAGTCCTTCCCAATCTGATTCCCACTTATTTTTCCAGACTTACATATTATGACATTCCTTCATGTAGGCTACATTTTAGGCAAACTTGTCTACTAGCGGTTCCTAGAACTTGTGCCACCTCCCCACATCAATGCCTCTGTACAAACTGTTCTCTATCCCTGGCATGTACTCCCTCCTCCCCTCCATCCCCTGGTTTCATTCTGACTTCAATCCAGGTGCCACTTTCTCCAAGAAACCTTTGCCTATTCCCCCAGCTGGCATTTTCTCTTCCTCCTGAACCTTCTTTGCATTTACTTATCTGTGTACATATTATACCAAGGAGAATGTGAACTCCTAGTGGGCAGTCATTATTTTATTTTTGTCTTGGTATCCCCAGGAACTAACATAGTGTCTAGCACAAAATGGAATGAATAAATGCTTGCTGAATTGAATTTTCATTTAGATATCTGGATATTTGCACCACAGGGACTATACTTGCCAAGGATTGCATTTTTCCAAAATAAGAGAATCCATTTCTTTCCTGACCTACTCATTACTGATGTGGCTTTTGTCCCTTGCCATGAATCCATAGGCCAGATCTGAGCTGGAGTATGAAAATATTCAATAGGCTAAAAGGGATTAGTTTTAAAAGTATAGAGCAAAGCTCCTTCAAGCTTCTGACATTCTTTCTGCATAGATTCTGATTTCCTACTGAAACCCAAACTAGTTGCTGAAAAAAGCCTGTGAAGAGCACAAGGGGCCCACAGGGAGAAAAGAAAAGTCTAAATATTCAGAGCGTAGCTTTGTGAATATAATTAAAGCAAAGGTAAGGAGCCTGGTGGAGGAACAGGGATCCTCTGTTCTAAAAGTGTCCTTTATTCCTTCATGGATTGTGAGATGTGTGTCTTGTGGTACGCAGCAGAGGGATGTTCATTGCAGCAAGAACTTTCCTGAGGCAAGGTAATAGTAATGATAATGATTAAAATTTATATAGCATTTTAAGGTTTGCAAAGCACTCCTCATATATTATTTTATTTGATCCTTGACCTATAAGATTATTATCTCCATTTTGGAGATGAAGAAACTAAGGTTCAGAAAGAGGTAAAGAGACTTGAAAAGGGACAAATAATCGGTAAGTGTCTAAGTCAGTATTTGAACTCAGGTTTTCTGATTCCGAGTCTGGAACTCTATCCATTACATCATCCAAATGTTAACTGTGTTTACTTACTTTCTCCTTAGTTTTTCCAGTTGTCACCAAATGATTTTCCTAGACTTCATTTCCATCCCATCTTTTGCAAGTTCCAGGGCTTTCTTGCTAATGTGACTATAGATGTTAGGCTTCTAAGCCCCAGTATTTTAAGAATGATTTTCCCAAATGTTAAATTGCTCCAAGGTTTTGTGTTGAAAAACCTTAAGAAAAATATTTGCTTCCAAAACCTTTTTGGATATTATCAAGCTACACACTGCAATCTATTCATTCTGGAAGTGGATATGGAATCAGGGGTACTGAGTTAAAATTTAGGTTCTGATATGTATGACTTGGGTGACTTTGGGAAGTCCCATATTCTCTGGGTCTCAATTGCCTCATTTATAAAATGAAGGGGTTGGACTGAATAGTTTCTAAGGTCCTTTTCAGATTCTAAATCTATGAGCCCATGAGAAAACAGTGAAGATCTGAGCTTCATGGGTGTCCAAGCCTCCTACCTTGATGTGGGAGTAACCTCATTCTGTGTTTCTAGAGAAAGGAAACTAATTATAAAGACTGGGCATATATGGGCCACTTTTACCCAGGAAAATCATACTTTTAATATTCTTATAAATCATCTACTTGATTATTGTCTTTTACTTTTCAAGATGACACCACTAATGACAACATTATGACACACATGCACAATTGGAAAAAAAACGAGGCAGGTTATCAGTCCCTCCTCTACTGTCCACACGTAGTTTTAAGGCACAGCACCATGGACAGTTCCCTCTACTCTGTTTCTGCCATCAGTCTCTACAAGTTTTCCTTAAAACACTGTGTATAATTGCTCTATGCAAAGCTATTCTGCTACTGCTGTTTCCCAGAAGAATTCAGATACATTATTCCATTTGAAATTGTTCTTCAGTGTCATTATATTCTCTCTCAGACTAACCCAGCCTTATTCTATGCTGCTCTACAGAGTAGAACTAGAGCTAATGAATAGAAGTTTCTGGGAGGTATATTTTGGCTCAGTATAGATATAATAGACCTATGTGACTGATAGGATTACAGTTCACATGAGTTCTGTATCTTAAGAATGGGCCTGTTTGAAGTTCCTAGGAGTTAAATCCTTTGAGATGTCCATGCCTTAGCGCAAGAAAAATTTTATCATAGGAGAGAAGAAAGGAGGGAAAGGCATGGAAAAGTGACGAGAAGTGAAATTCAGGGAATCTTTATGGTTTTTTTCCTGAGTTGTTGAGGGTGAGGAGTTGAATAGAAGTTTGTAGGATGTGGTTCTGTTGAATAGGGACAGCTGTATTGTCGGCTATGCTCAATTTTGTGTTCTCATCCTAGAAGCTAGAGAGGAAAGGAACCCAGAAAACTTACTCTACTGGGGGGGGGGGAGGGGAAGAAAACAGTGCCTGGTGTTGGAATGAATCCTGCTATAGAGTGCAACTCTTTTGTTGGGTAGCAAGACCAAATAGAGTTTAGTAGAGAGAAAGACATAATACTTTATACTATTTCTGAGGTAGTGAAAAATCAGCAGGTAATAAAGAAATGAATGAACCTTCAAATCTTCAATTTGGGCACACAACAATTTTGCAGTGTTTTACTCCTCTCAGATCATGAGTTTCCCAGGATTCTAATCCTTTCAAACTCCTTATCATTTGCTTGGAGTTTATACCTTAATCTCCTGAGTGGCATGTGAAATAGTTTTCCTACTTAAAAAAAACCTTTTGTTTTGATCTCTTTATTTATTTAAAAATATTTGTTTTGATATAGTTCGTACTTACATCATCTATATTTCTGAATACACCCCTTGCCTCTACTCTGCAAGCCATGCCTTGTAGCAAAGAGTTTAGAAAGAGAAAAAAAACAGTTCAACAAAACCAACTAGCAAATTAACTGTCTCACAAAATATGTAACATTCCATATCCATAACTCTTCACCAATGTGAAAGAGAGAGATTAAGTATTTTACTTTCAAAATTCATGTTCCTTTCCTGGTCTGCCAATAAGGTGTTCCTTCTGAATTTCAATTCTTTTAGAGCTTCCTGGAATATCTGGAATTAGGGTTCAAGTCAATGGAAGTATACCTATTATAAAATTATCCCTTCTTTGAACATAGTAATCTGGAAATTTCAGAGCAAGTAAAAATGGGTTATATAAGGAAACCATCTGGTAATCAGAACTATCTTACAAAGGAACAAGTTGCTTCACAAAACAATGAATTTTTCCTTATTGAAAGAGTTTAAACAGTGACTGAATGACCATCTGTCAGAAATATTCTAGAGCTTCTAACACTAGGAGGAAGGATGGGTTAGAATGATCTCTCAGGTAATTTCCAGTTCTATGATTCTATGGGAATCAAAGTGATATACATATATATATATATATATATATATATATATATATATATATATATAAAATGTAAATATACCTTTCATGTGTGTATAGCATTTTCCCATGTCCATCTTCCACTATGGGTTGGGTGGTTTCCTAAAGGACAGTACTGTCACCTGTGAGATGTGATTCCTGATTGTTTGAGAGACCTGATGTTGTGTACTTGAATAATTTGGCAGAAATCTTAAATTCAGAGAGAGAGAGGAGAGAAATGGAGAAGCAGTTCAAAAGAGATGGAAAGAGATAAGGTCAACTATTGAATGGTCAATGGGAAATCTCCCTATAGCTGGAGACATATGGGGAAACTAATCCCCCATATGTCCCTTGATTTTGACTACCTGAAATCTTAGAGACTGCTAAGCACAGCTTTACCAAGTGAGATCATTTTCCCCTTGGTCAAACTGATATTCAATCTCATTCCCAAACTGAAGAACCCGTTTACTTTTGTGTATTTTGTATGACTCATTTCTTTTTACTATTTATTTGGATAAAATGGGTCATTCTCTGAGATTGTTTTGTGTTTGGTGGGAGGGAGCTAAGCTGGTGAGAGTAAGCTATTACCTTCCACTTGAAGTTGATTAGGGAAAATGACATTTGTCCTGAATCCCAGAAGAATCATACCTTATAATACCAATATTTGATGTGTCACAGATAGCTATAATTCTAACCCCTCTAGAAGATAGGAGAGTGCAGAAGCAAATATTTAGCCTTGGCTTTTGCTCCCCACAAAGGCAAAAATGGGAATCCTCCTTGGAGACCGGATGGTCCACATCCCAGGTCAAACATCCATTCATGCCATTTGTGAGCTATGTATATTTATTTTTGATAAGTAGCATCTACACAATTATATTACACATGAATTTTATGCATATGCACATACATATATGCACACACAAATATGTAAATATATGTACATATGTATACACTCATACCTTGAAGCAGCCAGAGTAGTGTACTGGATAGATAGATCTTTGGCCTTTGAGAAAGGAAAAGTAGTTTGAAGTCCTATCATTGATGCATACTAGCTCTGTGACCATTGCTAAGACACAACCTTTCAGAACAATTTTGCAAGATTATTAATTGCAAATACATCACAAAACTGCATTAGTATAGAGAGTTCACATGCTGGGATATCCTTATACTGATGAAAACATAGGTTTGAACTATATTACTCCCCTTCCCCCTATATTACAAAAAAGGTTTTTTTTTAACCCTTTTTTGTGTCACGGACCCCTTTGGTTGTCTGATGAATCCAACAGGCTCTATGGAGGAGGTAAGGACAAGAGTTGTTATCTTCATTTTATAGATGAGAAAACTGAGGGCCAGGGATATTGACAGACTTACCCAAGGTCACATAGTTGACCAGTGGCAGAGCCAGTATTTGCCTCTGTATCCAGAAGCAAATTTATGACATCATAAATCCAATACTCTCTGAACTATACCATAGTCAGTCAATTTATCAATAAACATTTATTAAACTCCTACTATATTCCATGCACTGTGCTAAGCTCTGTTAAAGGCAGAGGGTGAGAAAACATGAAAACATTGCACACCAAGTTTAAGATGATCTGTGCTGATTGATCATACATCATTTCCACTGAAATCCTGGGGACTAGCCCCGATAGGAGGGCTGCTAAATGAGGCAACAATGAGTCATGAGCTGACATCATAAAACAGAGCTTTTGATGCAGACATCTGGGTGAATAAGCTCTTGCTTCCCAACCCCCAGAAGATGACTCAGTTCTTGCCTGTCACTGGTTTGTAGATTTAGATCCTATTATTAAAAAATGGACTTTCTATTTATTTTCCTTTATAGTTGGATAGGAATAAAAATGGCATTTGTTAGGAGCTGGATGTCTTTCTGACCATCTCACAATGCCAGGTATTCTTGTGAAGTATTCATGAGTTGACTGTAGTACAGTAGAGAATTATCTATCCCCTCATCTATACATGCACACATATATACGTACAGACATAATGTCTACGCACGTGTGTGTACGTAAGAGCCTGCAAAATGTGATGAGCATGCAAAGAAAGGCAAAAAAAAAAATCATCCCTGCCCTTAAAGAACTCATATTCTAAAGTGGGAGAAAATAGGCAAATAAAGATGCCATATTAGATACATGAAGAGTGATGCTTGAAATTAACACATAGTAAGTCATATTAAGTTCTTAGAATTCATAGCTTAGTTACAGAAAAATTCTCATAGCAGCTGAGCATGAAGTCATGTGAAGTAGTAGGAAGACATTTAATTTGGAGTCAGAAAGATGATGAGAGTTGAATCATGCCTTTGTTGCTAACTGGCTCTGTGACCTTGGACGATCACTGAAGTCTTTGAATTTCAGCTTCCTTATCTGTAAAATGGGCATGAAGTAGAAGATTGTGGATTAAAACTCCTCCTGGTTCAGAGTCCTATGATCCCAGGATTCATTTTATACATCTTTTTTTGATATCAGAGACCCAACAGGAGAATGTGCTTGATAGAATTTGAGACTGTTAGGTACTTACAGGCTGATACTAAAACACCCAATGTTACAGTAAATAGCGGTAAGTGATACCTGTAGGATACTTTAATGTTTACAGAGTATTTTCCATATGTTATCTTATTTGAGCTTCACAACAACCCTGTGAGATAGCTACTATAATTTACAACGAGGAAACGAGGCCCAGAAAGTTGCCATAACTTGCTAATAGTCATAGGATTATAGTTGAAAGGAATATAAGAAATCATTGATTCTACCCTCCCAATTTTGCATAACAGGAAACCAGTGTAAATAGAGGTAAACTGACTTGCCTAGCATCAAACAGCTAATAAATGTGAGAGACAGGATTCCCAATCTCCACTTGTAATCTGCTAGGTAATACTACCTATTTCTTAGGCCTAGTCAATGTTCAGTCTAATATACCTCCATAGCAGGCCCTCAATAAGAATGTGCAGAATTCCAAAGTCCTAGTTATAATAGAATTTGTCTGCACGTGAATAGAAGCATCCTTCATCTCCAAGCCTGTGTAGACATGGAAAGGAAGGAAAAGGTCATCTTCTTCCCTCCAGCCATTACTCCAAAGCAGTCAGCTTATCTTACGGCCGATTTGATATTGGCTAATTTTGGAGACTTGCTCATTTCTATAGAGGAATAAGCAAAGAAGCAACTGGACCCTTGTGAGATGTTAATGTACTTTGCTTAGGCAAGCAATTTTCCAACTGAATACACAGGTATGATAAGGAGAGAGAAGGTAAAAAAGCATAGCTAAAAATAAATTGTCTACTCTCTTAACTTAGAGGAGATGGAATGATTAAGTATCTGCCATCTTCACTCTGTCTCATCAGCATCTCTAAGACCATAACGACCACCCTGTGGACGTAAATTATGTAAGTTTTACTCTGACTGGTTATAAAGTCTTAAATGTCTCAGGGCTTGAATATCTAAACCATCTACAGTTTTTCTAGACATAGAATTAAGAGATTCTATCCTTCATATCAATTTGCTCTCAACAAAATACAACTTCCCATGTCAGAGAAAAATACCCCAAGGTCTTTATCAGCAAGCACCCTAGCATACCCAGGATGGCTGCTAGCACAGGTTCTTAGATCTGCTTTTCTAAAGGAAAGCAACTCAAAATGGGTTAACAGTCTTACTTTAATCAATCAAACATATATCATTTACCTAGCTCAGAAGGAAAAGTCAGTATCCTGAACTTCAGAGAATACAAACAGAATACAAACAGAAGTTACAAGCAGTCAAAGAAACAAAACAGCAGACAGGCTTCCAACTGTCTGACCATTACATCCATACCTAGTCAGTTATCAGAGAGGGAAGCACCAACATCTGAGTTTTCAAAGCCGGGGGCTTCCCAGAGTCTCATCTGGTCAAATCACACAACTCTTCTCAAAGCGAGCTCCAAAGCAAAACCTCAAATCAGGGTGTGTATATAGCCTTCTCCTGAATTGGAGCATGTCACAGCTCTTTTGACTCACTGCCCAATCACAAAGCAATAAGGCGTGGGCCTTCCTGAAAAACGAGCCTCCCGCCACAGGCTCCACATGACCACATTCAGCCTATTAGGGGCAGGGTATACTTTCAAATCTGGGAAGGTGCTCAGAGCCACTTAACCCTATCAAAGGGCCTAAGAGCAGGGAAGATCTTCAGATTTCTATAACAGGTCTCATTAGAAAGTTCTTCCATATTGTCCCCCCTGCTCTCTTTCTTTCTTCATTTCTTCTTTCCTTCTTTCCTTTCTCTCTCAGCTTCCTATCCCTTTCTTTCTCCCTCTCCATCCTTCTCTCTCTCCCCCTCTGTCTATCTCTCTGTCTCTGTTTCTATGTTTCTGTCTCTCTCCCTGTCTCTGTCCCCTTTCCCTTGTTTCTGATTCTGTCACTAATTACCTGTGCAGGTCTTAGGCAAGCCACTTACCTTCTTGGACTCTCATTTTCTTCATCTATAAAATGTGGAAATGGGACTAGATTAACTTTAAGATCTTTCATCTCTAACTCTTCAGCTATGATTCTTTCAAAATTGTGATGATCCATCTCCCCCATTTTGGGGGAGGGGACAGGGAGGAAAGAAAAAGAAGGAAAAAAAGAAAAAATTTACATGATAACTATTATATATCTAAAAAGAATAGCAAGTTGTAAATAATAGATTTGCAGTTTCATGTGCTATCATCTTTTTTGTTATACTGTGTTATGGAAATACTTCTTTTATTCCATAAATTAAAAATAAAATGAATCATTATAATTAAAAAAAAGTATTGTGATAATTTTTCTAGCTGCAATTCTGGGTATGAGTATGAGCTGATGAGATGTTATTGTTGAGAACTCCCTGAGATGGAACCTAGAAGGAGAACCAATCTACTCTGTTCTATGTGTAAATGGATGTGCCTATGCTCTGGATATCCCTACCCTCTGCTTCCAGAGTTTGTGCATATGGAGAAGTCAAGGAAGCAGAAGAGTAGTGGGATGGATAATTGACACAAACAATTTATTCAGAGTATGTTTTAAATTGTTCACGTCCCTCTTAATGATACCATGATCAGCTGTGTGCTATCTGAATTTGTTGGATGGCAGACAACTGGTGGTATAAAAAAGGCACATCATTGAAGCCATATTGATTCTGAAATATCCTAGACTCTTAGAATCATAGACTATCAGAAGTGGAAGGCTCTTTAGATGCATCAAGTCTAACCCATACTAGATCCAATATCCCTTGACAACATACTCACCAAGTGGTTCATTCCATTTTCTGCTTGGAAACTTCCAGTGAGGGGGAAGCTACTGCCTCCTCCATTAGAATGTGAGTTCCTCTAGAGCAGAGGACTTTTGCCTTTCTTTATTTTCCACTGCTTAGCACGGTTCCTGACACAGAGTTAGCACTTCATAGATGCTTGTTGAATGACTTCCCTCATGAATCTGTCCATTCTGTTTTGGGATTGCTCTACTTGTTAGATAGTCAGAACTCTGACTGGCAGTCTCAAAGTTCTAAAATGCATTTTATAGAGCACAGTGAGGGGTATTTGATTGTGTGAAAGGAGGCAGGATCACAGAGGATTCTCCTTTTCTTCCTTATTATTAACACCCTCCCTCATCGTCATTGTATTTGAAATTCTGTATACTTCATTAGCTTTCTTGTCTCTCTCTCTTACTCTCTCTCACTCTGTTTCTTTTTTCCTTCCTTCCATCCCTCCTTTTTTCTTTCTTTCTTCCTTCCTTCCTTCCTTTCTTCCTTCCTTCCTTCCTTCCTTCCTTCCTTCTTTCCTTCCTTCCTTCCTTCCTTTTTTCTTTCCTTCCTTCCTTCTTTCTTCTCTTTCTTGTTTCCCATGGAACAAAGGTTGAGGAGCTTGGGGGACAGAGAATAGTATAAGTTCTTGAAATATCCATGGGGAAAAAACTGCAAGGTTTCTTGAAGGGTGAGAAGCAGACAAATCTATGGATGATCCATGTGGTGTAGAGAACTAAGCAAATGTCTAGCCACTTCATGGGGACCATTAAGTGACCTTTGATAGAGGAATTCTTGAAAGGTATAGTATGATGGCAAGAGCTGTATCAAGCTTGGCTAGTAGGCCAAAGGACACAATCCGAACTCCGTTCATACTTCTGCTGCTGATATGGTAGATGAGCTTATGTGAAGCATTGATGTTTTCCTGAGCTTAGCTTTTCTTAGTACGTGAAGAATGTTAACAAAACTTTTTGATTTCATGCTTTTAAATTACTAGCCCACACTATTATCATTAAACCAACCTATTTATGTAGGCAGCACACAGTTTTGGTTGCTAGGGGAAAATTGGGCAAAGTTTACCAGCTCCACATGGTTCTTTTTATTCTAGTTCTTAAGTTGATTTGCATGGTAACCAGGAGGCATTTTTGGTTGTATTTTTTAGGGAAATATGATAATCTTCTGACCCCAACTCAGCCCAAATCATTTTTGGTTTTACTAATTGGAGTGCCAGGATGATTTGAAGGGGGAGGGGAGAGAACCAAGGGTATGAAAAGAGTTCAAAGGAATTTTGCACCATATCTTGGCTAAAAGGCAGCTCGGTCCAACCACAGATATTTCATAGCTGTGTAACCACGCGTGAGTCATCTAACCGGCTTCAGCCTCCTTTTTTGTAGAACGGGGATAATAATGGCATCTCCTTTCTAGGGTTTTTGCAAGAATAAAATGAAAAAAAAATTTGTAAAGCCTTGTAGAAGCCTTAAAGCACTAGGTAAATGCTAGGCATTACTGCACATATTATTGATGTTTAGAGCAAAATTCTCTAATTGTCAATATGAGAAAAGGAAGGAAACAAGCATTTATTAAGTTCCTACTATGTACCAGGCATTGTGCTAAGTGTTTTCCAAATATTACATCATTTGATTTTCACAACAACCCTGAGAGGCAGGTAATATAGTGCTATTATTAGGCCAATTTTAGGTAAGGAAAATAAAGCTCATATAACTTGCCTAGGGTCCTATAGCTAGTAAGTGTCTGAGGGATATTTTTAACTCTGGTCTTCCTGACTCCAGGAAGAAAAGAAATTAAAAAGAAACACTCAACTTAAAATGCTTACTTGGTTCTCTGCCTGATTGACTGGGTGTGATTGTCTAGGGTCTTGATCACAATAGAGCTAACAATAGCTCTGGAATATTAAAAAAAAATTGTAAAGAGAAAAAGCTATATTGCTTTTTCAGGAGGTTCCCTGAAGGAAGAGTAGAAAATAGCGTAATGACAGCAACAGAGGACAACAGGGACTCTGCAGTATCAGAGGCTTGAATTTCCCCAGCTATTTCTGTTCCTTGGTCATCCATACATTTTGTCTGTGCATGTCATATGGCTATAAATTTGTGTATTGTGCTACTTACATTCCCTATGTACATGCCTTCCCACATGTGTTGTCTCCCCAACTAGTGGTGTGGTGATCTTTGGGAGTATGAACCTCAGTCTGGATGGGCCACCTGAACACAAATCCCATCTACCAATGGATGGACCCCACCAGTGCTCATGAAGCTTTCTTATCACTTCTCTTGCTCTGCTGTTAGATTAAATGTCTTTGGTAGCCCAGTGCAAGGCAGAAAATATATACTTCATAAGTGCTATTGGTTGATGTGCTTTGAAATAATGTGTTCTGTTGGCCTAGTCAAGGTAAATACATTAGTCAGTACTAGTGAGTTATGATTTTGGGAGGTTGATGATCACACAAAGTGCTTGGAATCTGGTAACTTTCTGGGGACTCATGTGTGAGGGTATCCCAGGTACTATATTAATATCAACCTGAATTAATAATAAGGTTAGTATAATATATATAATATGATATAATATTGTATGGAATATATTATACATTATATAACCTTATTATTATTACTGCCCTCTGTTGCCAGCTTAGGTTTTACTTAGGCTTTCAAGGATGATTAGGAGGAGAAATCCCATATTGTATATCTAGTTCTCCTGCAGTCTTCAAAAGATTTCTGACTTTATTAGTATGATTTCAACTTCTCCACTCTTTGGTTTGATTTAATGAATTTTTGTGGTTGAACAGTTCACCTTCTGGTGGTCAGTCTTTTGTGCATATGTTCTTCTAAACTCACTTCCACCATCTTTCCAGGCAGGCTATGTCTCAGACAGAGGTAGCAAGGTTGGCCATTCAATAAACATTCATTAGGCAGCATGTGATGCTAGAGAGACATTGGGTAGACAAAGATTAAAAATTCAAACAGTTTCTGTCTTCAAGGAGCTTATAATCTAATGGGAGAGGTAGGGGATAAGACAAACCTACAAATACATAAGATAAAAAGTAGAATCAAATCAACATATGGTTAAGTGGTTTCTAAGTGCCAGGCTGGGAATACAAATTGAAGCAAAAATAAAGACAGTCCTTGCCCTCGAGGAGTTTATATTCTAAGGGGAGAAGCAACATATAAGAAAGAACTGGAAAGCTTGAGTGTGGGAAAGGACAGTCCAGAGAGTCAGAAGCAGAGTCTAGAGAGGACTGAAGAAGGATGGCTGACCTGGTACGTCCTCATAATGGAGGCTCTGGGACGAACTCACCAGTGAAAAGAGGGCGATCTAGGGGCAGAAAGATCTTCCAGGATGAGAAGGCAACTGAGGCATGGTGGAATTAATAAATTCTTGTAGACAAAATAAAAAGTGATAGGGGCAAGGAGAGACTCCAAATGATCCAAGAAAATTTGAGACATAGGACACTTTCAGCTGGGAGCCTCGGGAAACCTCCGTAAAGGCAGTAGTGCCTGAGCTAGAGCTTGAA
This sequence comes from Pseudochirops corinnae, assembly GCA_028646515.1. Lineage (NCBI taxonomy): Eukaryota > Metazoa > Chordata > Mammalia > Diprotodontia > Pseudocheiridae > Pseudochirops > Pseudochirops corinnae. Next base: position 170,350,614 of record CM053591.1, read on the forward strand.
GGAAAAGACAGATTTAATCAGAGATGGGGAGTGTGTGTGTGTTCCAGGTATGGGGGTAGGGTTTGTGAATGGAGAGAGGGAGAAGGTTACAGATGATATTGGGGAATGGCAAATTTGTCCAGTTTGGCTTGCCATAAACTCACATTTAGAGTAACATCTTCAATAACTGGAAACCTTTTCTTCTGAGACGACAGGATCTTACTGAACCTAGTGACCTCATGATCTTAAGGCAACGGAGGCAATACTATGTTCCATCAATAGAATAACAAATACTCATTAAATGCTTACTATTTTCCTGACAGACATATCATGAATTTGTTGTCTCATTCATTAGAATGCAAGCTTATTGTGAGTAAGGATTGCTTCATTCCTTATAATTGTATTCCTAGTAGCACAGTATCTGGCACGTAGTAGGGGCTTAAGCAATATTTGTTGATGGATTGGTTAAAATAGGGACCACCAAAAAGGTAGTCAGAGGCAGCAGAGTCAGAGGCTCCCCATAACACCCAGCAGAGACTGAACACCAAAGACTCAATCCTTCTGTAGAGTATTGTTGGGATGTGTCTCATCTCCTGACATGGTGTGGTTTCAGTGCAGGCACCACTTTGATTTCTATCTGACCCCCTGAGGAATCTATTTGCTGACCTAGACACCTAAACAGGAGTCCCTTCCAACTCATCCCCAATCCCCCAGTGTTTGTGATAGTCTGAAGAAGTTCCAACCTGAGACCAGAGTCTCTGTTAATAACCCCAATCAACTGGTTCTGTCAAACTCCAAATTCTGATCCCAAGTCCCTATGATTCTTGGTCTCTGCCAAAGACAATCCTCTTTCTCCCTGCTAACTTCCCCTATACTATCTTCCCTGTTCAGCTCAGCCCTGGGCCCCTTCCCCTCGCCCCAGTTGACAGCCTCCTTTGCCCTCCATCCCACTGCAATCTCTAGATCATTTATGGTTGATAAACTCATACATGAACCATTGGTTCCTTAGTGCCAATTTAGTGACTGTCACCTTTTTCAGGGATCTATGGAATCATAGATTTAGAGCTAGAAGGGGCAGTAGAAGGCATCTCATCCTTTTTACAGAGGAAGAAAGGAAACACAAAGGGTGAAGTGACTTGCCCACAGTCACCCAATTAGTGTCAGAGATAAGATTTGAACCTTTATCTTCCTTACTCCAAGTCTAGCACTCTAGCCACTACACTATATAGCCTTTTAACCTTAAGCTTTATTTCTGCTGGTGAAGTAGAAGCTGTGAAACTCATGTAAAAGGGAGATGAAGGTGGGTATCTTGCTTTCTTGGTACCCCAGAAATGACTTTACCCAGGCTGTAGTCAGCCTCACCTATAGGTAAAATTGGTCCTCTGGGAGGAATCTAATATTTTCTGGAAAGAGTTTGAAGAAAATAAAAATTAAGCATTGGTAATAACACTGATTTGTAATAATAAAATGTCTGCTCTGCCTTCTCCTCCCAATGATCTTTGAATCCCTTGCAAATCTCAAATAATAAAATTGGATCTCAAACTCAGGAAATTGGTAAGGCTGTTAAAATAGAGGGAATAGTTAATGTTGGAAAGTGTGTGGAAAGTCAGGCAGATGAATGCACTATTAGTGGTATGAATCAGTCCAATCAATCTGGAAAACAAATTGGAATTATATTTGAGCTATGCCTCTGAAAGGCATATATCCAAGAAGGTCAATGACAAAAAGAAAGACCCCATATAAACCAAATTATTTATAATGACTTTTTCTTGTAGTTCCAAAGAATTGTAAACAAAGCAGGTGTCCATTAATGGGTGCATGGTTAAACAAATTGTGGTAAGTCAAGTAATGGAATATTTCTGTCTTGCAAGAATTGATGAATAAGATGAATAAAGAGAAGCATGTGAAGATATGAGCTAATGCAAAAGAGAAGGAAGTAGAATCAAGAAATTGATATATACAATGACTATGATAATGTAAATAGAGAAAATAATAGAACAATTGAAAGTAAGCATTTAGACATTGTGATGATCAATCTTGGCTCCAAGAGAAGATGTGAGAAGGCTGGGAACTATTGGGTGCAGAACATTGCATATGTAACTCAAGTGGGACAAGGAGAAATGAATGGTGAGAGATACATTTCTGGAATCTCATGATTGAAAATGCAGAGCTTCTATTCTGACCTATGGAACTCTAGCTCCCATCATGAATTCCTCTGGTCTTTGAGACACTCGGATTACACATAAAATGTCAGGCTTTTTTGATAGGTTGGTTAGTATTGGTGAAATGCTTTCTTCCGTTTATTTTTTTCCTAAAAGATATTGTCACCTTAGTGATGTAAAAACAAAAGTGATCAATACAAATTTATTTTTTAAAATTGGGTGTAAATATTGACAAAGCAATGAGAAGTTCCATAAAACCTGGGAAATTTTGCTGAAGAGTATTTCTTTTCCTGGAAGAAACACTCTCCATGAGACCTAGTGCTCCACATTCCACTCCCCCCTCTTCCAGACTCCCACCCATTGTTGCCTGGAGATACACACAGCTGGAAGAGGTGAAGCTAAGTTTCTCTGTCTCTATCTCCCTCCTCTCATTGTTGTCAGCCATGGCTGGTGATTTGAATAGGGGAAACCACTGCAGTGACAACTCTAGCTGTGTGGCTTTGGGCTGAGGAAGCCTGGATTTTAATTTGGTGAATAGGAGCTGGGTGGTTATTCCCAGTGCAGCTGCCTCTTCATTTCCACATCTTGGACACATACAGTTTACTGTACTCATCAATCTACTTGTAAAATGAGTCTAATGATATGGTTTCCTTGCAGCACATAAAAATTCCCAGGTGAAAGTTCTGTGGAATTGATATTTATTCCTTTTCTTTGCCCACACAAATAACACACTTATTCAACAGACAGTGAAGTCTGTGAGTGAAATATCACTCCGGAACCCAGGAGTACAGGTTTGCCGGCCAGTAACCTGGAACCAATCCATATGCAATAGGACACCAGCATGCATAATAGAGAGGCATGAGGGAGGAATAAAAAGACAGCAAGCATCCCATTAAGCCTGAGCATGAGGGATTAGCAGCTCAGTTTTCTCCACCTCTACAAAGGGAAAAAGGTAAGAAAGGACTAATGTAATTCAAAACCATAGAGATGGAGGATTAGTTCACAAGGGCTTAGGAGGACTCCTGACATAAGAGCCATGTGGGAAAAAGGGGAAAATGAGAAAAACCAGACACTCTGAGTATACTAGAGGAGGTCTTTGGACTGTGAAGAGGTCCAGGAATTTAAAGACTACAGTGTTGTTTTCTCATGTGATCTTTTAGTAAGTCATTCATCATTCTCATTTATCCATTAATTCACTCCTTCACCCAGTTCATTCATTCTTCCCTTCATAGAATCAGATTTGGAAGGGGCCCTGGAACACATCTAGTCTAATTCCTAACTGAGGGGGGTGGAGCCAAGATGGTGGCGTAGAAACAGCAAGGTTCCACAGCTCCCACATAGCCACCTCAAATACCCATAAAATATGACTCTAAACAAATTTTAGGGCTCCAAAAATCACAAAAATACAGAAAAACACATCTCCCATTGAAGGCAGCTCAGCAGGAAGGGCTCAGTGCAGCACGCTGGGAGCTGAAACCAGCCCAGCCTGAAATTGTGGCTTGGCCCCGGGACAGCCAGGATGAGCTGCAGCTGGAGCCTTCAGGAGAGTGGATCAACAGCAGCTGTGGCAGTTTCCAGAATTATCAAGCCATAAGAAACAAGGACAAAGTGAAAGGTCAGTGGAACTCAGCTAAATTTGGGGGAGAAAAGCAGTCCAGCTGAACTGCCTCCAGGGCAAGGAAGCGGCAGAAGCAGTGGCCCTGCAGCCTCCTCCACATGGCTGCCTCAGAGCTCCCAGCCTGCAGACTGCAGGGGGCCAAGTGATTGTTCAGAGGCT
>CM053591.1:170355031-170379147 GCA_028646515.1 Pseudochirops corinnae
TTTACTTTTTGGAGGGCAATTGGGATTAAGTGATTTGCCCAAGGTCATACGGCTAGTAAGTGTTAAGTGTCTGAGGCCAGATCTGAACTCAGGTCCTCCTGACTTCAGGGCCAGTGCTTTATTCATTGTGCCACCTAGCCTCCCCTGGAGAATTTCTTGAAGGATGATTTCTAGGTTCTTTTTTTGATCATGGCTTTCAGGTAGTCCAATAATTTTTAAATTATTTCTCCTGGATCTCTTTTCCAGGTTGGTAGTTTTTTCCAATGAAATGTTTCACATTGCCTTCTATTTTTTCATTTGTTTGGATCTGTTTTATAATATCTTGATTTCTCATAAAGTCATTAGCTTCCAATTGCTCCAATCTAATTTGGAAGGAATTATTCTCTTCAGTGAGTTTTTGGAATTCCTTTTCCCACTGGCAAATTTGGCTTTTTAAGGCATTCTTGTCTTCATTGGCTTTTTGGGCCTCTTCTGCCATTTGAGTTAGGCTACTTTGTAAGGTGTTATTTTCTTCAGAATTTTTTTGGGTCTCCTTTAGCAGGATGTTGACTAGATTTTCATGATTTTCTTGCATCACTCTCATTTCTCTACCCAGTTTTTCCTCTACTTCTCTTACTTAATTTTCAAAATCCTTCTTGAGCTCCTCCATGGCCTTTACCCAGTTCATATTTTTCTTGGAAGCTTTTGATGCAGGAGTTCTGACTTCATTGTCCTCCTCCAGTTCCATGATTTCATCCTTTTTGTCCCCAAAAAAGGATTGCATGGTCTGATCACACTTCCTCATCTTACCAATTACTTGACTTTTGAGCTCTTTGCCATGGTAGAACTCTGCTTACAGAATGGAGAGAGCTTTGTCCCAAATTGCTAGGATTTTTGCAACTACTGGAGCTGGGTGCCCTCTCTACAGCCCCCCACAAGCTCTGGCTCACTGGCCACACACACTAAGACCACCACCCAACACCTTGATCCACATCCAGGCAGGTCAAAGCAAGAGCCATTACCCTCTGAATGGTTGCTTGGTCCCTCTATGATCTGCAGGCTAGGAGCTCTGAAAGCAGCCACACGGTACCACCACACCTCTCCCCACTTCTCACCCTGGCGGCAGGGGCCTGATTGTGCTGTTCATTCACCCTTATAACAGAGTTCCCAACTGACATTTTATTTTCTCTTTGGCATTTATATGTTGAGAAGTCTGGAAGCTGCCACAGCTGCTGGTGATTCACTCTTCTGAAGTCTGCTCTGGCCAGTCTGGATGCTGGTCAGAGGTGCCCTGGGCCTAGAACCATGGCTTGCTGGGGACTACACTCAGTTACCAGTGTGCTGTGATAGACCTTTCCTGTCAGCCTGCCAGGCTGCCTTCAGTGGGAGATTTGTTTCTCTCTGTCTCTTTGTGGGTTCTGTAGCTTTAAAATTGGTTTACAGTAATTTTTTTACAGGTATTGGAGATGGTTGATGCCAGAGCCCATGCCAAGTTTGTGATTTTACTCCACCATCTTAGCTCTGCCTCTAGGAAGATTCTTCATAAGTTCAAATCTGACCTCAGGCACTTACTAACTGTGTGACTTAGCAAATCATATAACCCTATTCACCCCACTTCTTAATCTATAAAATAACCTAGAAAAAAATGGCAAACCATTCCAGTATCTTTGCCAAGAAAACCCCAAATGGGATCAGAAAGAGTCAGACACAATTAGAAAAAGAGTGAACAATACCTAAAGTCATATAAATCAGATTCAGTCAAAAAAAAAAAAGACTCATTCTCCACAGAAAGACCATTGGAATTTCAGAATCTGGTTCATTTAACTTCTTTTTTTAAAATGTTTCTACCAATTTATTAAAAATATTTTTAGTTTTCAATATTCACTTCCATAAGTTTTACATTTTCTCCCTCTTTCTCCTCAAGATAGCTTGCAATCTGATATTGGCTCTACACATACATTCCTATTAAATACATTTTCACATTAGTGACGTTGCATAGAAGAATTATAATAAATAGGAAAAACCATGAGAAAGAAAAAAATAAATAAAACAAAACAAAAAAGAAAATAGTCTGCTTTGTTCTACATTCTGACTCCATAGTTCTTTCTCTGGATGTGTTTGGCATTTTCCGTCATGTGTCCTTTGGAATTGTTTTAGGACCTTGCATTGCTGAGAAGGGCTAAGTCTATCAAAATCAGTCCTCAGACACTGTGGCTGTTACTGTGTACAATGTTCTCCTGGTTCTGCTCCCCTCACTTAGCATCAGTTTGTATAAGTCTTTCAGGTTTCTATGAAGTCCATCTGTTCATCATTTCTTATTGTACAATAGTATATGAATGTTCACTTTACTTCTTGAACAAAACAAACAAAGCTCTTAGTTCCCTAGTAATTACTCAGGCTAACAAGTCATCAAGTAGAGAAATGAGTCTTATTTAGCCCGAAAAAAAATGCAGAGGAGCAGATGCAGGAGTCCCTTGGCCATCAAGAAAATGACCTCCACTTTCTGGAGATCTTCATGTAAGATCATCAAGAAAAACATTACCGAGAAAAACATCTGACACTGACATAGCACTTAAAGATTTCCAAATCACCTTGTATACATGATTGCATTTGGTTCTACAATTCTGAATTGGGTGTTATTATTACTTCCATTTTATAGATAAAGAATATGCAGCTAAAAGCTATCAAATAATTTGCTACTACATGTCATGAAGCTACTCCTCTTCCATTTGATGGTACCTGTGCTTTGGACCATGCCTAGAACATAGTAAGTACATAATAAATGTTTGATTGACTGGGAGCAGCTTATGTTTGATGGCCAATAGCTCTTTAGAGGTAGATCAAAAGAGGTAATTTTGTTGGCTTCAGATACCTTTTCTAAGAAACTAATCCCCCACACTACCCCACCCCACCTCCCAAAAAAACCTATTATATAGTTCTGGTTTTAGTTGGAAGTAATTTGCCAAAATTTCTTACATTCTTTTCAAATAAAGTGATATTTTGGCAGCTTCTAGGGATACATTGATATAAAAAAATGTCCATCCAGTTACTTAATTTCTGAGTCATTGTTACTTGATGTTTTAGCATTTCAAAATGGGTTTATCATTTCTGTGTCAGCAATTAAAATATGGAAGGATTGGATGGCAATTTGGAAGTGTTCACCTAATCTGTGCCTACTACAAGTAGAAAACAATAATAGAACTGAAAACAAAATGTAAAATTACAAATGGTTATTTGATTTAAAAGCTTTAAAAAGATTAATGGTAACTGTAAAATACCCTAACACTGGGAATAATGAAAAAAGAAAGTTTTCAAAAATGAGGCTTTGATCATTTAAAATGAAATGTATTAGATAGAGTGAGAAAAGAATGAAATGAAATGCCATCAAAAACATGATCTGTAGACTGATTTCTCCGGCTAAAGAAAAGAAGAAAACACACAAAACTGGCATAAAAACTGACAGAATCCTTGAGTCAGAGATTTTCATGACACAGGGGCCTCTTAGGTACTTTGGGAAATTTTTCATTTTCATGAAACAGCTCACACACAGGAAACCTAGTGAAATATGTGTTAGTGCAACTCCTAACCTCAATCCACTCTTATAAGAAGGCAATTAAAAATATTACAGAAGGAAAAAAAGATTAACTAAGAAGGGGAGGGAAAGAAAACAGGAGCCTCATATGAGAAGCCATTAGTCCTAAAGATGTAAATAAATCCCCAGATTCACTCACAGTTCTGAACAGAAGAAAATCCCATACCTATGTACTATTTTGGTTTCATAGTTCTTGCCACCAAAATTATGGAGGAATGAGTAGTGATTTTCTCTCTTCTTATAACCTAAAAAAAAAAAAAATTACTTATGCTTTCTTGTTTCTTACTTTACCTTGATATCCCATCCATTCCAACCTCCCTCCCCCAAGAGTCATCCCATAAGACAAATAGTACTTTTTAAAGAGGGGAGAAAAAAAATCAGCATAACTAATTTGCATCTTTTAAAATTACATTTTTTAAAACCTGAAAACATGTGCATTGTGTAACACATGTGGACCTCCCACCTCCACAAAGGGCTCAGTTAGGCTGTCTTTTATATCTCTTCATTTGAATCCCACTCAATCTTTATAATATTGTTACATTTATTTTTAGTTTTATGGTATGTCATTACTGTATTTACTGTGTATGATGTTTTCTCAGTTCTGCTGACTTGACTGCATCAGTTCATACAGATTTTGCCATGTTTTTCTTTTTTTTTAATTTATTATTGATTTATTTTTAACAGTCTTTTTCTATTTTGAGTTCCTAATCCTTTCTCCCTCCCAATCCTCCCTCATTCATTGAGAAGATAAGATATGTGATGTCTGTTATCACATGAAGTCATACAAAACATATTTCCATATTAGCTATGTTGCAAAAAAAAATAAAATAAAGTGAAAAAAATTAAGATTTGATCTGCATCAGTCCTTTCTCTGAAAGTGGATAGTAATTTTCATCAGAAGTTTTTTGGAATTTTCTTAGATCATTTTGTTAGTGAGAATAGCGAAGTTTTTTATAGTCAATCACCACACAATAATGCTGTTACTTTTGCGTACAGTGTTCTCCTGGTTCTGCTCATTTCACTTTCTATGATTCCATCTAAGTCTTCAGTCTTGCCAGGTTTTTCTGAAACCATTCTGCTCATCATTTCTTATAGGACAATAGTATTCCATCACACTCACATACCACACCTTGTTTAACCATTTCCCAATGATTTAAACATTTCTGAATATATAGGGCCTTTGACCTTTTCTTTGATCTCTTTGGGTTACAGACATAGTAGTGGTATTGCTGGATCAAAGGGTATGGTTGGATTAATTCACAACTTCCCCAATGGCGTATTAGTGTCCCAATTTTCCTACATCCCCTCCAACATTTATCATCTTCCTTTTTTCATATTAGCCAATCTGATAGGCATCTCAGAATTGTATTAATTTGCATTTCTCTAATCAATATAGTATTAAGAGCATTTTTTCATATGACTTAGCTTTGATTTCTTCTTCTGAAAACTGCCCATTCATATCTTTTTACCATTTATCAATAGGGAAATGACTTGTATTCTTACCTATTTGACTCAGTTCTCTATATATTTGAAAAATTAGACCTTTTACAGATAAATTTGCTGAAAAAATTTTTTTTCTGAGCTTCTTGCTTCCCTTCTAATCTTGACAGCATTGGTTTTGTTTGTGCACTTTTTTAAAAATTTTATGTAATCAAAATTATCCATTTTATATTTTGTAATGCTCTCTATCTCTAGTTTGATCATAATTCTTCCTTTATCCATATATCGGACAGGTAAAATTTTCCATGCTCCCCCAATTTGCTTATGATATCATTCTTTGTGTCTAAATCATGTGCCCATTTTGACATTACTTTGATATGTGGCAGGTCTGCACAACCTGCAGCCCACAGGCTATTTCCTCTACATTTTTTCCCAGGCCATCTGAAATTCTTTGGTGGGCCACAGGTTGTGCAGGCCTGGTATATAGTGTGAAATGTTGGTATACCTAGTTTCTGCCAAACTACTTTCCAGTTTTCCCAGCAGTTTCTGCCAAATAGTGAGTTCTTGTCCCAAAAGCATGGGTTTTGGGGTTTATCAAATGCTAGATTATTGTGGTTATTTACTACTATTTATTGTGTATCTAATCTGTTCTGTTGATCCACTACTTCTTAGCTAGTATCAGATTGTTTTCATGATTACCACTCTGTAATATAGTTTCAGATTGTGTACCGCTAGGCCACCTTCTTTCACATTTTTTCATTGATCTCCTTAATATTCTTGACCTTTTGTTCTTCCAAATGAATTTTGTTATTATTTTTTCTAGCTCTATAAAATATTTTTTGGTAGTTTGATTGGTATGGAACTGAGTAAGTAAATAAATTTAAGTATATTTATCATTTTTATTTCATTGACTCAGCCTACCCATGAGCAATTAGCAATTTATTTTCCAATTTAGAACGGTCTTTTTGTATGAAAAGTGTTTTGTAATTGTGTTCTTAAAGTACTTGAGTTCGTCTTGGCAGATACACTCCCAAGTACTTTATATTGTCTGTAGTTATTTTAAATGAAATTTCTCTATCTTTTGTGGCTGGACTTTATTGGTGATATACAGAAATATTGATGATTTGTGTGGGTTTATTTTATATCCTGCAACTTTGCTAAAGTTGTTCATTGTTCCACTAGTTTTTTTTAAATTGGTTCTCTAGGATTTTCTAAGTATAACATTATAATTTTGTTTCTTCATTGCCTATTCCAATTCCTTCAATTTTGTCTTCTTCTCTTACTGCTATAGCTAGCATTTCTACTACAATATTGAATAAAAGTTTTGATAAAGGGCCACCTGCTTTCATCCCTGATCTTATTGGGAAGGCTTCTAGCTTGTCCTTATTACAGATAATACTTGCCAATGGTTTTAGATAGATACTATTTATCATTTTAAGGAAAGTTACATTTATTCTTATGTTCTCTAGTGTTTTTAATAGGAATGAGTGTTGTGTTTTGTCATAAATTTTTTTTCTGCATCTATTGAGATAATCTCATGATTTTGGAGTTTTTTGTTATTGATATAGTCAATTATGCTGATGGTTTTCCTATTATTGAATCAGACCTACAATCCCAGTATAAATTCTAGTCACAGTGTGTGGTCTTTGTAATATATTGTTGTAATTTCCTTGCTAGGATATTATTTAAATTTTTTTGCATCAATATTCATTAGGGAAATTAGTGTATAGTTTTCTTTCTCTGTTTTTGCTCTCCCTAGTTTAGGTATCAAAACCATATTTGTGTCATAGAAAGAATTTGGTAAGATTTCTTCTCTGACCATTTTTCCAAATAGTTTATTTAGTATTGGAATTATTTTTCAAATGTTTGGTCAAATTCATCTGGTCCTGATGATTTTTTTAGGGAGCTCATTTATGACTTTTTCAACTTTTTTTTGTAAGATAGGATTAAGTATTCTATTTCTTCTGTTAATCAGGGCAGTTTATGTTATTACAAATATTCATCCATTTCACTTAGATTGTACGATTTATTGACATATAGTTGGGCAAAATAAAGCAATAATTTCTTTAATTTCATCATCATTGGTGATGTAGTCAACCTTTTCATTGTTGTTACTGGTATTTTGGCTTTCTTCTTTTCAAAATCAAATTAACCAATTATTTATCTATTTTATTGGAGAGGTTTTCATATAACCAACTTCTAGTTATATTTATTAGTTCAATGGTTTTTTTCTTTCATTTTTGCTAATATTTCCTTTGATTTTCAAGATTTCTAATTTGGTGTTTAATTGAGGATTTTAAATTTCTTCTTTTTCTAGTTTTTTTTTTAATTGCATGCCCATTCACTGATTTGCTCTTTCTCTATTTTATCAGTAAAAACACTTAGAGATATAAATTTTCCCCTAAATACTGCTTTGTTTGCATCCCCTAAACCTTGGTATGTTGTCTCATTGTTGTCATTCTCTTTAATTAAATTACCGATTGTTTCTATGATTTCTTCTGTGACCTATTCATTCTTTGGGATTAGATTATTTAGTTTCCAATAATTTTTAGTCTATTACCATTACCCTTTATTGAATGTAATTTTTATTGCATCATGATCTGAAAAGGGTGTATTTAACAGTTCTGTTTTTCTGCATTTGCTTGGGAAGTTTTATACCCTAATATATGGACAATTTTTGTGAAGACACTATGTACAGCTGAAAAAAAAAGGTATACTCCTTTCTACCTCCTTTTAATTTTCTCCAGAGGTCTATCGTATCTAAATTTTCTAAAATTCCAGTCATTTCCTTAATTTCTTTCTTATTTATTTTGTGGTTATATCTATCTAACTCTAAGAAGGCAAAGATGAGACTTATTATTTCCTCCTGTAGTTCATTTAGCTTTTCCTTTAAGGATCTGGATACTGTCATATTTGGTGCATATATGTTTAATATTGATATTACTTCATTGTCTATGATACCTTTTGTCAAGAAGTAGTTTCCCTGCTTATCTCTTTCAATTAGATCTGTTTCTGTTTTTGCTTTGTCTGAAATCATGATTGTTACCTCTGTTGTTTTTTCCTCAGCTGAAGCATAATAGATTCCACTACAGCCCCTTATTTTTACTCTATGTGTGTGTGTCTCTGTTTCAAGTGTGTTTTTTGTAAACAACATATTGCTGGATTCTTGTTTCTACTCCATTCTGCTATCTGCTTCTGTTTTATGGGTGAGTTCATTCCATTCACATTCACAGTTATGATTACTAAAGTGTATATTTCCCTCCTACCTTTTTTTCCCTGTTTATCCTCTCTTTTTTTTTTATCCTGTATCTCCTCAAAAGTTTGTTTTGCTTTTAACCATTGCCTCCCTTAATCTGATCCCCCTCCTATCAGCCACCCCTCTCCTCTTATCCCCTTTCCCTCCTACTTCCCCTTTGGATAGGATAGATTTCTATACCAAACTGAGTATATATGTTATTCCCTCTTTAACCAAGTCTGATGAGAGTGAGGTTCAAGCACTGCCAGCCACCACCATCACCACCCATTTCCCCCTCCATTGTAAAAGCTCTTCCTCTCATACCTCCTTTATGGAAGATAAATTTCCCCATAATTCCTCCCCCTTTCTCCCAGGGAATCTCTTTTTCTCATTTTTTTTTTTAGATCATCCCATCATAGTCAATTCACACCTATGCTTTCTGTAGTATACTTTTTCTAACTGCCCTAATAATGATAAAGTTCTTAAGAATGACAGGTATCATCTTCCCATAAAGGTATATAAATAGCTTAACTCCATTCAGTCCCTTATGATTTTCCTTTCTTGTTTACTTTTTTATGCTTCTCTTGAGTCTTGTATTTAAAGTTAAATTTTCTTATTCAGCTCCAGTCTTTTCATTAGGAATGCTGAAAGTCCTCTATTCCATTAAATATAATTTTTTTCCCGGAAGAATTATACTCATTTTTGCTGGTCTGGTTATTCTTGGTTGCAATCCTTGCTACTTTGCCTTCCAGAATATCATATTACAAGTCCTCAACTCTTTTCATTTTGTGTGATCCTGCTGCTAAATTTTATGTGATCCTGACTAGCAATATGGTTTTTTGAATGGTTTCTTTCTGGTTACCTGCAATATTTTCTCCTTGATCTTGAGACTCAGGAATTTGGCTATAATATTCCTGGGAGTTTTCATTTTAGGCTCTCTTTCAGGAGGTGAATGGAAGATTCTTTCCATTGGTTCTAGGACTTCAGGGCAGTATTCCCTGATAACTTCTTGAAAGACGATGTCTAGAATCTTTTTTTCATGGCTTTCAAGTAATCCAATAATTCTTAAATTATCTCTCCTCAACCTATTTTCCATGTCAGTCGTTTTTCCAATGAAATATTTCTCATTTTCTTCTATTTTTTTCATTATTTTGTCTTTGTTTTATTGTCTGTTGATGTCTCATGGGGTCATTAGTTTCCACTTGCCCAATTCTAATTTTTAAGAAATCATTTTATTCCATGAGTTCTTTTACCTCTTTTTCCATTTGATTAATTCTGCTTTTTAAGGAGTTCTTCTCAACGGATTGTTGTGCCTCTTTTACCACTTGACAAATTCTGTATTTAGCATGTAATTTTCTTCAGTATTTTTTGTATTTCTTTTACCAATCTGTTAATTCTTTTCATAATTTTCGTACATCACTGTCCTTACTTTTCTCAATTTTTCCTCTACCTCTCTCATTTGATTTTTAAAATATGTTTTAGCTTTTCCAAGAATTCTTGTTGGCCTGGTGTCTAATTCACCTTTTTTCTTTGAGGTTTAGCTTGTAACTTTTTGACATCAATGTCTTCTGAGTTTGTGTCTTCTCTGCCACCATCAAAGTTTTTATGATCAGGTTCTTGTTGTTGCTGCTGCTGTTTGCTCTTTGCTCTTTAGCCACTTGACTTTTAATTTTGTGTTAGTTAAGCTCTGCTCCCAGGATGGAATAGGCACTGTCCTAAGCTTCAGGTTTTTCATGCTACTCTTCTCAGAACTAGTTTGAGGGGTCTGTAAATTTTTGGTGCTTCCAAGATGGTGTGATCCTGGGAGAGGTACAGTCATTGCTGTCATGGACTATCCTCTGGTCTTTATCCAGGAAGGGACCTTGCTCCCCTACAAACACCAATGCTCCTCTTGGCTCTGAAATTGTGACAGGTCCCCTGTTTTCTTGAAGCCCAAAGCAGTAGTGCTCCTTTCTGCCTAAAAACCTGAGACTATGGCCCCCACTTCCTTGTGAGTGACCACGATCACTCTTCTCCACCATGAACAAACATCCCTGCTTCCTGTGGATACAAGTGCTAGTGCTTCTTTTCCCCCTAAAACTGAGACACAGTAGAACTGTGTATAAGCAATGCAGCAGGGTCCTCCACCCAGTGCCAGTAAAGAGTCTCCTATAATCTATTTCTAACCAGTAGTCCTACCCTTTTAGCATCTCTGGACTGAGAGCTCTTGAAGCTACTGTTGCCACAACAGCACAGCAGCTGCTAGTGTTGGCTCAGCATGTTTTGTGCTCCAGGCCAGCCCCCACCCCGCTGTCACAGATCTGTCTTGCTAACTTCCTAAATTATTCTGGGCTAGAAAAATTTTTCACCCTGATCATTTGTTGGCTCTGCCACTCCATGATTCAGTTTGAAGTGATATTTTACAGTTGTTTGGAGAGAAATGTTAGGATAGTTCTGCTGAGTTGCTGCCTTTATTCCGCCATCTTGTGGGTAGGGTTTCTCCTATATTTGTCACACACATCATTTCTTAAGTATAGCTGTATTACATTATATTCATGTACCACAATATATTAGCCATTCAATCTGATGGGCATCTACTTTGTTTCCAGTTCTTAGCTAAAACAAAAGGTGCTGCTATAAATATTTTGGAGTATATGGGAACTTTTTTTTCTTATTAATGGCTTCCTTGGTATATAAGTTTAGTAATGGAGTCTCTGGTTCAAAGGATGTAGCCATTTTTGTCACTTTATTTGTCTGAAATGGTTGTAACATTTCACAACTCCACCAATAATGTATTAGTGAGCCTTTCTTCCCACAGCCCTTCCATGTTATTTTTTGTATTTTTTGCCAATTTATAGGGTATAAGGTGAAATCTCAGAGTTGATTTTATTTTTATTTCTCTTATTATTAGTGACTTGGAGCATCATTCCTGTTCTTTTAAATACTTAGCAGTTCTTTTGAAAACTATTTTTATATCCTTTAGTCATTTATCTATTGAAGAATCGCTTGTTGTTGCTTTTTTCAGTTGTTTCAGTCATGTTTAACTCTTTGTGATCCCATTTGGGCTTTTGTTTTTGGCAAAGATATTGATTTGCCATTTTCTTCTCCAGTTCGTTTTACAGATGAGGAAACCGAGGGAAGCAAAGTTAAGTGACTTATCCAGGGTCACATAGCTAATAAGTATTTGAAGCTAGTTTTGAAATCAGAAAGATAAGTCTTTCTAACTCCAGACCCAGCACTCTATCTACTGGGCCACTTAGCTGTCCATCAATGACTCTTAGTTATGGATATTTTATAGATAGATAGATATAGATATATACCTTATATATACCATATATACTTCTATATAATACATAATTATATATGCTATACATAGCTATATATAACATATGTGTGTATATGTGTTAACTGTTTATATATCTTGGATACCAAATGCTTATCAGAGAAATATGATGCAAAGATTTTTTTCCCATTTCTTCCTCTAACTTTTAGTAATTTTTCATTACTCTGTAGCACAGTTGAGAAACTGATAAGCAGGTAAGAGCAAGTCTCTGAAGTTCATTAAAAAAAAATGCAAACTAGACACAAAATTCTCTCCTCTTTCCCCTTGGTTGCCACTACTCCCCTTCTAGTCCTACCTTCCTTTTCTTCTCCTTGTCCAGTCTCTCCTAGTTATTGACCTTACTCACCCACAAGGTGTACACATCTGAGTGGACACACTTCATTTCCCCCATTTCCCCAAACATGAGGGGAAAAGAACAGAAGAAAGAGGTGTGGGGAATGTCTTAACACATAGGTCTGATGATGTAACTTCCATGATCAAGAAGCTGCAGTGGCTCTTGCAAGCCCTTCACAATTTGGCCTCAGTTTCCCTTTTCAGATTTCTGGTTTATACAGTAGCAGAAGTTGTCAGTTATCATTTGTCCTTCAAGTTCCTCATTAACATTGTAGTCTTAAGTTGAAGTCTCCTCTTCCCATAGATGCTATATGCATTTGTGGGAAGGAACACCAGTTTTATGAGGGGAATGTTTTGTACCCAATGTTCTTACTATAACATCTTAATAAATGCTTTTGCTAAAAGCTGATTAAGTCTATAGCCTGACTGTTAATGGGAAGCACACTGGTTGGGAGCTCACGAGTCGAAGTAATGAGAATAGCTAGTTCTCCCTAACGCCCAAGATAACAGATACCCTCTGGGGACCAAACCTACAATTACACTTAATGTCGCGGTTCCATACAAATATTTGGTGAGTTTTAACCATCCTTGGCCCTTATGCTCCACAAAAGGCCAAATGCATTTGTGATCAAGCTTTCACAACTACAGAACAGTTGGGAATTTGTTTAAATTACCAAGCAAAGAGTCTGGAAATTTAGGTATTAGTCATGCGTCCACTTAGTCATATTGATGCTGGATGAGTCATTTGGCCTTTCTGAGTCTCAGTTTCCTTATCTGTAAAGTCAGTAAGTTGACTTAGATGACCCCTAAGGTTCCTTCCAGGTTGTAAAACTTTGACAATTCTCTGCTTGCACTTTTCTTAGCAGTTTTCACAAATGTTACCTTTCCTGCTTTTATTAGAGTAGTCACTACTCATCAGCAAATTATACTGTGTCTTAATTCCCACAAGCATGTTTCAGTTTTGCACATGTTCTGTTTTCAACAGGGATGTAGGATCAGTCAACATTTTTCTATCTTGACAGCTGTGCTGAAGTAATGGTTTCTTTCTTTGCTTCACAATAGAAATCTAAATGGATTTCTGATTCATTAATTTGTGAGTTATTCTCTCTTCTGTGAAAAACCTGTTTGGATCTTAGCTACAATTCACTCCTAATAATGGTCACAGGTTCATAGGACTGAAACTGACCTTAAGAGATTATCTGGTTGAACCCTAAGTAAATGACTACAGGCAAGTAAATGACTACACAACATAGGCCAGAAGTTTTCTAGTCTTTTACTGTTCTTCATGGATCATAGCATAATATGATGAGTTGTTTAAAAGAATTCAGTCCTTAGAGAATGAACCTAACCCTAATGAGAATGAATAATCCTAAATGAGCAATATACTCTGCTTGGTTCCTACTTATATAGAGGATTGATGACTTTGCTTCTGGCCATTTGTGCTAGAGGGACATTCTTCCCATTTAAGAACGTACACAGGTATCTTCTGACAATGCCTTTAAAAACTTTTAAATGGTTGCTGAGTCAGAACTGAGTGTGCATACAAAATGTCTGAGCTGATGATCTCTCCTTTTCCCTTGCAAAACCAAGGCAAATGTACTGTGAGCTGGATTGGGGGTGGGAGGAGGAATATCCTTCCATACCTGGTGGCCGTGTGCCCATAAACGCATTACACCTCTGCTGCTTTTCTCTATTGTGTTTATTCTTTCTAGAACTTACATGTGTGAGTATCTGGAAACAGGGAAGATTTGGTTATAACCTTGTGAACTTTGAAAAGTTGGGAAAGCCATTAGACAGCCAGCAACTAGAGTTGGGAACAGAGTCTGATAGTAGCTGTAGCAACCAAGTCCAGTGAGAGTCCAGTCCTCAAGAATCACGTGTTTGACTGCAGTTACTCAAGAAGGGAAAGGGACTCATCTATCTGCTATGCCATACCCAAGTGAACTTTGGGGCTCTGCCAAGGGAGAAAAACACTCCTGGGGGAAGGTGAGGATTGTTTTGTAGAATCCATTATAAATTTGAGTCATCTCTCCACTGGTACCTAGTAGGTATCTAGAGGGAATAAGGTAACCTTCCCATTTGGGAAGATGTTGCTGTATTTCATTCATTCTTATGCTTTCTCAGTAAATGTCCCTTTTTAAACGCTAATTGATCACATAAAATTAAAAAGCTTTTGCGCAAACAAAACTAATGCAGCCAAAATTAGAAGGAAAATAGAAAACTAGGGGGAGAAAGTTTTACAAGTTTCCCTGATAAAAGCTCATTTCTCAAATATGTGGAGAGCTGTGCCAAATTTATAAAAATAAGAGCAATTTCCCAGTTTATAAATTGTCAAAGGATATAAACAGTAGAAGATACCAAAGCTATCTATAGTTATCAACAGATGCTCTAAGACACTACTGATTAGATAAATGCAAATTAAAAGAATTCCAAAATACCATATCACACCTATCAGATTGACTAACATGACTGGAAAAGAAAATGACCAGTGTTGGAAGGGATATAATTGAGACACTAATGCACTGTTGGTGGAGATGTGAACTAGTCCAAACACTGTGGAGAACAATTTGGATATACACCCAAAAATTGTGCATACCCTTTGACCCAGCAATACCACTATTAGGTATATATCCCAAAAAGATTTTTTAAAATGGAAAAGGACCTATTTGTACAAAAATATAGCAGCTCTTTTTCTTATGACAAAGAATTGGAAATTGGGGAGATATCCATCAATTGAGAAATAGTAGAATAAGTTGTGGTATATGGTTGAAATGGAATACTATTGTGCTATAAGGAATGACAAGCAGAATGGTTCTGAAAAAAAAAACTGATAAGACATACATGAACTCATGCAAAGTGAATTGAGCAAAACCAGGGGAACATTGTACATAATAACAACAATATTGTATGATGATCAACTGTGAATGACTTAGCTACACTGATCAAGACAATCACCCAAGATGTTTCCAAAGGACCCATGATGAGAAATGCTATCTACTTCCAGAAAGAGAACTGAAGAAATCTGCAGACTGAAGCATATTTTTAATCTACTTGTATTGTTTTATTTTGTTTATGTTTTCTTTTGCAACATGGCTAACATGGAAATATGTCTTCCGTGACTTCACAAGTACAATTAATGTCAAGCTGCTTACCTTATTAAGGAAGGGAGAGGGGAGGGAGAAAGAGAATTTGGAACTCAAAATTATTTTAAAGAACTGTTAATTTTATATATGTATATAATTGAGATATATTTAATAAAATAAAAATAATTTTTTAAAAACTAATTAATTTTAATTTGTTAGTTGATATTAGCAAAGATTAGTTGGTTAAATTACTTTGGAGAAAACACAGATAAAGGCTTGTAACTCAAAGTCGTGCCCCCTCTGGATTACCCCTAAAGCCCTGAGAGGAGAAGTAATAAGCACATTCTGGGGACAAATCTGTCCTTAAGAGTGGGAGAATAGAGATGCAGACTAGCTAGAGGAGAGAAAGAGAGACAGAGATAGAGACAGAGAGACAGAGACAGAGAGAGACAGAGAAAGAAGGGGGTGGGAGGAAGAGAGAGAAACAATATGAGCAAGCAAGATAGCCCCTGCCTTCATGGAGCTTATATTCTAATAGATAGAACAATTTCTAATGGGGTGCTAGAAAGTAGAAGGGGAGGTAACTCACAAAGGAGCACAGAGAGAAGGCTGGGAAGCAGTGTGAAAACTTGACTCTGGCAACATACAACAAAAGCACACCAACCAAAGGTGAGGAACCCAGGGATGGGGTTCAAGTTTCTGATAGAGTGGAGATGTAAGGGCCATGATGAGGAGGTGGTCGGGAAATATCATAGATCTACAATTATCTAGTAGTCTATTAGACCTAGTAGTTTAGGTCAAAGCAAGCAGACATTTTATTCATTTTCTTTGTATGATTCTACTGTTTTCAAAAATTACTAGACTACTTTTATAGAATCTTAAGAGTCTGAAGGGACTTTGGAAGTCACTTAGTCATAGGACCATGAACTTAGAACAGGAAGGAATGTCAGAGGTCATCTAATCCAACTCCCTCATTTTACAGATGAGGAAACTGAGGTCCAGAGAAGGGAAGTTATTTGTCCAAAATCACATTGGTAGTGAGACATCTAGGATTCAAAACTGGATCTTCTGACTCCAAAGGCAATCCTCTTTCCATCACAATTTCCCATAACAAGGTACATCATTTTGTAGAATCCCCAACTCATTTCAACACAGTTCCAGTGCTACCTTCTATAGGAGGTCCTTCCTGAACCCCACCCACCCCTTACACAGTTGTCAGGGCTCTCTCTTTTCCTAATACTTTGTATTACTTGGTCATCTCCCTCCAACCCCAAAAATACACCCTCTTTGCCCTGTCTTTTTTGAAATTACTTTGTATTTTGTGGCATTTATTTATCTGAAATCATCTGTAATAAGTATGTTCCTTGAAAACTCGGACTATCTTGAGGTTTTTGTTGTTGTTGCTCTTGTCTCCCCTTTGTCTATATCCTTTCTGCATGGTACATGCTTAATAAATTTTGTAGGATAGGATAGGATGGGATGGGATGGGACAGGATGGGACGGGACGGGACAGGACAGGACAGGACAGGACAGGACAGGACAGGACAGGATAGGATAGGATAGGATAGGATAGGATAGGATTCCTTCAGTGGCTCATGTACACAATAGTACATATATGTATAGTGATGGGGGAAGGTATAAATGAACGGACTGAAGAAGGAGACAGAGAAATCTGATGATGATAGAGGTAACAGAATAAAGACGAGGAAGCAAGATCCCCTTTCCCAAAAAGAAATGGTAGGTGATTCTAGAAGTAGTGATTCATCTTTCCCCCTCCACCTTTACCTCTCTGCTTAGTATAGACAGTTTAAAATTGGCTGCCTATGAAATGACAGGCTGAACAGTTCGTTCTTCAAGATGTAGCTGGCCTCTCACCTTGCCTCCACTCTGCCTCCTCCCCTCTCTGGCTCTCTCCTCTTTCTCCCAAGATGTGCCAAAAAGAAAATTTTTTTCCCTGACTCCTTTTGTCTAGGGGCTAGTCATATTCTCTTATGGCCCAATTTTTCTGCCAGCTCTTTTTTTTTCTTTTCAGAAAGTTCCTTTTCAAATGTGAATAAAACTTTTTCAAGTCCAGGAACTTTGCTTCTGGTGTTCTAGATTTTTTTCACTTCTCAGAAATATAGCTGCTCTGCATAGGCCTGATGAGTTATCTCATTAGCATGAAACACTGACATAGTTGCTACATTAAAATCCTATGCCATGTGGCGATATAGAAATTAAAGCTGCCCTCAGCTCCCTTCCCACTTCTCAAACTCAGTGAGCTTTTTAGGGGGCAATGAGAACTATTTCCTTCAAAACAACAAAAGTGCCTTCCCAAGAGTCCTTTATTTTCAAATTGTTGCCTGATCACCAACAGTTACAAATAAGATGATGCCAACTTGTGCTGAAGTTTTGCAGTTCAAATATAAACTTTGGGAAAATTAACAATTTAATATTTTGCAAAACCTTGGTATATCATAAGAACTCTACACACAAAACATACAGAAAGATGATCATGTTTGCTTATGAATCTCCAACAAAATTCTAGAATAGATTCTCAAACATATGGTTTGTAAGTACTTCGAAAAGGAGTAGTGAGCACTATAAACCAACATGGGTTTACTAAAAAAATCGAATGTCCTCATTTCCACTTTTTACAAAGTGACTAGATGGATCAGGGGAGCATTGTAGATTGAGTTTTCAGAAAAGGATTTGACAAAGCATTTGTAACACTCCCGTGGGCAAGATGGACACAGGAAGGCTGCATGATAATGCAGTTATGAATCTGCCCATAAAGTTTTAACTAGTAGATATACATCCACTTGGAGGAAGGACTCTAACAGTCCCCTCTGAACTCTGTTCAACATGTTATTTTGTTGTTTCATTATTGTTTTTTCAATCAGAGAGTTGCATGAGAAAACAGGGATGGCTGTGTTTATAAAAACTAAGATAGACAACTGATATGCTAAATGATGAAATCAGGATACAAAAAAGATTTGGACAGGCTGAAAACAGGGCTCAAATTTTAGAAAATAAAATTTAATAGGGAGACAAATGTTAATACTGTACTTAGGTTCAAAGAATCAACTAGGCAAGTACAAGATAAGGGAGATCTACCTAGAGAAGAGTTCATATAAAAAAAATTTAAGTGTTTTAGTCAACTACAAGTTTAATACAAGCTATCAGTATACTATGGTCAATCAAATAATAAGGAGAAAGGAAAGGAATAAAACATTTATATAGTACCTACTATGTTCTAGGTACTGTGCTAAGTGTTTCACAAATGTAGGCAACATTAATAGATGTATAGTACAATATGGAACTATGCCCAAAGGGCTATAAAAAGAGCATGCCCTTTGATCCAGCATACCACTTCTAGGGCTATATACTAAAGAAATCATAGAAGTAGGAAAAGGACCCATATGTACAAAAACATTTATAGCAGCTCTCTTTGTGGTGGCAAAGAATTGGAAATCAAGGGGATGTCCATCAATTGGGGAATGGGTAAACAAGTTGTGGTATATGAATGTAATGGAATACTATTGCGCTATAAAAAATGAGAAGCAGACAGACATCATAATAACCTGGAGAGATTTATATAAATGTGCTGAGTAAGGAAAGCAGAACTAAGAGAACTTGGTACACAATTACAGACACATCGTTTGTGTGATGACTAACTTTGATAGACTGGGCTCCTTTCAGCAATGCAAGGTTATAAGACAACTCCGAAAGACTAATGATGGAAAGAGCTAGCCACATCCACAGAAAGAACTACAAAGTCCAAATGCAGATTGAAGCAAACTACTTGCTCTCTCCCTTTTGTGTTTTGTTTTGTCCCTTTTTTCTCATTGATCACTCCATTGGTTATAATCCTTCTTTACAACTTGACTAATGATTCATGTGAAGGTAGTTGTAGAATCTATTTTTGATTGCATGCCTCTATGGGAGGGAGAAGGGAAGAGAGAGAGGAGGAGAAAATTTGAAGTTCAAGGAATTGTGGAACTGAATGTTGTAAACTGAAAGTAAATAAGTAAATTTTTTTAAATAAAATTATAAAGTAAAATAAATAAGACATATAGTGTCTAGAACTATCTACCACGGAGAAACAAAGTGATTGAAAAACCTGTTTTGCTCAGATCATATCATACAGCTAGATGAACAATCCAACACACCAATAGATATATGTAAAGATAGATGAGAGGGTCAGGGGCACAGTGAATAAAGCACCAGCCCTGAAGTCAGGAGGACCTGAGTTCAAATCCTGCCTCAGACACTTGACACACTTACTAGCCGTGTGACTTTGGGCAAGTCACTTAACCCCAATTGCCCTCCAAAAAAAAAGCAAAAAAAAAAAAAAGATAGATGAGAGGGGCTAGAGAATAGAGGGAAAGAAAGAGAGGGGAAGGGGGGGCGGAGACAGAGGGGAAACAGAGAGATAGATAATCTTCAAGGACAAGTAATACCAGTAAAGGTAAATGGAGCATGTAGCAGGAACAAGAAATAATAGATGGATAGCCTGAGTGCTACATTGGTATTCCCAAGATAGTAAAAGACCTAATGATAGGTAAAAAACTTATTGAAAGAACCTCCAAGATAGTAACAAACTCATGAATATTAAGCGGATCCTCTCAAAATATTTACTGAAAAACATGGATGAGTTGTACATGCTGGAAAAGTATGAAAGGCTGCATTTCTGCATCAGTGAAGCAGGTACCCACATCACTGAGATTACAAAAAATGAACCATATCCAAATCGAAGTAGGTAATAACTCTTGTCAGATTATATTTGGCTTATTCTCTTCACTTCTAGGCACCAGATTTTTAAGGGGAACATTAATATTTGGCAGTGGATCTAGAGTAAGCTGACCCACTCAGTCCTCTTCCTGGAACTCTCCAGAAACTGGGCATGTTTAGCTTGAAGAAAAGAAGACTTTAAAGGGAACAAGGTGGCTATCATCAAATTTCTTACAAGTTATTATGCAAAAGAAGCTTAGATTTATCCTGAGCAGTTTCAAATGGCAGGACTGGAAACCAAAGACAGAAGTTACAGAGACAGATTTCAATGCCTCAGAAGGAAGATTCTCCTAACAACTAGAGCTACACAAAAATGAAATGGGACTCCTCATCACTTCCTGTGCTTTGTAACAATGTCATGACATTCCATCATTGGACAAGAGATGAGGCTCTCAATCAGAGATATTATGAAAGACCTAATAACTATAAGGATGGAAATATGACCATTAAATACAGAGTGTGCAAATATAAGACAGTGAGAATCAACAGATTAGAAAATATGGCAGAAAGTCTTAATAAAACACAATAAACCAGTAGACTCTGAGAAAGAGAATGGCATGAGCAGAGTATCCCAGTTCCTTCAACAGATGTTTATATGACATGGGTTCTAGTTTCTAGGCCATTTTAGTGACGAAGTTGCAAAAATTGCAGAATAACATGGAATGTAAGTATTAGAAATGAGCTTCAAGACCTTTTGGTCCAACCTCCTTGTCTTACTGCTGAATAAAGTAATATTCAGGGAATTTAAAGATCTTGTTTAAGATCACTCTGAGATTCCCTCCAAAAGTAAGATTTTGTGAATCTATGAAACAGGAAAGGCATGTACCTGGGAGTGGGTTAAAAAGAGAAAGAGGAAATTATTATTATTGCTACTATTATTATTAATATCTAAGTATTATATATGAAAATTATAATTCACTCTAAAATTAAGAACCCCTCAAACTCTACCCCACTCCCAGGGAAATTTTTACTACCATTCCATCTCACTGTCTCTATCTTCCAAGCTCTTGCTCTCTTGCTCCACCCGGCACTCTTTCTTTCCAAAATAAAAAAGGCTGCCTAGTCCTTTAACCTGCAGAGGCTTAAAGGATATTTGAGGGCTAGAAGAGAACTCTCTTCTAATCATTGAACAACAGCATGTACTCAGCACCCATCTGCACATCCCTGGAAGAGATGATCAGCAGCAGCTCACCATCAAGCAATTTCAAGAAAATGAAATGAGTGTTCCGTATCCCTTCAATCCATCTTTCCCCTCAATATCTCATTGCAACAACCATGCTCTGACTTTCCAATGCATACAATAAAACTGAAATGGTATTCCGTAAGCTGGCTAATTTCTAAGTTCAGCTATTAGAGGTGAAATGCATTAATAGTCCATTTTCAAAACAGAATGAAGGACAATAATCTCTTTTTACTTGTTAACAAGGTTTTATGCACTGAATTTCCAAAGAATCAATTGGAAGATGTGCCCTTTTCTGACCTTCTGCAGAAATTACCTGTGTAAAAATATATATAAATTTTAAAACACTTACTAGCAGATCGATGATATTTCCTGTGACTCTGACAAGAAAATGAATAACCCAAGTAGATGTATTCACCATTAATCCTAAACAGCCTGAAATTTGGAGTCAGGATACATGGGTAGAAGTCCCAGCCCTGACACATAGAAATCCTGTGATATTGGGCATTATTTCACCTCTGTGAAACGTGAATGGCACAAAAAAGGTATACTACCTTCTCGCAAGATTGCTGTAAGAATTAAATGAAATGTTATGTAAAGCGCTTTTTATATGGTAAAGTACAACATGAGAAGGGTGGTTAGGTGGTACAGTGAACAGGCCTGGAGTCAGGAAGACCTGAGTTCAAATCTGGCTTCAGACTTTTATGAACTGTGTGACCCTGGGTAAGTCACTTAACCTATTTGCCTCAGCTTCTTCATCTGTAAAATGAGCTGGAGAAGGAAATGGCAAACCACTCCAGTATCTTTGCCAAGAAAACTCCAAATGGGACAGAGTCAGTCATGACTGAAATGACTGAACAATAACACAACATGAGAAGCAATGTTAAGTTATAAAAACAATGCTTTGGAGTCAGGAAGTCCTGAGTTCAACTCCTGCCATTGACACAAAATTGATATGTGATTCTGGGCAGGTCTCTTAATCTCTCAGTGCAAGTCTATAAAATAATATTTTATATTATTATATGTTTCCTTCATCACCATCTTTATAATCCCCTCAGACAACCACATATTATCCTTATTGTTTTTTTCTAAGAAAACAAAAACTAATTCAAATATTACAGATAATGTTAACTCTCCCCCCTAAACTAATCCTTCCTCCTCACTTACATGTATATTTTGAGGGCACTACCATCCTTACAGTCATCCAGGTCACCAATCCAAATATTCTTAAATGGTACATCATTGAGAGACACTAGCTTTGGATTCAAATCCTCCCTCTGATTTATACTCTAGCTGTGCAACTCCACCTCTTTCCCTCCTCTCAAATCTGTCCCCTTCTCTCCATTCATATGGACATCACTCTACTTCATCCCTTCTCACTGGGAATATTGTCATAACCTTCTAATTAATATCCCTGCCTTAATACTCTCTCCAATCTAATTTCTCTTCCACAGTATGGCTATAGCAAGACTCCAAGAAAGGGAGTAGAATTTAATAAATCTGGGAAGGTAGGATGAAGTCAGATTGTGAAGAACTTTAAATGATTTAAGAGATGGTATTTGATCGTGGGAGCAATAGGGAGCCCTGGAGCTTTTTGAGCAGAGTAAGTGACTTGAGAGGGCTAATGCCTTAAGGAAATCATTTGATTACTTCATGGAAGATGGGTTGGAGTGATAAGAGATTAAAGATAGGGAAACCAATTAGGAGAATTTCAAAAGACCATGCAGCAAAGAGATGAGGCTTTGATTTTGGTGGAGGCCAAAAGAGTGGAGAGAAGTTGGGCAAACTTCCTTGTTCCTCATTCTAAATTGGCGGTTCTCAACCTGTGGGTTATGTTCAATTTAAATACATCCTGCATATCAGATATTTACATTATGATTCATAACAGTAGCAAAATGACAGTTATGAAATAGCAACAAAAATAATTTTATGGTTGGGAGTCACCACAACATGAGGAACTGTATTAAAGGGTTGTGGCATTAGGAAGGTTGATAACCACTGTTCTAAATGTATCACATGAGCTGAATGGCTTTAATGAAGGTTTTCTCTTCTTGCCGTTTTTCTTTTTTAGAAATTTTTTGTTGGCGGAGCCAAGACGGCGGCGTAGGAGCAGCAACATATCACAGCTCTCACATAGCAACCCAAAAATGCCCATAAAATGTGACTCTAAACTAATCCTAGAACTCCAAAATGCACACAAATATACTTTCCACTAAAGTCAGCTTGGCTACAAGGAACCATATCAGCACTGCGAACCGAAACCAGCCTGGCCTGAAGCCCTGGCTGGCCCCGGGGACATCTGGATGTGAGAAGCCAAGGAGCCTCAGGTGAGCGGATTAGCGGCAGCTGCGAGCAGTGTTCAGAACTAGGTCAATGGGGCTTGCGAGGTCTTGGGAGAAAAGCAGTCCGACTGAAACGCCTCCAGGGTGGGAAAGCTAAAGGCAGAGGTTCTGCACCTATCTCTGCATTGCAGCTTCCGCGCCCTCGGCCTGTAGACAGCAGGGGGACTAAGCGATCGTTCAGAGGCCAAGGGCTCTCACGTTGAGCAGCCTGGATCAGGATTGCGGTCTTGGGCTTCGGTCCTGTGAGTCTTCATTATCCAGTGAGCTGGAAATAGGAAAGGGACCAAGCACCTTCCTGAGAGCTACGGAAGCCAGGAGGACCCCAGCGATTTGGGACAGAGCTTACCCTTCTGGAAGCGGAGCCCCACAGAGATTAAAAACAAAATCACGGACTGACCAACCATGAGTAAGAATAAGCATAAGAAGCAAAGTAAGAACAGCAACCAAACCCTAGATTCCTTCTTTGGGGAAAAGAGAGGGAGGAGGAGAGTGCAGCCAGAGCTCCCCCACCAGGGGCTTCCAGTAAACGTGAAGAATGCCTTAAAGTTAGAGATCAGCTGAAGAAGGATTTTGAAAACCAAATGAGAGAAGTGGAAGAAAAATTGGGAAGAGAAATAAGAATGTGGCAAGAAAATCATGAAAAGAGAGTCAGCAATCTGACTGAAGAAATCAACACCCTAAAAAATAGATTAACTCAAATGACAAAAGAGGCCCAAAAAGCCAATGAGGAGAAGAATGCCTTTAAAAGTCGACTTTGCCAGATGGAAAAAGAATCTCAAAAGCACTCTGAAGAGAATAATTCCGTCAAAATTAGAGTGGAGCAAATGGAAGCAAATG
>CM053591.1:170379647-170408977 GCA_028646515.1 Pseudochirops corinnae
TTAGTCAGTAGAACTGGGAGTATTTAACCTGATGAAGTGAAGGTTCAGGAGATTATGCTAGGTGCCTTCATGTAAGTCAATCTCCTTACTTTACACTTGTGGAAAATGAAGCTCAGAGAGGTCAAGTGATTTATCCAAAATCACACAGTGTATATGTGTCTGAGTTAGGACCAGGAATCCAAAACATCAGATATTAAAGGTTCACTTCATACCAAGCCCATACCTCAATATACACATATCCAGACAAATAACTACAACCTAACATATGAGTACCTGAGAGAAGTTCTAAGAAAAGGCTATGCAAGTTTAGAGGAAGGAAAATTTTTTATCTGACTGAGTGGCTAAAATAAGACTCCATGGAGGAGGTGACAATTTAACTGGAATGGGTTAAATTGGAATTTAACCAATGGGTGGAATGGGTGGTACTCAGCAGATGGAAAGAGAGGGAGTCCATTCCATGCATATGGACCAATTGTGCCAAGGTCCAGAGGTGAGAAAGTGTTGAACATGTTTAAGGAAGACATCAATGATAAGGGTGATACAGTGGGTTAGTAGTAGGGATGATTGTTAAGTTTTCACTATGAGTATTTTTGCATTGAAAATCAGCAAATACTATGAATCAGGACTTGATTTATTGTTTTGATGAATGTCTAGACTTAAGAAAGTGATGGAGAAGATTTTAATGGTACAAATTAATCTTAAAAGTGTATTGTGCTTTGTTTCCCAGTATGCCCCTGGTTAGGAGGCTATTGCTATGGAACAGGTGAGAGGTAACAAGGGTTACCTGGTCTAGGGTGTGACAATGGAAGTAGAAAGGAGGGAATCAACTGGGGAAATATTACAGATGTAGAATCAACAGCACTTGTATAGAACAATCAGGACTTTGTCATAGGTGCCATGATTTAGAGGAGATACTCCTACCTGGGCTGGTCACAATTTATTTACTGGCCTGACATGTAGATATAGTCAGGTCACCAAGGTACTTGGCCTCCATGTTCTCAAGTCACTTGTAAATACTTATTGGTATCATTTCTAGCTGTTTGACCCCAACTTCTGTGTGAATATCCTTAGCACTATTTTCTCCATTACTCTCTTCTAGCAGCCTATTTAAAAAAAATTCTCATTTACACATAAATCTCACAGCAAAGCTTTTTGGAGGCAAAGTCTCAGAAAATTTATGTTAAAATCAGGATTCTCATCTATCCACATTGAAGTCAAGTTCCTCAAGGTTCTGCTCCATTGTTTATTGTTCCATTTGCCTCATCAACTGGGTTGGGGAGGGGAGTTGTCCAAAGTATGAAACCCATTATCATTGTGAAGCACTTTTTGCCTTTGCTCCTGGCAAGCCCTAGGCAAAATAGGGTTTTGCTACTAAAATTGCACAGTTCCTGCTCTCGACATCTAAGGGAAATGAAAGATTCTAAGAAAAGTTCCTAAAGAAAGTATTAGCAATATACCTGAAACACCTTAGCAAAAAGGGGGATTACCATAGAACACTAGGAGGTGGTCAAAGGAATCTACAGTACAATGAAGGGGAGATGGAGGGTAATGAGGTAGTAGGGGTGCAAAGTTAGGGACTGATTCTTACAGATCATACTTATTCCTTTTCTGAGGTCGTGGGAGCAGCTGTTTATCCTATCTGATGAGTAACCTTCTCTTATTCCATGGTTAATGGAGACAGCTGCCATGTCTTTCCCTACCTACCTCCTTAGGGAGTTAGGAGATGGGGGAAGAGAATGATTTTCAGTCATTGCTTGTGCTGTAGGGGAACAGGAAAAATTCTGTAGAGGACACAGCCATGAATTACTTCACAGGAGGGCCATCTATGGTATGTGAAGATGAAGTCCAGTGTTCTACAGAGTTCGGTGGAACCTTTCCACATCTCAGGTAAATTTCTTCTTGGACTGGCCTCACCTTGCTTCTTTTTGAAGACTTTCCCTGTTTTGACTCTCCAGGTTCACCTCCACCTAAGCTATTGTATCAAGTACTAAAATCCTATTTATAACTCAGGGATGATTTTGTGAAAGGTGAGGGAGGGGCAGGAATCAAAATTGCCTTTGATGTTTTGAGTATAAGTGATGGAGATTGGTTCTGCCATAACTGAAATAGAGAAGAAAGAAAGAAAAGCAGGGCTGAGGGGAAAGACCAAAGGTCTGATTGGAAGCAATATATATTAGGGCACAATTGAAGAGAATAAATCACTGTTAGTCTATTGGAAAAATGGTCAGAGGGCTCTCGTGGGATTTTTTTTAACTTCAAGAAATCAAGACTGCCTATTTCTAATTATCATTTCATTAGTGTAAGACTTAAAAGTTGAACTAATTGTATAAGGGTTTCCATGACTAATAAAAGGCTTAAGACATAGTGAACACTCAATAAATGCTTGTTGAAAGGTATGGAACATCACATATAATGTGAGGTTTGGCTGATCACTTGGTTAGTGTGCTGAATTCTTTTTTTTTAATTTTTTGGGTGTGCTGAATTCTTTTCCTGTTTTTCCCCCCTTAAATTCTTTGTTAGGAGAGGAGAGGGATATATTAGAAAATTCAGGTAATGCAAAAAAAAAAAAGATAAAAAAATAAAAGGTGATCATTGAATGAATGAATGAGTGGATGAGTAAATGCTTCTAGAAGTTATTATTAGGGACCAATTTCAAATTAAAATGTTCATTTTCCCCAAAGTTAAGTGAACCATATTGACTGGATTAAATCCACCATATGCAAATAGTGTCTTAGTAGTAATGAATGAAACTGAAGCAGAATTTTTCTTTCATGATATAAGTTATGTCCTAACCTAAAGTGGGTTTAAGAATTATCATCTGAAGATTCATGTTCTACCTTTCACAGCTATATTGTTATAAAAGTGTTTGGTAGCAACTGTCTGTTCAACTTTGCAAAACAATTTTCTGCCCCTGACTCCACACCAGTCTTTTTTTTTTTTTGATTACATGATCTTCCATTTTTTTAAAATGATAAAAGATTGGAGTTCTTTTAAAATATTTGCCATACATTTTCCTAAAATGCTTTATGATGGAATAGAGCACAAACAATGGAATTTTACAGTCATCTAAGGCACTGAATTATCATTTATCTCAGGCATTATTCACCTCAGTGCATACTGGACTCATTTTCATTCATCTAGACAGCAGAAAAAGAAGCTTTGAGCATGAAGCTGAAAAGTAATAGGAAAAAACAAGATAAATGTGTCTAGGGAGAGTAAGATTTTCCCTAGCCAACTAATGAAACACATGATCTCGACACATAAACCATTGCCAAGTGTCAACAAGACAAATAAGAGTAATGGACAGAAATTTTTAGACAATAGCCAGAAGTTTCATTGCAGTAATAGCCAAGTCAGCATTTCTTTCTGGATCTATCAGATTCTTTGTTACTTGGACCAATATTGTGCCAATGAGCTGAGTTGGTAGTGAAGGTTTCAGCTGAGATTTGTTGCTAGTGCAGTTTTAACTACCAATGGATGCATATCTGCTCATGTTAGGAATTAAATTGGAAAGAATTAAGAGCTTATGAAATAGAGAACATAATGGCACTCACCATGCATCTGGTGCTATTTAATAAGTGATTTAAAAAAATCAATTAGCAGGCATTTTTAAAATCCCCCCATTGGAAAAATAAAAGCAAGACCATTGTGACTGATAGGTGTCACCAAGGACAACAACCTGCCATGTTGGCTATGTCTAAAAATGTTTGTCTTTTTCTGTATCATAAATCCATCAACTCTCTTTCAGGAGGTGGGTAGCATTCTTCAGCTTCATTCCTTTGGTTGATTACTACATTAATCAGAATTCTTACATCTTTCAATGTTTGTCTTTGCAATGTTATTGTTATTGTATAAATTGTTCTACTGGTTCTGCTCACTTCACTCTTCATATAAACCTTCGCAGGATTTATTAAAATTGTGTTGTTGACTTGACTGGGTGTGGAATTGAACGATCTTGATTCACATCTCATCACTGGCATTTACTACCTATGTGATCATGGACAAGTCACTTTACCTGACTGGGCCTCAGATTCCTTATCTCTAAAATGATAGAATTGGACTAGATGACCTTTGGGGTCTCTTCTATTTGTAGATCTATGATCCTAGGAATAGACAAAGAATAAGAATAAGGTCCTATAGAAAAATGAAGTCTGTTAAGTGCAGTTTGTTTTTTTTTTTAAAACATGTACGTGGAATCTGACAAGGTAGTAGTAAAATTGCCCTGTTTCTTGGCGTCTCTTCTAAACTAAAGCAAATTTTTCCATGTCCCTCTGGCCTAGAGTCCTTACACACCAAGGAATCTTGAATAATTTTTTGGAGGGGGGAAGGCAAGGCAATTAAGGTTAAGTGACTTGTCCATGGTCACACAGCTAATAAGTGTGTCAAGTGTCTGAGGCTAGCTTTGAACTCAGGTCCTCCTGACCCCAGGGCTGGTGCTCTATTCACTGCACTACCTAACCACCCCCTAACTGCCTCATCTAGAATCATTTCTGTTCAGGCATCTGGTGGTAGAGTGTGGAAGGTTATCTGGATCAGCAGTCAGAGGACTTGGATTTGAATCCTACCTTTTCACCCTTACATATTAGTTAACTGCCAGTTAGCTGTATGACTTTGGAGAAACCACATAATCTGTCTGATCATCAATTTTTTCCTCTGTGAAATGGGAATCATGATGCTCAAACTACATGATTTTAGGGTTGTTATAAGAATCACAGACTGAAAAATTAGAGGCCATAAATTCCAAGCCTGTCATTTTATAGATGAGAAAACTGAGACACAGTGTGACTAAGTGATTTGTACAATGTCATCAGTGATATTGAGAGACTGAGGCAAGAGCTGAACCCAAATCTCACTATTCCAAATTTAGAATTCAATCCATTATGTTGTTCTGTCTCTCAAATAAAATGAAACATACATGTATACATACATATATATGTATGTGTCTATATGTTTCACCCATGTGTGTTAACTATAATTTCAAATTATTTGGGGAGACACAATAAGAGGAAATTTGCAAATCCTTTTTGAGGATTTTAGTAAGTATGATCATAAAGGTCAGCACTTTGATAACATGAAAAAAATAAATCCAATGTCAAAGAGATAGAATTTGAACATCATTATGGAATAGAAACCATTAGTGATGCCAAGCTGGAGAGATAGATTACTTATATCTATCGTGTACATCTATTTTTTCCCCAAGGTTAGAAGATTAATGGTCTAATTAGTGTGTAGTTCAGCCTCCTGTTGTTTCCTCTTTTGTGTCCTATAGTCTCAGGATATTCTTCTAACCTTAAAGCTAATTACCGAGAGGATTGTTTTTATCTTCTGTTCTCTTTTAATTTAGTTGAAGGCCATAGCCTTGGTTATCCATCTACCACAGGGTTGAAAATCAAGGTAACAAATGGAAGACCGAGTCAAATCATACATCTGTTGCTTTTCATTCTTTTTCCTGTGATTGAAAAAGAACTTAATTTTCTTGAATATCATTTTTATTTCTTAGTTGTAAATATAATTTTCTTTCCCAGAAGCTCAGAGTTTCCTGTCTCCCCTTCATTTGTACCTGTTTTGACCTAGGTTTTGTTGAGACTCTAGAAGAGGCAAAGCTTCAGGGAAGATCATTGCAAACCATCTGATATCACTCACACAAAAGGGTGCTGTTTGCTAAGTCCCTGAAAGGGAAAAATAGCTCAGATATTCCTTTGTTGTAGAGAGGCAGTCTATGTTTGGCTGCTTTTCTGACTTCCTAAGCCAGCCATTTTGCACACAGAATTAGCATCTTTAGAAAATATTGGCCGGTGGCCTTGTAAATAGGCATCTTACACTCAAAATATATGTGTCTATACTACTACTGCTAGCTAACATTTAAATAGCACTTACTATGTGCCAATAGGATGCTAAATGCATTATAATTACCATCTTATTTGTTCCTCACAAAAACCCCGCAGGTAGGTGCTATTATCATCCTCATTTTTATAGATGAAGAAACTGAGGCAAATAAAAAACTGTACTGTACAAAAGAAGGCATCTATTCAAGGGTATTGTATGCTT
The DNA here is from genome assembly GCA_028646515.1 of Pseudochirops corinnae. NCBI lineage: Eukaryota > Metazoa > Chordata > Mammalia > Diprotodontia > Pseudocheiridae > Pseudochirops > Pseudochirops corinnae. The sequence continues at coordinate 170,385,696 of CM053591.1, forward strand.
TCGATTTACAGCTGCTGACCTTTATTTACTAGTTTTTGTTTGCATTTACATAAATACCTTAACTGCTTTAACTCACAACAACCCTGTGACAATGGATTTTTCAAGTATTATTACCTCCCTGCACATTAGACGGTTGCGAAAACAAGAGAGGAGAGTTTAAGAAGCTCATTAAAGGTCACCTAGCTAAAAAGCAGAACTGGGACTCTAACTCAGAACTGATGCCTCTTTCCACTGCACCACAATACTTTCTGCTGGTTCCTCATTGTATTCATCTCATTCACTGCCTTTCCCAATCTTTGGAGTGACATTTCTGAATCTTTTCTACCTCAGTATTGGATTAACTCCAGTTTTTGCTCCCAGCCTCATGACAAGTGGTTTTTTTTTGTTTCTTTTTTTGTTTTTACCAACGAGAGGTTTGGGAGCATCCATTCTTCTCCCCCATTCCTCAAAAAATTCTCTGTATCTTTACCTGCTCATCTTTGTTCCCTTTTGTCTGAGGGGCAGGTGATCCTTCTCCTTGCCAATGATTACTTCTTTAGCTATGTCCTAGATCCCCTGCCCTCCTACTTCTTCTAGGATCTTCATTCATTCATTATGGTCTTTCATCTTGGGTCTTTTATCTTTGCCTCTTCATTGTCCCCTTCCCCTCAGTCTGGAAAAGCATTCAGGTCTCTCCTGTCCTTAAAAATCCATCCCTTTGATTCTCCCCCTTGCCTAGAGATAATAGGTCATTTCTCCCCTTCCTTTCACTGCCTAACATCTAGAAAGTATAGATTATAATTGCTGCCTCCACTTTTTAATAATTGAATCCCTTCTTGATCCTTTCTTACCTAGCTTCTGTCTCCACCATTCTAAGAAAGCATCTCTCTCCAGGGTTACCAATGATCTGCTGAACTTAGTGCTCTTTCTTTAGTCCTCATCTTCCTTGTCCTCTTTGTAACCTTTGCATTACCATATCCCTGACATTCTCTCATCCTTTGGGTTCCTGACATTGAACTCATCTGCTTCTCCTCCTACCTTCCTGACCAAATGTGGGCATATTTCTCTGTCTCTCTCTGTCTCTGTCTGTCTCTCTCCATCCCCTCTCCTCCCCTCCCCTCCTCTTCTCTCTTCTCCCTCCTCCATTCACTTAAACTCTCCCAGGTACTTTTCTTACTTGGTTTATGACCCTAACTAATGATTAGAACTCCAAGGATTTCCAAAAAAAGAGATCATAGGAACCCAGATCTAGGGCTGGAAGGGATATTATGGACCCTGGAGTCCATCCCCTTTTTCTACAAATGAGGAAACCTGAGACCCCCCGAAGTGAATTGACTTTCCCAAGGTTTCACAATAAACAATGGAACAAAATGCTGACTTCAGTATTTTCTATTCTGTGCCATCTTGAGCACAATGGCAATAGTTCTGTACTTGCTTATTTTAAAATTTTACTTCACCAAATTGGATTAAAGAGATGGAATGTGGTTAAAGAGCAAAGCACATGTCACTGCACAAATATGAGGGCCCTCAAGAAATGTCAGCCCATTTTCTCATTCATTTTTGTGCTCCAAGGAAAACAAGGGTCATGAAATTTAAGCTTAAGAAGCAAAGGGAACGGTAGAGGTAATTGAGTGCACCCCTTCATTTGGCAAATAAAGAAATGGAGACCCAGAGAAGTTAAGGGTCCAAGATCACACAAGTAGTGAGCAGCAGACCAGCAATCTGAACCCAGATTCTCTGACTCCAAACCCAGCCCTCCTTCAGTTGTGCCATACTTTAAATGAGATCTTTGTTTAGGTCACTGCTGACACCTGCACAGTTTCCTGGAAGTGGAAGAGGTTGTAATTATTATAGATCAGGGAACATGTTGAGGGAGGCTGTCCTTGCTCTGTCCCTCACATGTTTGTCTCAAGAAGCTCTTGAAGATTTCTTTCAAATGTTTTCTTTAAGGAATTCCCCAGTCGATCAGACACCTCTGAAACATTTGGTACATTGAATATCAAGGCTCTATAGCAGTGGTTCTCAACCTGTGGGTTATGTTCAATTTGTAACAATGAAAATACATCCTGCATATCAGATATTTACATTATGATTCATAACAGTAGCAAAATTACAGTTATGAAGTAGCAACAAAAATAATTTTATGGTTGGGGGTTATCACAACATGAGGAACTGTATTAAAGGGTCGTGGCATTAGGAAGGTTGAGAACTACTGCTCTATAGTATCTTGTGAAATTAACAGGAATTGACTGACCATTCCCACAATGATTTTGTCAGTGGTTGCTGCTGTGGAAGACTTGTGACTTTCCTTAGCGATCTTGATTCAAGTCTTTGTTTACCAATGTTACCAAAGTCACAGTAATGATTTCTTCCCTGAGTCTTAGCTGCCTAATCTCTATAGAATTAGGGGATTGGAATAAATGGCTTCCAAGATCTTTTCAGACTATAAATCTATGATCCAAACTAATGACACTATGACATAGTAGTGATCTCGTGGCACTTTAAGACTATTTTTCAGTTGGCTTATTCCTTATCCGCAGAGGCAGTATTTATAAGTTTTTGAAGTGCTCTCTGTATGTTATTCAGTTTATCCTCCTAACAACCCTGTGAAGTAGGTATTACTTATTATTTTTTATAGATGAGGAAACAAAGACTTGAGGGAGGTTAAATGGCTTGCCCCGGGTCAGACACCTAATAAGTTTCTGAGGCAGGATTTGACCTCAGATTTTCCTGACTCCAAGACTGATAGTATTCATTATGCTACTTGGCTACCTCAAGGAAGAACTGAATTCTAATCCCACTTCAGTGTTTAGCTTTGTGACCCTCGTAAAGTCAATTAAACTCCATCCGTTATTATGTATAAAATGAAAATAATACTATTTACTTAAGTGTTATTGTAAGGGTCAAATTAAATAATTTCTATAAATCACTTTATACATCTTAAAACATTACATCAGTGATGTAATGATGATTGGAGGAAGCTGATATTTCTTCCCATTCTTTCTAGTTATTTGCTTCCCCCTCCCCCCCCAGACTTTTGGTCATTATTTTTTAAAAAGTTAATTTTAGAAGATTTAACTAGAACTCAGTAATTGATATCTAGTGTTTGAGGTTAATTTAGAGTTTGTCTAATTTAATACTTATTTTTACTAATGATGATTTGAGGTCCAGAGAAGTTGAATTATTTGATGAAGTGGAAGAAATATTGGTCTTACAGCTAGGACTAGAAGCCAGGGCTCTTGGCTCTCTGATCAGTCCTTTTTCCATTATACCACAGTGCCTCCAGGTAAGTATAGGTGTGAAGATAATGGAAGAGTTAGGTAGCTTTGGACAACATGTGTACATGCTTTGAACTGGGGATAAGGAAGCATTATCAGCATCAGAAATATCTGCTGTTTAAAACTCAAGAATTAAAACCAGACCTAGTCTTGCATACCACATATATTTTATAAAAATGAGGCTCCAGAAAAGAAAAGGAACAATCTACCATCTGCCCAACCATCTGCTTCATGCAAGACCTCGTCCTTGTTTACTGCATTGGGGATTCACTTCCAAAAAATGGTGAACATCATCAAAGTCCTCCAATAAGTGCTTATTAGAAGTTTATCTAATGCTAGTCTCAGCTTAACATGGGTCCTAATCTATTTCCTTTCTCCAACCTTCTTTCTCCCCGATAGGGTTTGTGCTGCATCTTGTCCCTCATGCTTCAGTAGCCACTGGTCTCCTAACTATCCAGGCTGTTATCATGACTCTTTATGGAAATGGAAACATGTTTATGTGAGTGGGAATGAAGAACCAGCCAGTTTCATAAACCATAAAAGTTTCCAAGTATGTTAGAGATTCTGCAGTCCAACTTTCTTTCCAATGGATGAGTTCCCTGTTATATCTTCCAAAATTTAATTCAATCCTGTTAAATAAGCATTTTTGAATACCCGCCATAATGAAAAGGCATGGTGGCAGGTGCTGGGGATAAAAGGACAGCAAGGGCAAAGCTCCATCTTCAAGGAGTCTATACTCTACTAGGGGGATCCAACATGTACGTAAAAAGTACAATATGAGGTAGTGAGTATTGAGAGAAAAGGGGAGATTCAGACTAGTATGCTAAATATAATAGCTACATAATTTATTGCTTCGTAAGTAATTGAGAGGTGGCAACAATAGGGGTGGACCCTGATTTATACTACTTTGAGAGAAGGTTGCAGCTGAGGCTGCTATTAACAACATTTTTGATTCTAGGCCTAGACAGAGTTTAATCAATGAGTATGGTGGCACTTGAACCCAGATCTGGTGAGTGACCCCAAGGCCCTTTAAAGACAAAATCCCTGTTCTATGACTCTGAGTTGAATAAGGACACAATTGCAATGAGCTCTCTCCAGGTGATGATCTCTCTGCAGGTGAGGAGGGGGTCAGAACAGCCATTTCTCTATTTCATTTGGCAATAATCCATGCTGTTCGTGTCTACCCATGGATTGTTCCCCTCCCCCACCACTGTTGTTTTTTTCACTACCACTTATTCCCATTGTTATAGAGAGAAATTGGTGGCCATTAATTATTGTTGCATGATCAGTGCTAATGGTATGGATAAACTTTGGGGAAGTAGTCAGCCTAGGATGAGTGAGAGAACCATCCAAACTCTGACAGACGTGTAGGTGGCAGCAGGGGAATGATTTCTTCTCCCTGGGAATATCATAATACTTTTTGGTCATTCTGTGATCTTGCTCACTAGCCAGCCATAAGTTAATTTACAAGAGTATGTAATGTTAATAGGATTTAAGATCTCCCCCACCATTAATAGGCTTCAGGTGGAGTCCATTAAGGCAAGCTTGCTTAGGGGAGGCTTGCTTGTAGGAAGGCTTACACAACTTTTGCTAATTTCTATTAGATACTGAGTCATGAGGGTTGTGATGCCTTCTGCTCTGAGAGGGTATATATACTCTGAGTTGATATTTTGCTTTGGGGGCTCTTTATGAGAAGGATCTTATGATTCCCTGGTGGAGAAAGTGGCCATATATTTAGAGCTCCCTGACTGTTCAGATGTAAAAGTTCTCTAGATCCAGGAATGTATATAAAGTGTATAGTTGATTCAGGCAGTCAGAGCCCTGTCTGTTGGTCTTTATTTCTCTGCTTGTATTTTCTCTGAAGTTCAGGGTGCTGACTTTTCCCCTGAACTAGTGGATGTAATTTAAAAAGACCTTTTAAATATCTGTCTTTTCTAGTGAAACAGATCTAAGAACCTGTGATAGCAGCCATCCTGGGTATGCCAGTGTGGTTGCTGCTATAGAGGGTAAATAGAGAGAAGTTAATGGGATAAAGTGAATAAAAAAACCCCATTAGACTAGAGGAAAGAAGGAAACATACATTTATTAAGTGCTTTGTATTTGCTATGTGCTTTACAAATATTATCTTAATTTATCCGCATAACAACCCTTTGATGAAGGTGGTATTATTATTCCCTTTTTACAGTTGAGGAAACTAAGGCAGAAGAGGTTAAGTGACTTGTCCAGGGTCACATAGCTAGTACATGTCTGAAACCAGATTCAGCTACCTAGTTGACTCTAAGAAGAAGAAATGATAAGCCCTCCAAGGCAGAAACAGGGCAACTTGGAATGAGGTGGTGAAGGGGAGCATCTTTTCTGCATACTATGTTGCTGCCACCTTTTAGATTTCTTGCTGTTTATCTGAGACTCCCCTTCTTCCATCAATTTACTTGTAGGTGAGGATGTTTATAGATTAAGGGAATCCCCTCAGCCCTCTCACTCACTCCTTTCCTACCTACATCTTTTCACTGGTATCTCCTTACAAGTGTATCTTTCTATTCCATGTGGTGGTTACCTCTCATGTAATTATCAGTAGTCTTTCTAAAAGTGACTAATTCATCCAAAATTTATGTGTAGGGACACCAGGGGGAAATCTCATCTCTCCCAATTCTCCCATTACCCATGACAAACTTTCCTTAATTCACATGGAAAGTGTCATCTTGCCCTGTTTTTGACTCTCACAAATTTTCCATGTGGACAGTCAAGTTCCAGAGCACCCAAACATGTAGATCCTCAATTCATTAAGAAATGGGGGAGGGGTTTTCACTCCCTTTCTCAGGAACAATATCTGGAGAAATTTCTTTCTGGTTTATTAGTCCAGTTGGAGCTAGAAGATATAGTAGCATGCAGTCTTCATAGACCATGGTGTCCCAGCTCATGTGGGCTCTCTAGCCAGTGCTCCATGTCTCTAATAGTGAGAGAAAGCAATTATAAACACAGTTCCCATCTCTTTTCCTTTTGCATGACTTCTTGTCTCCAAGAGATCCATAGGATATCAGAGGATTCCCAGCTAGTGTCATGATCTCAGCTTTGCTCCTCCAAGCAAATACCAGCCCTTGAGCTCTTCAGACAGGCAGAAAAATAGGTAAACTTTGACTAAGTTACACAAGATAAGCATAGAAGACTCTATGCCATGTCAAATTATAATGATAACTTTGAAAAATTATTGAGTATTGATATCAAGCAAGACAAGAATCCAGGCAATATATATTTACTGAAGACATTCTTTAATGTCTTAGAAGATATTTAATGAAAAGTCCAAATAAAAAAAAATCCTTTATCCATGGCAAGTCTCTCTAAGCTTCTCATTTTTTTAATCAATCAATAAAAATTTATTAAGTACCTATATGTTCCAGGCATTGTGCTAAATGCTGGGGATACAAAAGGAGGCAAAAGATAGTTGCTTCCCTCAAGAAGTTTACAATTTAATGAGGAAGACAACATGTAAAAATATACCTATGGAGCAAGCTTTGAATAGGATAAACAAGAAATAATTAACAAAGGAAAGTTACTGGAATTAAAAGGGGTTGAGGGAGACTTCCTGTAAATGGTGGGATTTTTGCTGAGACTGAAAGAAGCCAGGGAAGTTGGTAGTTGTAGTGGAGGAGGGAGAGAATTCTAGGTCTGGGGGACAGCCAGAGACAATATCCAGAGTTGAAAGATGGAGGGTTTTCTTCATGGAATGGACAACAGGGTAGTGTTTCTGGACAGAATAGTATATTTCTGGGAGTAAGGTGTAAGAAGATTGGAAAAGCAGGAGGGAGCTGGATCATGAAAGGCTTTGAATGCCAAACAGAATTTTGCATTGGATCCCAGAGCCAATAGGAAGCCACTAGAGTTTATTGAATAAGGGAGTGACATAATCAGACCAGTATTAAAGGAAAATCACTTTAGTTACTGAATGGAATTGTAGTAGGGAGAGACTTGAGGCAGTCAGACCCATCAGTAGACTATTGGAGTAATCAAGGCATGAGATAATGAGGGGCTGCACCAGAGTGGTGGCAGTGTCAGAGGAGAGATGGGAGTATTTGAGAAATGTTGTGAAAGTGAAATTGACAGACTTTGACAAAAACTTAGATATGGCAGGAGAGAGATAGTGAGGCATCCAGGATGACCCTCAAGTTTCAAGCCTGAGAGACTCAGAAGATGATGTTACCTTCTATAGTCATGGGGAAGGTAGGAGGGAGGAAGGTTTAGGGAGAAAGATAATGACTTCTGTTTGGAACCTATTGAGTTTAAGATATCTACTAGAGATGCAAGATTAAAGGTCAGTAGAAAGTTTGGGGCAGGAAAGGTAGATTTGAGAATCATTAACATTGAGATGGTAATGAAATCCATGGGAACTGGAAGGAAGAAAGCCCAGGACAGAGCCCTGAGGTACACTTGTGTTTAGAGGGCATGATCTGAAAGAGGATTCAGCAAAGGAGATAAAGGAACTGTCAGATAGGTAGGAGAGAATGGTGTCCTGAGACCTAGAGAGAAGTGAGTATCTAGGAGAAAAGAGTAATCAAGAATGTTAAAGGCTGCAAAGAGATCAAGGAGAATGAGGCATTATGCAAATGTTTCCAAGCCTCGCTAAAGTTTAAAACTATACAAAGACTTTTGGAATACCCTGTATAATGGCAGTTGATGGAGTATTATGATCTTGGAAGACTACCACACTGAGCGAGCTGTTTAGGGGGAAAGAATATGCCACAATCTAGAAACAGCATGAAAGATTCTATCTCACCACCACTTCCGAAAGCCCTGGAGAAATCAGACCAGGTCTGAGGCCAAGCTGAGGCTTGAGAAGCAATCCAGTAGGGTACACATGGATGTACAGTTCTTTTGTGTTTGGGGGCTGGTACTAAACTTTGTCCCCTAAAATGATCAAGAAATAATTTGATTTTTAATATATTTTAGTTTAGGGAAGGTGGTATTTAATAATGATGATGATAATAATAAGAATAAGCATTTGTATAGCACTTGAAGGTTTGCAAAGCACTTTTCAAGGATTATCTCATTTGATCCTCACAACTCTGGGAGGTAGGGGCTATTATTATTCCTGTTTTCCAAATAAGGAAACGGCAGACATGTTTAATGACATGCGCAGACCGTGCAGCTAGTAAGTACCTGGGGCAAGAGTTGATTTCAGATATTCCTGTCTTCAGGCCTAGTGCTCTATTCACTATGTCACCCAGCTGTCTGATAACAATTGATATTTCCTTAATGCTTTAAGATACATAAATCACTTTTTATAATATACATTGTCTCATTTGATCCTCCCACCAGCCCTGTTAGGGAGATGTTATAGATATTGTTATTTCCATTTTGGGATGAGGAAACTGAGGCTCAGAGAAAGTGACTTGCTCAAGGTCATACATTTAGCAAGTTAACAGCATGGATGATCCACTTGCACAATGTTAGACCTTAGGTATTCTTACACTGAACAGCTTACTATCTGGGATTTGATGGGCTCTCCTGGGACCAGGGTCATTCAGTGTACCTGAACCTATAGCCCTAGATCTGAGCCAGAAGCAGACCATTCTCAAGGACAAGAGAATGGAAGAAATAATAATTTCGCTTACAGCAGTCTAGTTGCCCAAATTAATCTCCCAAGACAGTCTATGGATCTAATACAAACTGGTCCCACATAAACCTTTGTTTTTTTCCCTCTGGTATAAGTCCTTCCCCACCTCCTTTTTTGTGTGTGTGTGCTTTTTGGAGGGCAATTGGGGTTAAGTGACCTGCCCAAAGTTACATGGCTAGTAAGTATGTCAAGTGTCTGAAGTCGAATTCGAACTCAGGTCCTTTGGAGTCCAGGGCTGGTGCTTTATTCACTGAGCCACCTAGCCCTGCCCCCCTCTACCTCCTTTTAAGCCAATTTCCTCTTTCTTTCTCCTTTTAGACTTAAAAAAATGCAATTCAGTAGAATATAGGGTGCTCCATAAGTCTTAGTAAAGTTTTAAGGTTCATCAGGTTAAAACCTAAGGCTCTTGGGATACTCTGTATAAACTTCTGGAAGGCAAGGGCTATTTCATCTTTTTATTTGTGTCCACAGCACTTAATGTGGTATCTGACATGTAGCAGGTGCTTAAGAAATGCTTGTTGAACTGAATTGAATCAAGAGAAACATAGAAGGACCTGAACTGATGCAGAATGAGGAAAGCAGATTAGGAGAACAATATGTACAGCCAAAAAATTATAAATAAAAAGAAGCCCCAAAGGCCACAGACTTTTGATTAATTACAATCACCAGTCAAGCAACCAATCCTTGAAAACAGGTGATGAAACACACTTTCTTGATAGAGAGGAAGAGGAAACTAGGTTCAGGATGTTGTGTATGAAAAAATCAAATAAAAGTTTTAAAAAGGGGCAACTAGGTGGTGTAGTAAATAGAGCACCAGCTGGAGTTGAGGACTTGAATTTGAATCTGGTCTCAGACACTTTAAACACTGTGTGACCCTGGGCAAGTCACTTAACCTGGATTGCCTCCAAAAAAAAATTTAAGGATATTATGTATATTGTCTGATGTTTTTTTAATTGTTCAATTTTTGCTTAACTATTTTTCTTTGTTACAAGAAAGGATTCGTTGGCAGGGGGAAGAGGGTGAATATGGGGGTCTGATTGGGATTTAAAAAAAACAAAAGATATCAACAAGGCTTAAAAAGCCTTAAATCCACATTTCTAACCTCATTAGTGATGATAATAGTTACACACTGAGCAACCAACAAGAAATACATACTTTAGGTTCCATTGTGAGATTCCTTTGTAAATTCAGATTGCTTGGGAGAACTTATTTCCTTCTCTTTCTCCTGCAGTGGCACCATAGACTTTCATTGTGCATTTTTTTTTTTTTTTGTAATTTGATATTTAGTGTCCACAAGCAAGAATAATTGCACTGAACTTGCTAGATCCTGGTGCTGATGGATCAGCTGCCATAATTCAGTTGTCTATTGAGCCAAATTCAAGGTCTTTCATTTTCTTGCCAAAGCATCACTGATGCTTGTCTTTGGCTGCATTGGGGATGGGATGGCACTGAGGCCTTATCTGAAGGATATAGCAGGTGACATGCTCAAATGTTGGGCTGAAATGAGAAGCAAAGAAGAATTTCTGCCCTAATATGGCACCTTACACAATGTAGCTTCTATTCTGATCACCATTTCCCCCCATCACCTCCTCAGTCATCCACACTTTGTTCAAATAAAAAAAGGGAGACGACAAGGGATGTCATTCAGAACTCTATTTTCCCTTTTACAGTCCTAAAAGTTGCTGATGCATTGCTCAATTCTCTAGGCCAGTTGGCTGATGTGTGTTTATTATCATAAGCACCATCTGGCTTTGGAGAGTTGCTCAGATTTAAACAGGTGAGAATGATGGTGGGGGGGGGGGGGGAGGATTCTAGGCATAGGGATTAGTCCACACAAAGGCTGAAGGAGGGAAAGTATGGGCTGCATTCAGGGAAGGATGGGTGGTCCAGTTTGACTGGAGCATAGGATATCACAAGATTCAATCTACCCAAGGAGCAGACAAGATCCAAAAGATCTTGATCTTGATCAAGATCCAAAAGTCATGATCCAAAAGAAAACATGATAAAAGTATAAGAATGAGAAATAAGATATGAGGTCAGGGCAGGAGAAGAAAAGATCATTTCTGGCTGGAGGCATCAGGGAAGACCTGCTGGAGGGAATGACATTTGAGATATGCCTTGAAGAATGGGCAGGATTTCAGCAGACAGATGTTGTGTAGGAGGTATTCCATACACCGGAAATTATATGAGCAAAAACACGGAGGTGGGAAATCACAGGGTGTACTTTGGGAGTTGGGAATAGTACAGTTTGGGTGGAAAGTCTGTGTATTTATCTCATGTGCAACAAGAAGGGGGGTGGAACTCAAAGACCTCTAATGTCTTTTCCAACTCTGTGTGAGCTCTGAGTAATCCAATGTATGTTATATGTGCTTATTTATTTACACGTTGTCTCCTTAGTGTGTAGACTGTGAGGAGAGGGACAGGCTTTGCTTTTTATTCTATTTTTTGTAACCCCAGCACTTAGCACAGTGCCTGACACTTTGCAATCACTTAATCAATGTTTATGATTGATTATATATTGATTGATTATATTTTGAAACATCTCTAAGCCTTTTAGGGAGGAGAATGCTTTATGAAGCTTAAGGAAAATACAGATATTTTTGTTTAGAATTCATAATCTGGCTCCTAACCCATCTTTCCAGAATGATTTCACATTATTCATTCTGAGGTACTCTTTTCCAGACTGATCTACATACTCTTTTCCCCATACACAACATTCCATCTCTTGCCTCCAGACTTTTGTCCTGACTACCTTCATGTCTGGAATGTATTCCCTCCCTCCTTCCATCTCTGGAAATCCTTAGATCCCTATAATTAGTTCAAGTACTACTTTCTAGGCAAGGCCTTTAGCGATACCCTCATTTATCAATGCCCCATCTTCCCACAAAATTACTTTGCATTTATCTCGGATATATTTCACATGTATACAAAAAATATACTTTGTATGTATTGTTCTCTGACCCTTACCACTACCTGCCATCCCCAACAGAATGTCTGCTCCTTGAAGGCAGGGACCTTTGAATCTTCACTGTATGACTCAATGCTTGGCATAGAGTTGGTGCTTAGGAAATGCTTGTTAAATTCAGTTGAATTGGATGTAGGTAGAGATATCCAAGAGGCAGTTGGGAATTTGGGACTAGAGTTTGGGGTAGTGACTAGAGTATAAATATGAATTTGGAATTGTCTGCATTGAGGAGCTTAGTGAAGCCATGGCATAAGACCCTCCAAAGGAGGGAGCACAGAGGGAGAAGTTAGTTAAGAGAGGCCTAGAAGAGCCTAGAACTGATCCTTGGGGAAGACTCCCCTATATTCAGGGGGTGAGAGAAGGATGAAGAATCAGTAAAGGACACAGAGAAGGAGCAGTCAGAGAGATAGGGAGAAAACCAGGAGACTCTAGTGTTGTGGGAGCCCAAGCATGGAAAGAAAGCAAAGGCAATGAATACTTTTCAGGGAGTTTGGCGGTAAAGTGGAGGAGAGAGATAGATCATTAGTTTAAGGATGTGTTTAGATCCAGAGAATGTTTTGGGAGGAATTGGGAAGACCTGGACGTGCTCTCGGTCTGAAGGGAAAGAGCCAGGCAAAATGGAGACAGTAAGGGTACGCAAGATAGAAAGATTAGTTGATGCAACAAGATCATGAAAGAGATGGGTGGGAATAGGATTGGAAGGTAGAAGGATAGCTCATGACAGGGTATGACCCCTTATGAGGACTACTTTGTCCTCTATGGTTGGCGGGCAGAAAGGATAAACGAGGACATTTAGAAGATCGTTGGAGGAACGGCATTTCTTACCTTTGGGAGTTTCTTGCTCTATTGAAATCTTGTTTATCTGTTGTCCACACGTTTAAAAAAAAGTAAATTCTGTCTCCAGATAAAGATAAACTGATTTTCAATGAATTCTGAGCTACTGTTTGCTATAAAAGAGTGAACCATACATTAGTAAAGACAGTTAAATAGTATTTAAGTAGATAGAGTCTTAGACCTGGAAGCAGGAACACCCAAGTTCAAATCCTACATCAGATATTTCCTTTGTGACCCTGAGGAAATCAGCAATAATAATAATTCCTATCTCACAGGTTTTTGTGAGTATCAAGCCAGAGAACATGTACAATGCTTGGTAAACCTTAAAGCACCAGGTAGATGGGAGCTATTATTATTGTTACAAATAGCCTTACAAACCATAAGCCTATAATGAAGCTCTTTAACTTTCTATGAAAAGACAAATATGGGCTTCGTATAAAAATAAATATAAGGGAGCACCAGCAATAAGGGAATGGAAATGTTGCAGGGAAAATATTGAAATGGAAGTCAAGACCCAGTTTATGGTCCTGGCCCTGGAACTAACTTGCTGTCTGACCTTGGGCAAATGACTTCATGTTTCTACTCCTCAAAAACAGCACATGCTCAGTCCATGTGGAAGTATACACTATGTAGTCAGATCTCAAACTGTTCCTCTTTAATCAGGAGAACGGTGGCACAGGTGTTTGAATTCAGAAGGCGTTCTTTCTATCATGTGTCATCACACTTCAGGAGAATTACCTTGATAATTCTGATTTCTCAGACTGATAGTAAATGAAGCTGCCTGCTTAGGACAAATACTGATGCAGAGAGGAAAGGCTGCCCATGTGCATCGTCTTGGGTCCAGGGTGAGGGACGTGGAAGCGACCCTGGGCTGGACCTAATTGGCTGCGTGACTTTAGGCAATCATTTAACATCTTGGACCATCAGTTTCTTTGTCTATATTAAGTGAGGAGATTGTACTAGATAAGGTCCCTTCCGGTGGTAGCATTCTGTGAATCTGTAAGTCTGCAATTGTCCTTTGAAATATCCAGTGGTTTTCCCATTGACAGATTCCTCACTCCACTCTTCCCCTTTACAGCTGTGTACGAAATGAACCTTGGTGTCTGATTGAAGAGCCAGAACTAGCAAGGACAAAGTGGTGCATTAGGAAGGGAGCTGGGCTTCAAGTCTGTAGACCTTGGTTCCAATGATCTCACTTGCTATTATGTGACCTTCTCAGTGCCTTGGTTTCCTTCTCTGTAAAATGAAGAGATTGGACTAGATGAAGTCCATTCTAGTTCTAAATCTCTGATCCTATTTGGTAACAATTTTGGTATCCAGGGCAAATTGGCTGGAAAAATACTCTCAGATAAAAATTTTAAAAGGAAAATTCCATTTACATGATCATGATTGGAAGGGACCTTAGAGGCCATCAGGCTGAATTCCTTCAATTTTACAGCTGGGGAAACTAAGGCAGAGAGTGTTTAAATGACTTTTTCAGGGTCACAAAGCTAGTAAGCATCAATGATAAGATTCAAAATCAGGTCTTCCTGACTCCAAGCCTAGTTCTTTATCCACTGCTCCACCTAGTTGAAGGAATGGGGAGTAGGACCCAAAAGGAACCTCTCCTTAAGAGGCTTCAAGAGATGGGGGATGGAAGAGATGAGTGGAGAGGGGTAAGGATCAGGGAGGAACTCATTTGGAGAAAATTATTTTTGCTAAGATCTGTTAAGTACATATAGGACTAAAAAATTGCAAATACTGATAGTGTCTTCTCATTTTCAGCACCTTGGGATAGAACTCCAGTCATTCCATCCTAGTTGTGGTTCATTTGGGTTGAGATTACTTACCTGATTCAGAACAAATAAATCTACTTTCCAATTGGAAAGTTTTTTTTTTTTCCTAAACAAAATGATTTGTAAGTAGTTGAGCTAGCAAATTCTTCATGCCAAAGCCAGTCCATTTGGAACCCTTCTCTTTTTCACCATCCAAGGCTGGCAGTTGAATAGGCATTTGGGCATATCATTCTTTTTAGCTATTTCACACCCATTCAGCAATATTTCCCCCCACTGGTCATTAGCATTCCTCCTCTAGCTTTGTGTATCACAAATTTGCGAAACTAATTGTCTGTGTCTCTAGACAGGCACTGATGAAGAATAAAATGGGATCTTCTAGGGGAGAATGCCTTCCACCATAATTGCTGGTTTCCTGTACGATCTCTTAGCACTTCAAAAGTCACTTAGCTCACTCCACTGTCCAAAGTACTTTTCATGTAATATTATGTATTAAAGTTATCTATGTTTATGTTGTACTCCCCCATCGGACTATATGCTTGTTCCCTGAGAGCAGGGAAACACCTTAACTAAACTTGGAATCTCTCTTAGTGCCCCATGCTTACTTAGCAAATGTTTGTTTTACTGATTGTAAGAATTAAGTCCATCAACAAACATCTGTTAAGCTCTTACTTTATGCCAGACTCTGTGTTAAATGCTGAGGATACGAAGAATAAAACCTTCTTGTCCATAAGGAGCTCACATTCTAATGGGGGAGATAACACTATAGCAGTAGGTTTACTGTATACATCATATATATGAAGTTAGATACAAGGTAGCCATCCTTAAAGGTGAGGGCACTAGCAGTGAAGGTATTTGGAGCAGGGCTGGGAAAGGCCTCCTGCAGAAAGGAGTATTTAAGCTGAGCATTGAAGGAAGCAAGAGAAACTAAGAAGTGGAAGTAAGGAGATAGACAGAGCTCCCTGAGGGCAGGACTTGCTTTGATCTTGCCTTTTAAAAATTATTATTTATTTTTAACATTTATTTTAAAAAATTGAGTTCCAAATTTTTTCCTTTCCATCCTTCATCCACCCATTGAAAAGGCAAGAAATGTGTTATCAATTTTACATGTGAAATTATGCAAAACATATTTCCATATTAGCATGTTGCAAAAACCAAAAGCCTGAAAAATAAAGTGAAAAAATTATGCTCCAATCTGCAGTCAGACTCCATCAGTTTTTTCTCTGGAGGTGAACATTGTATTGCTGAGAATAGTTACATCTTTCAGAGTTGATCTTAATTACAGTATTGCTGTTACCATGCACAATGTTTTCTTGGTTCTGTTCACTTTATTTTGTATCAGTTCATATAAGTATTCCAAGGATTTTTCTGAAACCATCTTGTTTGTTATTATTAATAGCACGATAGTATTCCATCACAATCATACACTACAACTTGTTCCACCATTCCCCAATTGATAGACATCCCCTCAATTTCCAATTCTTTGCCACCACAAAGAGTTACTATAAGTATTTTTTATGATTTATGTCTTCCCCCTTTCTTTTGTTCTTTTAATCTTTTTGGGATACAGAGCTAGTGGTAGTGCTGGATCAAAGGATATGCACAATAACCTTTGGGCACAGTTACAAATCGTTCTCCAGAATGGTTGGACCAGTTCACAACTCCACCAACAGTGCATTAATGTCCCAATTTCCCCACACCCCCTCCAACATTTGTCATTTCCCTTTTCTGTCATATTAACCAATCTGATGAGTGTAAGGTACATTACCTGTTTTAATCTGTATTTCTCTAATCAATAGTGAGTTAGAGCATTTCTTCATTATGTTTTCTTTTTTAACTGTAGTTTCTAGCATGGTGCCTTTCACATAGCAGGTACTTAGTAAATATGTTGACTTAGTCTCACTGTAATGTATTTAATTATTGTTTTGTTTACACTTCTTAATAATAGAAGTTACTCAATGCTTTCACTTCTCTCATAAATACATTTTATTTTCCTTGGTTTTCACTACATCCCAAGTCAACAGATACTACATCCCTGTTTACAACTGCCCCAACCTCCAAGAATATAATACATGAATATGGAATGATATGTAGCTCCAAAACTTTTTCTTGGGTTCAAAACAATCTCATCTTCTATTTGTAACAATGTAGCACTTTGATATCTGTGCATAGATGGTGGCATGGGGCAATGGAAAGATGTGGGTTCAAATCCTGCCTCTGACACTTACCAACTATGTGGCTTTGGTTCTCTTGCCTAACCTCTCCAAGCCCCAATTTTCCTGTCTACAGAATGTAGGGAGTCAGAAAGTTCCTAGCATACCTAAAATGCCTCAGAGATTTGTCAGAATCAAGGGAGATCATGTATGTTGTGTACTCTGGAAGACTTAAAGTTCTATCTAAATGTGAGCTTGTTATTAGCACTACTTATTTTCTTTAGCATTGTGGGTTTGAAATTGTGATTTATTTTAATTATAAAGAGAGGGCAGTCTGACCTTTTGTTCTCTTTCCCTTTGGGTTGGCATGGAGCCCATGCAATAGATACAGTCTGTTTTTTCTCTGGTGAAAATAACAGCTACTAGGTTTCCAAAAATCAATGATGTCTCAACAAACAGGCAGTCGCTTATTTGAATAAATGACTGTGAAAAAAGACAAATGGATGCTTCTCCCCCTGTCCCTCTCTCTCAATCACTCTACCTTCCCTGTCTCTTTCCTTCCACCTACTCTGGCTAGGCAATGGGCCAGTTGGGGGGCATGTGCAGAATTTGAGGACCACTGAAGCATGTGAGTCTCTGCATGTTATAGTGGATAGGGTAGTAGAATCTGGAAGGAATGAGCTCAAATCCTGCTTCATACATTTGCTGGTTGTAGGATCCTGGGAAATCACTCGATTCTTTTGTTTCTGAATTTTCTGACCTGGAAAATGAAGGGTTTAAACGTAATGGTTTTTGAGGTGCCTTCTAGCTCTAAATCTTGGAACATTCTCTTGCCATGTTACCTGTTCAGGGATAAGTCAGGAGAGGGGAAATCTGTTAGTCAGACATGGCTGAATGTAATCCAGATGCATGTTTCCTCTGGCTGTCTAGTGCGAGTTGCTTCAGTTTTAAATTCTAGGGGATGCTAAGCTCGCTGGGTCTGAAAACTTGTTCCTTTTCAGAATAAGCAGAGAGAATTCCCCCAGTGGTCTCTGTCTTTCTTTATATTTTTGTAGTAAATTCCTTGGAGAATATCCAGTCCACCCTAGGCTTGCAAGGAGAGACTTGCATAATTACTTTTTTGGACTCCATAACAATTCAGTTTAATTCAATGAATGTTTACTAAGTGCTTTTACTGCATGCCAGGAACTGGGGATTGAAAGATAAAATCGAGATAATCTCTGCTCTCAAGGAGCTTCTATTCTGCTGGAGACAGGGTATAAAACCCACACATATAAGTAAATAAATACTGATAGTATTGAAGCAGCATGATGGATAGAGCATTGGTCTTGGAGTCAGGATGATCTGAGTGCAGATCATGCCTCAAACATGCCTTAACTGTACAATTCTGGACAAGTCACTAAAGGTTTCTATGTCTCCATTTCCTCATCTGTAAAATGATGGAGTTGGACTAGATGGCTTCTGTGGTCTGTTCCAGCTCCAAATATATGATCCCCAAAGCAGCTCCTTTATATTAAGGAGCTCATAGAAGGAGTAATGGGTCCAAGGATCTTTTCCCTTGGAGATCTACTTATTTTTAATTTAATGAAAGGCAAAAGAAAAAAATTGACACTGAATACTGGGGCATTATAATGATCAAACTTAACCTTGAAGAAGAGATATGAGAGTATACTTTGCTCTCTTATTGGCAAAGGTGGGGTACCACAAATATAGAAAACGGTTTATATCGTTGGACTTGCGTGATGTGTTGATTAGTTTTGTTGAAGTGATTTTTCTTGCTTTCTTTTTTAAAGTTGATTTATTTATTTTAGTTTTCAACATTCGCTTCCATAAGTTTTAAATTTTCTCCCCCTCCCTTCTGTCCCCACTCCCCAAGACAGCATGCAATCTGATATAGGCTCTACATATACATTCTTAGCTTTCTTTTTTCTTTTTTTTTAATAGGGAATGAATCTCTGGGTGAAGGAGGAGGGAGGAATACAGTGGAAATGAAAATGATGTTTAAAGAAGATCAATAAAATTGTTAAAAAAAATTATTTTCTGTCTTTTATCTGCACACCTTTTGCATACCCCTAATATAATGCAAGTTCCTCAAGGGTAGGGAATGCTTTGTTATTGTCTTAGTACCTAACATAATTTCTGGTACAGAAGAGATTAATAAAAATTAATTTAAAAAAAAGAAAGATAAGTAAGTCATTTCTCATATTTTAATTGGGGACCTATAATTTCAGATTAATTAGTATAGTTCATTCCTGACTATCACTAACAGTATAAAATGTGTGTAGGCGGCAATATTTACAAAATAAGGTGCAAAGAGGTGCTATAGGAAAAGATTTCATCCAACAAATGTATAATTAAAAGGGAAGAAAGAATGGTCACTGACTGAGGCCAAGGGATGGTTGAAATTCAGCCGTGTATTCCAATGGTGTTAAAGATATGTCAAGAGAAATGTCAACTAGCATTGGATTGCCTATTTCACTGTTTGCTGAAGACCCTGGCACTCAAAGCAGGGGAGAATCACAGAGTGCTCTAAAATCTAGAAGAGAGAGTTCCTATCTTTGAGAAGCCTATTTGAGAAGACAAAGAATCTACATATGAAAAGATGACAAAGCATCTTGGCTAAGTGCCAAAGTGGGTGGTAGAGCCTGAGGGCAGGGGAAAGTAGCACCTTTTGACAGGTAGATCCTCAGGCTGTCTCAAGGAAAGATAAAAGGGGAGGAGCCTGGATGAATGGAATAAGTGAATGAAGGGAATGAAGGAATAAAAAAAAGTATTAAGCACTTACAATATGCCAGGCACTTTGCTGAGTGCTGGTAGTACAAATATAATAGTGAAAACAATCTTGTCCTGGTGTGAAGTAAACAACCATGTAAAAGGATGAATCTTTATCTCTCTTTTTGTTATATCTTTTTCACTAATTTTACCTTAGTCAACCCATCTTCCCCTAAAGTCCTACTCAAATGTTTAGGATCTTTAAAAAAAATTAATTTTAATTTCTGTTCTAAACTTAAACACCATATTTTGTTTCATTTATTAATGAGCATTTGCATATGCATAATACAGTGAAGGGAGAGAGTTTTGCATGGAACTGAAGTCCTCTCTACTTTATATTGTTAGTTTTTCTTTTAAAGTATATAATAAGATCAGGCTGTAGCTTTCAAAGCTGTCTCCTGCTTGTCTGGCCTTCCTTCTGGCCTTCCTTCTGTTCTTTTCTCTTCATTAAGAAAAATTAAGATGTCTCAATAAGTCTCTTTTCTTTATTGTTTGCAGCCCTATCCTTATCTATTTTCTCCTTCCCTCCACCAAACTAGAAAAAAAAAAGAAAAAGAAAAAGTCGCTGGGACAGATATACATAGTCAAACAAAACAAATTGCCGCATTGGCTGCGTCTAAAAATGGTGTCTAATTCTGTGCTGTGAGCCTATCCCCTCTCGATGAAAAGTAGATAACATGCTTCAGCAAGCATCCTTTGGAATCGCTCGTCTTTTAGAAGCATGATTTGACCCTCGATCCTTAGTATTAAAGCTAGCAAAGTGCCATCTCTGGCAGGTACCCTGGGGAAAAATGATGTCATTCCTAAAGGACAGGTAGAAGGCCATAGATCTATAGAACCAAATGTTTCATTGTTTCTGGTGCCTTCTCCGGGGCAGTCTTTGAGAATCCGCTCGAGGATGGACTTCCATTGATCAATATAGCTAAGTGTGGAGAAGCATTTTCCCAGAAAGTTGAACTCCAAGGAATGAATTTCTTTGACTGAAGCAACTCATGAAGGCCATTCACTGAAGTCTAAAAGGGAAGGGATTTGCATTGGTGGAGGAAATATACATCCCAATATAAAACAATAGCTCTTTGAGGTCTTTATCTCTTAAACTTCAAAATCTATGAATTGGGGACTATGACGCAGGAAGGCATTTATTTATGCATTTATGTTTGAATAGATTTTAATACTGGCAATACTGAGACAGCTTGGTGGAACAGTGGATAGAGTATTGGGCTGTGCCAAAGAGGAAGATCTGAGTTCAAATCTAATCTCTGATACTAACCATGTGATCCCAGGCAAGTCTTTTAACCTCTGTTTCCTCATCTATAAAATGGGGATAATAATTGCACCTACTCACTAAGGTTATTGTGAGGATCAAATAAAATAATATTTGTAAAGTGATTTGTAAATTTTTCATTGACATATAAATGCCAACTTATTATATTTTAATTGACTCATGATTACATTGAGTCAGACTCTTCCTTCTTGGGTACTGATCACAATCCATGTGTACCTTCTTATCTGATCAGATTCTTGTCCATATCTTCCCAGAAGTCCTCAGTGAAGAAGGGGCCTTCCAAAACACTGTGAGCATTGGGGCAGAAGTTGGGCTGCTAATGGCTTATCCCTCACTTTCACTTCATATTTGACTCACCTTCTTTTATGATCTTGCTTTTCCAGGTGAAGACACTTCTTGAATACATCCCTGGCAATATGTTACATCCTGCTTAATGTCACCATGTGGTTGGCTCTCCATTGGTTTTCAGACCAAAGCAGTTTTCATTTTTTCTGAGCTCATGGTGTTCCATGACTTGGAGCCAAATATAGTAGTTTGATCCTATAATTTCATTAGAGTGGGAAACTTCTTGCATGGGAACTCCTTCCATCAGCACAAATTTTTCACTCATATGCAATTTATATTACTTGTGTGGAATGCCCAAAGACTGTTAACCCATTTGTATTAAGATCTGAGATTTTAAAGTAAGAAACAGGTTGGAATTATGGAGACACTACAAAATGGTGTCATCCAAAGGGAAATGGACTTGGAGCAGACGATCTGCATTCAAATCCTGCTTTAGACACTTGCCAGCTAAGTAGCTCTGGACGAGTCACTTAATATCTGTCTCAATTTCTTCATCTACAAAATGAGGAGGTTAAATTAGATGATGACCTATAGCGCTAAGTCCCCGTAGTTAAGGGTCTCTCTTAGCTGATGGATTATCTATCCAGGTTATTTCATAGTCTTCATGCATTTGTTTGTTTTTAATTCTTTTTGCATGTGTTTTCTGGCTGGTTTTTTTTAAAGCAGCTGTGGATCTCATTGAGAAGGGTCTGGTGGCATTCTGGTGCTTAATTCAAACAACAGAGTGTCCCTCATGGAATATCTGAAGGACCTAATTCTCAGCAGGAATCATAGCTAAGAATATCCCGTAATAGAGGTGCACACCATTTCCATGCATATGTCTCCATTTTCTACCTCCCTTGATATTTGCAACCAGATGACTATTGAATAAAGTTCAGGCAACTAGATGGCACAGTGGGTAAAATTATGGGTCTGAAGCTGGGGAGTCCTGAATACAAATCTGGTCTCAGACACTTATAAGCTGTATGATACTGGGCAAGTCAACTAACCTCTATTTGACTCAGTTTCCTCAAATGTAAAATGAAGATAATAGCATCTACCTCTCAGGGTTGTTCTGAAGATAAAATGAGATAATATTTATAAAGTGTTTAGCACATTGCCTGATATATAGTAGGAACTATAGAAATCCTTATTCTCTCCCCTTTTCCTTTTATCAAAAATCTATATAATATTAACATGTATGGAGATACCTTTTTGGAGGAGAACCTTTGAAAATATCTTTTCTTCTTTTTCTTCCTCTTCCTCTTCCTCTTATTGTAACATTCAGTTATTGTGTGACTGTGGAAATATAGTGTGCTGCTGCAGAAAACCCGAAAAATTTCCTATTTCCATCTCATGTACCTCCCACCAAGGTTGACCTTTATACATGTATAGATAATTTTCATAAAGATATAATAGTGACCATCCCAATGAACAGATGTAGTGATAGACCTTAGCCTGGATGCTTTCCATGATAGTGTTCTGTCTATAGTCCTTTTCGTTGTAAAGTTAGGAGTCTGCTCCCTCCCAGTTAAACACACAAGGCCTAGACTTCTCTATTTAATCAATAAATCAAAAATGTACATTAGGTACAAACAAATCCTAGATATTTCTATTGAATAAACTGATCAAACATGAAACTAGGTGGAAAGAAATTCTTAATAAGTTTGGGAGGGATGAAGTATTTGGATCATTATATTGAAGCAGATGACATATGAGAAACATTTTTGTGATTGACTGAAAGAATAAGATACACATTTGGGCCTAAGTATAGTACAAAAGTCAGTTTGGAAGATGGCATTCTTGCAATTTCTTTGAAAGTTTCTGGGATTGGGAGTGCTTTTTTTCAGACAGAACTTTGTCCTTGTAGAGGAAAAATACAAAGGCAGGGGGTGGAGTGAGGGAACTTTACACTCTTCACCCCAACCTCCATTGACTAGGTACACATTTTGTTGTATCAGCAATGCAGTATTGACAATGCCTACAGTAACTATAAATATGCTGATATAGTTATTAATCACAAAATGGAACAGGCTCTCTACATAAGAAATATAGATAGTGCATTCATTTAAATACCAGAAGACTGAGTCCCCAAACCAGAAAGTCAAAGCCAACCCAGTAGTGATGAAGTTGGCACATGTGGTCACAGTAGTAAATACCCACATCCTCAAGCCTTCAAACAGGACAGCCTACCTCAGGCAAAGATCCTCCTCTCCTCACCCACGCAACTGCTCAGGGTCCAGGCAGCTTGGTCCCAGCAGCTCCGGCCCCTGGCAGTTCCTGCCCCAGGCAGTCCTCAGCAGGAGTCCTTA
>CM053591.1:170409477-170435432 GCA_028646515.1 Pseudochirops corinnae
CATGGTTGGCCAGTCAATGATTTTTTAGCTCTGTGGAACTCCACTTCCAGAGAGGAAAGCTCTGTCCCAAATTGCTGGGGTTTTCCCAGCTGCCAGTGCTTTTAGGAGGCTGCTGTAGCCCCCACCAGCTTAGGTTCACTGAAAATGCACCCCAAGACCACCACCCAAGACCACAATCTGGATCCAGGCCGCTCAATTTGAGAGCACTTGGCCTCTGAACAATTGCTTGGCCCCCCCTACAGTCTGCAGGCTGGGAGCTCTGAAGCAGCAATGTGGAGGCAGCTGCAGGGCCTCCTCTTCTGCCACTTCCTTGTCCTGGAGGCAGTTTGGCTGGACCCACTTTTCTCCCCCAATTTTAGCCGAGTTCCACTGACCTTTCACTTAGTCCTTTTTTTTCTCGTGGCTTGATAATTCTGGAAACTGCCACAGCTGCCACAGATCAGCTCTCCTGAAGCTCCAGCTGCCCCCAGAGCCAAGCTGCCGTTTCAGGCTGGGCTGGTTTCGGCTCCCAGAGCTGAGATGGTCCCTCCTAGCCGAGCTGCCTTCAGTGGGAAATATATTTGTGTGCGTTTTAGAGCTCTAGAATTTGTTTAGAGTCATATTTTATGGGTATTTTGAGCTGGCTGTGTGGGAACTGCTGTACTTGCTGCTCCTATGCTGCCTTCCTGGACTAACTTTCTTGTTGAGATTCCACCCGGGTAGAGTAGTCATGTTCTGCTCAGTGTTTGATGGGACATAAATTCTGTTAATAGATTGCCCAAGGCTGGGGGTGATCTGGGTGTAGGGATAATTTCTCAGTTCAAGGGTGATATGATATCACTCTCAGTCCCTCACTGTAACATCATTCTCTCATTAATTGTTAACCAATTAGAGTTAATTCTCACCCTGGGAAACAACTACGCTTCGAAGGGTATTAACACTGTGAGTCCACCCACCATGACTGTCTTTGGTATAAGAGAGATGGTCAAATGACCATTCTTTTATTAATACATGTACTGGACTCATTAATAAAATGACTAAATTACCCAGAAATGATGTCTCTTGAACCTTTTTAATCTTCACACTTGTAATTTCAGGTAGCTAGGTGGTATAGTGGATGACGATCTGGACTTGAAGCCTAGAAGACCTGAGTTTGAATCCTGCTTCAGACACTTAACAATCTTGAAGCACTTAAAAATGTGATTTATTTTGATTTTAAAAATTTTGTTTGTAGTCTTAGAGACAACTCTCTAAAAGGATAAGTTGTAGACCGGATGTTAACCTGAATTAAGATAAGGAGTTTCCTCACTGGGCATTTCCTCCATCAATGGAATCACATGCCCTGTCCCTACACTTATCTCTACTTTGTATATATTTTGTATTTGGTTTCCCTGCACACCCATTGGTGGCAGAGATTTTTGTTTTTGTAACTCTAATGACTATCACAGTGCCTGGCACATAGAAAGTGCTTAAAAATCTTAATTGATTTATGACTTGGTATGTGGATGCAAATCACAGGCCAGGCTATATAGCACCATGAGAAATTCAAGGTATATGCACAGTTTTAGTCATGACACTATAGGTAGGATCATAATAGAATACTATTTCAAATTTGACAATAGAATCCTATCCACTTCACTGATTGGCTAAATGTAGTAAGGCCCACCTTAGGTGTGAGGTTCACATTGTAAGTGGTTGTGTCATGCCACAGGGAAGTGTTTGAGGCCCGGGAATTAGTTGGGTCATGTGGAGGTCAGGGCATATTGCACTGTCCCCTGCCAGGGGATACTGCATTGCTCAGGACTCTCTTGCGTGGGGTTACCCCCTGTTCCTGATTGGCGTCTCCACACCTTGGGGCCTTCATACCCTTGTAATTGTACTCCCTCTCTCATAATTCTGTTCAGCTGGGTTCTATCACGTGTGGTAGGTGGATCTGGGCTCTATGTAAGACCTAGGGCTGGGAGGCATCTTTGGAAGCTTGCCTTAGTATATGGCTTCCCCATGGAGAGACCTTAATAAACTTTTCTGTTTAGACCTCAGAGCTGTGACTCTTCTGTTCCTGAAAGGAATGCTAGCGTCGTTGAGTTGTGTGTGAAACCGGTTGCCTCTGCTGGTAAGTTAGGGCACTCTAAGAGAGAACCCTGCCACTTAGGTACTAAGAAGGAATAGTTTTTAGATCTGATAGACTCCTTACTTTCAAAGAAGCTGCTGTTGCTACTGATCTGGACATATCTCTGTAAGAAACTGAGGGACCTAGCAATCTGAGCTCATCAATGCATCCTGTAGCTTTATTAAGTATCTGCATGCTATTACCCATTGAAGCCCGTCGACACTGCTGTTATTACCCATAAAAGAGGATTTCTTTTTTGTGCCATCTGTCTTGTTGACTTAAAAATCATCAAATATGGAGACTATGCTTGCAATCTGTTTGAACGAGGCCTAGAGAGAAGCCATTACCAAGTTTTTTCCTTCTGGACTATGTCTTTCAGAAGCTTATGTTGACATCTCCCTCTCCTTGGTCCCCATACTCTGGAGTTTCTACCTCCAAGTCCTTTTCCCTCCCCCATCAAAGGATTCACAGGGATCCTAGCTACAGTTCTACAAATAGCTTGCAATGAGTTTCTGTTAAGATTAAATAAAGACAGCAGGATCCAGGCTGAAGATGGGAATGACCTGTTTTCTCCAAGCTGTCTTTGGAGAAAAATCCATTTACATAATTGGCTAAGAAAATTGACTATAAATATTATGCAAATGACCATGAGCCCATCTAATGCGAAGGGCTGCCATGATAAAGGATGAGCAACAAAGGTCCTGAAGACAGATAGTCCTGGGGCTTTAGTTGTCCTAGCAGTCCTCTGCAGAAACATGGACACAGACTGAGAGCTTATCCTGTCAATGAATAGCACCGTGCTAGGACTGCTGATCACTGCGAAGAATGAGTATCCTGTTCTTTTACAAATATCTGATTCTTTTCCCTTTGCACTGATAGAATGCAAGCCCCTTGAGGGCAGTGACTTTTCTTTTTTGTCTCCATACCTCAGGCCCCTACTACAGTGCCTGGCACTATTCCATAGCAGACACTTCATAAAATCTTGTTGATTGACTTATGGCTTAAACTCAGTGAGAATTCTGTTATTCAGCTCAATTCAGTTTGATTCAATAAGGATTTATTCACCAATTAAGTTGGCAAATATTGCCAGTATCACAGAATCAAGGCATCTCAGAGCTGGAAGGAAATTCAGAGTTATCTGGTTCAATATATATCTAAACAGAAATCTACTCTACAATATACTCCAAAATTGGTTATCCAGCTCTTGCTTTAAAACCTTCAGTGAAGGAAACCCACTATTTCCTGAGGAAACCATTCCACTATGGGATAGCCGTAAATGTGGGAAAGATTTTCCATTTGTTGTTGTTCAGCCATTTCAGTCATGTCTGACTTTTCCATATGCCAGCCTAAATCTGCCTTTTTGCAATGTCCGCTTATTGTTTGTTTTGCTTTCTGGGGTCAAGTATATTAAGTAATTAAATAATCAATTAATCAGCTAGTAAGCATTGATTATTATTAAGTACTCCCTATGTGCCAGACCTGCGCTAAGTTCTGGGATATATAAAAAGGCAAAAAACTAGAATTTTACAGAATTTAGAAATCAGTAAATTCTCATTTAATTTCTCATTTTTCAGATGGAAAAATCATTCCAGAAACAGTTCTAATGGCTTGGACAAGATTAAACACAGAAAATAAGAGACAGAGTCAGGATTCGGAACTAGGTCTTCTGACTCCAAATCCAAGATTCTTTTAAATACAAGATATTACCATTCTTGGAGACTGTTAAGAAGCCACCTGGGTCTGCTTCCACAGGCTAAATGTCATTGATTTCCTTAACCAATTCTAGTTAAAGAAAACCTGAATGCCTTCTGAATGCTTTCCAGTTTGTTAACGTCTTCAACAAAATGTAGTGCCAAGAACGGAATATAATCATCTCAAAGGGGTCTGGCCAAGGTTCTGTGATCCAGTTTTAGGTCTCCCTTCCCACTTTGTGAAGCCTTTATATCTAATAAATAAGTCTTCTGTGTTTTCATTCAAGTCATTGAACAGTAGGTTGCTGTTCATGGAAAGAATATGGAAAAATTCCTGGTGATTCTTTACTCAAGACCTTTTTAAAAATTATCATTGATTCATTCATGACTATTTTTTCAGTCCAATTCAACCCATTCTAAATATATCCAACCATATTATTATTTAGCCAATATCTCTCTATCTTATCCACTAAGATAACATGTAAAACTGTCAAATGTTTTGCCGAAATCTAAGCATACAATGTCTACATAGCTTACTTGTTTGACCAATTCAGTTATCCTGTCAAAAAAATGGAGACAAGATTAGTCTGGCATGAAGATATATCAGTAGAGTGATTGATAACAGAAATTCTCTGATTGGCTTGATGAGCTAATAGTGGACTTTCAAAAATAGCTCCCTGTGGAAAGCTGTGAACATGACCACTTGAATCTTGTTGTGAGGACTGAGAACATATGATTAAGTCTCAATGATTCAGGCTATCTTTAAGATGACTTGGTTAACAGACTCTTAGGATGATAGGCTGTTATGGGAGAAGACACCCTTTCTGTGACATATAAAAGACCTGCTCTGTCCTTTGTCCTTTTGTACCTTTTTTCCATTTGAATTCTGAGAATGCAGCAGATGTAAGTGAGAATTCTTTCTTGCGAGGAACTGTTAATGGCAGCTTTATAGTAGTACTTGACAAAGGTAAGCATGTGTACCCCCATGTGGTTTGGACAGTAATACTGAACTCAAGCTTTTGGGAGTGGGGAGAGTCTATGTAAATTCCTGAAGTTGCCTCTCCAACAGTCTGAATTTGGGAGTCCTAGGATATGGCACTCTATATAGAGAAAGAGGCTGTTGTAGGCAATGCCAGCCTTGGATGTTGCCTTCTGAGTAACCCCAGGTTCAAAAAGCCTGCCTCTATCCAGGAAGGGAATTTCTTGAACAGCCTGGCTCTTGGTAGAAGAAGACCAGTCACCTGGATCCCCTCATTGGTTCTACCAAGGGCCCAAAGCCAACATTTGGAGGAACAAAGAATCAAGTCTCTTACAGTTAATGATTCAAATGTTGAAGGCTCAAGGGGAAAGAGGTTGCCAGTATAGCAAGTCCATGTATGTTTCCTTCTGAATTCCTCCATCCTTGGAGGATGTCTGTGGGATGAAAGAGACATTCACCTGACTGTTGTTGCCTTGCCTGTCAGTCTCCTGTGTATTTTCCCTTAGGTTTAGTCTAAGTCTCCAGGGTAGTGTCATTGGGTCAGATGTCTCCAAGGATCTCTGTGGGGTTGAAGAGGGGACTCACTGAAAATGTCTGAGTGTTTTTTCTAGCAGCCCAAGTTAATTTCCTTTCTAAAGGGAGTTGAAATCTTGAGGTGCTACTAAATATGGAGGACTTTAGGATCCTGTGGAAAGTAGGCACCTCCAAAGTGAAAAGCAAATTTTATTGATTTGCTTGGTGGGTTGTCATGAGCCTGTTATTTGGTTCATTTTTTCCTTTTTCTTGTTATTGTTTCCTGAGAATCCTTGATGGCTTGCAAATTTTCTATCAGGTGAAATAAAGGTGCACTGGTACTTGGTAAATGCATTATGTGCTTCTACAGGAACTGGGAACCCTGTTGTTCACATTTGTAGAGACTAAGGCATGAACTATAGTCTGAGATTTCCCACATTAAATTTTGTGAAGTGGCCATATCAGCAAAAGAGTTAGTTACTGAGAGGCTGTGTAGTATAGTGGAGAGAACTCTGGATTTAGCAACAGGAAGACCTGTGTTCAAGTGCTGCCTCAGACATTTTTCTAGAATCAGGACATGTATAGTAACTTGCCTGGGCCTCAGTTTCCTCATCTGTAAAAGAAGAAGGTTAGACTGGATGACATCTGAGGTCCCTTCTAGCTCCGAATCAATGGTTCTCTGACTTTTGGTGGTTCCTCCCAAGGTCAAATCTATTATGTGTGAGTTCAGAGCACGGAGTTTCTTAATCTTGGTTATACTGGGTTTTGGTGTAAGACTAAAGATCACTGTCCCTCTAAGGACTCATAAACTGTTCTTTTAATAGTCTATTTTAGATTTTTTTCCAGCAATAGACAGCAACCTCTATGTCTATTGTTTTCAGACTTCATCCTCTTCTCTTTTTTGAAAATTGGGACAACCATTGCTCTTTTCCAGTTCTGTGGTACCTCTCCCATCTCCAAGGTATTTTGGATGTCACTAATGGCTCAGCAATTATATCTGCCCTTACTTTTGCACTCAGCTCAAATTTGACATACTCATTGAGGGCTGCTGCATGCCACTTGGCTGTCTCCTAACTTATCTTGTGGTTCCATTCCTAGTAAGGAATTTTTCTCTTATTCTTTTCAATCCAAATATCATTTTCCTTGAAAGAGATAAAATGGAGCAAAACAAGAATTGAGTAGTTTTGTTTTTTTCTTCAGCATCCATTATTAATATCCTATAAGATATATGGGATACATATGTGTGTATATACGTATATGGGGAGAGAGAGAGAGACCAATTCCTTCTTGAATCTTTTTTTTAACCCTAAATTTAAGTTTGAACAACTCCCCTTTTGTTGCCTTTAATGTTCATTAACAGCCTTAGCTCATTTGAGGCTTTAGTACTTCCTGAGAAGATTCATGTTATTCCAATTCAGTCTTTTGGCCTTGATGGATGCGTGTGTGTGTGCGTGTGTGTGTATGTGTGTGTGTAATATGTATGTGTAATATATATTTTAAATACACATACATAGATATACACACATATATGCATGCGCACTATATATGTGTATACATATGCAAATTTGAATTTGCTAATGAGCTCCATTCATATCTATATTGGTCTTTTTAGGAAACCCCCTCTTTCTCCTCTTCATCAAAGTCATTTCTATTTGTGTCTTTATAATTTCATTCTTGAGAGCTTCCTGTTTTTCATGGAGCAGCTTCCCCTACAAAAATAGTAACATTAGCGTGCATATGAAACATATACCATGCTTTCCTCTCCTGTATTAGGTAATCTCTGAAGGAATGGTGACTTGATGCTGAGGTTCTGCCATTTCTAGTCCTTCCTTGATGAAAATCATATCTAGAAGAACACTTCTCCTTGATGTTTCATATAACCTTTGAAGAATGGAATTATCACTGAGGTAAGTAGCACATTTATCTTCTGCTTTGCTATTGTGTGTGAGAGAGAAAGTACTAGTAGATGTCTTCACTTTCCTGTTTCTGTGACAGTGGTGATCTATTTCCTAAACTCCTTATCTAATTCCTCCTTCTGTCCCGGTGGTAGGGGAATATTCCCCTACAAAAATATCAGTTCTGCTGCTATCTTTGCTGATCCTCATCTAAACCCTCTCCATCATGTTTCACACTTCATGGTAATAGATTTCTTTATGTACAGGGAGGTGATGCCAAGAATTGCAAGTGAATTGGATTTAAGTGAGGAAGGACTGTGCAAAGCCACCTCTGGAGCTGTTGTGGTATAGGGGTGCTAGAAACCCCAAAATGCAAGGGTACAGGACAGGGGTCTTCCTTGAAAGAATTTGACCACTCAAGCCTTCTTTCAGTTCAAGTAGTGAGTTTATTATGACACAGCTGGATTTCTTAGTGAGTTCGCACAATTGATAAGATCCAGACTGATAATTTTATAGAGAAAAAGACTGTGGGAAGATCTGTATGGGATCTAGGAGTGGCAAGTAGCCTGGGGTGGTCTGGAGGTAACAGAGAATAAAGGGTTGGGGTGTGTGTGTGTGTGTGTGTGTGTGTGTGTGTGTGTGTGTGTGTGTGCCACAATGAAAGGACAATTAAAAGGATTATTGACTGGAATGGGTCAGATACCTCAGGCAAACACCAGGGACTTGGTGCTAAAATTTGTGGGAAAGTTCAAGCACCCTGTTTTTAACAAGTCTCATTGCTCCATCAGCCCCAACAGAATCATCTGGATCCAGTGACTAGATATAGATCAGGGAAACTGGAGATGGCCCAGGATCTAGTGGGGGACTTTGGGCTTTTCAAGCTAAGATCTTTAACAGGTTTCAGTTTGACTGAGGAAAGCTGGTTGAGTAATTAAGAAATAATGTAAATAATGGCCTCCTTAAACAAAACAAAACAAAAAAACCAAATCAGGGAACAGAAGACCCTCAGGGTTTCTGATTAAAACAGAACAATTGCTATTTACATTCATTCTAAGCTAATCAGGGTCCCAACAATGACCAAGTGGGGGCTTCGCCTGGGACCTATTAGCCAATCAGTGAGATCTAGAGTGATTTGGTGTTAAGACTGATCTTTAAGAAAAAAAAATTGATTTTATTTTTTCGTAGACAATACTACTCTGTTTGCCCATTTATCTATGTCATGAGTCCCATTTCACTGAGATTTAGTAGTATCTCCGGGATCAGGTTTGCCTCCTTACATTAGTCTCTTTAGTTCATCTGTTTGATGAACATGATTTGCACTTTTTAAATATAGATTTCTGAGTCCCCAGACTTGGATTCTTGTTGGATCTCTTCTTGCATGTGTCCTGGGAATTGCTGGTCCTCTTTTCTGCTACTCTTCTTCCTAGTTCATGGTACCAGGTTTTTTGGAGCTCTGTAAGGGATAGGAGTGTTATCAATATAATCTGAAAAAAGAAGCAGGAGAGAAAAAATTCCTTACAGAGGTACCCAATCACAAAGGTTGTTGTAAGAATCAAATGAGATAACATTATATAAAGTTTTTCTCTCTGTGTGTCTCTTTCTTTCACTCCCTTTTCCTTTCCCTTTCCCTCTCTCCTTCCTTCGCTACTTTCTTTCCCCCCTCTCTCTTCACCCCCGCTTTCTCACACACAGACATCATAGTTATATTGCTATATTTATATAATTAGCTATACATAAGGGTAAGTGATGCTCTAATTTTTAAACTGTCTACTTTCTCTTGATTCCATAAACTCCTATCTCCTCTAGCAGCTTCCTGTTAGATGATTTCTTCTCTCTCCCTAATTCTCTGGCCTCCTCCAATCTCCTGATTCATTCTCTTTTGTCTTGAAACCTACCCCCACCTCTCCATCCTTAAAAAAAGATGAACCAAAGCCCCAAACTCCTTTCATTTGATTTTTCCCCTCAAACTATTTTCCTCAATCTTACCTCCCTTTCTCAGCCCAACTCCTAGAATAAGCAGTGTGTGCTCTTTTGTCTCCTCTGCCTCACCTCCCACTCACTTCTCCGTCCTTGGCAATCTGACTTCAGTATGTGATGCTTGACTGAAACTTCCTGCTCCAAGTTCATTAGTGACCTCTCTGGTGCTAAATTTTTTCAGTTCTCCTTCTTCTGGTCATCTCTGAAGTATTTGACATTATTGATCATCTTTTTCTCCTGGATATTCTCTCTTTCCTGGGTTTTGGGGACACTATTGTATTATAGTGCTCTCAAACTAATCCTTCTCTTGTTCTTATGTGGGATCATTATTCATATCCCCACCTTTTGACCCCTCTATGCATGGGTATATCCCAGGGTTCCATCCCAGACTTTATTCTCTTTTCTCTCTACAATCTCTTTCCATGATTTTATCAGCACCCATCTATAAGCAGATGATTCCATATCTTTCCTTCCCTATTTTGTGAGTTCTAGTATTGCATCTCTAACTGATTGTAGTTAGGCATCTCCTGGGCACAGTATCTCTGATGATCACATCACTCAGTTGGTCTATTTGGAGTAGTTCCTATGTTCTCTATATGTGTACATCTTTACTAGTATACTAGATATGTGTATCCGTACTTTCCACTGATGCTATCTCTAATTCTCTCACATTTATGGGAGTCATCTTTTGTTACCATTGTTCATACTAGGCTGTTTCAGTAAATGTCCCTGTTTCATGCTAGTTGTATCTTTTGGCTGACTATTAAAGTTAAATGATCTGGTGGGCATCAATGAGCTATATCTTTAAAGATGCAGACCCACAAAATAACTTGATTTCAACATTGTCATTCCTCAGCTCTCTACAGATGAGGAACTGATGATCTAGGAAATTAAATGACTTACCCAAATTCACACAAGTAGCAAGCACTTGAAAGGACATCATGTAGAAGAGGGTTTAGACATTTCCTTTTTGATCCCATAATGCAGAATCAGGAGCAATGGACAGAAGCTGCAAAGAGAGAAATTTAGGCTTAATTAAGGGCAGGAAAAATTTCCTAAAAATTGTGTTGTTGTTCAGTCATTTTTCAGTACTGTCTAACTCTTTGTGACCCAACTTGGGGTTTTCTTGGCAAAGATACTAGAGTGGTTTGCCATTTCCTCCTCTAGTTCATTTTACAGAGGAGGAAACTGAGGCAAATAGGGTTAAATGACTTGCCTAATGTCACACAACTAGAAAGTGAGGCCAGATTTGAAATCAGGAGAATGAGTCTTTCTGACTTCAGGCCTGCATTCTTTGTAATACACCACCTAGTTGCCACCCAGATTAGAACTGTGGACTAGACTGTGTTGGTATATAATGGGCTGGATGATTATTTGTTGGGGATTCTTTTTTGTTTATGGATTGGGTTACAGGGTGGCTGAGATAAATAGATCATTTGCCTTCTGCTGAGACTTGATTGGGGGCAAAGAGGACCCCCCCCAAAAACCAGAATTCTCTCCCATTGTTGCCACAGCTTCTCATTAATGTTTAGGGGAAAATTTTCAAATGTGAATTCTACTTAACGTTCATTAAAACAGTTTATGGAAATCACCTGCTTACCTTTGCCCTCTTCCTATACCCTAAGTCCTCAATGATCATCAAAAAGATCTCAATTAGTTTTGGGCACCACCTCATCAGAGCAACAAAGCATCTGCTATCTTTATAGATGTGGAAAAGAGTTTGTATGAAGAAAGAGTAAACTTTGTCCTGGGTCCACCAGAGCCTTTCATTGTCTGCATAATCATCATCATCATCATTTAGATTACAAAATGAAGTTTTGAAGAAATTAAATGATTTACCTAAAGTCATATAGCTATTAAGTGTAAGAGAAGGGATTTGAACCTAGGTTTTTCAGACACCAAACCTTTTTTTTTTTTTTGGAGGAGGGAGGGCATGGTAATTGGGGTTGAGTGATTTGCCCAAGGTCACAGGGCTAGTAAGTGTTAAGTGTCTGAGATCGCATTTGAACTCAGGTCCTCCTGACTCCAGGGCTGGTGCTCTACTTACTGCACCACCTAGCTGCCCCCAGATACCAGATCTTAAAACTGTATACTCTCTCCATTGTACTGTAGTGCCTAGAACAAAGAGCTCTGCTCTGTTCATGGCTATGAATGTCTCTGTGCATGGTGCTCATGGGATCGGTGAATTCTTCCAGCAGACAAAAATAGAAGAAACCATTGAAACAACACTGTAAGTGAAATTCATAGACAAAAGTTTATGTTACTAAAACAGCCCAACTTTTTTCTTATTTCACATTGAAATCACAAATGTCTGATTTATTCATTTTAACCAAAACATGTCTGAGGAAATATAAAAGGATCCTAGACAGTATCATAAGAATGGGTCTCTGCCA
This sequence comes from Pseudochirops corinnae, assembly GCA_028646515.1. Lineage (NCBI taxonomy): Eukaryota > Metazoa > Chordata > Mammalia > Diprotodontia > Pseudocheiridae > Pseudochirops > Pseudochirops corinnae. The sequence continues at coordinate 170,421,015 of CM053591.1, forward strand.
TTTTTTAAGAAAGTGAGAGTTTGGAAATTTTTCAAAAGGGATTAAACCAAAAAGAATGGATTCTTCCAATATAACTTGAGAGGAAGCAAATTCTCAAGAGATGCTTATCTTAGTACATAAACTAATGCTGAGGGGGGGAACAAGATTATTTGACACACCTTCTGAGGTCACTATTCTTTCAGGTCTCCCTAAGGCAAAAGTTGTGGGACTTTTATAGTCAGAGGTCAAGAGATCCTTGTCCAGTATACAAACCAGTAGTCTCTTAGCAGAGAGAAAGGACACAAGAAAGGAGAATACACACATTTTATGTTGAACTTTTATATTTCTAGATGCCTCTCAACTGATTGGAAAAGGTAGATATTAATAGTAGTGGGTAGGGAGATAGACAGACTGAGAATCATAGCCATGATTATTCATAGGCCTTGCTCACCATGAACCATAACCATAACATTGTAAGCACTAATATTTTAAAGTAGGGGCCAATACATCTCCCTCTTGGGTAGTTTGTGTTGAATTCCCTAGTAAAGACTAAAGAGGAATATAGAGTATAGAATCTTTTCTCAGTCCATATTATGTATAGAGATGTATATTATGATAGAGATTAAGATGTATAGAAATCTCTAGAACTTGGATCTTTGGTGAGGGTAAGACCCAGATGGAATAGTTCAAGAGTTGTTGTTTGTCCTTTATTTTTGAAGAGTACCAATGACATCATGGGGTGATATCTTGACTTGCATGTGAATTGGATTTAAGTGAGGCAGGGTTGTGCAAAGTCATCAGCTTCACTCTTTCTTCCAGAGTCATCAAAGTCCAGTGGCAAGACAAAAGTCAAGATGAATGTAAAAGCCCACAAGGGCAGTGGATGATTTTGGCATCTTTGATGTCTGACCAAGCTCTAAACACTACAGCTTTTGTTTCAGCCACCTTCATGGTCATTGAAACAAATTGTTCTCAAATGCCTGTTCCACCAGTAGGAGTCTTCACATACTTGGGGCAGAGATCCTCAATTCACTGATGGGTTTGAGACCTGTCCATTAACTTCAATCTGGTTTATCCTGTTGGAAAAGATGGTTTGTGGCCACTATGCATGCTACACCTTCTTGGAGTCACAGGTGAGAGTTGGGTAACAAGTCGACACCAGAGGTGGAGGAGCAGTACTGAAAAGGACTCAGCAAGCCCCCTTACCAGAAGTGCTAGTCCTCCTTAAACACTCAATATACTCTAGTATAGAGGCATCCCACCACAAGAGCCAGACACTTGGCAGTTAAGTGGCAGAGAAAGATGGCAGGCATTAGATAATAGTTATGGAAGATATAAAATTCAGAAGTGTGTGTTTGTATAAAACAGTTACCACCTAGGGTAAGACCTCTTTTATACTAACCAGACACTTCCCAGATATCTTCAACCATGTTCCCTCCAATTTCTCCTTACTAAAAAAACTGATCTCTAGCCCTTGATTCTCCCTGGACTTTGGTAATCCAATTTTGACTTTACCTCCTTGGGCTTCAAGTCTTCATCTACACTTTCTAGACATCTCCAGTGTTTGCCCCTCTTACTCTCAATAATTTTCCAGGTGCCATTTATATGTTTTCTTCTCCCATTAGAATATAAACTCCTCAGGGGCTTGCTTTTATTTATTTCCACTGGGCTTATCTCAGTGCTTGCCTGTCTTTCTGTCCATCCATTCATCAGTCCATCTGTCTATCTAATTTCTATACCCACCTACCTACCCAGCCGCTATCCTTCCATCTCTCTCTCTCTCTCTCTTGCTCATACACAGACACACACAGAATCACATAATTTTAGAGTTGAAAGGGATATGAAGAATCATCTAATCCAACCCATACCTCTCAAAGGCAGTCCTCACTACAACATATATGACTAGTAGTCTCCAGGCTCTTCTTGAAGACTTCTAAGGAGGAAGACCCCACCACATGCTGAAGCAGCCCATTTCACTTTCAGGGAGCTCTATATTATTTGGATGTTCTTCTTGACATGCCACCTACACTTATCTCTGAAACTTCCAACCATTCTTCCTGGTCTGTCACACTGGAGGGCAGGGGCAGGATCTAAAAAGATCTTGAGAGACCAGAAGGATGGATCAAATCTAATATGATGAAATTTATTAGATATAATGTAAAATCTTGAACTTTGGTTCAAAGAATCAAAAAATTTCAGAAGGTAGTGGAAGGGGAAGGTGTGGATAGATAGCAACTGCTCCAAAAAATAAGGATCTTCATGGATTTCCAGTTCATTATGAGGCAAGAGAGTATATGGAAGCCAAAAAAGTCAATGAGATGTTCTTGCTGTTGTTCAGTCATCTCTGACTCTTCATGACCCACACTAAAACTGTCCATGAGTCTGTGTTTTTTTGTTTTTGGCAAAAATACTAGAGTGGTTTGCCATTTCCTTCTCCAGTGACTTAAGGCAAACAATAGTTAAGTGACTTGCCCAGGATCACACATCTAGTAAATGTCTGAGGCCAGATTTAAACTAAGGTCTCCCTGACTCCAGGTTCAGCACTATCCACTCAATCACCTAGTTTCCTGGATGAGATCTTAGTCTGCATTAAAAGAGGCTTAGTATCCAAGACTAGGGAGGTGGCAGCCTCTTGGTTCTCTACTCTTGTCAGACAATACCTGGAATATTATGGTCCATTACATCCACAACTGTTTACATAGGATATTGATAAAATGGAGAAAGCATACAGACTTGTCACCAGGATGGTGAAGAGCCTTGAATTTGTACCATTTGAGGATTGATTGAAGGAACCAAGAATTTCTAACTTCAAGAAGAGAAGACTTGGGGAGGATAAACTTGAAAGCTATCTTCACATGGTGTATATAAAGTATAAAAGGGATGTGATGGTACATACTGGGCGAACATTCGTATTGATCCTTCCCTTTTCCTTTCCACTCTGGGCAAAGGTCCAAGGGATACCCTCCCTGCAATCTATGCATGCCTAAATGCCTTCAAGTATCTGAAAGACTGTTAGGTGGACCTGTTTTGCTTGGTCACAGAAGACAGAAGTAGGAGCAATACATGGAACCTGCAAAGAGAAAAAGTGAGGCTTGTATGAGAAAACATTTCCTAACAATGAGAGCTGTTCAAAAGCTGAATAGTCCACCTCAGGATAGTGATGGTGGGCTCACTTTCTCTGGAGGTTTTCAAGCATAGGTCAGATGACTCCAGATATGTTGCCAGGAAATTCTTGCTAAGGTCCAGATGGGGCTAGAAATCTCTGAAGTCTCTTTCTACTTTGAGATCCTGTGATCCTGAGAAAAACTTCCCAGGTTTGCAGCCAGAGCTAGAGATCAAGGACTATAAAGATAGGATTATTTTTCAAAGGAGAGCTTTCTTTTAGCTTGGGAGCCAGGGAAGGCAGCCTCATTCATTTAGGTGAAAGATAAAGCCTATTTGTGTTGTGGAACAATCACACCCTTTCACTAATATTCTGGAGCTTGCACCTAGGCAGAAGACAACAAAACATCCCTTATTCCTTTCTTTCTAGTACCACTTCATTTTAAAAACATTTCCCTCATAGCAATTTTTTACTTTCAAAAGTGGCCCCTTCCTGAAGATCAATGCAATATTCTTTGAACTTCCCCTCTAGGGGCAATTTGAGCTTAATTTTTAAATTAATTTAACCATTGTAAAACATTCATTTTGACAGTCCTTGTCACAAGATGTTTTATGAATTCATAGCTTTAGTTATGACCCACAGAAGTCTCCTCCCATGTCATTGATAGAATTCAATTTTCTTTTATTAGAGGAATAATCCCAATAGGGTCAGATGACAAAGCTTCCTAGAGAGTGAGGAGAATGAAGTGGGGTACACTGAAAAGACTTGAATTTGGGGCTGGGGAGCTGGGTTCAAATCCCAGCTCTGCTACCTACTACCTATGCGACCTTGGGCTTGTGTAATGATACAATGTAAGGACACTCTGATTTGGAAGCAGAGAACCGAGGCCCAAATTCTGGTTCTGCCACTTACTTGAGCATATTACTTGCCACTTCTTTGTAATCTTGGGCAAGTCCCTTCTCCTCTCTGGGCCTTATTTTTTCATTTGTAAATAAAAGAGAAAATTGGATTATATAACATCAAGGTTTCCTTCCTGTTCTAAGTCTAAGACCTTTCTAGCCCTTTTTCTCATTTATAAAATGAAAAAGTTGGACTAGATGACCTCTGGGGTTCCTTCCAGCTATAAACACTCATATGTGTGTGTGTGTGTGTGTGTGTGTGTGTGTGTGTGTGTGTGTGTGTGTAGGTTCGGGATGACATCAAAAGGGGCAGAGAATTTTACAGCTCTCATCTAAAACCAAATGATAAAATCTCAGCAAGTTCTGGCCAGATATAGCTTTGTCTGCCAGGGGAACTTTTCCATCAATAAGGGTTTTATGGAACAAAAAGAGCTGGTGAAAGCATTTGAGAAATGGCCCTAGTAGAAATGGCAGAAAGCAAGACAAATATCCTTGCCTAGGTGCAAAGATAAACAAAAGGGACGATCACAAACTCAAAGAAATGAACTTGTCATGTACAAATGACTCATCAATTGGGCCTTCCCAATGGGCTTTACAGGGACTACTCATCGATAACAGTGTGGCACCTGGAAGACACACCCTTTGCAAGGAGTAGTTCACAATTGGATTTGGTTTTTTGCAGAACTTCTAGTGACAGCTCTGATTAATGGGGGTATATGTAACCCAAAGCATGCAATCTATTCCTTCCTCTCTGGATTTTTTCATTCAACAATATCTCTTTGAGCATTGGCCATGCACTGTACTAGGTGCTCTGTGCAACCCATAAAAAGCAGAAGTCCTTGGTCTTGAGAGCTTCCAAATTGCCTTGAAGGCTAAATGAAGGATTGCTGTTTTGACCAAATCATAGTTTCTCTCTAACAAATAAATCATTTTTTATTCATTATCAAGCATTTACTTTTTTTTCTCCCTCCAAACTTTCCCCTGTTCTGTTGGAAAAATAAGAAAAGAAACCAAATCCCTTATAACAAACACATAGTCAAACAAAACAAATTCCCATCAACAAAGTCTTAAGAAGTAGGAAGGAAGATAAGCTAATATATGGGATGACAATTGTAATCCTGGAAGACCTAGTCAATGTGATAAATTGAATGAGATGAAATTTGAATCCCATGTGTTTTCATTGGCATAGCTCATAGTCAAAGAAGATGAAGAAACTCCCTCTACCAATGCACATTGGTACCTGTTCTATGACATAGTTATAGAGAGTTGCTTTGGTCACTGTGGAGTCAAGTGACTTGCCTTGGTCAGCACAACTCTCTCCCACATCAACCATCTAATCAGTGATTATGTCCTATCTTTTCTCTTTACAATCATCTCATATGAACTCATCTCTCTTCTGCCACTACCCTGGTGTAAGTCTTCATCGTCTCACACGAAGACTATTACAATAGTCTTTTGGTTCATCTTCCTGCCTCAAGTCTTTCTTCACTTCAGTTCATCTTTTTTTTTTTTTACTCAGCTGTCAAGTTAATCTTCCTGAAGAGCAGGTCTGACCATGTCATCCTCCTTTACCTATTCAGTAAACTCTACTTTCTTCCTGTCACCTCCAGGATCAAATACAAAACCCTCTGTCTGGCATTCAAAGCCCTTCATAATCTTAGCCCATTTCAATTTTCTTACACCTTATTTACATCCATGTACTCTATGATCCATGACACTGGTCTTGCTTTTACTTGACTAAGACACTTTGCCTCCCAACTTTGTGTTTTTTCTCTGGCTGTCCTTCATGTTTAGAATTCTCTCCCTCCTAAAATCCATCTCTTGGTTTCCAACTTAAGTTTCAGCTAAAATCCCACCTTCTACACGAAGCTTTTCTTAATCCTTCTTAATTCTCATGCCTTCCCTCTGTTGATTCTTTCTTATCTGTCTTTTCTATAGCTCATTCCTACACAGTTGTTTGCATATTATCTTCTCCATTAGATTGTGAGCTCCTCTAGGGTATTGACTATCATGTCTTTCTTTGTATCCCTGGTGCTTAAGGCAGTGCCTGGCACACAGCAGACATTTAATACATACTTGTTGACTGGCTCACTTAGGAGGTTGATTGACTTGCCAATGGTCTTACAACTAGTAATTTTTGGAGGCCAAATTCAATTCTTCATCATCCTGACTGTCTGGAACTTTATCCATTACATCGTATGATAGTGTGTGTGTGGTTTTTTGACATTAAGATTCTTTTTTAATATAAAAAAAGTCATGTCCCCTTATCTAAATTTCATTCCCACCCTGATAACCAGTAATATATAATGAGTGAAGTGATGGACTTAGTCGGGAAGACCTGGGTTTGGAACCAATTAATCTCTTTGAGCCTCAGTTTCCCTATTTTTGTAATGTGAATGAAAATATCAATAGTATCATAAGATTGTTGTGAAGCTCACATAAGGTTATATAAAATTCTTTGCAAACTGAAAATATTATGTAAATGTCAGCTCCTATTATTAATAATTAATTAAGCAAATCCATAATGAAAACCTATTATAAACTTAATAACTTCTCAAACTAATTTATATTTTATTCACAGCATCTATAAACATGTAGATAATAGTAACATATGAGAGACATGAGATTTATTCAAGCTACAAAAGCTATATTTGCTTATTTATTAAACTGAGTCATCCTGCACCCCTTGTTGGTGATAAATAAAGATTATAATGGTGATACGTGGTGTGCATGTGAAATGGTGGACCCCTTGTAACAACTCTGTTGCTCCCCAGGGATTCTGGGCCCACAGGTTGAGAACCAATGTTCTATTCCACTCATCTGGAAATTAATCATTTAGTGCCTGGTGACATCTCTTCTACTATTTAGTTTCATTACTATTTAATTTTTGCCTCATCTAACTCTTCATATTTTATGCCTTTCCATAAAAAGGCACCTTTTTAATACCAATATTTTTTCAGTGAGGTTCACAAGTTTGGAATTAGTAGACAGTGTTTGACTTGATGTTATGAAGGCCTGGTTTCACATCTGACTTTTGACATTTAAAGTGTGTGATTGTGAGCAAGTCACTTAAGCTCCCTGGGTTTCAGTTTGTTCATCTGAAAATGAAGGCATTATTAGACTAGATGTCTTCTCAAGCTCTTTTCAACTCTAGGTCTATGGTAGGTAGGTTGGGATTGAATTCTGTGGAGGGTATTACTATGGTAAGTTGCCACACTAACCAAATAATGAATTTCTGTATTTTCCTAGAGATCTTATATGCTAAAAGACCTAGAAGAAAGCTTCTGGCATATCAAATAGATTATCTATGAAGAATTCATGAAGAAAAATGAACAAGAATTACAAAGGTTGGACATGCACATTACATGATTCTGATTTACCCCTGTGGAGTAAATACTCTTTTCAATGATACCTTGGAACCATTAAAACAATCAAGGGGAGAGTGAGGTGGTTCAATGGAGAGAATGCCGGCCTTGATGTTAAGAACACCTAAGTTCAAATCCAGCCTCTGATGCTTACTAGCTGTGTGTCTGTGGGCAAGTTACTTAACCTCTATCTGTTCTAGTTTCTTTACCTATAAAGGGGTGGCAATACCAATAGCACCCCTCTCTTGGGATTATCGTGAGAAAAAAATGAGCTATTTGAAAAGTGCTTCATAAACGGTATTATTATTAATCGATAAGAATATTTATTGTGTTTCTTATTTGCCAGGGAGCTAAATGGCACAGTGAATAGAATGTTGGGCCTGTTGAAATCTGGCTTTAGACATGTGCTAGCTATGTGACCCTAGGAAAATCACTTAACCCTGTTTGCCTCAGTTTCCTCTTTTGTAAAATGGGCCAGAGAAGGAAATGGCAAACCACTCTAGTGTCTTTGCCAAACAAACCCCAAGTGGGGTCATGAAGAGTCTGATATAGTTGAGCACCAACACATGGATGCTTTTTGGGGAGACACAAGACATTGGGCCCTTTTACAGAGAGCCCAGAGGACCCTGGGCCCCTTTGGGAGAAGCTGCAGCCAGGGAGGAGCAGGGTAGAGCTCACCTGCTGCACTTTTTTGTTTTCATCATTTACATTTCCTGCCCTGGGTCAAAATCATGGTTGCACTACTCTACTTATAACTCTATTGTCGTCAATCAGAGAACCACAGAAAATGGGTCTCGGGCAGGAAGAGGCCATTTGACTCAACTCCTTCATTTTTCTGATGAGGAAACAGCCTCAGAGACATTAAATGAGTTGCCCAGGGTACATGTCTGTTAATTGTATAAGGCAGGATTCAAACTCAAGACTTCCTGACAAGTTAAGTGTGTTATATATTCTATCACTTGGGTTCCTTCAGAAGAGCTAATCTATGACTCAGAACTTGTTTAATATGGCCTTTCTTCTTAAGGTTTTATGGAAACCACAATGAAATCAACCCTTAGCAATAGCAGCCAGAAGAATTTCTTTTTTTCAATGAAAGTTTCCTGACCATAAGACTGTCCTAAGGTGAAGAATTATACAATCCTCAGTTATATAAATGCTTAGCCAAAAAAAAAAAAAAAACTCATTAAAAATTGAAAAACTATCCATGCATCTTTAACTTTTCCTCCCCTAGTGAATTTTTTAAAACTACATCAATGAACAACATCCCTTAAGAGGAACTGACTCCATCCAAATGGTGATTTGCTTTTTAAGGAAAATTAAAAACCAGAGGAGTAATGGATAGGCCCAGCCTGTGGAGTCCTGAGAGTTAATGCATCTTTCAGAGATGCTATGTATTTGTGAGTTAGTACAGAATGTCAGATGGATTTTAGGGGGGAAATTATAGCAGTCTGGATTTCTATTTTCATGATTTAATACATGAATTCTGACTTTTCTAATTGGCCTACCCTGCGAATGCATTAGACTCTTTTTTTCAACAGAATGGAGGAAAGAGATTGTGCATAACCTTTGCTGGGCCCTCTTAGAAGAGGAATTGAGACGAGAATAATTTAGACACTGGGAGAAGAGCATGGTCCTCTGGCTTGTCTCCTCTTTCTGTTGCCCAGTTTAATGTCAGGATGAAAAGCAGGTATAGAAAAGGAGCAACTAAGGAAACAACTTTGGCCCTTAGATGATTAAGGGGTGATAGCAGGAGAGAGAGAGCCAGAGAAGTTAGGGTACAGCTGGACAGATACTGCTGGGCAGGCCTCCAGTGTGTGGGGGGGAACAAGCAAGACAGGGAGAAGCCCACCCTGAATGAGCTAAGGGAATGAAAGTGTTGTCATCAATCCCTCACCTAGAAATCCAGTTGACCTTTAAATTTAGTTCGTTTGGTGAAATACCCATTTGCCCCACCCTACTTCTAGATCGAGACTAGTTATACATCCTTTTGGGTACAGAATCAATTCATCAATTGACCACCATTTTAGTAAGTGCTGACTGTGTGATCGATCTGCCTTGTGCTAGACTCTGGGGATGAAAAATGAGATAATCCCTGCCCTAACGGAGCTTATATCCTACTAGTGCCATAAGTTTCCATTTCATTACTTTTCAGTAGTTCTAGAAATCCTCTGCTCTTTTTTACATTTGTCTGGATGCTTAAAACCTGTGTAGCCTTGGGCAATGCACTTAGTCTTTCTCAGCTTCAGTTTTCTAATCAGGAAAATGACTGAGGGGTAGTTGTTCTATATGGCCTCTGAGGTTCCTTCCGGTTCCAAGTCTACGAGCCTATGAATTGTGGCCATGTGTCCAGTTCTCTGCTCCTCTACCTTTCTTTTTCTCTAATCAAAAGGGCAGTTAAGGTCTTCCATCTCTTCTTGTCTCACTTTAAGCACTGCCTGGAGCGATTCCCCCATAATCTCTCCTCCTTGGGTTCTAGTATGCACCAGAGCTCTAGCATGCTTAACTTTCTAGCAGCGTTATAGATATTTCCATGATCTATGGTAGATTTAATCAAATTAAAATCTAATATGCATATGCATGCTTTGAAATGACATGGATCATTAGTCATGTAGAACTCTCTTAGTTGTTCCATTTGGGACATATTAAGATTAGAAACTGCATGTCATCCTAATGCTCAAAAGTCTAATTGGCATATCCTAATGTAACCCTACTCCTGCCTCATGCCTGGAGCAGTTTCCTGAGATACTTCATACAGCTGTATAGGGGGTGGGGGCAGTAAAGATATGACTCCTGATTGACAACCAGGTAATGCCTGCAATGGAGAAGATATTTCTTTGAATTCAGAGAGTCCAGGGAAAGAGGCCAAAAAAGAATGCTGAGACAAGATAACTTCTTGGCATTGCAGATATGGGAAAGCTAGCCCTGAAAGTGTCCCTTCATTCCCAGTGCCTACAATCTAGAGAGACAGATTCCCTCCTCACCCCCAAGATTGTTCTCTCTCCTTGGTTGAGCTAAGATCTTACATCTCTTCTGAAAAGCTCATTTACTCTTGTGTTTTTATTTGTCTACTCTCACCTGTTCATCATTCTAATTTCTGTTTACTGCCTACTTTGATAAAGAGGTTTATTAGCTATCTGTAATGGGTGTTTGGGTAAGCAGTGTTTGGTTGGAAAGAGCTATGCTGGTGAGATTAAGCTATAATCTTCCCCTTTGGAGAGACCAGGAAGAATGCCTTTTATTCTGAACCCTTTAAAGAGAATTTTGTATACCTAGATGACAAGTACTTGAGGTGTGGTAGTTACATAAAATTCCACTGCAATACACCTCTTGTAAATAGGATACTGAAGGAATGAGCACTTAGCCATAACCAGATTGGGTCCTATCTGCCTCTCCCTCCCCACTGGAATACTAGGATAAAAAAAAAAAAACAGCTACCTTCAGATGGATTAAAATTCTAGCTTAAGTAAAAATAGGAAATATAGATGATTATCAGATATTTTTGTGGTGATGGTATTAAATTTTGAAATTATCTGACTCCAATACCCCAGTTGTTAATTATTCCCTCCCCTATCTTTGATCACTGTATACTATAAATATAAAGTATATCAACAATTTTGTTTGCATAGCATATCCCTTAATAGAAAGCAAGTTGCTTGAGGATAGCAACTATCTTACTTTTGTATTTATGTTCCCAGAGGCTACTGAAATGTTTGGTGAATACAGAAAGTTTAACAAATGCTTCTAATTTTGATTGATGGAACTGTGCTTACAATCAGCCATTATCTTGGTTTTGCTTTTATTATTTCGACTTTATCCATTATAGGACCACAAAATCTATTCTCTAGAACCCATACATGGAGGTAAAGGTAATGCACTCCATTAGACTGAAGAAACCAAACAGAATCTTTCTCTGATTACTTATTTCTATGAACATGTTCTAGTAGAATAATTTATATGGCAGGAGCAGTCCAGAGCAAAGTTTGTGTAAATATCTCAACAGGAATTATGGTCTTCATTATTAGGTACACTGAATCTCATAGTTTCTTTGCTACTGTAGAGTGAAGTTTTGCTGGTAATTAATCTAAAAGGCCTCATAGAGCTAGAAGAAACTGGGTATACAGTCACTTAGAAAATAAATCTTAACCTCTCTGATTTGTGGGGATTTTCAGTCAAAAGTTCTTTCGATGTGATACCAACCCTGATGCATGTGAAATTAAATTACTTATGATTTGTGAACAGTCATGCTGAACAGTTGAAATATTGCTGAAGTTAGATTTAATATTTTGGCCTGTGAACTCAAAATAAATTGCAAATAGTTTTTTTTTAAACAAATAATTTATTTTAAAATTACTGTTTAAGGAATTTTGTGCTGTTCCATGGATATAAGTAGATTCAGAACATGGTCCAGGAAGGCAATTTTGGGGACTTGGCCCCAAGAAAGGATCCTGGCCTGGATCCTAGGAGATGAATTGGACAGAGAGGGCCCTGAGGGCTTGGTTAGATTGGGATGATCTTGAACCCTGCTGAGCCCTGTGTCTGCTCTTAAACTGTAGGATTACCTGGAATTGAATTCAGATAACAGAAGACATTGAAGACACTTTGTTGATAGATACTAAGCTACATGGTAAGGGGAAGGGTTAGAAAAGGAAACTGGTCCCTTTGAGACCAAGACAGACTACTTCCTCTAGGGACAGGACTCTTCTGGAAGGCCCTAAAGTACTAATTATTTTAAAAGTGAAATTTTGCTCCTTCCCTCATTAACACATATTTATTTTCTTTTTTGTCTACCTCTCCTCCAAATCGAGAAAGAAAAAAGAAAGAAAAACAAAATCTCTAGCAAAAACACATAATCATGTAAAACAAATTTCTCAATTGACCAGGTTTAAAATATGTCTTTCTCTGCACCTTGAGTCCAAGATCACTTCTCTGTCAGCAGGTGACAAACATGCTTCATCATCAGGCCTTTGGAATTATGGTTGGTCTTTGTGTTGATGGGAATTCTGAAGTCTTTCAAAGCCGTTTATATTTATAATATGTAAATTGTTCTGATCTCACTTAGTTCATTCTGCGTTAAGTTCATATAAACCTTCCCAGATTTCTCTGAAGCCAATCTTTAGTTAATTTCTTATAAGAAACCAACATTCTATTATGTTCACATCCCATGTTTGTCTAGTCATTTCCCAATTGATGGACACTTCCCTAACTTCCAGTTTTTTGTTACCACAAAAAGAGCCATTGTGAACATTTTTGTACATAATGCTCCTTTTCCTTTCTTTGATCTTTGGGATATAGCATTTATTAAACACCTACTGTGTGGAAAACATTGTACTAAATGCTGGAAATACGATGAAAAACATGAAACCATCTGAAAGAAGCTTACGTTCAAATATGGGAGAAACAACACGATCACAGATAAGTCATACAAAGTATATACTAAGTAAATTCCAGGTTTGAGTAAAGATGCTAATAAATAATTAGTGGGATCAGTTTTTTATTTATTTGTTTTGCACATAGTAGATACCTAATAAAATTTAAAAATAATTCCTCAAATGGGTCTTGGAAATGGTATCTGATTTAAATTTCCGAGGATCATAGATCTAGAGTTGAAGACACCTCAGCAGTCACTTAGGTTAGCCCTATAATTTTATAAGGGAGAAAATTGAGATTCTGACAGGTAAAATGACTTTTCTAAGGTCATATGTATAGAAAGTAGCAGAGTTGGGATTTGAATCCCCATCTTCTGACTCCCAAGCCAGTACTTTCTTCATTGTGCCACAATGCCTTGAAGGAAGTTAGGTGTTCTATGAATTGTCACTGTGGAAGGTATTCAGTCTTGGCAGGAGAGATTTTACAAAGGCCTATTTGAATTTCTTCTCCTTATCCTGACCTGTCCCCCGGAGGAGGTGCTAACAAACAATGATACTATCTGAAAAACATGACAGAAGAAGGGAGGATGAGACATGAGTGGTCAGGAAAACCCCCAAACTGTGCAATGAGCCTTCTTCACCCTAGTGCATTGAGAGTTTGCCAGATGCCAGAACGGGCAGCAATCTTTCCCAGGGGTGTTTATTGGGAAACTGTATGTAATGTTCAGGTCCCCTATTGAATTGCCTTTTGTGGCCAAAGTTGAATGACATGCTGTATCGACTGCTTCCCCCAGAGGGCAGAAGCAGGAGATTATAGACAAAAATCGAATGTAATGTCCAGATCTCTTATTGAGCAGCTCTTTGTGGCCAAAGGGGAGTGATACAGGATATTTAAACAGGACTCCTTCCCCTGAGGGAGCAGTGAGGACATATAAACAAAATCAGCTGGGAGAACTAGTGAATCCATGAGAGCAGCCTTGGATCAACAGAACAAGATGAGGCTGAAGGATGCCAGTGGGGTAGCAACATCTGTTGACAGGTGTATTTTGTGTCTGCGAGAGAGAATGAATATTCTGTCAGTGGTTTGCATGCTATTTGTCTAATCAAACTTGTCATTAGATTTGAGGTGGGCAGTTGCTTGAGATGTGGGATAAGACTATTATGGGGAGTTGTTCTTTTCAGTCCAGGATTCTGATGTACATAGTCACTGTCCTGCCCACAATTTTCCCCTTATCACTCTCCCAGATCCAAAGAAGAGAGAACCGTGCTGCTTTTGGAAGCTGGGTTTTCTGCTAGGCATTTGTGACTTGATATTATTGTATATAGTCAGATGCTGGTAGAGCTTCTTGTGAACCTACTTCAGAGGGTCACTATAAGAGTATATTGGTAATGGAATTTGGAGATGCCCCTGTATTGGCTTGGTTTTTAGATTGAGTGTTAAAATCCAGAGCTTGTGAATCCCACTTGTGGGATGGACTTGTTGACGTGAAAAGAGAGGGCTGAACTGGGAGGAGCCATGAATTGGGAGAGAGGCCCAAGCCTAGAGAAGGCCAGAAGGACTTTGGGAGAGCAGTATCCAGTATTGTGGAGCCTGAGTTGCTGAGAGAAAAACTCCCAAGAGCCCATTGGAACTGCCCAGGACTTTCGAGAACTGCCACTGGGAACTGCCAAGGACTGAGGAGGCATGGCTGTGATGCCGGTATTTT
>CM053591.1:170449032-170465375 GCA_028646515.1 Pseudochirops corinnae
TCACGTCCCACCAGGTAGGATTTATTTCATTTAGACTACCATTTACTCTCCCATGTCCAATTCATCTATTCGTAGAACTGCCAGGGTTATCTCCCTGAGGCACAGGCTCTTCTCCTGCTAAAGAATCTTTAGCGGCTTTCTATAATAAAACTTCTCACATTGGTTTGGAAGGCCCTCCATAAGTTGGCCTTAGTAAAAAAGTTTTAGTTCACATTATTCATTTTTATTCACTCTCTCTTTTATTCAAACTTCATTTGTTCTTTAAACTCATCATTGCATCTTCTCCCTCCAGAGTTCACACAAACCATCTACCCTCTGTGCCTGGAATTCACTCTTTTTTAAGATTTCTGCCTTTTAGAAAACTTTATTCCTTTTTTTCAAGAGTCATCTCTGGTCTCATTTCTTCTATGAAGCCTTCCTGGATTTCCTTTTGTTGTTATTGTTCTCTTTCTGCCCAAATTATTTGGTGTTTCCTTGTCTGTGTCATATTCCTTAGTTGAATTTAACAAGTGCACCAGTCACAATGCCTTGCATATAAAAGGAGTCTGTTGAATTTAAATGACTAAATGTAAGTTAGTGCTTCACAGTTGTTCTGTTTGCAATTCTCTATTAGAGACTGTGGACGACATTTCAGGAAGATATTAACTCCTATATCGTTCTTTGAAATCTACACATTCACGTCTTTTTGACCATTTCTCCTTGGGAAATGATCTTACTCTTACAAATTAGTGTTCCTTATAGATTCTTGTTGATCAGACTTTTATCAGAAATATTTATGGCAAACATTATTTTTCCTGTTTCTTTCTTTTTTAAATCATGAAAGTATCACTGTATAGTATGCAGAATTCTATTGCTATATACTCAATTCTATCTGTTTTATTTCCTATAATTTCTTCTATTTGTTTAACTGATAAAAACATTCTCCACTTCAAGTACAAGAAGTATATTATGCAATTTTCTTCTAATTTAAAAAATGTTTTTTAAAATATTTAAACTCTTGACCCACTTCAAAATTATTATATTAAATGACATTAAATGTGAATCTAAATCTTGCTTTTCACCATAGTGCTATTCAATTTTCTCAAGAGTTTTATTGAATAATTCATCACCTGGGGCAAAGTTATAGAGATGAGCCTTTCCATACTTACTGAGATTTATTCTCAGACAACAGACTCCAGATGAAGGAAGTCTTTACAGAAGTGACACCTGACCTGAGCATTTGAGGGAAGAAAAATAAAGATTCTGAAGGACAAAGAGGAAGACAGAATGCATTTCAGGTATCATGGATGGCCTATGGGAATGCAAGGTGGCAGAAGATAGAAGTTTGGAGAACAGGTGGTCAGGCTGAGGCATTTTTTCCTAGAAGGAACAGGGATGCAGTGAATATTTTTGAGAGAGAGAAGGACTAAGTTTTATGAAGGTAATTTTGGTGACTGTATGATGGATAGAGGGAAAGGGTAGCTACTGGAGGCAAGAATAATAAATTATTGCAAGAATTCAGATGCTTTGTAGAAAGGTTTGACATGAAGAAGATGGTGGGAGAAAGATATGGATGAAAAATATGCAATCAAAATAAAAGTAAAATATGGAATCAAGGTAGAATTGTCAGTGCTTTGAAAGTTATTGGATATGAACATGGCAGAGAAGAGTCAAATGTGATTGTGACATTCTAAGGTTCTGAAACTGAGTGACTGTGATGCCCTCCACATAAATAAGGAAAGGTCTGGGGTGAGGAGAATGATTAGTTATGATATGTTGTATTTGAGATGCTGGTGGAAAATCCAATAGGAAGCTGACAATGTAGAACTTTGAAGTCCAGGAATTAAACTAAGGCTGGATATAGATTTGGAAGATCTATGGGAGATAACCAAGGGAGCAAATGTAGAGTGAGACAAAGGACCAGTACTAAGTCTTGGAGCATATTTAACTGCATAAGCTTTGACAACCGGTTTTAATTATAGCAAAAAACATTTTGATGTAATCCATTTCACATGGGAGGGTTTCAACTTGTTGGTCAGTGGACAAATTGCTCACATTTATTTTTTAAAAATATTTTATTTTTTCAATTATATGTAAAACATTTTTTAATATTCATTTTAAAATTTTTTGAGTTGAAAATCCTCCCCCCCCCACCTTTAGAAGGCAAGCAATTTGATATAGGCTATACATGTGCAGTCATGCAAAACTTATTTCCATATTAGTCAAATATTCCATAATTCCATAATATTCTTAGTCATATTAGTTAAGAAAACACATGAAAAATAAAGAAGAATTTTTAAAAAGTATTCTTCAATTTATGTTCAAATTCCACTGTTTCTTTCTTTGGAGATAGATAGCATTTTTTCATCCTAAGTCCTTTGGAATTATCTTAGATCATTGTATGAGAATAGCTAAGTCATTCACAGTTGATCATCATACAATAGTGCTGTTACTGTGTACAGTGTTCTCCTGGTTCTGATGACTTCACTTTGCATCAATTCATGTAAGTCTTCCCAGATTTTTCTGAAATCTGCCTGCTTATCCTTTCTTATAGTACAATAAATAGTATTCTGTCAAAATTATATACTACAATGTTTTCAGTCATTCCCCAATTGATGACCATTCCTTCAATTTCCAGCTGTTTGCTATCAGGAAAAGAGCTGCTATAAATATTTTTGTACATATAGGTCCCTTTCCTTTTATTTTTTACTTTACAATATAGACCCAGTAGTAGTATTACTGGGTCAAAGGGTATATACACAAAGGGTATGCCCTTTGGGCATATATTCAAATTGTTCCCCAGAATGGTTGGACTAGTTCACAGGTAAACCCAGCAGTGCATTAGTGTCCCAATTTTCTCATATCCCCTCCCACATTTGTCATTTTCCTTTTCTGTCTTAGTAGCCAATATGATGAGTATAAGGTGGTACCTCAGAGCTGTTTTCATTATATTTATCTAATCAATAGAGATTTAGAGCATTTTATAATGACTATAAATAGCTTTGATTTCTTCTTCTGAAAACTTCCTATTCATATTCCTTGACTATTTAGCAATTGGGGAATGACCTATATTGTTATATATTTGACTCAGTTCTCTATATATTTGAGAAATGAGGCTTTAATCAGAAAAACTTCTATAAAAATTTCCCCTAATTTTCTGCTTTCCTTCTAATCTTGGCTGCATTGATTTTGTTGGTACAAAAACTTTTAAATTTAATATAATCAGAATTATTTGTTTTATATTCTGTAATGGTCTTTCTTCCTTGTTTGGTCATAAATTCTTCCCTTGTCCATGGATCTGACAGGTAAACTATTCCTTGGTTTCCTAGTTTGCATATAGTATCACCCTTTATGTCCAAATCACATACCCATTTTGACCTTATCTTGGTAGAGGGTGTGAGATGTTAGTGTATGCCAAGTTTCTGCCAAACTGCTTTCTAGTTTTTCCAGCAGTTCTTGTCAAATAGTAAGTTCTTGTCCCCAAAGCTTGAATATTTGGGTTTATCAAACACTACATTACTATGGTCATTTACTAGTGTGTATTGTATACCTAATCTATTCTACTGATACACCACTCTATTTGTTAGTCAGTCCTAGATTGTTTTTGATGATTATCACTTTTTATACTACATGAGATTTGGTACTATTAGACTACCTTCTTTCACATTTTTCCGCACTGATTTACTTGATATTCTTATTCTTCCAGATGAATTCTGTAATATAATTTTTTTGTAGTTTATTGGTATGGAACTGAATAAGTAATTTAATTTAGGTAGAATTTTCATTTTTGTTATAATGATTTGGCCTACCCATGAGCAATTAATATTTTTATACTTGTTAAAACTGTATTTGTGTGAAAAGTGTTTTATATTTGTGCTCATATATATTCTGGGTTAATAGGTAGACTCCCATGTATTTTATATTGTATGCAGTTTTTTAAAATGGAATTTCTTCTTTTGCTGTGGCCTGTGTTGGTAATATCTATCTATCTATCTATCTATCTATCTATCTATCTATCTATCTATCAATGCCAATGATTTATGTGGATTTATTTTATAGCCTACAACTTGGATAAAGTTGCTAATTATTTCAACTGGTTTTTTAGTTGATTTTGTAGGATTCTCCAAGTATACCATCATATCATCTGTAAAGAGTGATAGTTTCCTCATCACCTATTCTAATTCCTTCAATCTTTTCCCCCCCTCATTTCTATAGTTAGCATTGTTGATGTAATAGTGAATAATATTGAGCACCCTTGTTTCAACCTGATCTTATTGGGAAAACTTCTAACTTTTTCCCATTACAGATAACGCTTGTTGATGGTTTTAGATAAATATGATTTATCATTTTTTTGGGTAGCTAGGTGGCATAGTAGATAGAGCACTGGACTTGGAATCAGGAAGACTCATCTTAATGAGTTCAAAACCAGCCTTAGATACTTGGTAATTGTGTGACCCTGGGCAAGTCAGTTAACTCTTTTTGCCTCAGGTTCTCATCTGTAAGATGAACTGGGAAAGTAAATGGCAAACCACTGTAGTATCTTTGCCAACAGTTTTCCCTAACTGAACTCATAAAGAGTAGAACAACAACAAAACCTATAATTTTAAGGAAAGCTCTATTTATTTTTATGCTTTCTAGTGTTTTTTTTTCAAATGGGAATCAGTGTTATATTTTGTCAAAAGGTTTTTCTGCAGCCATAGAGATAATTATATTACTTCTCTGGGTTTTGTAACTTATATGGTCAATTATATTGATAGTTTTCCTATTATTGAACCAACCTTGCATTCCTGGTATAAACTCACTTCATCATAATGATCTTTGTCATATATTGCTGTAATCTTGCTAGTATCTTAATTTTTTTGCATCAATATTCATAGGGAAATTGGTCTATAGTTTTTTTTCCTCTATTTTTGTTCTTCTTGGTTTAGGTATCAGCACCATACTTGTGTCATAAAAGGAATTTGGTAGAACTCCTTTTTTGGTCTATTTTTTTTTTTCAAATAGCTTATATAGCATTGAAACTAATTGTTATTTAAAACTTTGGTAGAATTCACTTGTGAATACATCTAGTCATGGTGATTTCTGGTAGGGAGTTATTGATAGCTTGTCCAATTTCTTCTTCTAAGATAGAATTATTTAAGTACTCTATTTCCTCTCCCATTAATACGCGCAATTTGTATTTTTGTAATCACTTAGAATGTTAGATTTATTGGAATATAATTGGGCAAAATAGCTCCTAATAATTGCTTTATTTTCCTCTTCATTGATGGTGAGTTTACTGTTTTCATTTTTTGATAGTGGTAATTTGTTTTTTTTTCCTTCCTTTTTAAAAAATCAAATTAACCAGTGATTTATCTATTTTCTTGTTCCCCTCCATAAAACCACCTCTTAGTTTTATTTATTAGTTCAATAGTTTTCTTACTTTAAATTATATTTATCTCTTCTTTGATTTTCAGGATATTCAATTTGGTATTTAATTGAAGATTTAAAATTTGTTCTTTATATGGTTTTTTTTGTCACTTTCCAATTCATTGATCTGCTTTTTCTCTATTTTACTGATGTAAGTTTCTAGAGATATAAAGTTTCCCTGAAGTACTGCATTAGCTGCCTCCCATAAATTTTGGTATATTATCTCATTGTTACTCTTTAATGAAATTATTAATTACTTCTATGATTTGTTCTTTGATCCAAGTTCTTTAGGATTAGATGATTTAGTTTGCAATTAACTTTTAATCTATGCTTCTGTGTTTCTTTATTAAATGTAATTTTCTTGCATAATGGTATGAAAAGATGCATTTAATAATTCTGCTTTTCTGCATTTGGTTGTGAGGTTTTTATACCTTAAAACATGGTCAACTTTCATGTAAGTACAATATACAGCTGACAAAATCAGTATATTCCTTTCTCTTCCCACTTAGTTTTCTTTCCAGAGCTCCATCATATTTAAATTTTATAAAATTCTGTTCATCTCCTTACCTTCTTTCTTGCTTTTTTTTTTTTGCTTATATTTATCTAGTTCTGAGACAGGAAAGTTGAGGTTCCCCACTAGTATAATTTTACTGCTTATTTCCTCACATAACTCATTTAATTTCTCCTTTAAGAGTTTAGAAGCTATGCTCATTTGATGCACATATATTTAGTACTGATATTACTTCATTCTCTGTCATACTTTTTGTCAAAATGTTTTTTTCTACTCATCTTTTAATTAGATCTGTTTTTGCTTTTGCTTTGTCTAATATCACAGTTGCTATCCCAACTTTTTTTTTAAACTTTAGCTGAAGCATAATGGATTCTGTTCTAGCTCCTTATTTTTAATCAGTGTGTGTCTCTGTTTCAAGTGTATTTTTTTTTATTTTTATTTTTGGAGGGTGGAAAGGAGGGCAATTAGGGTTAAGTGACTTGCCCAAGGTCACACAGCTAGTAAGTGTTAAGTGTCTGAGTCCAGATTTGAACTCAGGTCCTCCTGACACCAGGGCTGGTGCTCTATTCACTGTGCCATGTAGCCACCCCAAGTGTATTTTTTTCTAAATGAAATATTGTAGGATTTTGGTTTTCAATCCACGGTCCTATCTGCTTATAATTTATAGGTGAGTTCATTCCATTCACATTCAGTTATGATTACTAACTGTGTATTTCTCTACTTCCCCCACTTATCCTTTTCTCTCCTTTCACTTTGTCTCTCTTCAAAAGTGACCACCACCTCCCCCAATCTACACTCCCTTCTATCAGCCCCTCCCCCATTTATGTTATCCACCTTCCGTCCTACTTCCCTATAGGACAAGATAGATTTCTATACCTGAGTGTATATGTTAGTCCCTTTTTGAGCCAGTTTCAGTGAGTTTAAGGAAGAAATGTTAAACACCAATCTGCTCCCCTCTTCTGTAAAAGCTTTTTTATTCCTCTTTTATGTGACAAAATTTGCCCCATCTTACCTCTTCCTTCCCCCCTTTCCCAGTGTATTCCTCTTTCTCATTCTTCATTTTATTTCTTTGGATATCATCATAACTCATACCTGTGACTTCTATGTATACTCCTTCCAACTACTCTAATAATTATATAGTTCTTAGGAGTTCCAAGTTTCATCTTCCAATGTACGAATGTATACAGTTTTACATTATTGAATCCTTTATGATATCTTTTCTGTTTACCTTTTTTTGCTTCTCTTGAATTTTCTATTTGAAAATCATATTTTCTATTCAGCTCTGGTGTATTCATCAGGAATCCTAAAAAGATTTATGCTCCATTTTGATGGGTACATGATTCTCGGTTGTGATCCTAGTTCCTTTGCCCTCTGGAATATTATATTCCAAGCCCCTCAATCCCTTAATGTAGAACAGTGGTTCTCAATCTTCCTAATGCTGCGACCCTTTAATAGTCATATGCGGGTGTGTCTGCATGTGGGCGGACCCTCCTGGAGATAGAGGAGGTTCCTAAGACCATTGGAAATGTGTTTTCTGATGGTCTTAGGAGACCCCTGTGACCCCTATGAAAGGGTCGTTTGACCCCAAAGGGATTGCCACCCACAAGTTGAGAAGCTCTGATGTAGAAGCTGCTAAAGTTTGGGTTATCCTGACTGTAGTGCCATGGCATTTTATGTTTCTTTTTGACTGCTTGCAATATTTTCTCCTTGACCTGAGATATCTAGAATTTAGCTAGAATATTCCTAGGAGTTTTCATTTTTAGATCTCATTTAGGAAGTGATTGGTGGATCCTTTTAATTTATATTTTACCCTCTGGTTCTAGAATGTCAGGGCAATTTTCCCTGATAATTTCTTGAAAAATGATGTTTAAGATCTTTAAAAATAATATTATATCCTCCCCAATTATATGTAAAACAATTTTTAAAAATTTTAAAAAAGCTTTGAGTTCCAAATTCTGTCCCTCTTTTTATTCTCTTCCCCTTCCTACCTCCAGGATGTTAAGCAATCTAATATAGGTTATACATGTGCTATCATGTAAAACACATTTCCATATTAGTCATTTCATGCAAAAAGACAAGAAAAGAAGGAAAAAAGAGAGACAGAAGTAAAGAAAGAAAGAAAATGAAAAGTAATATGTTTTAGTCTGTATTCAGACAACATTAGTTCTTTCTATAGAGGCAGATAACACTTTTCATCATGAGTTCTTTTGTATTGTCTTGGATCATTGTATTGCTGAGAATAGCTAAGTCATTCCCAGTTTTTCATCATACAATATTTCTGTTACTGTGTATAATGTTCTCCTGAGTCTTCTCACTTTACTATGTATTAATTCATGTAAGACTTTCCAGGTTTTTCTGAAATCATCTTGCTTGTTATTTCTTACAGAACAATAATTTTCCATTATAACCATGTACCACAACTTGTTCAGCTGTTCCCCAACTGATGGGGATCCTCTCAATTTCCAATTCTTATAAGATCTTTTTTTGATCATGGTTTTCAGGTTGTCCAGCAGTTCTTTAATTGTCTCTACTCAATCTATTTCCAGGTCAGTTGTTTTTCCAATGGGATATTTCATGTTTTCTTCTATTTTTTTTCATTCTTTTTATTTTATTTTATTGTTTCTTGATGTCTCATGGAGTCCTTAGCTTCCACTTGACCAATTCTAATTCTTCATTGAGCTTTTTTGACATTTTTTCCATTTTGCCAATTCTCCTTTTTATGGAACTCTTTTCTTCAGTGGATTTTTGTACATCTTTTACCATTTGATCAGTTTTGCTTTTTTAAGGTGTTATTTTCTTCAGTATTTTTTGTGTCTCCTTTAAAAGCTCCTGATTCTTTTTTTACATGATTTTCTTCCATCACTCTCATTTCTTTCCCCAATTTTTCCTCTACTTGTCTCATTTGATTTGAGCTCTTCCAGGAATTCTTTTTTTGGGTGTAAGATCAATTCACGTTTTTCTTTGAGGCTTTGGATGTAGCAGATTTGATTGCATTGTCGTCATCCGAATTTGAGTTTTGATCTTCCCTATCATTTTAGTAACTTTCTATGGTTAGGTTCTCCTCCTCCTCCTCCTCTTCCTTTTCCTCTACCACCTCCTCCTCCTTCTCCTCCTCCTTTTCCTCCTTCTTATTTTCAGTCTATTTCTTGATTTTTAACTTTGCTTAAGTTGGACTCTGCTCCTGGGGTTGAGGGAACACTGTTCCAAGCTTCAGGTTTTTCATGCTACTATTTTCAGAGCCAATTCTGGTGTTTTATAAGTTTTCAGTCCTTCCAAGGTAATATGATCTAAAGACAGTTGTGGTCACTGCCCTCCTGTCTTGTGCTCTTGCTTGTGAGGGACCACAAACACTGTTTTCCACTCTGGAAAAAGTTCCTGCTCCTTTTAGTGCTTTTCCTTATACTGGGATTGTGACTCAGAACCTCACTTGGACAATGCAACAGAATCTTGCACCCAGTGCCAGAAAAGGGTCCTTTGTAATCTACTTCTTACCAGTTGTTTGATTCCCTTGCAATTCCCTTATAGGCTTGCTGGTATAGTCTAGCTGGCCCCTGCTAGACTGAGTTCCACTCTCAGTCCGGTGAGACAGACCTTCCCTGCCTGACCTTCTAAGTTGTCTTGGCATAGAAAATTGTTTTACCCTGTCCTTTTGTTGGTTCTGCCCCACTAAAATTCATTTTGAGGCATTATTTTAATGTTAGAGAAGAATTTGGGAGAGCTCAGGAAAGTCCCTGTCTCTGCTCCACTGTTTTAAGTTGCTCACGTTTAGACAATCAGGTCTAAAGCCTAGGACAGTCCTAGCCTAGTGATGTTCTTGGTTCTCATTAACTCTAAAATAACCTGGATACTTTCCCATGGCTTTTGTCATTTCTATGTTACCTAATATTTTCTCTGTTGGTCAAATTCAATTCCTTCTCCTAGAAAGTAATGGTTCTCCTTGTAGTTTGTTGGCTTTCTGAGCAATAATGTTGTCAGCCAAGCAGATGACACAGTTTTCAGATATTCTTTCAGCAGAATAATGTTTCCAGAAGACATCTAGGTAGCTGAAATAGAGCTAAAAGTAGGAGAATATAAACTGCCTTATCCATTTCTTCTATCTATCTGGGCATTTTGTAGTATTCTCCCACAATTTTATGATGCCTAATTTTCTTCTTTTATTCTTATTTCATCATCAAGATTCTCTCATAAATTTTTTGACTTTGCACACAGCTATGATTATCTTCTTGATATATAGTATTTTGTTCTATCAGCCCTATTTTTCTTCAATGAAGTCCACCCTTTTGTTGCAATGTTTATTTCATGAGTCCCAAACCATAAAGCCTCAGTGCCTATATATTTGTCCTTGCCTTGCGTAAAAACTTAAAATACACTTCATCTAATGCCACACTATGAATATAGAGTTATAATTATCCAAGGTTATTCATATTGTTTTTACTCCTATTTACAGTTATTTTCTGCTGTAATTTACCTGAGAACTATTCCACTGGTATTCTTTCTTTAGTGAACATGTATCTGAGGACTAACTAACTTTTACTCCATCTTCCAGAAGGCTATAGGGTTATCTAATACACAAATCCTGGACGTTTTTCCAGAGGCAAGTACATGACACACATATCAGTGAGCATGAGTATCTTTGTAAAATGAAGAGCAGTAGAAAAATCAGTGTGAGAAGAACTTTTCTTCTTGCCTTGGCTGTCTTCTGCACTAAAGAGTCTTCCCATTCCACTAGCAGAGAATCCCGCAGGTATGAGTAACCATTGAGGAAAGAGTAAGGTACTGTCTAGGTCAGTCAATAAAGAGGTATCATAGGGAGAAAACTGAACTACTATCATAGATTCTGTAGCTCTTACATTGAACAAAAATAGAATGTCCACTTAGTGCTATTTGTGGGGTGCTGATAATTTTCCCTTCCTATGCTGAGATCTGAGACGTTCATAATCATATAGTTACCTTTTTCTCCCATAAGCTGAAGGAGAAGCCTGTGGCCGAGGGTATGAGACAATGGATACCAATTTGAGAGGAGCTGTTTTTGCTTGGGGAGAGGGGTTAGAATGGTGACTGAATGAAAATTTCAGTTTATAATATGTGGCTATTTCTTTGATGTTAATATGTTTTGTTTTTACCACTTTGATTAAGTGGTTTTCTAAAGTAATGCCATTGCTAAAGTGATTTGATGGAATATATGAAAGAGATGTAAGGGAAAAAGATTGGCTAAGTAGGTGGAGGAAATGAGTTAAATGACTATATAGGTGGAGACATGAACATATCTATAGATATACATAAGAAACTGGCATCACCCATAGTGGCAATCTGCTGCCCTGAGGTATTGTCCAACAGGCTTGACTGATACCTCTAGAACCCTCTGGCATTGGGTACTACTCATTAGACTTCTATGTTGTATGTGAGGTTCTTTGTCTCACTGGGTTTCATAGTTATATCTGGGCATAAACAACATCTAGGGCTGCTTTTCAACTTATCTTTCTATGCTCAGTGCCCAACACAGTATTATGTACACAGTAGACACCTAGTAAATGCTTTTTAGGCTGTACTAAATTGACATTCGTACTCCCACCCCCAATTCCATGTTCATTTTAAAGCCCTATTTAATAGATCGGAAAATTTCCATGCAAATATGTTATTTCTATTCTTCATGAAATGTATATTTTCCCTAGCCAAGGGCCTATCCTTTTATTGTAAGGCATCATCCAGAAAATGAAATCCCTTCCCTTTCTTGATACCATCTACATAATCAGCTGTCCTCTTCCCATAACCTTTCTTTTCTTCCAAAGAGATTTTTTAAAAGTGCATTTGGACTCCAAGTCCTTCTTTTCCTGCCTAGGACCCCCTAGTTAAAATTTCCAAAATATTCTGGCATGATCATTTCATGCCACGATCCTTTACTCAAATCACAAAAATGACTAGCAGTTGATAGGTCTGATAAGTCTCAATAGACCTCCTATCAAATCGCAGACACAGTCTCTAAGAAGCCAAATGAGACACCACTGCTATCAGGTCCTCTTTAGAGGGATGCCATATGCCATAATGATGGGAACTCTGAGATTATCACAGTACCTGGCATATAGTATATGTTTAATACATGTGGTTCCCTCCCTCTTACCTTCTCTGGTCCAACAATGGGTTTTCACACACTTGTTGATATCTAGGGATTCTCACCATGTTTTCCTTCCTTTTATGTTCTGTGAGCGTTTGCTTTTTTAGAGTTCCAATAGTTGTAGCTGGCAGTGGTTTTTATTTTTACTAGCAATTAAAAATTTTTAAATTTAATTAATAGGGCTTGAGTATTTTCAGTAAAATATCTTTTTTTGGAAGGAGGGGAGATTTTATGGATCCCCCTTGTTTTTAACATAACGGTTTTCAAGATGCATTTTCCTTCTCTCCCCAACCCCCATCATACATTTAATCCTTTCTTTTGTCACAGGTTAAAAAAAACCATTTAAGCAAACAAATCAACACAATGACCATGTTCACAATATATAAACAGCATTTCATAGCTATAGTCTCTCACTGAAGAGAAGGAATTATGTTTGATCATTTAATCTCTGGGGTCAAGATCAGCCACTATAATCACATTCATTTTCATTTATTTAGGTGGTCATTGTATATCTGTTCTTCTGGTTACTCTTTTTTCTCTGTTGTGATTTTTAAAGGATTGTTTTCCTAGAGTGTATTCTCTCCTTCCCCAACCTGTGATTTTATTAGCATAGGGACTTTCTAAGGGAGGAAAATCAACCGAAGTTGAGGGATGGCTATGTGGCCCAGAGAATAGAGTGTCAGGTTGGAGTCAGGAAGACCTGAATTCAAATCCTGTCTCAGCCATTTACTAGTTGTATGTCCCTGGGCAAGTCACTTATCCCTGTTTGCTGTGAAATGAGTTAGAGAAGAAAATGGCAAACCATTCTAGCATCTTTGCCAAGAAAATCCCAAATGGGATTATAAGTAGGAAACTAACAACAGCAAGGGGAGGCAAGTCAGTTGCTGTACATCTGGCAATTTATAATAAAACCGATAGCTAGTATTCACACAGTGCTTTATTAAGACTTCAGAGAGGTTTACAAATATTATATCATGTGATCCTTACAACAGTACCTTGTGATCCTACTATAAAGAAAATGTGGGTCAGGGAGGCTCACAGCTACTAACTAAATGTCTGAGGTTGAGTTTGGACGCCGATCTTCCTGATCTAGTCTAGTGCTTTATCCACTGTACCATGGTGGAGGTGAGGCTGGCTGCAGGACTGGTTCTGAGAGGTTAAGTGATTTGCCCCACCACTATGGATCAGTGGCAGAATGTGAACTCAGACTTGTTTGAGGCTGGCTGTCTATCGACTATGTCAGGATGACTTTTTGAGAAGTTTCAATGAGCTAAGTGACAGACGACGTCCTGATTATTTCTGGCCTGCTTATTGATACCGGACATAACAGGAAAAAATCCTTTTCTTATCCAACACAAGGAAATGACTCAAATAGTGGGAATTTCAGTCCTTTGGGGGGAAAAATGTGGTCTTGTGAAAGATCAGTGGTGGGAGTGGGGATGGAGTGGGCTATGATGTTGTAAGTAGGTGTAGTCAGTCAACAAGCATCCAGCAATCATTCTACTTGCTTATTTCTTTTTTTCTTTTCTTTTTAAAATTTATTTTTAGTTTTCACCATTCGTTTCCACAAGCTTTTGAATTATATTATAAAAGACTAACTATATTTCCCTCCATCCTATCCACCCCCCACTTGTTCTATTTTCTCCTTTGATCCTATCCCTTTTCAAAAATGTTTTCTTCTAACTACCCTCTCCCCCAATTTGTCTTCCCTTCTATCATCCCCTCTCTTTTCCCCTACTCCCCAATTTTCCTGTAGAGTAAGATACCCAATTGAGTGTGTATGTTATTCCTTCCTTAAGCCAAATTCAGTGAGAATAAGGTTGTCCCCATTCCCTTTCACCTTCCTTCTCTTCCCCTCCATTGTAACAGTTTTCTCTTGCCTCTTTTATATGAGATAATTTACCCTAATCTATCTCTCCCTTTCTCCTCCCAATAAATTCCTCTATCACCTCTTAATTTTGTTTTTTAGATATCATCCCTTCATATTCAACTCATCCTGTGCCCTCTGTCTATGTATAAATGAACATACATATGCCCATACTCACATATACATTTATATACACATACACCCACCTATATACATATATATGTATGTATACATATATAAACATACATATATATATATATTCTCTTCAACTATCCTGATACTGAGAAAAGTCTTATGAGTTACAATGATTGTTTTTCCATGTAGGAATGTAAATTGTTCAACTTTAATAAGTTCCTTATGATTTTTTTTTCCTGTTTACCTTCTCCTGATTCTCCTGCTTCTTGTATTTGAAAGTCAAATTTTCTGTTCAGCTCTGTTTTTTTCATCAAGAATGCTTGAAAATCCTCTATTTCATTAAATGACCATATTTTCCCCTGTAGCATTATACTCAGTTTTGCTGGGTAGGTGATTCTTGGTTTTAGTCCTAGCTCCTTTGACCTCCAGAATATCATATTCCAAGCCCTTTGATCCCTTAATGTAGAAGCAGCCAGGTCTTGTGTTATCCTGATTGTGTTTCCACAATACTCGAATTGTTTCTTCCTGACAGCTTGCAATATTTTTTCCTTGACCATGGGAACTCTAGAATTTGGCTATGATATTCCTAGGAGTTTTCTTTTTGGGATCTTTTTAAAGAGGTGATCAGTGAATCCTTTCAATTTCTATTTTGCCCTCTGGTTCTAGAATATCAGGGCAATTTTGCTTGAGAATTTCTTGAAAGATGGTGTCTAGGCTACTTTTTTGATCATGGCTTTCATGTAGTCCAATAATTTTTAAATGATCTCTCCTGGATCTATTTTCCAGGTCAGTGGTTTTTCTCATGAGATATTTCACATTGCCTTCTATTTTTTCATTTGTTTGGATTTGTTTTACAGTATCTTGATTTCTCATAAAGTCATTAGCTTCCAATTGCTCCAATCTAATTTCAAAGGAGTTATTCTCTTCAGCGATTTTTTTGGAAATTCCTTTTCCATCTGGCAAATTCAGCTCTTTAAAGCATACTTCTCCTCATTGGTTTTTTGGGCCTCTTTTGCCATTTGAGTTAGTCTTTTTTTTTTTTTTAGGTATTATTTTCTTCAGTCAGACTGTTGACTCACTTTTCATGATTTTCTTGCATCATTCTCATTTCACTTCCCAATTTTTCTGCCATTTCTCTTACTTGATTTTCAAAATCCTTCTTGAGCTCCTCCATGGCCTGTAACCAATTCATATTTTTCTTGAAGGCTTTTGATGCAGGAGTTCTGACTTCATTGTCTTCCTCCCACTCCATACCTTGATCCTTTTTGTCCCCCAAAAAGGATTCTATTGATTGTTTTTCCTTCCATTGCTTGCTCATATTGGCAGTCAATTACTTGCCTTTTGAACACTTTGCCAAAGTAGAACTCTGTTTCCAGAATGGAGGGAGCTATGTCCCAAATTGCTGGGGTTTTTGCAGTGGCCAGAGCTAGTAGATGGATGCCCTCTCAACAGCCCCCACACACTCTGGCTCACTATCACACACCCCAGGACCACTACCCAAAACTGTGATCCAGATCCAAGTAAGAGCAATTACCTTCTGAATAGTTGCTTGGTCCCCTTACAATCTGCAGGCCAGGAGCTGTGAAGCAACCATGTGGCAGTGACTGCAGCCACCACACCTCTACAGCTTTTTGCCTCAGGGGCAGCAGTTGGACCTCACACCTACTTCCACCCCTGTTTCAGCAAAGTTCCACACTAACATTTTACTTTGTTTTTGGCATTTATGGATTGAGAGGTTGCTGCTGGTGATGTATTCTCATGAAGTCCGCTTCAGTTGCACAGCTGGTCAGGGCCACCCTGGGGCTAAAACCCCAGCTCAGGCAGGACTGTACTCTCTCGGCTCCCAGCGGGCTGTGATGGACCCTTCCTGCCAGCCTGCTGGGCTTCCTTCAGTGGGAGATTTGTTTCTCTCTGTTACTCTGTGGGTTCTGCAGCTCTGAAGTTAGTTTAGAGTCATTTTTACATGTATTGGAGGAGGTGGAAGCCGGAGCCTCATGGTAGTGCTGTTTCTACTCTGCCATCTTGGCTCTGCCCCCCTGCTTGCTTATTTCACCCTTATGTAGAGAGCTGACCCTGCTCAAGAAAAAATCTGTTAAAATTTTCTCCCCTTGACTTTGTAGACATACCTTAGATGTAACACATGCAGGTCCATGGAAACAATTGCTGTCCTAGGCACTGCACACCTTACATAGAACTCTGCCTTGATAGAGAAATAGATAAGTAGAGAGAGATGACAAAGCATTTATTAAATACTTATTCTATGCCAGGCGGTCTGCTAAGAACTGATGACCCAAATATAAGCAAATAAGAGGATTCTTGTCCACACTATG
>CM053591.1:170471446-170541680 GCA_028646515.1 Pseudochirops corinnae
AAGGGAAGAAAGATAGAGAAGAAAGAAAGAAGGAAGGAAAAGAAAAGAAATAACAGAGGTGCTATTCATGGTATCTGTCTTTGGAAACTCCCAAGAAGCTTCAGTGGTGTTCTGGTTTTAAACAATTAGGATAAAATATCCAACTTTCACTTCTCACAAATCAAACTTTGTTGGGTGGGATGGGGGAGGAAGAGTGAAAAGGGAAGTCGAATTCTTGCTCTGGCCACTTCAGAGTTGTTGGGAGTATGAAAGCTCTTTGAGTACAAGAAAATGAGAGACAAATGGAAAGTACTAATATTACCATGATTGAAGAAGAAAATATTCTTTGAAAATCTTTCTGTGAGTCTCAGAGCAACAAGAACATTTTTGGGGGGTTGGTTTTCCTGAAAGCTAGATCTCAAAGCATTGCAGCCTTCCTCCTCTCTGAGCAACTGACATTTTACCAGCCTAGGTCTCTGCCCCAAGTGATTTTGGGGGCCAGACCTGGCTTTAGCTTGGTGCTGAACTCTTTCTCTCAGGATTAGTGGAGTGCCATGCAGCCCCCTTCCCTCTCCCCAAAGGTGTCCTGTCCCACTTTTTGGTTCAGCTCCCTCTGTTCTTCAGTTCTTTGGCCCAGCACAGGGGTCAGAGAGCTGCCATGCTGGCACTATGGGGTTGATTTCTGTAATTTGGGTCTCTGAGACTCTGGGAGTGATGTGTAAAGTTTGGGGCTGGCCTCTCTTTCAAGCCTTGACATGCCTTCTACCCTTTTCCTTCTGTTCCTTTGCTCTCCTGGAGAGATCTTTTGTAGCACAAAGTGTTACCACTGTCGCCACTGAGGTCCTGGCTGTGTGTTATGGCCTCAGTCTGCTTCTGTAGCCTGGAACACTGCCTCAGTGTTGCCTATCTGTCACAGCCTGAGCCAGCTTCAACAGTGTAGATCTGGGAATCTCCATGACACTGTAAAGAGGCAGGGAGGAAGGACCAAAGTGTAAGGTTGGGTTTTGTTGCAAGGCTTTGTGACTAGGCCTTGAGTTGGCTAGGTCAGTCTTGCTGCTGGTAGTGTAGTGAGTGGGAGGAGAGAGGGTGTTCAGTTTACTGAGGGTAAGCCTCAATTCATGTTTGTTTCTTTTTAAAACCTTTTGAATTCTGTGTGTCCTAGACCATGGAAACAGCTGCATTTGCTTTATCTTTGGTACATAATTTCTATTTGGGAGAGGTCTGAGGGGTTGTAGGGATCAGAGAAAATGCCTAGTCTACCATCTTGTTGGTCACATGACCTAGGATTACTATCTCTCTCTCTCTCTCTCTCTCTCTCTCTCTCTCTCTCTCTCTCTCTCACACACACACACACACACACACACACACACACACACAGACACACACACACACAGACACACACACACACACACACACAGACACACACACACACACACACACACGAACGTTTAGTCTGATACATCTAGAGTCAGGAAACCTGGTTCTGAAACCTAACTCTCCTTACTGTCTGTATGACCTTAGATGAATTTTTTCCTCTCTTTTGGCCTCATTTCCTTAATCTATAAAGTAAGAGGTTAGGAATAACTCATCTCCAAGATCTAGGCAAACTTTAAACTCTAGACCTGAAAGCGATTTTCATTTACTTAGTAGTCAGCGAGAAAAGGTAAATGGTCACCCACTTTTTCCTTAAAAATGAGAGAGAGAACTTCTATGAGAGCAGAGAACATTTTGTTTTTATTCTTGTATCTGCAACATCAAGGACAGTGGAACATAGAAGGAACTTTTTATACATTTTTAGAATTGAATTATGGCCCTTGTTAAATCTGTATGTCCTGAGTAAAGCGATATGGTTTCATTTAGGGAGAATAGAATTTGTTGTAGTAGCTTTGGAAAGACATATTTTAATGGATTTATGATTTCATCAGTTTGGATGGTCCCTCCAATGATGAAAATTTCTATTCATTCATGTTTTACCTTCTGGCGATTCTTGTCCATGTCTTTCTGTAAGTTATCCATAGGTGTCCTTTTAATTTGCTAGGGTCTTCCTATAAATACCTCAATATTGAGTAGATACCAATGACCCTGCCCATCAGATCTCTTATTCTTATCATGTGACCTACTGGTTCATCTTCCACCCCTCCCTATTATTCATCTCTCTAATAACATCCCTGATGCATCTTATCTCATTTTTTGTATCCAATGGGCTACAGATTTATATATTGATTTAAAAAATAATCATTAAGTTCATAAATTCTATTTGGTTTGAAAAATGACTTCTTCACTGTAATATGGGGAAAGCATCACAGTGTAATTAGAAAGAAGCTATGATGTGGGGGAGGGCAGCAGGTGGTGGGAGTCCAGAAAGTAGTGTTGGAAGCCCGAGGGCAGCAGAGTTCAAGTTTAAAAATTCCTTCCTGGGCTGTCCCATTGTGGAGGAGAAACACTAAGGAACTCCAGGACAATAACACCTTTGAGCATCCATGTTGGGTTTCTTTTATCAGCTCCTTTCACTATGGAGAGGTTGCTGCTTGCTGAGTCTCTTGGGTACCAGGGGCAGATAACTCTGCTCCAGTTAAAGGTCAAGCTTTTTGGCTACTATTATATACCCTGCTCACTCCTGGCTGTTTCAGTTCACATTACAAAAATGTGAAGAAAATATCTCCTGATTTTTTCCTCCTAGTTTTTCCTCCCTTAAAGAAAACAAAGCAAACTTTTTTTGCCATATACAATGGAGAGACTGGGCTTATATGGAACTGTCACAGCAAGACTTTGGATTTCTTGTGAACTTCCCTGGTACAGAGAATAGTCACATCTGGTTTTATAAAACCTTAATCAGCTGGCATACTTTGTTGTCTTAGGGCTTCCCAGTGACCCTAGGGGATGACCAGGGGAGGTATTATTATGTCACCTTTCAGAGGAAGAATCTGAGATGAAAGAGGCTGAAGAACTTGCCCAAAGTCATATACCTAGGAAGTGGAAAGTGGGGATGAGTTAAGTGCTTTTTCCACCCTACCACAATGGCTTCCCAATTATTTGTTAATATAGACTAAACAGTAGAGGACACTTTAGTTTATGGGATTTGAAAACTACAGTGATCTCTTCCTTGTTCCTGCATTGGGGTCATAGGATCATAGATCTGGAACTGGTCAGCTCAGAGGACATCCAGTCTAACTTCCTCTTTTTATAGATGAGGAAATGCAAATGATATGGGAAGTCAGAGGCAGGATTTCTTTGACTCAAAGTTGGATGCTTCCCACCATACTACATTTCTTTAATCTTGTGAATAATTTACAACCCAACTGTCTTTTATTAAGCACCTGTTGTGTGTAAAGTATGTAGGTAGTATGTTGTCATAGACAGAGCGCTGAACTTGGAATAAGGAAGAACTGGTTCAAATCCCATTTCTGATACTTACTAAGCTGTGTGGCCATGGGCTTGCTACATAACCTCTCTGAGCCTAAGCAATACTCTAAGTCTAATTTACTAAGTGATAGATGGCTTAGAATCTGCTTTTGGGGGGGAATTTCCATGTTCTTGCAATTGCAAGCATGTATCTTGTATATATAAAGCAAAGTGATTGGAACTAGAGTTAAAAACAGAAATAGTCTCAGGCCTCAAGAAGCTTAAATGATACTGCTTGATACAATATACACATGGATAAATCCATTTGTAATTCAAGGTGAGAGAGAATTCTAGGGTTATCAGGAAAAGCTTTGTGAAGGAGAAAGCATCTGACATGAGCCTTCAAGGTACTAGGGAGTCTATGAGGCAGAGGTGAGGAAGAAGTATATTCCAGAGAAGGGGGACAGATTGAGCAAAGGTGGAGAGGGGAGATGGAATGTTGAATTTGGGAAATAATTAGTAGATCAGTATGCCTGAAATAGGAAGTTAATTAAGTTAATTTGGAAAATTAAGTCAAATTAACCAATATTTATTAAATATCTGCCATGTGTCAGGCATGGTGCTATGAGCTGGAATTTAAAAAAAGAAAGAAAGAGAGAGAAAGAAGGAAAGAGAGAGAGAGAGAGAGAGAGAGAGAGAGAGAGAGAGAGAGAGAGAGAGAGAGAGAAAGAGAGAGAGAGAGAGAAAGCTAAATGAAAACCAGATTGTAAAGGGTTTTAAATGCCACTAGGGGGTGTCTGAGAACAAGACAAACTCTCACAAACTTGACCTTCAAGACAAACTCTCCTTCAGCAATCTGTTCAAGCTCATGTCTTGCTGATTACTCCCTGCCCTCTCCTTTTTTCTTCCCTCAACCTTCCTCTTTCTGGGGGATAAAGGAAGACCTACAGCCCTTACCAGAAGTTTTGGCAGTATCATGACGCTTACTGACTGCATAATTCATTCTGGGGGAGGTACTGATAATCTGGACCCCAGGTAAACACAAAACTGGAAAGGCAAGATGGGCCCCTTGGACAGCTATGAATCAGAAAGTATTTTCTTATTTATTTAGTTTTTAGTTTTTAACATTCACTTTTATGTGATTTTGAGTTCCAAAGTTTTTCCCAAGATGGTATGCAATATGATAGAGGCTCTACATGTACAATCATAATAAACATTTCTACACAGCATTAGTTATGTTGCAATAGAAGAATCAAAACAAAAGGGAAAAACCACAAGAAAGAAAAAGAGAGAAACTTGTATGTTTTAATCTGCATGGGATTTCATAGTACTTGCTTTGGATATGGATAACATTTTCCATCATGAGTCTTTTGGAATTTTCTTAGACCATTCTATTGCTGAGAGGAGCTAAGCCTAACAAAGTCAGTCATCACACAATATTGCTGTTACTGTGTACGATTTTTTTCTGTTTCTGCTCACTTCACTCAGCATCAGTTCATATAAGTCCAGGTTTCAGAAGGTGTTTTCTAAGTGACTAAAAAAATTACCATTCACAGTGTGTGAAATGGAAATCCACTTTGAAAATGTCTTTATGAGAGGACTGATCTGCAGATAATCACTGAAGGTCTAAATCTTTGCTTCATTCTCTGTTGCTTTAGCTGTTTTGAATGGGACATAGGTGGTGATCTAGGCTGATGCATGGTGCCATCCAAACATCTTCAGATTTCAACTTCCTCTCCTTAACCTGACTTGTGCCACTTGTTACTTGATTAGAATATTCCTTCCAAGTGCAAAAGCAATCCTTAGGTGATTACTGCTGGCTAAGATTTAATTGGAGCAGCCAGCCCAGGAGGGATGGGAACTCTCAAGTTTGAGTTTCTGAGACAAAAGAGAAATAATTCTGATGAAAAGAAAGAGTTATCTCAATGACCTAATGTGGATGAACAGGGCACTCACCAATCACATTTAGATTAAAAAAAAGATAAAAAGACTTTTATTTTATTTTTCCAATGGTGGGGGAGAGGAAGCGGAGAGAGAAAAAGTCAATGTTTGGTCCTTTTTAAAAAGAAAAGACATGTATAGAAGACAGAAGCGAGGGCGTATAACAGCAGATAAATTCAAAAATACGGGACGGTCCTGTAAGAACAGTGTTAGGGATACTAAATCTCAGAATGAGTTCAGAATGCTAAAGAAATACAAAAACAACAAGAAGATTTTAAGGTTTAAAAAAGTTATATTGAGGGAAAAGAAGATCAAAGAAGGGCTAAGACTACTGTGAATGGAATGACAATAATGTATGACTGAGAGAAAACTGTTCAATTTTTGTTTGGTTTCTGTTTCCTCTATCAAAGAGAATGATTTTTGTACTGAAAAGAACAAAAAATGGCTAATAGGCAATTGATACCCAAGGTATGTAAAGAGAGTAAATGAATATTCAGCTGCCCTTGATGAGATCAAGTTATGAGAGGCTTTGAGGAGCTGCCTACAAGGGTCTTGAAAGAATGGGCAGACATAATTGTTGGGATTAGTGGTCTTTGAGAAGTTTATGGAGGATGAGCCAGGTACCACAGGAGGCACTGTGGCACTGTGAAAAGAGCACTGGATTTGGGGTTAGAGAACCTGGATTCAAATCCTGCCTCTATCACTTCCTACCTGGAGAATCTTCTTCCTTCCTCTGTAAATTACTCTGGCACTCAGCTTCCTCATTAAATAAAATGAGAGAGTAAGATTGATCAATTTCTAAGGTCTCTTCCAGGTCTATACCCATGATCCTGTGCTCCGTGACAAGAGAAAGACAAATGTTATACTAGTTTTCACAAAAAGGGAAGGCAATGGAATTTGCAAAATATAGGCTGGTTAGCTTGACTTTGATTCTTTTGTAATCAGTGTCATCTCTCCAACTGTGTGCTAGTAAATGTGTAACAACCAGCTTCCCTCCATGAACCCATGAAGTACTTTTAAGTTTGATTTGTATTGTTAACATTTTCTCCATCAGTTTATTAAATCTAGACAATCAACAAAATAATAAATCAAACTCTGATTTGTAGTGTTTGCTGATTTCTATAAATGCTCACACTGAAAATTTAGCAATTAGCTCTTATGAGTTTGTACCCATTAACTCTAGTACTTCCCTGCATCTCTCTGAGGCAATGAAATGGCATGGTGTTAGTTAAAATTCCATGCCTTGGAACAGATCCCCTTGAATTTGCTATCACAAGATCCTGTGGTGGATGAGATAGATGTAGGTGTTAAGAGAGGGAGAGAGGAGTTGCATCAGACATTTTGTGATGGGAGTGAATAGATTAGTCAGAATGTTTGTTCACTGCTGACCCCATTAGCCACTGCCTTATTCAAAGTGTTGAGCTATTATTGAATTCCCACAACCCCCCACTCACACAAGAGGACTGAGAAAGATGATGTACTTTTAACCTTCTTTACTCCCTCCTTTCCTCTGCATCAGATGATAGATTTATCTTAAAGTTTCTCTTTTATTTTAAATATTTATTTTTTATTTGAATAGTATTTTGAAGGCAGATTTCTCTAGACTTGTGTGTTGTCTTATTTGCCAATTGTACTACAAAGGAGTGATACAGTGGATGACTGGTATTGATTGTGAGTTGAAAAGAGAAATCTCACCACTCTATCTAAAAATGCTCCACCAAAAAAAACATTATCAACTACAGATTGAGTCATATGGGAGAGAATCTCAATGATTTTTTGATTTATTAACTTTTGAAAATGTTTCAAAGATAGTCTCAAAGACCTTTGGCCCTTGGGCTAAAATGAGATTTTTCAGAGAAATTGTATAACCACATTATCATAGGCTGGTGAAAAGGATGGTTGCTATTGTGCCATGAATGCTCAGTGAAATGAG
Source organism: Pseudochirops corinnae (assembly GCA_028646515.1). NCBI lineage: Eukaryota > Metazoa > Chordata > Mammalia > Diprotodontia > Pseudocheiridae > Pseudochirops > Pseudochirops corinnae. Next base: position 170,478,642 of record CM053591.1, read on the forward strand.
GGGAGTGATTAGAAAAGAGGTGGGAAGAGAAAAAGGAAGAATTTGGAAAGAGTAGCTCCATTCACATCTGAAGAACATTTAAGGACAAGGGAGAGGGAAGATCTCTCCTCCCATTTTCCCTTCACCAGCTCCTTATACCACTAACCCTGCTCCACAGCACCACCAAGTGGTTTCACTTGGAGAAATTTTAGAATACTTTTATGTCTGGGAGAGGAAGTAGTTATCACCTCAAAAACAGGTCAGACCATAGTAACCTATGCCCCTTTTTGATAGAGTTATGAGGTAGAAGATCCGAGCTATAGTTTATTTAGATTTTAATAAAATGTTTGACAAAGTTGCTTTGCCCTCTTGTAGAAAAGGTAGCAAGATGTGGATTAGGTGATAGCATAGTTAGGTGGATGTGGAACTGATTAATAATAAGTCAGCATTTTTGTAACACTTTCAGTTTTATGAAGGGCTTCATATGTTATCTCATTTGGTTGAATGGCTGAACCTAAAGAATAGTCTTTAAACGGTTCAATATCACTTTGGAAGGAGATCTCTAATAAATTTGTTGAGGGCTTTGTACTCAGTCCTATGATGTCAAATAAATAATGAATGATGAAAAAGCATTGATTAAGCACTCCCTGTGTGTTAGGTAAGCACTGGGATACAAACATAAAGACAGAACAATCCCTGCCCTTGGGGAGAGTATATATAAATGTGAAAAACACATATAGTTAGGGAATGGTGGCCAGGGAAACATTTTTTTTTGGTTTGCGAAATCAAGGTTTGGTGAGTAGAGCAATAAGTCAGTCTGCTGCCCTGCCCTTTCCGGAATAGTTAGATTATGATTAACATGCATTTAATATTTGAATATTTGCAAATTTCCTTATGCAGAATATCTCATTTGATTCTCACAAACATCCTGTGAGGAAGATGCCACTATTACCTCTATTTTACAGGTAAAGAAATCAAGGCATGGTAAAATGAAGTGACTTGCCCAGGGCCACATGGCCAGGAAGTATCTGTGTCAGATTTGAATTCAGATTTTTCTGGCTCCAAGTCCAGCTTAGCACACTGCCTCTCAGAAGCAGTGCTCTTGTTGGTTTAATTACCATTTCCAGAGCAAGCGATGAAAAGGCAGAATGGGTGGGTGCTGGGAGCGCGGATAGTTTTCTCACTCGGCAAGACAGAATATATCTCAGGTGAAGAAGAGTTCAAAGCTGAGTTGTCTAGGTCCACTCAGGCATATTTTCTGTGTAACTATTTTTTTTTAAATAAAAGACTTAAATAAAGGTATGTGCAACATGTTTATAAAATTTTCAGATGATACCAAGCTATGAGAAATAACAAATAAATTGGATTTGAAAGTCAGATTCCAGAAAATTCTTGATAGGCTAGAACCCTGGGCTGAACCTAATAAACTGAAATCTAAAAGGAACAAATGTAAGTATTCAGGCTTAGGTTAAAGAAAAAATCAGCTTTACAAGTACGAGATAGGTAGATGGAGTTATATAGCAGTTATTCTGAAAATGATTGGGGGTTTTAGTGGGTCACAAACTCAATATGAGCCAGTGGTGTCATTCATCAGCTAAGAAAAGCTGTTGTCATCTGAGGCAGCATTAGGAAAGACATTGTCTGCAAAGCTGAACAGAATATTCCAGGTATGACTTGAGCAGGGCACCTTATAATAGCCACCACATGTGTGTATTTATGCTGGCTGAGATCCACTTAATGATTTGGGAGGTTATCTTGTAATAGGTGATAGTGTACAGTGGATAGTATACTGGACCTAGAGTCAGAAAAACTCATATTTCTGAGTTCAAATATGGCCTCAGACATTATTAGCTGTGTGACCCTGGGCAAGTCACTTAATCACATTTGCCTCAGTTTCTTTATCTGTAAAATGAACTGAAGAAGGAATGGCAAACCCCTATAGGATCCTTGCCAAGAAAACCATAAATGGAGTAACAAAGTATTGGATATGACTAAAAAATTACTAAATGAACAATAACAACTAATTTTCCTTAGAAGTCATAGATTTGGGGCGGCTAGGTGGTGTAGTGAATAGAGCACAGGCCCTGGAGTCAGGAGGACTTGAGTTCAAATTCAGCCTCAGACACTTAACACTTACTAGCCATGTGACCTTGGGCAAGTCACTTAACCAATTACCCTGCCTTCCCCACCTCCAAAAAGCAAAATAAAATAAAACAAAATAAAAAAAATAAAAAGAAGTCATAGATTTAGAAATCTTAATTTAGCCCTATTTTACAGGTGAGAAAACTGAACTAGTTTAAATAGCTTGTCCATGGCCACACAGTCAGTTAGTGTCGTAGGGAGAATTTGAATCTATGTTACTAGATTTAATGTTTTATATTTTATTCCTAATATCTTACTCCAGGTTGTTAACTTGTATTAAACTTATAAACCAACCAAACTAGGTGTTTTGTAGATGAACTCTGGTCTAGTGAGGTCTCCCCCATTATATTCAGTGGATTTCAGTTCATTTAGTTTTTTTTTAGCCCAAGGGCAGGAGTTTGCATTTATATTTAGTCTACTAGTTAAAAAACCCATTTTAGGATTTTGCTGGGGATTGACATTAACCTAGAGTTTCCAGAATCTATTTATTTATTTCTTTATCTACTTCATTAATTAATTAATTAATTTATTCATTCATTCATTTATCTTTATCTTTATTATTTATTTTATTTATTTTTTATTATTTATTTATTTTTTTAAATTAAGACAATATTTTCTAGTCTTGCGAATGACTCAGAACATGCTAGGAATACCCTCTTCCATTTTTCCATTCCTTGTTTCCATAATTGATCGACACCAACAGCAGATGATGATAAATGCAAGTTGCTTTAGTACTTTGAGATATTGTTCCAATCAAGAGACTTGAGCCCAGTGAGGGCAGCTGGGCACACTCTTAGGATGACCTCACTTATCTTAAGCTTCCACTCTTTTCAGTCTTATTTTTTTTACCCCGCCTTCCCCTCTTAAAAGATCACTCTTCTTCACCGAGAAGAGGGGAATAAACTGGGAGCTGCGTAGTTCCCATGGCTCTTCTCTCTGTGGTCCACTAAAATGACACCATCTGTTTCAAGCAGCAGGCCTCATCTAGCCTTGCTTTTCCTTCTTTAAAATTGCTAAAAATAAAAGGAAGCAAAACAAACTCAACACTACCTTCTTTTTTTTGTTGTCTCTAGAATTTTTCACAAGCCGTAGTTCATTTGGAGCTTTAGTCTTCCTGACGCTATTTAGAGGACTGTGGATTTAGAGACAGAGAGGACCTTAGATCCCCCTGCCTCTCCCCCCCCCCCCCATCTAGTCTAAGGCCTTAACAGACAAGGAGGCTGAGATCCAGAACAGCTAAGTGTGGCCCATAGACACACAGACAGGAGCTGGCAGGGCTTAGGATTCAAATCCAACACTCCTTTCCTTTCCCTTCTAGCTGAGAGTCTTTTTCCGCCATGTCTTACACCACGTTCCGAAAAAGAATGGCCCGTGTCTCAGTTTTTCCAATACCTTCCCTAGCTGCCATGGTCATGTGTGTCGTGGTAAATGATACTTGATTTCTTTTTTTTTTCTTTGTAGGAGGAGAGCCAACAAAAGAGGGAAGCATGGGGAATTTCATGAAACCCCTGAAATCGCAGAATTTCAGAACCACAAGAAACCTTAGAGCTTATCAAGACCTACCTCTGACGTCTGGAGATATGAATAATAAATAGTAGCACTCGTTGAAATAAGGTTTTCTAAGCACTTTCTGTGCTATCCTAAATGACTCTTAGAAGCCATTATTGTCCCAATTTTATAGATTAGGAAACAGGCTCAGAGAGGACATGTAACTTTTCCAGGGTCACACAGCTAGTAAGTGCCCAAGTGGGATTTGAACCCAGATTTCCAGAACCAGCATTAACAGCCCAGTTTGCCAACTCTCACTTGGGTACTTTTCCACTGGACCAAGCAGAAGGTTATGCTGTCATTATCTTTAGCTGTCTCTTTCACTGGAGCTTCCCTTTTGTGCATGTCCTCTGCAAGCAAGCTGAATCCCATCGCTCCAAATCTCTATCTTAGCCTCATCCTGTTAGAGTGTTAATTATCTTTTTGCTCTGGTTCATTCTTCGCTGCAGTTCGAGTCTGTAATTAAATTCTCATTTGAATTATACTGGAGTCCTTCTTTCAGTGTTGGTTTTTCTATTTAATATGCCATTTATTTAAGCAATTACGGCTTACCACTGGGCAGGTAACTACTCAGAGTCTGAAGTAATTTCTCATGGAGTGGCCACGTTCCAAAGAAACACAAGGTACAGTGAAATCTGGGATGTTTTCTTCCAAGAAGAAAACATAATAGGAGAAGAAAGGACAATTGGTTTTGGGATGAAATAGGGACTTAGGACCCGTCTTTGGCCAAATTTAATCTCTGCTTGTATATGAATAATGTTATAGATCTAGGTTAAGGGGTATAAGTAAAGTGGATGGAGATCCCAGAAATGGAATTAAGAACAGAGAGGAAGAGGAGTGGGAAGATGCAACCTTTCTGACCTGTAAAATGAAGGGGATGAGTGGGATGGACTTTAAGGTCTTTTCCACCTTCTGAATCCTATGACATTATGTTTAATGATCTGGCTTCATCGGAAGCATATAGTTCAAGTGTCTTTGCACACATTACTCCCTCTCCCCCACTTAGAGAATTCACTTCTTCTAATCTATATGTCATAGACTCCCTAGGGTGCTTCAGCGTCCAGCTCAGGGGTTGCCTCTTACACAAGCCCTTTTCCGATTGCCCCAGTTACTAGCAACCTCTCCTTGGAATTACCCTTTGTTACCTTGTGCACACTTACGTGTCTACATGTTGTTTCTCCTTTCCCCTCCCCGCCTTCTCCTCCTCACTTCTAAGAAAGGTCCTTGAAGGCAGGAAGTTTCGGGCTGTCTGCATCCCCCATATCCAGCAAAATGCCTTGCACTTAACAGCTGTTTAACAAATGTTTGTTGAAGCATTCAATCGAGCAAGCTGTTAATTAAGGGAGAGGATTCATACCTTATGAGTTGAAAAAAAACTTGGAGGTCACTTATTTCAATCACGTCATTTCACAAAAGAGGAAACTGAGGCTCAGGGAAGCTATGTGTCTTGCTCAGCATCACAGGGCTACCAGCAGCATAAATGGAAATAGAATCCAGGTGTCTTGGCTCAATCACCCATGCCTTCCATTACATCATCCTGCGGCTGTTTGGAACTAAAGTCGAGACTAATTGAACAATTTCTGTTCTTTCAATTCAATTTGATGAACGTGCACACAAACGTAAACAAAGCTCAAGGATCTACCTTGTACAGATCTTTGGGTATTACTAGAGATACAAAGTTCTGATTAAACGTGGTCTCTGCTCTCATGGAGCTATCTCCTAGAGGGCATTAAGAACGTCATCTGAAGCAAAGGAAATGAGATGCTTCACCTCTATATTTCATCTAGCTATACACCCAGGCCATCTGCCTCCCTGCTGGTGCAAGTACTCTCTCCCAGCCCTACTTTCTACCATATTTCCCAGGTCACCCCTCCCTTATATGAGATCTCTTCCCCTATTAGAATGCAAACTCCCTGAAGGCATGGATTGCTTCTCTTTCCCTCTCTCTCTCTCTCTCTCTCACTCTTTCTCCCACACACACACAGACTAAGGACAGTGCCTTTTTCTACCAAAGTGCTTAATGAATGATTTTCATTCATTTATTCACTCACTCATTCATTAGACTGGAAATGTATGTGGAAAAATAACGATAGGGACTGAATGTTAGGCAGAGCAGATTATTCAGGATGCTAGGGGGAACCTTCGCAGGTTATTAAGCAGAGGTATGGCATGAGCTAATATATGGATAAAGATTAGTCTGGCAGCCTGTCTCTGATAGTTGGATTGAAGGTGGGAGAAAAGGGAGGCAGAGTTCTTTGGTTTCATGTTCAACAATAGAGAAAACATCCTTTTTCTGAACCCATTTCCCAAGCAATTTGGAAGAAAAGGCACTGAAGGGGCACTCCAGAACAAGATTTAATTCTCTGATTTTAATTCTTTGAGTCTCCTTCAGCTCAGCTTCTTTGCAATTTAATCCTGACCCGGAGACCAACCTTTGCTTCAAGTGCCGTTGGCTTTACTCAGTACCTTGCTGGTGACTTTAGTCTTCCTTAGGACTCCCAGCTAGCAGCATCTTTTTTGTTCCAGTCCCTAAAGCATAAGATGATGATGAAGGAGAGAGAGAGAGAGAGAGAGAGAGAGAGAGAGGGAGAGAGAGAGAGACTAAAACAGAGACAGAGACAGAAAGACAGAAACAGAAAGACAGAGACAGAGACAGAAGTAGAGAAACACACACAGACAGAGAGAATCACAGAAAGAGACAGAGACAGAGTGACAGATACAGAGAAAGAGAAGAGAGAGAGAGAAGGTGAGAGACAGGGACAAAACCAAACAGAGGAGAACAAATGAGATTTGACACAAGGGATCCATAGGAAGATTAGGAAAAGCCCACAGTGTTTTAATTAATCTCCTGATAGAATTATCTTGCATTATTTGGTATTACCCCATGAAAGACAGTCTTGAAAAGAAATTTGTGGCCCCAGGACATATTTCTGTCCCTGCAGTGGTTCTTTGATAAACATGAAAACCCCTTTCCTCAGGCTGCCAGAGGCATTCAAACACTCAAGGGGAGAATCATTATGGATAAAGCTCATGCAAACACATTTAAAAACTGAATAAGAAAGGAAGAATTGGTGAATGGAGTTATCACTTCAAATGGAGCCTGACACAGGAAGCAAACTGCTTTCTACTGCCTAGCAGTGTATTTGGAAAATTTTTCTCTTTGATCTCTGATCATGACTGACATCATTACTGCCTATAGCAATAATACTGACAGTAGGGAGGCCATGTGCTATTGTGGAGAGAGCCTGGACTTTGGAGTCTAGTACCCTCTTCTACCTCTTACTGCCTCTGTGACTCTGAGCCAATGACTTTGGGCCTCATTTTCTTCATCTGTAAAATGAGAGGGTTAGATTAGATTGAAACCAAGGTTCCTTCCTTTTCTGTTCCTCTATGTATGTATTGCTTTACAAATATTATCTCATTTGATCTGCAGACTCTTTCTCTCTGGACGTTCAATCAGCCACACCCAGTTATAATAATTAGCTAACTTTTAAGCTTAAAGACAATCTAATAGCTCCTCTTGTCCACTTGGTTCTCTTTTCTGCAGTTTCATGAATGGTTAGAAGACAATACATTAGTACAATCACAATGGCCAGAGGCCTCAGGAGAATCTGTAACATTCTGGCAGAGATTCAATTCTCTTTCCTAATTTAAATTTATATTTTTTCTCTAATCCTGGGCAAGGATTATAGACAAGGGCCACCATGTCCTGCCCAGAGTGAGCACTTAGTAAATACTTGTTGACTTGACTTTAAATTTTCATTTTAATCTCTTCCTTCAGTTTCCCTCTTTTCCTGTTGACCCTGAACCTGCAGAGCTCTCTAGTTCAGCTTATTAAGTGCTAGGCAAGAGTAGGGTCTCTGTCCCCATGTGTTACCATCTTGTTGCTTCTGGTTCTTGAAGTCCCCACTCTTCAATCATACCCACATTGGTAGAGATAGTTTCCATTCTTGCAAATTCCTTTTACTAATACAATCAGAGATCCAGTCACCACCCACAGCCCTATTGCTATGGCAGCCAGCCATTTTCTTCAGTTGATGTGGTCAAAAAGTATGTCTTAGATTCAAATATTTTAGGTGGAAGGGACTCAGAGGTCACTGATTCAGTCCTCTTATCTCACAGAGGAGAAACTGAGACCTGGAGAGGGGAAAGTAACAAGTTAAATGACTTGACCAAGGTCATATAGGTAATAAGTGATACATCCTGGATTTGAACCTTATTCCTGACTCCGTATCTGTGCTCTTTCTACTGCGTCATCCTGACTTCCTTGATGAAGAAACTAAAGGCCAGGGAGAAGAAGGGATTTGTCCAAGGTCATGCTCACAACCTAGATCCAAGTCCTTTGACTCCAAGTTCAACACTTTTGACTTCTTCAGCCATCCCGATGATCAACTTCTCCAGGTCATGTAGTCTGGTTCTCTGCTGACCAATGTTAAGTCCATTGGTGGGCCCATTCTTGAACATCTACCAGGGTGATAGGAGCTTCCAAAGCTTATATTCTTCCTGCAGAGCCTTCTAGAACCCAGTATCATTTCCATCATGGTTGAGGTCTGGGAGTCGGACTTGAGTGAAGAGTCAATATCCAAAGAAATCTGACACAGAAAGATATGTGCTTCCCAAACCAAAATGCTCCCTGATATTATGGAGGCTGATCTGCACTAATTTAAACAAGACAAGCCTGGGGTGGCTAGGTGGCACAGTGAATAGACCACCAGCCCTGGAGTCAGGAGGACCTGAGTTTGAATCCAGACACTTGACATGCTTACTAGCTGTGTGACTTTGGGCAAGTCACTTAACCCCAATTGCCCTCCAAACAAAAAAAAGCAAAAAAAAAAAGAGACAAGCCAGATCCTTTATATGTACATATACATATACATGTATATATACATATATGTATGTGTTTACACACATATATAGGTATATAATTTGAAGATGGAAGACAGCACTAATAAAAAGGGAAATCAGGAAACATTTCTTATAGTAAATGACTCTTGATTTGAACCTTGAAAGAAGCTAGGCAATACAAAAGCAATGAGGTGGCACAATGGCCTTAGAGTCAGGAACACTTGAGCTCAAATCCAGCCTCAGATGCTTACTAGCTCTATGATCCTAGGTAAATAATTTAACCATTGTCTACCTCAGCTGCAATATGGGAATATAAAAGCACCCAGATGCCAGGATTGTTTTGAGAATCAGGTTAAATAATATTTGTAAAATACTTTGAAAATCTTAAAGTGTTATATTCATGCTAATTAATTTTATTAAGCGATAGAAGTGAGGACTTATTAAAAAAAAATCATGATAGCTATTCACACTAGGAAAAAAAAGACAGATTGGCCACTTCATGGCATACAATTGAATGCAAAGACCCTGAAATCATCCCATCATTTCACAAATTTTAAAAAGGTAACTAATATTGTCGTTGTTCAATCATTTTCAGTCATGTCCAGCTCTTCAAGAGTCCACATGAGCCTTTCTTGGCAAAGATAATGGAGTGGTTTGTCATTTTCTTCTCCAGCTCATTTTTATAGATGAAAAATCAGGCAAACAGGGTTAAGTGATTTGCCCAGGGACATAGAACTAATAAGTGTCTGAGGCCAGATTTGAACTCAGGAAGATGAGTCCTCCTGACTCCAGGCCAGGTGCTCTATCAACTGCACCACCTAGTTGCCTGACTAATAACAGACCTAACTTAAAACTGGTATCAAAAATAAACAGGAGGAAACCAAGGTGGATCACGTTTAGGAAATAGCATTATGTTTTCTATGGTTTCAAGTAGCTCAATGTTGCAAAAATCCAGCTCCAATGCTACCATTCTTCTGTGAGGCTGTCTGCCGATGAATCATGAAACAACATGAACCAAAATTTCAGATGACCCAAAGGACAGTGAAAAACACATGGTGAGTATAAACAGGCTATGGTAAGTTACCAATCATGACTCGCATCTGAGAAGTAGCACAAAAGTGAAAATGATGATGATGATGAAAGATCCAACATTTATATTGTCTTTTAAGGTTTGCATACATGTCTTAGAGTTCCTGTGAGGGAAGTGTTATTTCTACTTTACAGATGAAACTTAGAGAAGTAACTTGTCCAGGATTACACAGCTAACACATGTCTGAATTAGGATAGCACCAAAGTTATATATGACTGGAAAAGGATGGGCGCCATTTACAGAAGGAAAGTGAAAGATGACAGATGGAAGCCCAAGCAGTACACTGCCACCTACACAATCTTCATAGAAACAGAAGAAGGCCTCTAGTGTTTGACGGATCTTCCACAGAGATTTACAGAGATGATGGACAAAATCACAGAGATGCTCTGTCCACACATGAATGAAATTAAATGCATGAAACATTTTTTTAAAAAACCACTTACTGTATATCAGGTATTATATTAAGTGCTGGGGATGCAAAGATGAGCATTGACTATTTTTTTTAAGTGGGAGATCATTTAAAGGGCTGAAACAAGTACTTTTGTCAAGGAGCAAAAGATACTTGGGGAAGGAATCTTCTGGCATTGGTCACTGGGAGGTCCCCAGACCAGGATCCTTATTTCCCCAGTCAGGGAGTGCAGGAGGCAAAGTCTCGTGGAGGCACATTCTGAAATATCTTGTCAGTTCTGTAAGTCTTCTGTTGAAGGAGTTGACCTCTTGTTGTACTGGTACCTATTCCCAAATTATCCACCTTAACAAACTCAAGTACAAGTGATATATTTACTTCCTTCAGAGCTCCGCTTACATTTGGTTCATCCATTACTTCTTACTTTTGCTCCAAAACCTTCCCTACACATATCTCTGTGACCTCGGGCAGATCACTTACCCTTTATTTCTTTACATGATGAGAAGAGGGTTGGACCTGATGATCTTGAAGGTTCCTTCCAGCTCTAAACATATGGTCTTGTGATCCTAACTGACCTATTTCTGTTCTTTCCAGTCACTCATATTCCTAAGTTTCATGTCATAACCAACTCCTAATTCTCACATTACATATCCCATTCATTGGTAACCAAATTATATCACTTCCATCTCCATAATATTGTTCATGATCATTCCTTTTTCTCCACTTACATAAAAACTGCCCGCATTCAGGTTCTCTTTGTTTCTCATCTGGACTATTGCGATGGCCTCCAGATTGGTTTCCCTACTTGAGATCTCTGCCCTTTCTGATCCATCCTCCGCACACCTGCCAAAGGGATGCTCTGAGAGAAATGTCCAATCCCTCCAGTCCCCTGCTCCTGGATCTCCAATGAGTCGCCCTTTTGCCCTTTGAGTTGTCCCACTCTTGGCCAAACTGTCAAGCTCTTGGCTGTGACTTTGTCCAGTGATGACCCTGTTAGATTATCATTTGCCTGAATACTGTCCTAAGAGTTGAATTGAATTTTGGGTATGCTTTGAAGCATAAAGTATCCATAATTTTATCAAATCTTGTTTTGATTCCTTCTCCTCTAATCTTCCCTGACAGGGGCCCTGGTACATTGTAAAAAGCCCTGTGGGGTCCTTTCCTGGGATCCTCATCTACAAAGCCTTTGTTTTCCTAATGGAGTCTGAGGCACTAAACTGGTGAACTACCACTGAGAGAGCTCTATTCTTCATGTGCATAAAGAAATTTGGATTGATTTTTCCCCCCATTTCAAAAAAACATAAGAATGCGGTTTCTCTGCTCACCAGCTAAGCCTTTGTAAGGTCTTTTTTTTCTTGTCCAAATCAGAGCTTAAGCAAGTTTAAATATAAAAACTCCCCCAAGTTTCCTGATGCCTTCAACCTCCTTTGAGGACAATGGCATGAACTGGGAGTTTAACTTTTTACCATGAGGTCCTTCCAGTTCTTAGCAATGAGAACCTTATAGTCCTGCTCCTGCTCCCAGAGCTCTCCATATCCTTAGGGAAGACCTTTCAGTCAGAGATAATGGGAAATCTTGGTGACAAGTAGCAAGTAATGTGCTCTGCAGGGGCGAGCAGCCTAAATGTTGCCTTATAATCACGCAATGCAATCCACAATGTGGAAAAAAGACCAAAAGTAATTAAAGCAAATTCGTTTGAGTGGGAGGATGGTTTCTATGCTTCTGAAGGGGCATATGTATAAAATTTTTGCTCCCTCTAAATTCTGGCACCTTGGTAAGTGTAAAACACTTATTGTGTAAATAGCACATGTAAATAACATGTGTAATCACTCATGTAAATAACTCGTGTTACACACGAGAACTTCTATGGGAAGGGACTGATCCACTGCATTTTTAAAGTTGTGAGGTCAGTGAGAAAGGCCCAGAAAGCCATGCCTGGGAGAAGGATAACGGTTAGAGAAAAACAAATGCAAAAATTTATTTTTAGCTTCTTGTCTCAAAGAGGTAAATATCAGTAAACACAAACCCATGCAAAGAAGAACAGGATTGAGGACTGAATTTGAAACTGTAAATTTCTGGTACATAGAGTTTATATGTATGTATATATACATGTGTATATATGTACACATCTTCATGTATATGTGTATATACATAATGTATCATGGTAGTAACAAAACTGCTCTGCTTATCTATCTCCCCTATTTAACTTCCTTCTCTGAATATTTGCAAAATCTTTCACTGGACACTCATTTCTTTGTTTTCTTCTTTTGCATAAACATGAGTGCTTAGCCCTTCCTCCTATACCACCTCTGCATCTTTCACTTGTAATAAAGTAACGTAGCCAAGGAATGCAGATGTCAGAAAGTGTATACCTCATTCTACAACTCGAACCCATTGCCAAGGACAGGAGGGATGTAAGATTTATTTTCAGTCTTTTGAAGGCATGATTGGTTCCTGCATTGGTCAGAATTCTGAAATCATTCAAAGTTAAAACAGTGGATATTCAAGTAGAGTTTGCAACATGCAAAGGCCTCTTGCAATGTTTCTTTGGATTTCCTTCCTACATTGGACCTTTAAGAGACTTTATGAGTTGTCCAGGCTGAGCACCAACAAAGAAAAGGCACCGTGGAATAAGGAGCATAAACAATGCTCTTAAGAGAAAATTTGGGAAGATCTCAAGGACAGGCCTTGGACCTCGGGACACAAAAGTGCAGACATCACGGCACTTCATCATACGGGAGAGGCAGAGACTTTAGGACCCAGTGAGGCTGCTATGGGGAGGGTGGGGAGGCATGAAAACAGTTCCAGACAAAGGAGAAACTCACGCACATAGTGGCTATTAGGTTAGGGATATCCCTAACCATCTGCTAGCTTTCTATTTTAACTTTCTAATTCTATTTGCTATTTTTGCTAACTAGGTGCTAATTCTAGTTGTATTACACCTAATGCATGTGTTTGTTAGATTTCTGTTAAAGAAACAAAGTGCCATCAGTACCCTCTAGATTTTGTTCCCCAGGGACAAAAGCCCAATGCCCCACCATTGTTATGGCTGTGACTAAAGATGTGTTAGCATAGTAGCCCAAAGGTTATTAATTATCATCATCAAAGATGGCATCTGTGAAATGTGACAAGAAGGCCGCCAGGGTGAAGAGAAGATCTTCAGTGGATGAATTCTATGAACATATGTTAGAGTTACAAAAGATGAGAAGCTAGAAATGGGTTGTGAACCACACCAGAGGAAAAAGCCTCCATACTGAGAAGATCTTGAGTCTCCTGAAGTAGCCTGCCAACTTTCCGTGGGCAGCACTGTGATGTGTAAGCCCCCAAAGTCAATGTAATGTTGGGTTACATGAAGGATGGCATAGTATCCAGAAATGGGAAAATGAGAATCCTACTTCATTCTGTCCTGATCAGACTTCATCTGATGCACTGTGTCCAATTGTGGGCATCATAGATTAGGAAGAACACTGAAGAACACTGATTAACTAAAAATCATCTAGAGGAATACAGTCAAGATGGCAAATAGTCTAGAAATGATGCCAATTGTGAGCAAGTTCAAGGAATGAGGGATGGTTAGTGGGGAGAAAATAAGACTCGGTAGGGGGTAGTGGACTTGGTAGCTGTCTTCAAGTATCTAAAGGGTTGTCATGTGGAAGAGATTAGACTGGTTCTGTTTGGCTCCAGAATGAAGTTAGAAGCTAAAAGCAATGAGGGAAATTTCAAAGAAGCAAATTTAAGCTGTTATGTCAGGAAAGTTCTCAGTGAACTTCTTAGCTATTTTATAATAGGAAACACTATTATAGGAAGAAGCTTCCTTATCATTTGGGGTCATCGGAAAAAAAAGAAAGATGACCACTCATTGGGTCTATCACAGAGGAAATTCTTTATCCAGGTATTGGCTAGACCAGGAGGTCATTGAGGTCCCTTCCTACTCTGAGATTCTTTGAAGACCTCCTCTTGCACATAGTAGGCTTCCAATAAATGTCTGATGAATGAATGATTAGGATTTGGAGCTTGAGATGCCATTCACTTCTGCTGGTCTTTGGAGAATTGATGATTGTATTGGTGTTAGTAATAACACAATGCCAGAAATGTTCTCTGCAATCCAAATGACAGATAAGTTTTATTCATACAATAAATGGCCACAGTTTCACTAATTCAACCCCTATTCTGTCTATGGAACTCTTCATTGCTGAAACAGTGCTAATGAAAGCTAACATTCATTTGCACACGTAAAATGCTAGGTCAAATTCACCTCTCCTTTCTTAAAAATATTCAGTAAGATTGATGGGGGAAATCTTTTCTTTTCCCTTGAGGAGATGCTCAGGGGGTTTTAAATACCTTTGCATTCCCTTCCTTCCAAAGGGACAAGATTAAATACTGTTCTGGGAAGGCAAAGTTCCAATAAGAATTCATTTAACTTGTGTTGGTAACAGCTGAAAAATCAAAGGTGGCTTTGTGTTAATGAGGAAAATCTCAGGAAGACTTTGCTTCTTAAATAGGTACTTCTGTAGTACAGGATAGATGAAATGCATCTTTGGGAAAGAAGAAAGGTCATCACAGTGCTTTTTCTTCCAATGTGCCTTCAGATACCACTCAAAACCCCAGAGCTCTGCATCCTCAACAATTCAGGTTCATTTAGCTGTGTACGGTCATGTGACATCTGCATGCAAGTGAAGCACCTCAGGGTGATAGAATTATATGAACTGATCAATTCCTCTGGAGGAAGTCTGGACTTTCTCTGTTGGCTGAAGAGTACTTAGCAAATCTATATAGCCCCAAAGAGGACCATAATTTATGCTAACGGGTTAAAGTGAAGGAGCTGCTCTCTGTGCTGGGAGACATCCTTTCTGAGGCTAATGGAAAGTATCAAAGCTGAAGGGGAGCCTTGGGATTTGTTTGGGGAGGACGCATTAGCACTTAGACATTGGAAACTTGGTTTTAGAAAAAAAAACTGGGAAGAAAAAGGCTGCTGGCTGAAGGAACCTCCGCCCTCCCATTTGTTTTCAATGTCTCAGAAGGGCAATTCTAACAACAGACACCCTGTCACTTCTGAAGATCCTTTTGGTTAGCACAGTCAAGCGTCAGCTAAGACAGGGCTCCATTTTATGATTTCCATTTTGGGCCAGACGTGATTTCTAGATGGTTTATACTCTGCTTATTTAGACAGAGTGGGATTTCTTTCACCTTGTGAGGAAGAAACCCAAGAGACCCCTATATAAAATGTCTCCTTTTCTGGGTCCTGTTCAGGATCCTGTCTGGATCTAGAGCTTTGAATTGTAGTCAGAGAGTTCAGTTCAGTTCAATGAAATTAAATGCAAATCACTTAATAGGATTATAGAATCACAGATTTAGATCCAGAAGGGAATGGAGATGCCATAGAGTCCAACATCTTCATTTTACAGAGGAGAAAACTGAGGTACAGAGAGACTTTGATCAGAATTTATTAAGTACCTGCTATGTCCTTGGCACTGTGGCAAATGCTGGAAGCACAAAGATAGAAATGAAAGATTCCTTGCTCTCAAGGAGCCTCCATTCTACATGTGTGACAATATGTGCACAGAGAAGTAAATACAAGATATATACAAAATAAACACTAATCACTTGGAGGGGCAGTAGTAGCAACTGGAAGAAGCAAGAAAGGTTTTTTGTAGTGGATAGTATATGAGCTGAGCCTTTAAAGGGAGCTAGGGATTCCAAGAAGAGAAGGAAGGGGAAAGGGGAGAACATTCTCGGCTTTGGTGGAAAGCTTATGCTAAGGTAGGAATTGGGAGGTAGAATGTATATGAATGTGTGCCAAATCAATTTGGCTGAAACAGAGTGTGTGGCACAGAGCAATATGTCATCAGCATGGAGAATGGGATGGAGTCACACTGTAAACATCTGTAAGTGTCAAAAAGACATTTGAATTTTGTTCTAAAGGTTGCTGCTGCTGCTTCTGGAGTAGGTGAATGACATGTCCAGATACTATAACGTTTTGGCCCCAGTGCGTTGAGTGGATCTGAGAGGGAGAGACCAAGGGCAGGAGGAACAATCGCGGGCTATGGCAACATTGAGCTAATAATAATAATATCTAACATTCGCGTAGTGCTTTATGGTTTGCAAAGTGTATCACGTGTATCTTCTTTGATCCTCATAATAATCATGTGAGGTAGGTGCCACAGGTAACATTATCCCCATTTTACAGACAAGGAAACCAAGGCTGAGAGGTTAAATAAATTGCTCAGCATCACACTGGTAGTGAGAGTCTGAGGCAGGATTCAGATTCAGATCTTCCTGATGCCAAGTTCAGTTGAAAGGTTATGGAACCCTGAACTAGAATAGCAACTCAATGGCTATAGGGATATAGCAACAATGAAATTTCCTCCAAACTCTCAAAGAGATTACCTTCTAATATGAGAAAGAACATTGATGTATATAACTCTACAGAAGAAACAGGGGCAGAATAAAACCTGCCAACTAGGGTGGGTAGAATGCTGGATCTAATGGCAAGAAGACCTGAATTCAAATCCTGCCTCAGACACTTACTAACTGTGTGACCCTGGACAAGTCACTTCACCTCTGCCTTCTTCAGTTTGAACATCTACAAAATGTATATCCAGCCTTCAAAGATTGTTCTGAGGATAAAATGAGATAATCTTCGTAAAAATCCTTTTCAAATCTTAAAGCATTATATAACTACTAGCCATTACTAAAGAGAACAAGAGGGCATTTCTTAAGCACCTACTGTGTGTTAGGTATCAGATATGCAAATATATCAAAGAAGGAAACAGTCCCTCCTCTCAAGCGCTTCCATTCTAATGAGAGGAGGTACAAGGGATGGCGTCTGAGAGACACCTGACCAGTAAAGATGGTAGACGGATCATAAGATTGAGCTCTGAAAGAGAGGTCTGATGGACAACCTGAGGGCTTCTTTAGTATTCAAATAATGACCAAAGAACTAGAGAAAGGCCCTCAACATGCTGAGTGGGCATCCTCTGGAGAATTTACAGAAGGACATTGGGGAGAATCACATTGGATGAGAGGGTATAACTAAGTTGTGAGCTTCAACATTGGAGGGAATACCTAAGTTTGTGAGATGACAGACAGAATCACAAAATTTGAGATTTGGAAGATACCTCAGGGGCCATCTACTTCAGCCCATACACAAAAGAATACCCACTCTACCATACCCAGCAAGTGAACATCTGCCTAAATACTTCCAACAGGGGTGAACCACCACTTCTGGAAGCAGCCCAGTCCATTCTCGAACAGCTCTCACAGTTGGAAAGTTCTTCCTTGACTTCAACCCTATTGGTCTCCCTGCTTTTTCTGCTTATTGCTCTTCATCCTGCTCTCTAGGGACAAACAGAACAAATATAGTCCCTCTTCTACATAATAGTCCTTCAAGTATCTGAGCACAGCTTTCACGTATACCCCTTCCAATCCCTGCCAGTTTTCTTGAGCTAAACATTCCTGATTCCTTCAGTCGAACCTCAATATGCTGCACTCAAGGCATCCTGCTCGCTTTCACATCCTGCTCACCCCGCTCTGGACGCTTTCCAGCTTTAGCAGTGTCCTTCTTAATCTATGATACCCAGACCCATCCAAATCATATAATCCAGAGACTGGCTTTTACAACATTCAGGGGAAAAGGGCAGCCTTACTGGGCAAATGAAGTGTTCATAAAATTGAAGGTGAATGTGTAATTACTGGAATCAACACTTGACTTAATGAAAGAAGTTGCGCTTTTTAGGGCTGTAAAGAGTGAATGAGTCCCTTAACTGAAGTCCTGGTCCTCCTCTCATACCATTAGTCAGGGCCTATTTAATCTCTTAAAATTAATCTTTGAGGATAATATTCCACCACCACCCTGAGCTCATAACTCATTTTAACTCTTTTACATGATACAAAAGTTGAAGAGAGACAGACAGACATAGAGAGACAGAGAGAATGCCTTGAGATGATGATCAATCATTTTTCCCATCTTGTACCAATGAGCTGACCCAGAGAAAAGTGCCTGTGGCACATCTCAAGGGTGATCTATATCTGTGCCAGGCAAGCAGCCCTAGTGAGGGGGAGAATATGGTCTCTGTGCAGAGTCTGGTCACGAGAGCTGTGATTCATTTTGCTCAGTCTCCCTCAGCTTTTTGCAACCACAAGGATGGTTGAATTCTTGCTTATTTTCCTTATACCCTCCCCACCCTCCTACTCCCACTCCTCACCCCGTATGGCATTCCAAACTCAGAGAATCTCACTTTAGGAATTCTCTCCTTAAAGCAGCTCTGCCCAAACTATGGTTCAGTTGTACAGTGGAGATGGGACATGTTTTGGTGGTGATAGTCCTGGTGGTGGAGTCAGTGGGGAGTAATCCATTATTGAATCCTGGATTCAGAATCAGATGGCCTGGATTGGAATCTACCCATGTGATCTTTCTCCTTCCCTCCCTCCCCTGCCCCCCCTTTCTCCTCCACCACTTGTTTTTCAGGGATCCAATGGAACACAAAGAAAAAATCTGCCATATTTAGAAAACTCTATTCTTGGCCATTATTAATTTTTTTGATACAGCTAATATTAAACACATGCTGATGAGACCCTAAGCATTAAGAGGAAAAAAAATCTTATTGTTGGCATTAAAACTAACCCATTGTCTTCTGGGTAATTGAGCTATTTACGTGTTTTAATACCCTCTTTTTCCTGCAAATTAAGGTGTATTTCCCAAAAAATTGGATGGTAATGGAGACTTTTTTCCAATTAAATATAATTTTGTGACTCATTGACATTATCAGAAAGGTTTCATCTTAACTCTTGCATCAATTGTCAATTAGTGATGCTTTGTAGTTGTGAATTTCTGTCACACAACGTCATTGCAATGATTCTTGGGGAAAATCCATTTAAAACATATATTAGGAATTTGTTTTCTAAAGCAATCCTGTGGGGAAATCGTTGATCAGGGAAACCATCCTTTTGTCCTACAAATGTTCTCCCCTTCGTAGCGGACAGGCTGGGTCAGAAAGAACACCCAGGGTTGGGAATCAAAAGGCCTAGATTTGAATCCTGCTCACCTTCTCACTACCTGTGTGACGTTAGGTAGATCACTCAATTTCTCTGGGTCCTATTCTCTTCCTCTGAAAAATGAGGGATTGAGTCTAGAATAGACGCACGCCAATGTCCTTTTCTAGCTCTCTGCTCGAGCTTTCTTATCTGGTTTTAGATTGAGATTTTCACATTTTAGTGTGAAAATCATCCTCTTAAGAATCCTCTTCCTTTTCCCATCATCACACTACAGAATTAGAGGGCGCCTGGAAAAGACTGAGGAAAATTTTGTATTTTTGCTTGCTTGTTTCACATTGTGTGAAAGACCTGTATCCTCCACACAATTTTACGAGAAATTGAGGAAGCACATTGGGTAGATCCCCTATGGAGCATTCATGGGAGGATGTGAGGAAGAG
Organism: Pseudochirops corinnae; assembly: GCA_028646515.1. Classification (NCBI taxonomy): domain Eukaryota; kingdom Metazoa; phylum Chordata; class Mammalia; order Diprotodontia; family Pseudocheiridae; genus Pseudochirops; species Pseudochirops corinnae. The sequence continues at coordinate 170,498,083 of CM053591.1, forward strand.
CCACCCAAATGGGCTGAGTTCTACCTTATTGGAGACAATGTTCACTCCAATGAAATCATGAATAATTACATAACAAATATTTTTGTCGTTAGGCAGGACTTTCCCTTCCACCTCTCGTTGGGCCCCGGGGCTTTTGAAGCTGAGCACAATCCCATTAAACTCTAGGAGAGTTCATTTCACTTTTTTCAGTTCTAAATGTACAGTTTGAAGAATGTATTTTTAACTTTGCTAGAGAAAAAAGAGTGCCATATTCTCCCTGATGTCATGCCATCTTTAAATTTAGTGGCAAGAAGGAATTAGGCTCACTTTCTGAACAAGACACTGCAGAGAAGACATGCTGAAATTAATTATTCTTTTTTTACTTTTTATTTCTGCCTTCCTCATAGGCTGAGTGGTGAAAGTATTTGAATGACGGCTGCCATTATCCAGGGCCACATCCCTATGCAGCTTGCTGAGGCTTTGCTGTGTTAAAGCGAGGTTAGCTCTGGGAGGTACAGAGGTCCTGGGGAATACAACTTCCAAGGACCCAATAAGGCCCATTGGCTGAGTGAGCAAGCTGGCAAGAGGTCTCATTTTATAGAAGAAGGAAAGATGTACTTATCGGGTCCAGAAAGAATCTTTCAATCTGAAAGATAGTAAATGGCAGGTGGAAGTGTGTTCCTTCCGTAGACAGAAGGCTGGTGGGTCCGATTTTAAAGCATAGGTTCATTAAGTACTTAAAATTAACCCATTAGTGTAAAGACAACTAGTTGATGTCATCATGTCTTGTTCCCAACTCATCTGAGCTCAGGTCTTTCTGACTCCTGATTCAGCTCTCTATCCACTGTTCCCCCCAACTGCTTTACATTTGCTTATCTCATGTGATCCTCCCAGCAATCCCGACAGGTAGGTGCTATTATGATCCCTATTTATAGATAAGAAAACTAGGCCTCTGAGAGGTTGTGACTTCAAATTCTGCCTCTCACACTTATTAGTCAAACAATCGCCGACAAGTCACTTAAACTTTCCTCATTTGTAGTAGGAGAGGGACAGGGAGAGAGAGAAACCTATGTAGGACTGGAGGTTGTTTCTCTGATATAGAAAAATTACATACTAAGAACGGAAGTTCTGTGGGTTGGAAAGGAACTTCTTGGCTTGCTGATGTGAGGAGATGGAGAGTGGGAAGTGGGAACTGAAGAAGAGGCAATGAGAGTGGGGAGATGGAATGAAGCCTAGAGATTTGGGGGAGAGGTTGAGGTGCTGTCTGGGTAGCCAGTATTTCAGTAGATACCTTAGTGGCCATTGCTAGGGACTAGACTTATGGGATTAATACCTGGGGAAATTTTCTTTCTGGAACATGTGAGAAAGACAATATCTAGTGCTTGAACTTGTCTTCCCGCCTCGCTCTGTCTATGACGTGCAGAGGATGATTTCAAAGTTTCCTGTTCTTTAAATGCTTAATTGATGTTTTAATTAGTACTAAAATTGTCTCAATGTAAAAAATCTCATATCCCAAAGTGATCAATCCTCACTACTTTTGATGGCCTGTTTCATCATTTGTAAATAGAGAGTTTCGAAAGAGAGGTGACTAGGACTGGCTTTGGTATACAGGGAAAGATTGTTGGCAGATCTAGATACCAACAGAAGGCTATGGAGTTATAGGAGTTAAGAATGATATTGAGTTACTCATTTTGATAAATGTTTCAAAGTGAGTAAGGCAGATCCAGGGCTTTTCCCCTGAAGCAAAGGCAGGTTAGTCATTATTGTTTGGTTGAGGGCTGGTCCAGAGCTTCATACTTTCATCTGCATTGTTTTTTCCTTTTCCTATGGAGATCCTTTTGGCAGTGGTCTGGTGAAGTCCCTGGATCCCTTCACAGAATAATGTTTTCAAATGCACAAAATGAAAAATACATCAGATTACAAAGAAACCAATTATATTGAAACTTAAATTATTTTTTGAAATCAAGTTTGTGCAGCCTTTAAAATCTGTACACAGCTCCCCATTTCAGATTAAGAGGCCCCAGCCTAGAAGGTAGACTGTGTGTTGAAATCTCCACTTCTAAATGGCAAAAAGCCAGGCTACTGGGGACAGACTCTAGGAAGACATCATGAATCTGTGCGAGTGGATGGAGCACTGGTAACTGGGTTTTAATGTGGACAAGTGCAAGATGATAACATGTATGGAAAAAATAATCCAAACCATACAGATTAAATGAGGGCCCTGAGCTAACTGCTGCAGCCTAGTAAAAGACCATAGGAAGAAGAGGCATTGTGAACCAGAAAAAGCACGACATTTGGAGTCAGAGAAACTTGGCTTAAATCCAAATTGTCTTCTGTGTGCCCTTGGGGAAACTATGTCCTTTTCTGTGCTTAAGTTTCTTTGGGGAAAGAGAAAGTTCATCAAGAAAAGCAATAGGGTGTAGAAGATAATCTTGTCAGGGAGTTCTGGGTTTGAATCCCATCTTTGAAACTTACTAGCTTTCAGCCTCACTTCTTCATCTGTAAAATGGACCTTTGATGTTGTTCAGGTGAGTCTGGCTCTTTGTTCCTCCATTTGGGGTTTTCTTGCAAAGATACTGGAGTCGTTTGCCATTTTCTTCTCTGGCTCATTTTACAGATGAAGAAACTGAAGCAAGTAGATTGAGTGACTTGTCCAGGGTTATACAGATGGTAAGTGTCTGATGTCAAATTTTAACTCAGGAAGATGAGTCTGACTCCAGGACAGGTACTCTATCTACTGCACTACCTAGCTGTCTGAAAAAAATCGGGTTAATAATACCTGAAGACTCTACCAAGGCACTTGTTAGAAGTAAGTGAGATAAATATATGTAAATGCTATATAAATGTCAGCTATTAGCATTTGAGATGTGTTTGTGCCATCTCAGTGGAAAAAGGCAATACCTGATATTAATGAAACTGCATCTATCTAAAGATATTCTGTAGAGCAGCCCTTTAAAACAATCATACAGGATTTTCTTTCCTTTACCCCCTCATTCCCACCATCCATCAAATTAATGAATTTTATGAAATATATACATATATGGATAGAAAATATTTGCAATGTGATTATAAAATAAGCTGATTGTGTAATGAGACTAACAGATAGAGGGTCAGCCAGCTTACTGCTACTTACCTCAAAAAAAATGGACCTGTACAGTTTCATCATTGCAGAAAACTCCCAGTGAGGAACTTTGGTAATGTAGATTGGTACCTTCTTTGTTGTATTTGGAGCCAGAAGACCAGGATTCAAATTCTAACTACACATGTTTTCTGTTTGACCCTCTTTCAGATTCAGTTTTAGAAGTTGGACTGGTTGATCTCTAGGGTTTGTTCCATCCTTAAATGTATACTATTTTAATCTGATAAATGAGGAACAATGGATAGAAGTTTCAAAAAGCTAGACATAAGGAAAAACTTGCCAAAAATTAATGCTCTCCAAAAATGAAATGGAATTCTTCACTGGGGGTCTTCAAGAAAAGGTTGGACAACCACTTGGATACATTGTAGAAATAAATCTTGTTAAGGTATGGCTAGAACCAGATGGTACTTAAGGGTCCTTCTTGCTAACAGTTTTGGTGCTTTGGCGATGTTTTGAGGTTCACTTATCACTATCTGCAGCATTTCTAGATGCATGTGGTTCCTTGGAGGGCCCATGTTTTTTTCCTTTTATTTATTTTTTAATTTTTAAAACTATGAACTTAAGAAATATCAAAAAATAGGAACATTTCGATACACAAAAAAGAGAGGAGCATTGTGTTTAAAAATAGAACCTTTATTACATGCAGCTTTTTAAAAAAAAATCATTATGGTCATACCAATACTGCTTGTCTGTGCTCCTTTCTGGACTTCCTTCTTCTCTATGTAGTTTTTAAAATTAATTTTTAAATTTTTATGTTCAGTTACAAATTCTTTCCCTCTTTCCCTCCACCTCTCCCCCACCCATAGAAAAAAACAAAAAAATATGATACATGTGAAGTCATGCAAAACTTTTCCACATTAGCCATATTCCCAAAAAAAAAAAGAAACAAGAAAAATAAAATGAGAAAAATATGCTTCAATTGGCACTCAGACTTCATTGACTCTCTCTCTGGAGGTGAACAGCATTTTTAATCATGAGTCCTTTGGAAATATTGTGAATCATTGTATTGAATAGAGTTGTTAAGTCTTTCACAGTTGATTATCATTACAATATTCTTTGTATTGTGTGCAATGTTCTACTCGCTTCACTTTGTATCAGTGCATTTAAGCCTTCTTATGTTTTTCTAAAATCTACCCCCTCCTCATTTCTTATAACACAATAGTATTCCATTGAAATCATATACTGCCGCTCTTTCAGTCATTCCCAATTGATGAGCAACTCTTTAACTTCTGATTCTTTTCTACCACAAAAAGAACTGCTATAAATATTTTTGTACAAATATTTATGGCAGCCCTATTCATGGTGGCGAAATATTGGAAACTGAGAGGATGCCCATCAATTGGGAAATGACTAAATAAGCTGTGGAATATGAATGTTATAAAATACTATCATACAATAAGAAATGATGAACAGGCACATTTCAGAAAAACCTGGAAAGTCTTGTACAAACTGTTGCAAAGTTGCATGAGCAGAACCAGGAAAACCCTGTACACAGTATCAGCAACATCATGTGATTTTCAAGGTAGTTTTTCTTAGCAATACAATGATCTAAGATAAGTACAAAGGACTCAGGAAGGAAAATGCCGTCCATATCCAGATAAAGAACTGATGGACTCTGGATACAGCTGGAAGTATATTTTTTTCACTTACTTTATTCTTTCTCATGGTTTTTTTTCCTTTTCTGTTTCTTTTTCCAAAACTGTTACAAATCTGGAAATATGTTTTACATGATAGCCTATGTATAAACTTTATCAAACTGCCTACTGTTTTCAGAAGAGTGGAGGGGAAGGAGGGAGAAAAATTCAGAACTCAAAATCTCAAGAAATTGAATGCTAAACATTTTCTTAATATGTAATTGTGGGGAAAAATAAAATAATATTTAATTATAAAAAATAAATAAATATTTTTGTACATATGGGTCCTTTTCTTTTTCCTTTGATCTCTTTGGGATACAGACCTAGTAGCAATATTGCTGGACCAAATGGTATGAACAGCTTTATGAACAGCTTTGGGCATAGTTCTGAATTGTTCTCCAGAATAGTTGAAACAATTCAGAGCTCCCCATCTCTCCATCAAGAGTGTACCTATTTTCCCAGATTTCCTCGAGCATTTATAATTTTTCTTTTCTGTCTTGGTAATCAATCTGATAGTTATGATGTACCTTAGAGCTATTTTAATTCACATTTCCTTAATTATTTGTGATTTGGAGCATTTTTGTATGATTATTGATACCTTTGGTTTCGTCTTTTAAAAACTGCCTGCTCATATTCTTTGACCTTTTATTAATTGTCAAATGTCTTTTATTTTATTTGTTTTAATAAATTTGGCCCAATTTCCTATATATTTGAAAAATAAGACTCTTCTTTAGAGAGATTTGTAAATTTCCCCCCCAGTTTCCAGTTTTCCTTCTAATTTTGATTGTATTCATTTTGTTTGTGCAAACCCTTTTAAATTTAATGTAATCAAAATTATACATTATGCTGCCCATGATTTCCTCTGTCTCATTGGTTATGAGCTCTTCCCTCATCAATAAATCTGATAGGCATTTCCCGCCATGCTCTCCTAATTTGCTTATGATACTACTATTTGTGTTTAAATTATAAATCTATTTTTGAATTTATCTCGATATTCAGTGTGAATGTTGGTCTATTCCTAGTTTCTGCCAGACTGCTTTCCAATTTTCCTAGCAGTTTTGTAGAATAGTGAGTTCTTGCCCCAATAATTGGGATCTTTTGATTTATCAGACACTGAGTAAATATGATCATTTACTTCTGTATATTGTGTACCTAACCTACTCCACTGCTTATTTCCCCTCTATTTCTTATTCAGCATCAGACTGTTTTGATGATTACCAATTTGCAGTGTAGCTTGAGATCTGGCAGTAGTACACTGCCTTCCTTTACTTTTTTTTTTTATTCTCTTGATATTCTGGACTTGTTCTTAGAGATGAATTCTGCTATTATTTTTTTCTAACTCTATAAAATAATTTTTGATAGTTTGTTTGGTATGGCTCTGAATAAGTAAATTAACTTAGGTAGAATTGTTATTAAATTGGCTCACCCTACCCATGAACAATTAATATTCTCCAATTGTTTAGATCTATATTCATGTGAAAAGTGTTTTATAATTGTGTAATATAATTCTTTTATTCATCTTGGCAGATAGACTCCTCAAGTATTTTGTAATGTCTTCAGTTTTTTTTAATTATTTCTCTACCTCTTCCTTCTGTTTTGTTGGTAATATATAGAAAATCCTGCAACTTTATTAAACTTGTTAAATTGTTTCAACTAGTTTATTAGTCAACTCTCTAGGGTTTTCTAGTTATACCATTATATCACCTGCAAAATGGGGGTTTGGTTTCCTGGTTGCTTATGCTTATTCCTTAGATTTCTTTTTCTTGTCTTATTGCTCTAGATAACATCTCTAGTACACTACTGAATAATAATGGTGCTAATGGGTATCTTTGCTTCTCCATGATCTTATAGGAAAGGCTCCTAGTTTATTCCCATTACAGGGTTTTAGGTAGATATTACTTATTTTTTAAAGAAAGGTTCCACTGATTCCTATGCTTTTAATTGTCCTTAATATGAATGGGGGTTGTATTTAGTAAAAAACTTTTTTCTGCATGTATTGATACAATCCTATGCAATCAATACCAGAACAAAGTTCTAATCATTGAGTATCCAGAGGACATAGGATTAAAATCATACATGTCCTTTTATTAATTTTAAGTTCTAGATAATATTCTTCTAAACATATGAGCTGCAAGTGATCTTCATGGTCTGTTTGTTCATATTCACTATGGCTACTGCAAGACAAGATGACAAATTGGTTCGTGAAATGATGTTTTCCATTTACTTTTAAGGGCACCACAAAACCAATTCCTTCATTGATCTTTCTAGGGACAACATCCTTCCATTTAGCTATAATTTCTTAACGTTTTTCGGCTTTATTTTTCTGTAGATATAGGCAAGCATAGAGCATAAACTGAGCGTGCTGGCCTACCTGTGCACACTTAACCTACACTCTATGTATGCCTTTTAATATAACAAATGCTTAATTTCTTCTGAAATACGTTAACTTATCATTAGTTGACTCTCTACTTCACTTATTCCTGAAACTTCCTCTCTGTTTTCTTGCCAGTGACCTCACACCCTGGAGATACCTTTTCTATAAGGCTCCACTTCTCCCCCACCCCCACCCCTGCCCTAGGCAATTGGGATTAAGTGACTTGCCCAGGGTCACACAGCTAGTAAGTGTCAGGCTGGGTTCTTCTGACTCCAGGACTGGTGCTCTATCCACTGTGCCACTTAACTGTCCCTGAGGTACTTCATTGATTGGTAAGTCCCTATCCCAGACTGCCATTTAACTGAGGGGCTCTGCCCATGGTAACTGTACTTCAGGTTCAACTTCCTCCCTAGAGTTCTTTTCACTTCCATGGAGCAGTCTTGTCACAACAATCTGCTTTCCAGCTCTCCTTTATGTGTTCTCTTCCCCCATTAGAATATAAGCTTTTTAAGGGCAGGGATTGTTTCATTTGAGTTCATTTATATTTATAGCCCTAGAGCAGTGGTTCTCAACCTTCCCAATGCCACAACCCTTTAATACAGTTCCTCATGTTGTGGTGACCCCCAACTATTAAAATTATTTTCGTTGTTACTTCATAACTGTAATTTTGCTATTGTTATGAATCATAACATAAATATCTGATATGCAGGATGTATTTAAATTGAATAACCCACAGGTTGAGAACTGCTGCCCTAGCGCTTAGTACAGTGGCTGGGACCTAGGAAATATTTAATAAATGTTCTATCTATCCATCCATTCATCTAGTTGGAAAAAGACTGTTGAATTAATGTTTCCAATTGGTCTAAAACCTGTGCGATTCCTAACAACCACTGGCCTTTTACCCGTGACTTTTTGGAGATCTTAGCCTGGAACTGCAAACCCACTCTACCTGGGTTCATAACGGAAGCTCTCCCAGCTTGCTAGGATCTGTCTGGGTTTGCATTCTGTTTGCCAAGTCTCCAACAACCTAGGGTCACTTCCATAGCATTGTAGGCTCATAGAGCTAGAGTTGAGAGGCCATGGAATCCAATACCCTCATTTTAAGGATAAGGAAACTGCAGCTCAGAGAGATTAAGTTAATTGAGCACAATCCCATTGTTGTTGTTGGGGGATTTGCCTTGTCTGGTACAGGTTGCACTAGATGGTCACTAAGACTCCTTCCAATTCTGAGATTCTGTGAAATTTAAAACTATTTTCGTTAAATTTGTCCAGCTTCATAACCCTTCTTTTCAGGGTGAAACAAACAAAGAGTCCATGTGATGGAATGAAAGAAACAAACAAAAACGTGGGGAGTGGAAAAATGAGGACAGCATCTTTTTGTTCTAGGCAAATATTCCCACCCTTTGGAGTCCAGCTGCTAATGACTAACTCTTTTGGGAAGAGATCAAATGTTGACATCACATTTTAGCCTGACCTCAAAATGGTACCAAGAATTGTTTTTACTTTGCATGAATAAACAACATTTGAGATTGGTCTATTTTGCATGGGGAAAAAATACCCATTTCTTGCTCTGGCCACCTTCAAAGGTGTTTCCATAGAAACCAAAGATGAAGAAAATAGATAGGAACATTGCTTGAGCTTCACTAAGAAAGATCTTCAGTGGCTGGGGAATGCCGGCTTGCCTTGAGATCCATGACTCTCCTACTGGCCATTACCTTTGCATGATCAGGAACAACAGCTTAACCATTTTATTCAAATTATTTCTTTAAAGTGGAAGACTTATCACTTTTTCCACTTTAGAGGGTCAGAGTTCTTTGTCCCATCTACTATCTTTGGGAAAGGGAAGAAATGTAGGAAATATGTTATGCAAATGTGACAATGACTTCTCTCAGAAAAGCTTCTAGGAGAAGGAACCCAGGAGAGCAGCACAACTCTTCTCTGTCTGTAGAACACCTTTTCTCAAGAAGCAGAAGAACACAAGGCTGGAGTTTTGAACTCCTGAACTTGTTTTTGTTTTAATAGCTGTCTTTCAGTATAACTTTTTCCTTTGTAATCCTGTGTATTTTATTTCATGCATTTTAAAAACATCATTTTGGGGCAATTAAGTGGTTCAGTGAATAGAGCACTGGCCCTGGAGTCAGGAGGACCTGAGTTCAAATCTGACCTTAGACACTTGACACTTACTAGCTGTGACTTTGGATAAGTCCTTTAACCACAATTGTCTTGCCTTCCTCCACCACCCTGCCCAAAACAAACAAACAAACAAATATCATTCTGAGAAAGGGTCTATAGCTTCACCAGACAAAGTCTGCCACAAGTTAGAACCCTTGGTGTCACTAGTAGATAGAGGACCATAAATGAGGAAACTGAAACCCAGAGAGGTTAAGAAAGTTTTCTAGAGTGACAAAGCTCATAAATTCTTGAGGCAGGATTTGAATCCAGGTCTTATTGTCTACAAGTTCATAGTTCCATGAACTTACCATCTCTGGGTGGCATTTTCCTCATCTGCAAAGTGAGGGTCTTTTAAGTTCCTTTTAGCTCTCGGGCAGATATTCTTCACCTTTTCTCATGTGTCATCTGAGGGGGGTAAAACTTTTGGCCTTCTTTTAAAATAATGTTTTGAATTGTGTAAAATAAAATTATTGTTATTCAGTTGTTTTTCAGTCATGTCTGACTCTTCATGACCCTATTTTGGGCTTTTCTTGGCAAAGATACCTGAATAATTTGACATTCCCTTCTCCACCTTATTTTACAGATGAGAAAACTGAGGCAAACAGGATTGAATGATTTCCCCAGGATCACATAGCTAGTCAGTTTTTAAGGTTAGATTTGAACTCAAGTCTTCCTGACTCCAGGCCTGGTGCTCTGTCTACTGTACTACCTAACTTCCCTATAAAATAAAAACAAATAGTAGAGGAAACCAATTATATCAAAATACAGTTATCAAAATATTTTTAAACTCATGGAGCCTAGGTTAAGATCCCCTGCTAGTGTTATGATAATCTATGATCCCATGATATGATGACTTGAGTCTGATTCTGGCTGCAGACATATACTGGCTATGGGATCTTGGGCAAGGAAATGAATCCCTAATTGTTCCGGGCAGCTGCAGCATGTACATCTGCATCAGGGAAGGGGACTTCCTGGGAGGTCTTTACACCGATGACTATTACTACTACTACTACTACTGCTGCTGCTGCTGTTACTGCTACTACCGCTGCTTGCTTCTACTTCTACTATTGCTGCCCTTGCTGCTGCTTACTTCTACTGTTGCTGCTGCTATGACTTCTGCTTCTTCTTACTTACATTACTGTTGCTCTTGCTGCTGCTGCTTCCTTCTACTACTGTTGCTGTTGCTTCTGCTGCTACTGCTTCTACTACTCTCATTGCTCCTGTTGTTGCTACGTACCGCTGCTACTGCTGTTGCTGCTGCTGCTTACTCCTACTACTATATATACTATACTATACTATGCTATACTATACTATACATCACTCTAAGGTTTGCAAAGTGCCATCTGCTATCTCCTGAGATCCTCACAACAACCTTGTGAGGTATGTGCTATTACCATTGTACAGATGGTGAAGCTGCAATTAAATAACTTGCCCAAGATCACACAACTAGTATTTGAAGGAGGATTTGCAATTAGGAGGATTTGGCTCCAAATCCAAAACTCTAATGTTCCTTAATGTCAAGACAAAATGGGAGAGAAAGGAGGGAGAAGGGAAGGAGGAAGGGTAGGAAAGGAACAGAGACAGAGAGAGAGTGAGAGAGAGAGAGAAGAGAGGAAGAGGGAGGGGGAGAGGGAGAGGAAGAGAGGGAGGGGGGAGAGACAGAGAGGGAGAGGGGGGGAGAAAGAGAGAGAGAGAGCAATTAAAATTTGAGGGTTAGGACATTTTTATATTAATCTCAAGGCAGAAAAAATATACACTTATATATATACCTACATATAAATATGTATGTATATACTTTCTTCAGGTAAAACTTCAAGATTGCCTGGTAGACTCAAAGCCTAGTTTTTTTAAAATGATTATAGCAAGAGGGTGGTAATTTTAAGCATCTCTGTAGGACTTTCCATTTACAAATGAACTACTAATTATCTTCCCACTAGTTGGTCTTCAGAACATTTAGATCCAGAGCTGAATAAAAAGAAACTTTGAATGGATTCTGTTGAAATCTTTTCAAGGAGCTAAAACACCCCCAAGTGATGCCCCACCAGCTCTCCTGGAAAGCATTTCATCAATGCAGTCCTGTGTAAAGAACTATGGAGTTTTGGTCAGTGGTCCCAGGTTCAGATCCTGCTTCTGATGCTTGCTACCTGTGAAGTAAGACACTTAACTTTCCTGGGCTCCAGTGTCTTCAACTGTAAAATTAGAGGCTTTAGCTAGATGGTGTCTGAGGTCCCTTCCAGCTAGAGATCTCTGATCCTAAGGAATGATCTGTGGGAACAGGAAGGGTGACACAACCTGGACAATAAGAATGGCAAAAGGAGAGGACAAACACACCAAACCAGCCAGGAGTGGGGTGACAGTTTGTCTCTGCAGTACGCTTGAGGGGACTATCCTATCAACAAAACCTTTGAATAATTTAAAGAATCCATAATTTAATAAAATAAGTCATCAAAGGTGGCAGATTCAATGGCTTGTGAGAGATGACCTGTGAAGTTTCCCCATTCTGAACATCCTGTTAGATGCTTATTTCTTCTTTATACTTTGTAACTAAGTTCAGTATCATTTCCCCTTACATATGGGGTCATTGTGTATAAAGGAATGGTAGTGTGCTATGTGACTTGTAGCAATGTGACCTCTGGGAGTTAGCTTCCTCACCTGTAAAATGGCAGTCAGACTAGTTGGCCTCTAAAGGCACTTCCAACTCTAAGGTCATAATTCTATGACATTTGGACATTTGGTCCTTATATTGTGGTTTGTCCTTCATTCTCAAAGAGGACCATGACATCAGGGAGAGGATGATATGACTTAGAATTGACTTTGATTTGAGGGAGGGAGGGCTGTGCAAAGTCACCAGCCTCACTTTCTCCTCCAGAGCCATGTGGGTCCAGTGGCCAGGTATCCATCAGGATGACTGGAGAAGACCCAGGATGCAGTGGGAGGTCTTGCCCCTTTTAAGCTAATGACTTTTCAGGTTCTCATTTTGAGAGACGAAACACTCATTCAGTGAATAGTCCTTTTTAAGAAGTGAGTCAAGGGATGGCCATTTTAATAAAAAAAAAAAATCAAACCGAGAGGGGAAGACCCTAAGGGTTGCTGGTCAAAAAAGAAAAGTTACTATTTACACTCACTCAGAGCCAGGAGGGCCCAAAAAATAACCATTAAGTGGTATTTGGGCAGGGACCTATTGTCCCATCCTTGAGATTCAGAGTGAGTTAGGTACATTTATATAGATATCTATTCTTTTGTTATTTTTTTCTTAGTATTTTTTTTAATTATCAGAAAGAACTAGAAAAAACAAATAAAAGTTTCAAAACTTATTCCTCTTTTTCATATAGACACCCAATTGCAACTACAGGGATAAGTGTATAAATATGACCTCAGGCAAAATTGGACAGCTCCCCAAAGGCTCTATCCCTCCATTCTGGGGAGCACTAGAAAACAATGCCCCATCATTTGTCCCTAAAATATGCTTTCCTTCAGGATCTAGGACATTCTGACAATACTCACATAGCCCTGAAGCAAACCAAACTTGTTCTACATCTTCTTTGACAGGTTAAGAAAAATGTTTACAGGTCTGTACAGTTAGCAACTTAGGATCCAATTCACTAGCTGACTGATAAAAGGTATCTTCCCTAAGGACAATGAATGAATACTGATAGCGTTAAGGCAAAATAAAAACAAAAACCAGCTTGTAGGGGTAGCCTACCCATACTTTTGCTACTGTTATATTATTGTTACAGGATCAGAGAGAGTTTAGAATGCCTCCCTCAAAACACATAATTTATTTTTATACAAATGGACACTTTTGTGTGTATCAGCTGCATTCTAATAGATGTAAAATTACAATACTTGTTCACATAAAAATCTAACTTATTTATTAGATTGTAAAAAAAATTGGGACATTTTCAGCTATCACCATGAGAAACATTATTATCATTGAATTCCAGCTCTCAGCTCTGCCCCTTGCTACCTGGGGGAAATCAGTCTTTCTGGTTCTCATTTCCTCCTCTTCATTTACTGAGCACCATGACATGATGAGCATTCTGGAAACATTACCAGATTTTGTCTAACAAAATATTTTAAAAAATTCTTTCATAAAGGTTTCATAAACATTTAGAACTTCCTTTCTTTATGTCTGTTTTCCAAGGGCAAAGTAATTTCCTGGCCTGGAAGGCAAGAATCCTAAAAACCTGAACTCCCAGTCCCTTCGGGAATGAGGAGTGATAAATCTCATTTTATTTATGAGCATCCTGTTGCATGTAATGACATCCCCAACAACCCAACCTTTAGCCAGTTATCTATAAATTGTTTCAAAGTGAGGTAGTGTATTACATTTTTCAGCTATATTGATTTAAATAAATAATATACATGAGTAAATACACATATAGATATGCATTTATATGTGGCTTTCCCTGTTTCCTTTTAGACTATGAATTCCTTTAGGTTACCTACCTTATGTTAGATGTTCCATGCTCTAACAACTAATACATTTTACAGGCATTGTATAGTCAATAGATGTTGATGGTAGTTGCAAATATTATACTAGCAGATTACTTTGATTGAAGATGATTGGTGGCGATGATTGGTGGCGATGATTGGTGAAGATGGCAGTGAAGAAATGATGAAGATGCTTCTGAGGATATGGTTAATATGCAGCATGCTATTGATGCTGGTGATGATTGTGATATTAGTACTGGTAATAACACCAGTGGTAACCATGGTGTTAGAGACCATTATGATGGTTACATGATCAATTATGGTGGGTAGTACTGCAGAGATATGCTGATGATATGTCTATTATAGGAGAAGGAAAAGTTAGCCATATTCCCCCTTTGGGGACTAAGCTAGTTACATTTTTCTTACTCTGGACTAAGAGTAGGACTCTGCAATATGACCAAGCATGTCCTAACCAACCTATCAATCTCCATTACAATGATAATATCCATAAGAAATATGCCCTATCATCTTCTACTGCTTGGTCTTGAGCACTTTCTACTCTTTAGGAAACTTAAAAATTGAACATAGAAGCTCTCTCTAATAAGCCAATGGTGACATATTGTGGAGCTAGACTTTCAGGAACTTCTCCTTGACGTAACTTGACACAGTGGGAAAAGTGGTGACTTTCGGTCACAAGAGCTGAGTTCAGATCCTGTCTCTGATGTTTATTATATATATAAACTTTGACAATCACAACTTCTCTGAACTTCAGTTTCCTAATATTTAAAATCAGGGAGTACAATACCACTACTAGGTGTATATCCCAAAGAAATAGCAAACAAAAAGGAAAAGGACCTATGTGTAAAAAAATATTTATAGCAGCTCTTTTAGTGGTGACAAATAATTGGAAACTGAGGGGATGCCCATCAATTGGGGATGACTGAACAAGTTGTATATGATTGTGATGGAATAGTATTGTGGTATAAGAAATATGAACAAGATGCTCTCAGAAAAACCTAGAAAGGCATACATGAACTAATACAAAGTGAAATGAGAACCAGGACAATATTATACACAGTAACAGCAGTACTTATGATGATCTACTGTGAATAACTTAGCTATTCTCAGCAATACAATGATCCAAGACAACTCTGAAGGACTTAATGATCTAAATTGCTGCGCATCTCCAGAGAATGAACTAGTAGAGCCTGAAGGCAGATTGAAGATGCTTTTTTCTTTATTTTTCTTGGTTTTCTGTCTATTTTCTTTCACAGCATGACTCACATGGAAATGTGTTTTGCATGAATACAATGTATAACCTATGTCAAATGGCTCACCTTCTCAATAAAGAGAGGAGGGGAGGAAGGAGAGAATTTGAACTCAAAATTTGAAAAAAAAAAAGAATGTTAAAAACTTTTTACATATAATTAGAAAAATATTAAATTTAAGAAGAAAAAATAAAATATTTATAGAATCTAGTTAAAGAAAAAAAATAAAATTAGGGAGTAGATTAGATGGCTTCTAAAGTCATCTGTTTATGACAAATTCCATTTTAAGTGGCAAGGAGAGACATTTGGAAGATCATAAGAAAAAGGTATCATTGAGGGAGAAACCACCAGGATGCTGTCACACAGGTGGAAGACAGATACTTGGATGCCATCTCCCATGGGTGAAGACCCTGAGATTCTGTAAGGCAAAGCCAAGGAGGATGCCAATGGAGGAGAGATCAGGGTGGGGTTGGACCACTAAGGAGTTAGAATTAACTTAGAAACAAAAAATTAGTTAGAAACACTCAGGTGTTTCTAATTGCCAAAGAGTCATAGAATCACAGGATCATTGACTCAGAGTTGGAAGGCGTCTTAGAAGCCTTCTAGTACAACCCTTTCACTTTATGTATCAAGAATCTGAGTACAAATGTTGAGCGCTCTAAATTTTGGCACCCTGAGGCAAAACTCCCTTTACTCTTCCATGATTACATCTTTGAGCTCAGATGGTATTATTTCTAAATTGAGTTTTTTGCAAATATGTGAAGCAGATGATCCTCCTATTCTACCCATTCTAAGCTCTTTTCTCCTCTCAGTCAGTGTTACTCCTCCCCTCTCTTGGGTGCTCAGACCCTTCATTCCTTTCTTTCTTCTTTCTTTCCTATCTCCTCAGGAAATTATGCATAACTGAATCTTCAGGGATGAATTTCTTCCTAGTTTTTATAGATTATAGCCCCTGAAGTTCCTCTCTGTTGTGTTTGTCCTAGATGCCAGTGTGATGTTGAATCAACAAAGAGAGAAAAAGTCACTTTTCCCTGAAGTGCTTGATATGGGTTGAATTTGCTTTCCAAAATTTACATGTAACTTCCAAGAAGCTTGTATTTGGGACTCTAAAACAAAAAAGAGCCATTTAATCTCCTTTTGCCAGGACATATTGCTGACCAAGCAAACACAAGTAGTATGTTTTATTAAAATATACTTTCTCTTTTGGAGAAGGCAGTAAGGTAGATGTAACCAATGATGCAAAGTATAATTTATGGTTTCAAGAAAGAAGAAAAAGGCATCTAAAGGGTTTGTTGGTCCCTGGTCTCTAAGAGTTTCTTGGCACATTAAGCTTATTTGCTTTATATAGAGGTTATTATTTAGTGAACAAATGCTGGAGAGGGGTTGGGATTAAAGAGAGGTGAAGGAACAATGTTGGGAGAGAAGTATCCTTGTTGGGTGGGCCCCTCTCTGGTGATTTATTTTTTTTAATTTTTCCTCTGGTGATTTATGTTAATGGTAACCTTTTAGCCAATTGATTCTTTAAAAAAAGATTCATTGTGAATTAACTAAGATAAAAAATCCTAATTAAACATATTTACATTAATTTACATATTTTACAGAGATTATGTAGTTAAGTGACATAATGGATAGTCAATAGAATATGAGACTTGGAGCCAAGAAGACTCAAGTTCAGATTTGACTTCAGACTAGTTGTGTGACCCTGGACGAAGAACTTAACTTTTCTGTGCCCCAGTTTCCTTATCTGTAAAACAGGGATCAGAAGAGCACTTAACTCACAAGGTTGTTGGAAGGATCAAACAAATTATCATATGTAAATTGCTTTGTGAATCTTAAAGAGATATACAAATGCTAGTTGCCATGCTGATGATGGTGATGATGATGATAATGATGGATTGTCTATGTCCAGTGCTTACCATGTACCAAACACTATTCTAAGCTCTGGCAAAAGAAATAGGACACCCCAAAACAGTCCCTGACATCAAGGAGTTTACATTCTAATAAGGGAAGACATCCTTGATAGATGGGGAGGGTATGTTTTACCCTAGAAAGTTTTATGTATGGTGAGTGATGGCATTGATTGATTGACTTATTCCTTGAGAATAATGACTTTGGGGATTAGATAATTGTTCTCAGAGCTGATGATGGAAGATTTGGAGAAAGAGGGAGAGGGTGATAGGAGAGCAGCATGGTGGTAGATTTGGATAAGGATAGTGATGGAGAACTCTCACCAGTCAGTCAGGAGTATAGGGCCCCATGGAGGTGCCAGGAGGAGGCAGGCTGGAAGCATGTTATAAATTTGAGAAACACTCTTGTGGGGATCATAGGACTTTCTAGGTAAGGTCAGAGAATTAGCCAAAAGAGCTTTCACTGTTCACTCCTTCTTTGGTAATGTGTGCTGGGGAAGATCCCCATGATAGACCCATTCTCAGTGAAAGAATTCAGAAACAGAGTGGGCAAAGGAAGGTGTTTATTATAATTCTTCTGAAGAAGTGGGTGTGGTATTCACTAGGAGCACCCACACTGATACAGAAGTAGGAGGGAGGTCAAACAGTTCTATCACTCCCATCAGTGTTAGGGTTGGTTACATTCTTCATTGCTTTACATTTCCTCCTTATGCAGATTACATAGGCATGGTACTGAGGATACTTGTGACTGGGTCATGAACCCTCAGGTTTGAACCAGTTGTCCCATCCCAACCTTTCTACTCCCCCTGGTGCCAGGATGACCATTGTCTTAGTAAAATGAGATAAGTGAACTTCCCTCACAGCTTGGGAGTGTTGATCATCTCCAGTAACATGTGTGGGAGCAAAACAAGATACCATAATATCCCTCTTGCGTAAATATAGCAAGCGAGCATTTGAATTCACAAATTTCAATGTATAAAATTTCCCAAACAACTTAATTCACTCTTGCTATCCCCTTTGACTTTATTTTGGCTATCATCACTATGTAGTTATGTAGATGAATTTCCTTTTGGATGGCCCTAATGGTATGATCTTTTCTGGTGCTATATTCTTCATTTCATACTATTTCACGTTAATCTTTCCTGATGTCTTTGAATGATTCACACTTAACCAATCTCAGTCAAATTATAGACTTTGATTACATTGATGTGCCATAATTGATCCAGTCATTCTTTAGCTGTTGTTTCCATTTTCATTTCTGGTAATTAAAAATAATGCTGTCGTAGCTATCTTTGACTGCATTGTGGTTTTTTTTTTTTTAACTGTTTTGAAAATACTTTCGAGGTGAATTCCAAATCACAAGATAATTTAGTCAAAGAGTAGGGTGTGATCATTTTTGTAGCTTTTTCATTGTGTTATCTGATTTCTTTTCCAAAAGGATTCCATTAACTTTTAATTCCATGTATGAGTTGCATATCAGTTTCTCTACAACCCAAAAATACTGATTGTTGTCATTAAAATTGTACTTTGTATGTGTGCACCAGTTTCATGGTTGCAGGTAGTATCTCAAAGTTATCTTGATTTAATTTGTTCATTAATAAAATTGAATATTTTAAAATGATTTTTTGCTTTTCTTCTTTTGTAATTTTTTTCATATCTTTTGACCATTCATTGGGGATTGTAGTTTTTGCCTTTGAGCCATTCAAAAAAAATCAATTCCTTATAAAATTTAGATGTTACATCTTTAATCTGTGATTTTTCTGTTTTTATTTTCTTCCAGATTGCTCTTTTGATGAATTTTTATTAAATGTTACCTATTTCTACTAAATAATCTTTTGTCATTTTGATTTGCATTGTGTTAAAAATAAATTAGTTTGGGGAATATTGTGATTTCAGATATATTTGCTCAACCTAAGAATGAGCTAGAGATATTACTGCATTTGTTCTGATTTTCCTTGATTTTTGTCATTTCGAAATTGTCTTATGTGCTCTTATATATTGTGTTAGATGAAAGGCATTTCTCTTTCCATTGATTTCTCTTGGTCTTTGGTCAGGGTGTATAGAATATAAATTACTTTTGTGGCTTTGTATTGTATCCCATGGTGGCCCTGAATAGAATCTTAGATTTGGGAAGACCTGGATTGAAATTCTGCATTTGATATTATGTGATTATGGATAAGGCACAGCCTTTCTGAGCTGCAGGCATCTCTTTAAGACTTAAATTATAGATAAACATCAACTTCAGGCTGGAAATCCTACATAAACAAAATCAGAGATCCTTCATTTGTTGTCATTCTTGAGTTGTTTCAGTCATGTCAGACTCTCCAGGATCCCATTTGGGGTTTTCTTGGCAGAGATACTGGAGGGGTTTGCCATCTTCTTCTCCAGTTGATTTCACAGATGAGGAAACCGAAGCAAAGAGGGTTAAGTGACTTGCCCAATGTCACACAGCTAGGTAAGTATTTGGGGCCACATTTGAACTCAGGTCTTCCTGATTCCAGGTTCAGGGCTCTTACCATTGTGCCACCTGGCTGCCTCTTATTCTCCATTGCTAATATTTACTTCCAAAACTTCTTTTTTTTTTTTTAAATGACATTGATATCCCTAAGATTTTGAATACAGTGCTATAGAGGAGTGGTAAGATTAGCTATATCTGCTTAACATATACTTTTAATGGGAATTCTGTTGTATCTCCTTTATATGCATATTAGCTCATGGTTTCAAATACAGATTTTTAATCATATTATGGACAGGTACTTGTTATTTTACAAATTAAAAAAACATAAATAAGGGCTAAATTTTATCAAGCACTTGAATGAAGGAAGGATTTAATGAAAGCATTTATTAAGCACCTACTCTATGCTAGGCACTATAATCAACTCTGGGTATTCAAAGGGATAAAGTTTGAGCTCTGAAGGTGCTTACATTCTAATAGGCAGCAACATATATAGGGCAGTGCTGGCCAGGATAAGTGTTTTGGTTTGGGAAGTCACAGGGTGGTGAGTGGAGCAATGAAGCAGTCTATTGACACACCCTTACCAGAAACAATTGATTTTTTTTATATTCCCAGAACAATAAGTAGAAAATATAATTGGGGAATAACTTGCACAGCCACAATCAAATGGCAGGATAGACTAGGAAATAAAGCATGGTTGAGTCTGGGGTCAACTAGATCTAATGGGCCAGTTGTAGATTTCTTGGTATCTCATGATAAGATCATATACCATTTATTTTCTCTCTTATCAATAAGATGTTATATTATTTTCTTGGTAACAAATCTGATTATATTTTTCTTGATTATATATTTTTGTTGTACAAATTTTTTTGCTTGTGTAATCCGGTATTCTTGCCTTGTCTCCAGTAAATTCTTTAAATTAGTAGGTAAAATTTTGCCTCTTCTACATAATCAAATAAATGCATTATCCTATTTTTAAAGCCTTTTTTGTACTTAACTTCATAATCCAGCTGGAATTTAGTGTGCCATATCGTGTGAGGGAAGGATCTAAGTTTATTTTTCAACACATTGCTGGCCAATTTTCCTAACCATATTTATTGAATAATGAACCCTTTCCCAAGTCTTTATTTTCTATGGCCTTATCAACACTGATCTTTTAAGTGTATTTGGCCCGATATATGGTATATCTATTCTATTCCCTTGATTTATTTGCCTATTATTTTTCTTCTTTTTTGGACCAAATACTAGATCATTTTTTTTTAGATTCAACTTTAATTTTATTTTCAGTTTCAAAATCTTTCCATCCCTCCATTCCTCCTCCACCTATTGAGAAGGCAAGAATTACAATACCCATTATACATATGAAGTCATGCAAAACATATTTCTGCATTATTCATATTCCAATGGGGCAGGGGGAACAAGAAAAAGAAACAGCAAAAATGTGGTTCAATCTGTATCCTGGGCATCCATTTCTGTACTTGGAAATGGATAGTATTTTTCATCATGAGTCCTTTGGAATTGTGAGGGATCACTGAATTGATCTACTAGATCATTTTGATGGAAACTAATTTTTAAAAAACATATTATAAATTTTGGAAGTTGATGTGCATGTTCATCAACTCCCTCCCCCTCCCCCCGAGTTTCTCCTTGATTTTTTTTTCCTCCATTTGTTTTTCCACATACATTTTGCTATGATTATATATTCAGGTGGTATTTTAAATGGTAATGCATTAAGACAAATTTAGGAAGGATTGCCATGTTTACTATGGCATACAACCCAACCTCTTAAATGGCACTCCAATTTAGATCTGTCTATTTTTAATCAAAAATGTTGACAATTGTCTTTATAAAAGTCAAATATATGCAATGACATGTTGGAACCAGCTTGAACCAGATCTCACCAACAGATTGCTAAATTTCCAGTGCAAGCCTTTACACTTCAAAAATCAGCAGTCTCTACGTCAACACTTGGTTTACTGTTTTGTGATTGTCAAGACTTAAGAGAGTGAGGAGCAGCTGGTTGGTAGAGTACATAGAGCACTGGGTTTGGAATCAAGAAGACTCGGCTTCTTGAGTTAAAATTTGGCCTCATACTCTTATTAGCTGTGTCGTCCTGGGCAAGTACCTTAACCCTGTTTGCCTCAGTTTCTCATTTGTAAAATGGACTGGAGAAAAAAATGGCAAACCACTTTGTAGCACCAATGCAATATTTACAGCGCAAGGAAAATGCATTACCATTACACACTCCAATACCTATGTCAGGGTCATGAAGAGTCAGATATCGCTGAAACAACTCAACAACAACAAAAAAGTATTGGAGAAAATATTAATAACATAGTGTGTCATGTATGTATGTATATATGTAAGTATGTATGTGTATGTGTATATTTATGTATATACATGTATGTATACCCACACACTTTTTTGGAGAGTTGATTACTAAATATTCACTTCCACGTGTATGTCTATGTACTGCTACTTAATTTCCAACTATTTAAAGTATGACATTTTTGTTGTTGTTATTCTCAATGAAAATAGTATTTGTCTTTTTTGATGTTTTTTTTTTTTTTTTCTGATGGCTTTTTTGGTTTTCAGCATTCCTGGTCTTTCAAGTATTTGACATGGTTGTCCACCTTCTCCTCCAAATCCAGTGGCTCAATCTTACCTTCAAGATCAAATATAAAAATCTTTATTTGTCTTTCAAAGTTCTTCATTAGGCTGCTCTTTTACTACTTTCCCAGTCTTCCTGGAGCACATAAGTAGGTACTTAATAAATGGTTTTTGCTTACTTGGTCCTAAATACTTACTTCCTCTTAGATGTTCCCTCTTAGTTCTCCTCCTTCTGACTGCTCATTCTCAGGCTCTTTGGTTGGAACAACATACTCACCTTACCTCCTCTGCATGCATATGCCTCAGGGCTCTCTCCTTGGTCTTATTTCCTTCTCTCTAGATATTCTCCCCAGAGGACTTCATCAATTCCCATGGATTTAACTATCATCTCTTTGTGGATGACTTTCAGATCTGTATATTTGACCCTAGTCTGTCTCCTGAGCTATAGCTTCACATCATCAATTACTTATTGAACATTTCCAAATGGATTTCTCTCAGGCACCTCAAACTCAACATGTCCAAAACTGAATTTGTTACCCTCATCCCCTAAGCCACACCTCTTCCAAACTTCCCTATTTCTGTTGAGAGTGTCACTATCTTTACATTTCGCCATGCTCTCAACCTTGAAATCATTTTCCTCCAGTTAGATGGCAAGGTTTATTGAATCAAATTTGATTTGACCATATGATGAATTAAAAACCCCAAGAGACAGAGTTTCTGGGTAATAATCAATTTATTAATTAGGCTAGCTAATATTCAATAAATTTATGATCAGTTGTTTCTCTTGGTAACCAAAGACAAAAAACATAGAGAACCTCAAAGTTTTAATAATCCTTGAAACAAAATTCCCATGACAATTGAAAATCAGCCAAGATTGCTGGACATTTGATGAGGATGTTGGGGAGATGGGCTAAAAGTCTTCAGCTACTCCTACTGAGAATTTGACTTAATCATGAGACTCAATTGCCTCCAGCAATTTGGACTGGGGAATCCATCTCTATCCAGACCACTCTGATTGGTTTTCTCCTTTATAAGCTATGTCACCATAAACTCTAATGGGGGATGTACAAGGACAGGACTCATTGGATTGGGGTAAGAAGTAGTCCAGACTGAATTCTGCTTACACTCTAAACAGAAGTAAGGTCTCCTAATTGGGTAAAGTCTGGCCCAAGATGGAATGGCATGTTCCTTGAGGGTTAGGGTTAGTCTCAACCATCTCTTTCAGAAAGTGACCTTCTACAGAATCTGGTCCTCAGTGAAGAAACAGGAGAAAAAGACTGGATACTAATTTAATAATTGGTTATTAATATATAGAAAAATAATTCCTCTCAATCAAAAGGGTGATGGAGAGATGTATGGGTGCAGATAGGCCAAGACAGACTCCTAGCAATGGTCTATGAGCAGGTCATAGTACAGAGGATATAATTGAGGACATGTATGATCAGAAAAGGGAAGGAGATGAACCAGCCATGCAGTATGATACAAATATGAAAGACAGATAGCCAGGTATTACATTTTTACCTATGAAATGTAAAAACATGACTTAGGTGAAGATCTTTAGCACATTGAACCTGTGTGGAGGATCCATGAAAGAATTTGGATAAGAATTGCATGGGTGAGAAAGCTTCTTCTTCACCAGTGGCAGGAGTATTGGCATCAATCACACCAATCACACCACACTCAAGTGAACAAGTATTTATTAAGCAAGAACTTACCATATGACTGTGTGCTAAGCACTGGGGACACAAGGAAAAGCAAAAATAATCCTAGCTGGCAAGGAGTTTACATTCTAATGGAGGAGACAAGTGTTGACATATTATAAAATAGTCTTTTTCACGTACAATTTTGCCTATTTATATTTTCCCTTCCTTTTAGTTCACTAACCTCCCCTCTCTCCATTGTTTTCATCTTTTAAAAGTTTCTTAGTATTATTAATTCCATTTTGGTGGGCTCCTTTTCATTTTTATTCCACTTATTTCACAAAATCACAAAATTTCAAAGCTGAAAGGGCCCTCACAAGCCATATAGTCCATCTCTAAATGAAAAAAGAATCTTCCCTATAGCATCTCCAATAAGTGGTTATCCAGACTTTCCTTGGTCACCTCTAGTATGGGGCAGGGCACAATCTTCATCAACAACCACTCCACTTTTGGGTTGTTCTTCTTGTTAGGAAGTTAGCTAAGCTCAAATTTGCATCGTTTTTACTTCTGACCACAATTATTAGTTCTACTCTTTCCATTCAATAGGAAAAAAGTAACCCCTCTTTCCACAATATTTGCTGGCTCTTATATTTCTTATGCCAACCTCTAAGTCTTGTTTTTTCCAAGTTTAATATTACCAGTTCCACTATTAGATGCCCTTATCTTTGCCCTCTTCTGTAACCTCTCTAGCTTTCTGTTCTTTACTCTTATTTTTCTTTCCCCCTCCTCCACTATCTCTCCCTCACTTTCTCCCTGCTTCCTTTCTTCCCTTACTCTCCCTTCTTTCTTCCTTTTTTCCCTTCCTCCATTCTTCTCCCCTCTGTCTTCCTCCCTCCCTCTCTCTCTCTCTCTCCCTGTCTCTTTCTCTCTCTCTCTCTCTCCTCTCTCCCTTTCTCCTCTGTCTCTGTCTCCTTCTGTCTTCTCTCTCTCCCCTCTCCTCTCCTCTCCTCCTCTCCCTTCTCTTCTCTCTGTCTCTCTCTTTCTCTATCTCTCTCTTTGTCTCTCTCTTATCTCTCATACTCTTATCCTCAAGTTCTCTCTCTTGCTCCCCTTCCTTCTCTCTTCCTTGCTCCCTTTTTCTCCCCTCTCTCCCTTCCTCTTTCTTTCTCCCCATTCTCTTATTCTCAGCATGTCTCTTCCTTTTTCCCTCTTTCTCTTTCTCTCTCTTCCTCCCCCTCTCTCTTCTTTTATCTTTTTCTGTTTTTCTTCCCCTCACTCTACTTCCCCCCCCATAAGAGAATTCTAACTTTGTTCCTTTTCTATTTCTTTAGGTACAATTTGATTTATTTCGTCTCACCTTTTCCAACTTATTAATTCAGGACTCAGGGCTATAAATTTGTCCCCAAGAACTGATTTGGCTGCATCCCATAGAGTTCAATATGCATTATTATTATTATATTTGAAATATTTGTTTATTGTTTCTGATTTTTCTTTAAATCCAATTATTGTTTAATAAATGTGCTTTTGAAGCTTCCATGTAGCTGTGCATCTTTTATTCATTTTTTATTCCTAATTTTATTGCATTATGGTCTGGTAATAAAGCAAGTCTAATTTCTGTCTTCCTGAATTTATTGAGAGCTTCTCAGTAGAGCTGGCTCCCTTGCTGTTTGTTACTCTACCAATATTCAATTTATTCTTGTACTCTTGCATATTCATCTGAGCAAAAAGACACAGGAATCAGCATGTTGGAAGGTACGTTGGTGTTATTCAGTCATGTGACCTCATTTGGGGTTTTCTTGGCAAAGGGGTTTCCTTCTCCAGCTCATTTTGCAGGTGAAGAAACTGAGGCAAACAGTATTAAATGAGTTGCCCAGGATTACACAGTGTCTGAGGCCAGTTTCGAATTTAGGAAGATGAGTCTTCCTGACTTCAGGCCCAGTACTCTATCCATGGTGCCACCTTGCTGCCCTGGGAAGGTACTTTAGAAGTAGTCTGATACTTGGTGGGAAATTGAATTTAGAATTGTAGATTCAACACTTCCTTTTTGCAGATAAAGAAATTGAAGCTCAGAGAAGTAGGAAATGAGCTCAAGCTCATCCAGCTGGCTGCAGGCAGAGATGAGATTGGAGCCTAAGGATTCTGCCTTGTAGTCCCGGGCTCTTTTTGTTGTACCACACTGCATCTTTTGTGTGATTGGGTTTCCAGACCCACACTCCTTGAGCCTCACAGTACCAGAAGGGATTTCATGTACTGGTTAGCTGAAAATGAAGTGTGCCCAAAAGGCTGCCCTTAGGACAGTTTTGGATTAGGTAGCCAAATGTTATGAGGAAGAATGGACAGAACAGGATATATTTAGCCTGGAGAGAAGACAAAGCATAGGAAAGAGAAATTAAATTAACTGAAGGACTGTCATATGGGAGAAAGAATAGACTTGTTTTGGATTGCTCCAGAAAAGTAAACTAGAACCAATGAGTGGAAGATACAGAAGCAAAATCTTTCTAGAGTCATTGATTGGAGGAATAGGCTGCTTTGGAAGTGGTAAGCTTCCCTTCTGGAGAAACTTAAGTGAAGACAATAACAAGGTCATCTATTGGTCAGAGATGACCAGAGAGGCCTCTGGTCTCCAACATGACAGTTCTTCAACTAATTTAATTTCTCATTCCCAAGTCCCTATGTCTCATTCCTCCATCACTTTATACTCTCAGCTTCTATGGTTTTAAATAGTGCCCAATCTACCTGATACAGTTTCATAACTTGACCTCTTCTCCTTCACTATGTCCCAGCTCCCACCTATGTATAAAGGACACACATCCCTATACATATAATGCTCCACTTTGATATGCTTTCTATCCAGCCCCTTATCTGTATGTTGAATTCCTACTTCTCATTTAAAACGTGCCTCAAAAGCTACTCCATAAGGCCTTCTCCATCTAGTCTCTCTCATTATTAATGACCTATGGTAGGAGACCTTCTCAAGGTGAGCCACCCTTCCCTGGCTCTCAGATTACCTTCCATATACTCTACATACAACTTGTTATGTAAATAGTTATTTGCACATTGTCTCCACAATTGGAATGTGAGCTCCTTGAGGGCAGAGACCATGATTTTGCTTTTCTTTCTATCCTTACTATTGCCTAATACATAGTAAGTGCCTGATAAATGCTTGTTGACTGTGTAGGTCACATGTAAAGTGATTGGCTCAAAGAGTTAAAGCTAGAAACGCCCTTAGTCACTGAGTCCAACTTCCAACTCCTTCATTTTATAGACGAGAAAACAGCAGAGCAGACAGCTTAGGGTCACATAGCAGATTTTGAACTCAGGACTTCCTACCTCTAAGCCAATGCTTTATTCACTAAGAGACATTATGGCACGCCCTCACTTTCTTCTGTAAAATGAATAAGTTGGATTAGAAATTTATGATCTCACCCAATTCTAAAATCCAATTATTCTATTAGCTTATGTTGCTCTCATTCCCACTCCTATTGTTCAGTTCCCAGTTCCCACTCCCCAAAATTGTGTTGTATTTATTGTGTTGCATTCATTTCCTTCCCTACGTGAGTGTATGTGTGTGTGTATATATGTATGTATGTATGTATGTGTGTATGTATGTAGGTATGTATGCATTTATATGCCTTGTGGGCTCAAAGGCTGAGTAGGCTGAATGAATAATTGGACTTGTCATAGTGACTATGGTCTTTTTGAATCCATCCATCCATCCATCTATGCATTCTTCCTATTCTTCCTTCCTGCCTTCTTTCCTTCCTTCCTTCTTTCTTTCCTTCTCTCCTTCCTTCCTCCCTTCCTCCCTTCCTTCCACCCTTCCTTCCTCCCTTCCTTCCTCTCTTTCTCCTTCTCACCCTCCTTGCCTCTCTCTCTCCTTTCTTTCTTTCCTTTCTTCCTTCTTTCCTTCCTTCCTTTCTTCCTTCCTTCTTTCTTTCCTTCTTTCCTTCCTTCCATCTTTCCTTCCGTCCTTCCTTCCTCTCTCTTTACTTGTATGTTAAGAGGAGAAAATGAGGTAGAAATAAAGATTTAAATAAAGGGAAGAACCCATCTTCACCTTAGGCAGTGGTGCTCTGGTCAATGCACACTTGATTATTCCTTTTAATCAATTGATCACATTTTGGGAAAGAAACAATCACATAATTCATGAAGAGCTATGTTGTTCTTATATGGGAACCACATAAATCCTTTCCTTGCTTCTTCATTTCACTGCTCTTTCTCACAATATGTTTCCACCATGTTGAGCATGACCAACCCATCCCCTTTTTCTTTCATATAATATTTCAGTGACAACCTTTTTCCCTTGAAATTCTTTATTTGTCTCATGGGTAAGTGCACCACAGCTACCATGTAAAGAAGGAGGAGGCCTAACCAGGAGATCAGGTATATTGAGGCACCACAGGAGGACTTATATGGACTTTTAGTTCAGTTAGTACACCAGATTTAATGCCAGTTGAAGAAAGAAGAAGAGATACCACAAAGGTGCATATGACTGCCAACTGAACTTTGCAGATAACAATCACCATGTCAGTGAATTCAGAAATCATGGAGAACCCATTCCCCTCCATGCTACTCTCTTCCCCCATTAACAGGAAGTTACTGGGGCTAAAGAAATGCTAGCAATAGGATGATTTCCATAGTAACTCAAAAAACCCTGATGGTTCACAAAAATCTCCAGAAAGATTTTGGCAGAGGGCCTTGTTTTCTACCCTCATCTGTGTTGAGAGGGAGAAGACATTCTCATCTGAATGGATGATGATGGGCACAGCCCATTTGTGTTTCTGAAGACACACTTGCCTGGTATATTGGCTCTCCCTCAGTAAAATACAGAAATAGAGTATTTCCCTGGGAGTCTCTGAATTTGGGCTTCTTGAATGAATGTAAGAAATCTGTTGCTGGCAGAACAGCAGTGGAAGAAGGAATTAAGAGTAGCTGTGACTAGGGAGCCTCCTCGAACATGGAAGCTTGAGGGAAATCATGTAGAAATCCTTGAATTGGATGTTTTCCTAGGGGCTTGGTTGGGGTCCACAATTGAGACTTTAAAGGGCTTCTTGGAACACCCAGATGGAGCAGTTGAAGCTGGAGGCAATTGGTCTGTATTTTTTGTCATTTTTAAGGGGAGGTCTTGTGGCTTAACAGATAAACCAAAGGTAAAATGGAGGGAGAAGCAGAGACAACAAGAAGGGTTTGAAGACAACATCTGGTCAACTATCCCCTCTTTCCCAACTAGGGCAGCATACAACCTCCCTCCCTCCAATTGTGGGACCAGAATGGACAGCTCTAAAGTGGGATACCGGAGGTTGGAGAAGGCAGAAGATCAGAGATGTGAACCTCAGACATAATGGTCTTCAGGTCATGGCAATAGGAGGGGGTGATGGTTTTGTGCAAAACTGCTCTCCAGATATGATGGAATATTACACTTAGTTCTCTCCATTTTGATGAGAGAGACTCCTGTGTCCATTATCCTTCTATGAATCACAGCAGTGAGGCATCCAAAGGATGGCTAGGGCTCTGAAGGATGAGTGGGGTCTGACTCAGGCACCTTTGATTACTTTCCCATCTCTGAAAAGGTAAGGAGGTTTCAGTCATTAAGAAGTTGCAAAATTCCAATCTGGAACTTTCCAAGCATAAGAAATTCCATACTTTTTCTCATCAGAGAGACTAGTCCTTAAAAATTAGAGGCTTTATTCAGGATACAACAGAGTTAAAAACCCAATGGTTGGGGGTAGGGCATGCAGACATATAATGTGTCACATGAATAAGGGGACTCGAAACAAATTTCTCCATAGTTGGTTGTTGCTGCATGTGCTGCTGCTTTTCCTGGTTTCTACTGGACTCCCTCAGCCTCGGTCAGACTCTTTGTAGTTCAGGTTGCACCACAACTGTGGCAAGAATAATGAGGGCTTGTCTGGTTAGTCCTCTAATGTCCCTCTGTCATCTTGTTAATGTATCTGTTCTCTGGACTCCCAGATATCTTTGTCTACACCTGTTTCAGGCCTTTTACATGTAATAAGAGCTAACGTTTAGGTGGCACTTTAAAGTTGATGAAGTGCTTTAATTTGTCATCTCACTGAATCCTCACAAAGCCCCAGTAAAATAGGTACTATCATTATCCCCATTTTGCAGATGGAGACTGAGCCTGGGAGAAAGTTAAGGGATTTGCTCAAGGTCACGAAACTAGTACATAGTGGAGGTAGATTCAAATTGAGGTCTGCGTTTGTCACTCTATCCACTATTCACTACATTACTTAGCTGCCTTTGCAATGTAGGGAGTAGTGAGTGTGCCTCATCTGCATTACCAGAGAATAAGTAACCCCACGGAACATAGCAAGGTAGCACAGTGGATACAGCCCTGAGCTTGGAATCAGAAAGATTCATCTTCCTGAGTTCAAATCCAGCCTCAGACACTTTACTAGCTGTGTGATCCTGGGCAAGTCACTTAATGCTGTTTGCCTCAGTTCATTAACTGTAAAATGAAGTGGAAAAGGAAATGGCAAACCAAACCATTCCAAAATCTCTGCCAAGAAAACCCTAAATGGGATTATGAAGAGTCAGATATGACAGAAACAACTGAACAACAAAGTTGCAAACCTTTACAAACCTCCAAGTGCTTTATAAAAGTTATCTCCTATTAGTTATTATATGAGAATTTTTGACACCTCTCAACACAGAAGAGTCTAGTCCACCAGCCTGGAGGGAAGATTTTGTGGGGGAGATTTGGTTCCCCAGGATGTGTTAGTCTAACACCCACATTCTCATCAACCAGTTAATTATTTCACAAAATGTTCATCTGTCACTTAGAAATTGTCTCAGTATTACCTTGTATCCCTGGGAGCAATAAGGAAATGGAAGGAGAGCATGAGAACTGAAGGAAATTATATCAGAGGAGAGAGTTAGGCTTAGGATCCATGATCCAAGACCACTAATTAATAATAATAATAATGATAATAATTTGCATGTTGCTTTAAAGTTAAGAAAGCACATCATCTCTGTAATCTTATTTGGCCTTCACAACAACCCTGTGAGATAGGTGCTATAATCCTTCTGCTGGGGTTCAGACTCATGTCCTGTTGATCAAGAACTCAGTGCTCTTTCTAAGACCTCCCCTTTGTTCTGTATTACCTTAATAAAGGGAAGGTTTAAAGGACACCTTTTCTACTGCTGGTACAGCGGGCAGAGTATTGGACTTGGGGACAAGAAAATTTCAAGATTTCAAATCTTGTCTCAGACACTTATTAGCTGGGTCACCCTGGGCAAATACCTTAACCTGTCACAGTCTTATTGTCCTCATTTGTAAAGTGGAGATAATGATAGGCTGTTCTTTGCAGTGAGGTGACTTTACAGAGACAGAGATACAAAAGGCATCATCCTCTCCTTCTATGAGGTTACTTTCTGGTAGTAGGGGACCAAATGATCTCATATCTGTAGAAAACTTTGTAAACCTTAAAGTACTATATATAGAGATTAGCTGCTATTATATATTACATTATATTATGCCATGTCATGCCATGTCATATCACATCATATCATGTCATGTCATGTCATGTCATATTATATATATCATATCATAATATATCGTATCATATCATACTGTACTGTATTGTATTTATTATATTACATTTATTATATTATATATTATGTTGTATGGTGTGATATGGTATGATGTGGTGTGATGTGATGTGATTGATATGATATGATATATTATGTTATATTAAATTATGTTATGTCGTGTCTTATATTGCATTATATTATAATAGCATATTGTATTATATTGTACTATATTGTATTATATTGTATCACATCACATCACATCATATCATATCATATTATACTATATGATATCATCATCACTATCATTGTCATTGTCTCGCTCTACTCTCTATCTATGACTCTTCTGGGTTTCAGGCTTCCTGTTATGCATTGTCTTCCCCAATTTGATAATAAACTCCTGAGGACAGGGATTTTTTCCCCTCATTTGTATCTCCAGAGCTCAGCACAATGCCCAGCCCATAGTAGGCATTAGATAAAGATTTATTGAATTGAGATGTAATGGTCACAGTTGGAAGTGGTGGCATTAGAGTTAGCCAGCAGGGCCATGGGGGATAGTTTTCTTTCACTTTATCATTCATGCCAGACTCTTCTTAGGGCTGATGCCAAAGGTCCCCCCTGAACATTTCTCGAATTTTTGGTTCATACTGTGAGCACTATAGTACCTCGTGTGGGGAACTACTCTTTCTTGACTGTACAAGGTCATAAAGGTGGCTACAAGGAACAAACAAAAACATTGATATCATTTTCCACTAGCATGGAAATGTGTTACAGATGGCTAAAGCAAGGGTGTGGGTACAGGAGAATGTTTCTTGTTTTTAATAGTGTCATTTTCACATTAGGCATATTTGGGAAAACACCTTTATTATGAATTTGAAAATCTTTTTATAGCAATAATAAGGCTAAAATCCTTAAATTCAAACTTTATTTGGGCACTATTGTATTTTTCCATTATTTAAAAGACTGCCAGTTCTAGATTGTTTATAGATACCTGTCTGATCTGCATTGGTGAAAGGAGTTTCCACATCAGGATTTCCTCGTGTCAATAATATCACAGATCCCAACTAAAATACAAATAAAAAAAAACTTACAGAGTATCACAGAATTTCAGAATTGAGAGAACTTTGAAGGTCATCAATTACATGCTTAATATGTGCTTAGCCTTGGGAATATAAGTATAAGGAATGAAACAATCCCTGTTTATAAGGAGCTTAGATTTTAATGGGAGAGACAGCAAGTACATATACTACTATACTATATATGTCCACATATATGTATATATATATATGTATATACATATATTTATACAGACACATACTCTCTCTTATATATTCCTCTTTTTTTAGATTTCATGACATTGCTCTCTCTTGGTTCTCTACCTCTGATCACTCCTTTTCCTTTGCTGATCTTCATTCAGGTCATACTCACTAATCGTGAGTGTCTCCCCCAGGGTTTGTCCCTTTCCTCTTCTTCTGCTATAATCCTTTGATGATCTCATCAGCTCCCAAGGGCCCAATTACCATCACTATACAGATGATTTCCAGATCCATTTATCCAGCCCCAATCTTTGCCTAAAGCCACATCATCAATTACTTTTTTGAACATCTCAAACTGGGTGTCCTGTAGGCTTGTCAAATGCAGCAAAATGGTACTCATTACCTTTCCTCCCAAAACTTTCAATTCTTCCCAACTTTCCTATTATTGTCAAAAGCATCACCCTTCTTTCTGTCACCTAGGCTAACAACCTCTGGGTCACCTTTGACTCATCACTTGAACTTAACTTTACATATTTGATTAGTTGTCAAATCTTGTCATTTCTACTTTCACAACTTCTCTCCTATATGTACCTTCTGTCCCCTCACATAGCCACCCGTAGGCCCTTTTCACTTCTCAGTTGTACTATTGTGATCTTCTCCTGCCTCAGATCTCTCCCCACTCCAATCCATTCTCCACTCAAATATCAAAATGATATTCCTAAATACAGGTTTGACAATGGCACCCCTCAACATATTTTGTCTTGCCACTGGGCTGCCATGACTTTGGAAGAGAGAGTGAGGCTGGCAACTTTGAGCAGCTCTGCCTCACTTAAATCCAATTCACATACAAGTCTAGGCATCACTCCATGATGTCATTGACTCCCCCTCTCCAAAAATGAAGGATGAACAACATTCTTGTGCTTCTCTGTTACCTTCAGGATCAAGAATAAACTTCATTTAAAGTCCTTCACAACTAGCCTCTTCCTATCTTTCCAGTCTTTTCACATCTTACTCCTTCCTCATACTCTATGATCCAGCTACCTTGCAATTCCTATCCCACAGCTCTCCATATCCCATGTCTGTGATTTTAGCCTGATTGTTCCCCATACCTGGAATGGTCTCTCTCCTTACTTCCACCCCTTGGTTTCTCTGTCTTCCTTCAGGACTCAGCTCAGATCTCACCTTCTGGAAGAGAACTTTCCCAATCTTCCATCCAATTAAAAACCTTCCATTTACACTGTCACAAACAAAGTTATTTGCATGTTGTCAAGGTGCATTCCATGGGGACAGCGACGTGTGTTTTTGCCTTTCTTTGTAGCCTCAATATTTAACATAATGCCTGAAACTTGGTAAGTTCTTAAAAAATACTTGTTGACTACCTGTTCACTACCTACTATTCTAGTTTTATTTCAAATTAATTCCCTTCACACATTCTCTGTTCCAGTAAAACTGGCCTGTTAGGTGCTAGAGGTTAAGACCTGTGAGACCCAGCACAGAGTCTGAGACAGGATTTGGACTCGGATTTTCCAGATCCTAAGTCCAGCACTCTTTCCATTGCTCTTTCTCACTGCCCCAAAAGAAAGGATTGGACTCTCTGACCTCCGAGGTCTCTTCCAGCTCTAGATCTGAGATCTTATGTTCCTAAATCACTTAACCTTCTTTGTGATTCAGTTTCCTCATTTGTAAAGTAAGGGAATTAGACTGGATGGTCTCTGGGGTCCCTTCCACCTTTAGATATATGGTTCTAGGGATGGCAAAGGGTTCCAGGTTTTGTCATTATAGGAGAAGTGGCACTGGGGAGGTCCAGCTTGGAGAAAAGATTGAAAAAGACCATTGTAGCTATCTTCAGACACTTAAAGGGCCACCATATGGAAGAGGGATTAGACTGGGTCTGCTTGGCCTCAGGTTGAAGGACAGAGGAGCAATGGGGTCAAGAAGACTGAAGCTTGCTGTAACTTTCTGCCAAGTTGAGTTATACAAGAGAGCAATGGACATATTGTTGATTCCTTGGTAGAATGTAGGGACTACTCACTTTACTATTTATATGTCCAGTGACTCACATACTGGCTGGCACATGGTTGTTGGTTGATTGATTGATTGATTGGAGGAAGCAGCTAATAGAACCAGCTGAGGTAGGATGGAGAGAGTACTGGACTCGGAATCAGGAAAACCTGTGTTTGAATCCCATCTCAGAGAGTTCTTCCTATCTATGTGACTCTGGGCCTCAGTTTCCCCTGTTAAATGAGGAGGCTGAATTCAGGGACCTCTGAGGTACCTTCCAGCTCTACATCTATGACTTAAAATGTTAATAATTCATCATTTGGTTGTGCTTTAAGCTTTGCAGAGCTTAACTCCTCAGAGTTCAGATGACCATTTCTTGGGGATTTCTGGATGGGAACAAGTGGGAATGGATAGTTCCTCGTTTCCTACACTTCTGCAGAAAGATCAGAAGTCAGAGAGGGAAGGAAATGGTGGGCTTGGGGACCAGATTGCCATAAACCTTAAATGCGTTATAAGAGTCACAAAAGGAATAGAACCTCCATTCTTGTTTACAACTAAAATCAAAGCTAAAACTTCAGAGAGAAAGAAAAAAAACTAATTAAATTCCAGAAAGTTTCTGTGTGAAGAGGACTCACCGCAGGAGGCCTCCATATGGTCTTAAAAAAGTCTAAACTTAAAGAGACTGCCAGGCAGCCACAGTAACTGTAATAAGGAATTAGTGGGCTCCACATTTCTTCTCTTGCTGAGATGACCACCTCAAATTTTCACCAATCATGACTGCAGAAATTATTACCTTCTGTGACTATGGCGAGCTCCAGCCGCCGACGGCATATCCAGCTGTTTTATTCTGAGGGATGTTTTGTCCCTTCATTGCCTAGCCCTGGAGTGCCTGCGATCAGAGCTTAGATGACAGCTTGCTTAATGATTCATGATGCAAAACAGCCTCCAGCTCAGCTCCCCTGGGGCAAGACCTGGCCCTCCCAGCCCCAAAACTGCTTTTGTCAGGAAGAAACCTTGATGTTCCTTTGGTTAATATTGCCTGAGTGCCCTACATAGAGGCACAGCTGGAGGAAGGTAAGACAGGGAGAAGCTTGGAAATGGAAGAGAAAGGACAGGTTAACCTGAGGACTTGAATAGGGGCAGGT
Organism: Pseudochirops corinnae; assembly: GCA_028646515.1. Lineage (NCBI taxonomy): Eukaryota > Metazoa > Chordata > Mammalia > Diprotodontia > Pseudocheiridae > Pseudochirops > Pseudochirops corinnae. The sequence continues at coordinate 170,533,645 of CM053591.1, forward strand.
GAAAGAGGTGGCCGTCCCCTAACTTATTTCTGGGGGCCCTGGCACTGGCTTGCTTGGATCCAGCATCCTGCTACCCTCCTTCTCCAATTAAAATGATGGATCAACCATGCTGCTTGCTCACGTCTTTCTCCCTCTTAGAGCTCTTCCCAACCTCGCTTCAGCTTTTCCAGTTTTATTATACATGCCCTACCTTTATGCAGCCAAAATGGCCTTCTCAGATTCTCACATAATCCAGTATTGACTCCCACCTACAGGCTTTTGCAGGGCTATTTCCCATGCCTGGGAGGCACTCACTTTCTCACCTACTCTTCTTAGAATCCCGAGTTTCCTTATCTCAATTCAAACACTGCTTTAACATGAAGCCTTTCATGATCTCCCCAGCTTCTAGTGTGGCTCTCCAAAAGAATCTGTTGTTGTTCAATTGTGTCCAATTTTTCATGACCCCACTTGGGGTTTTCTTGGCAGAGATACAGGAGTGGTTTACCATTTCCTCCTCCAACTCATTTTACAGATGAGGAAACCAGGGCAAACAGAATTAAATGACTTTCCCAGGGTCACACAGCTAGTAAGTATCTGAGGCTAGATTTGAACTCAGGAAGAGCAGTCTTTCTGACTCTATAAAGTCAGAAAGTAAAGGTAACAAAAAAAGTAAAAAGGTAAAAAAATTTTTTTTAATTGTTGGGCATTCATTTGATAAGTGTTTTGTCTGTACTTATATGTCTCTATGTTGTCTCCCCAATGGAATAGGAAGAGGACTATTTCATTTTTGTCAATCAGTTATAATAAAGGTCAAACATTTATTAAGTTCCAGGTGTCTCCTAAGGGCTATGCTAAGGATTGTCTCCATATCTTCAGGACTAGCACAGCGTGTCATAGTAGGTGCTAAATTAATGCTTTTTGATTGATTGATTATCACTTCCACCATCAATGACAAGTAAAGGGTTTAAAAAAAAATTTTAATAGGTGTCTTCAGTTAGAGCTTAGAGGTCAGAGATTTAGAGCAAATTAGACCTAATACAGAGACACTGCCCAATGTCTCTTGGGAAAACACTTGGAGTTGGAACCTCTCTAGACCCAAGTCTGAATCTTAACTATGACAGTTAATAGCTATATGACCATGGGCAAGTCCCTTCTCTCTTTTGAGTCACAGTGAAATGGGGATGACAATGATAATAATACCGGTAGCCCCTGCCCCAGAGGGCTCTTATTAGGATCAAGTGAGATAATAGAGCTTTGTAGATTTTAAAGTGCTATGTAAATGCCAGTTATTGTTATAACCTGACATTCAAAGCCTTTTATAACTTGACCCCCAACTTGTCCAGTCTTTTTACACTTTATTCCTCTTCTTCTGCCCCAGTCTCTAGCCCTCCCTCCTCCCTCCACCCCACACCTACCGTGCAATCCAATGACACCAACCTCCTTGCTGTTCTTGGAACAAGACACTCCATCTCCTGACTCTGGGAACTTTCCCTATCTGTCCTCCATCCCTGGAATTCTCTGCCCCTTTTCATTTCTACCTCCTGAGCTTTCCTGGCTTCTTTTAAGTCCCAGCTAAAATCCTACCTTCTATAGGAAGCTTTTCCTTATCTCTCTTAATTCTAGTGCCTTGGCTCCAAGTTGGAGTATTTCTAACTTATCCAATATATAGCTTTGCATGGGATTATTTCCAGTTTTTCCTGTGTATAACTTTTTAATGTAGTTTGTATAAAGTAGTTTGCATGTTGCCTCTCTCATTAGACTGTGATCTCCTTGAGGGCAGACACTTTTTCTTTTCTTTGTATCCTCAGTGTTTAACAACATGCCTGGCATACGGTAGGGACTCAGTAAATGTCTATTGACTGAGACTCAGTCCCTGCCCTCTTGGACCATGGAGTCTAGTAACAACTAACATTTCAATCGTGTTTTAAGAGTTTTTGTGATTGTTTTATTGATACCTGTTGTTTTTATATCATAGTCAACTCTCATTATTACTTCCCCCTAACCCACATATGAGTGAACCTTTTACATCAAAGAAAAAATGGTTAAGTCAAACTGACATCTAGCTGGACTGGAAGGATATACTATTTGACAGTGACAGTCCTCTATCTTTCCAAGAAAATCGATCAATTGATTAATCACCAAGAATGTGTGCCCAGTACCTATTATGTGTGCCATAGTCCTGGGTGCTTATAAGATGCAAATGAAACATTCCCTGGCTCAAAAGTAGCTTAGATTTTGTTACTGAGGGTGGGTGACAGAGGAGGGAGGGCACAGGATGACAGGAAGGACGTACATTTTCTTGTCTCTCCTTGGGGACAAGATTCATTTTATAACAGCTAAATAAGGTGTGATTTAGTCGTCATTTAGTTAACAATACAGACTGTCTCAAAAATCTTAGTACAATTTTAAGCTCTAATGACTTCAGAAGTAGAAATTCTATAAACTTACAAAAATTCTTTTCGAAAGGCTAATAATTAAAAATTTTAAATATTGACATGTTTCTTATTAGAGTTCGATACCAGCACCATTTTATTTTAAGCATTGCTTAGACAGCTTTTGAACTTTCAGTAGCTGCTGCTCAGGGACAGGAAGTATTACAGTTATACCCTGAGACTTACGCTGATCCAAAGAGGGAGGTTTTTGATGTGTTCATGACAGTTTGGACATTACTTCCACAAGGAAAAGTTTAACAAAGATAAGTCAAGTGACCAGGTAGGCTAAACAAGACAATGTCCATTACCCACCTACCAGTCTGGGAAAGGGTAATAAGTAATACTAGCTAACACTAATACTAATTACTAACTAGTAATACTAATACTAACTAACTAACTAACATTTATATGACACTTACTCTGTACCAGGCAAATCTAATTTGATCCTCACAACAACCTTGGGAGATCAGAGTTGTTGTTAGCCCTATTTCACAATTGAGAAAATTGAGGTTAAGTGACTTGGCCAGGGTTAACACAGAGTATAAGTGCCGGAGGCAGAATTTGAACTCAGATCTTCCTGTTCCAGGCTTGCCTCTTTCTTTCCTGCACCACGCAGCTGTCACAGGCACAATGCATAATGACAGGGTGCCTTGTCTTATTCAAATTCAAATTTAAAATTTTTTATTCAAAATCCACAAAAGCCACATGGTGTAAAAAAATTGAAATCGTTAAACTTCCAAATGGTGTCTTTCTGTCAGCTTGCAGCATTTATACTTCTGAAGTTATTAAAGTTTAATGCTGTACTAAGAGTTTGGGGACACCCTGGATTGTGGTTGCTGCCTGCTGCTGCCCTAGCTGTGCTTGCTTCCTTCAACTTCCATTCGTACGAGCCTTCCTTTGTCTCTTTTGGTGCAGTCATAATACTTGACATTTATAGGAGCATAGATTTGCAGCTGGAAATGGACCTTAGAGGCCCTTAGACCTAATCGTCTTGTATTACAAATAGGAAAACTGAAGCAGAAGCAATTGTTGTTCAGTAATGTCCTACTCTTTGCCACCCCATTTGCGTTTTTCTTGGCAAAGATACCCAGTTGGTTTGCCATTTCCTTCTCCAGCTCATTTTACAGATGAGGAAACTGAGGCAAACAGGGATAAGTGATTTGCCCAGGGTCATACTAGTAAGTAAGTAAACTGGTAAGTACCTGAGGCCAAATTTGAACTCGGGTCTTCCTGACTCCAGGCCTGGAACCCTATCCATTATGCCACCTGGCTGCCCCTGGAAACGGAGGCGGTTTAAGTGATTTTACCCTGGGTCTCAAAGCTAGTATATGTCAGATCAAGATTTGCACTCAGGTCTTCTTGACTCCAAGTTTAATATTCTATCCTTTGTGCTTGTTTAGCCATTTCCAAAAATCAGTGGGTGGTGAATTTGTTTTGCATAGTGATTTAAGGTTTAAAAAAATTGTTTCTGTGAAGGAGGTCCTTTGAGTACCATTATCTCCACTTGGCAAATGAGGAATATGAGGTTGAGTGAGGTCACAGGCATGGGCATGGACATGACCCCAGTGCCACCCCAGAGCTACACAGTTCATGTTACAAACCAGATCTGAAGGCAGGACTTTTGATTCCAATACCTGTCCCACCTCCCCTATACCATGTTGTCTCTTATGCATAATGGCCCTGCTCTTTTTCTTCGATTGTAAGAAAAGATAGCAGAACCAGCTCCTGACAGGATGTCAGATGATGGGCCTAGAATCCCCAGTGGCCAAAGGGAAATGGTCCTTTAATAAAATGTTAGGGCCTATGATTATGCATTCTGCATTTCAGGACCGAACATGTTTCTGTGCCAAAATCAATTTGTCCAGGTCAGGCCAGTCACTCAGTCATGGGGACTTACAGGACTATGACAGTTTCTGAAAATTAAATTCTTCTATTAAAAAGGAGACATGCTAAAAGTGAAAAGCACTATTGGGAAGAAATGGAATGGAGACAGAGAAAGGAACAGAAAACTGGGGTCACTCTTCCTCCTCCAAAAGGAACTAACCCCATTGGGAAAACTCAGTGTTTATTTCTCCCATTAAGGCACACAAAGCCTGCATGGCCAGCAGGCAAGTCTGGTCTGTGGCCAACATTTAAACTTTGCTAACCCTTTTATATTGCAGTCCAGATCCTGTAGAAGGGTTGGAGCTGAGTCAAATAAACAAGCAGTTATTAAAGACCTACTGTATGCCTCCCACTGTGCTGAACATAGGAGTACAAATGCCCTAAGACCCATATGTAGTTACAACTGTTTACCTGAAGGCACTTTACCTTGCAGGAGGTTCAATGGGGCATCTTCAATACTTAACCCAGTGCTTGGCACATAGTAGGTGCTTTATAAATACTATTGATTGATAATGTATGGAAAGTGCTTCTAGAACCTGCTGTGGTTGCTCAGTCATACCTGATTCTGTGACCCCACAGACCATAGCACACCATTTCTGTGTCATATCTTCCAGCATTTTAATATGGTACAGGGGACTTTCTTGCAAAGATGCTGGAGTGGTTTGTCATCTCCTTCTCCAGCAGATCGCCTTTTGTCAGAGCTATCGGTTATGACCTGTCTGTCTTGAGTAACCTTGCATGGGATAGCTCATAGCTTCATTGAGCTATGCAAGACCCTCTGCCATGGCAAGGCAGTGAGAAGTTATAAATTTCCAGGCTGCTACTGTTATTATGATTAAAAGAATGCTGGACTGATAGAAGTTTAATATTCTAGTGTTGATATCACTCTCTGTGTGATCTTGAGCAATTAACTTAAGCTCTAATAATAATGAGCATTTATATAATTTTTTACAATTTGTAAATAAATCGCTTTGCAATGGGTTATCTTATCTGATCCTCAAAACAACTCTGGGAAGCAGGCACCATTATCATACACATTTTACAATTGAGGAAACTGAGGCATTGAGTGATTTGCTTAGGCTTATGTAGCTAGTAAATGTCTGAGGCAAGATTTGAACTTAGGTGTTCCTAATTCTAGTCCAATTTTCCATTCACCAGGCTACATAGCTGCCTCTGTGAGACTCAATTTCCTCATATTTAAAAAGGGGGAAAGGAGCTTCTCCTTCACAGGAGTATTGTTAGTCTCAAATGAGATAATATGAATAAAATGCTTTGCAAAAATTAAAGAGCTATAAAAGTGCCATATATTATTAGTAACAGTAGCGATGGTATCTTCTTCTTATCTTTTTTATGGTCCAAGAATGAGTCACTATTGTGCCATTAAAAAAAATGTATCTAATGTTCCATGAACTATTGCACAAATGTATAAATTGATTGCCTTTTGTAATAGAATAATGGTGTGTTCAAGCTCCTGTTCTTTAGGGTCGCCAACAGCATTGTCAAGACAGTTCCAGTAGCAGAGAGGGTAATAGGCATGATGTGGGTGTTACTTGTTCCAACATGGAATTGGTTTCTTTTGCCCTATGTTTACATGTTAAAAGTCTTTCATTTTATGGCACTTGGAGATTGAGTGTTTGATAAGGCGACTTCTATGAAAAATTAAATCTTTAATTCTTCAGTGTTTTCTGTGAGCAATTGTGGGCAATAGTTTTGTCTCTGATAACATTCAGATTCTAGTAAAATTTTCCAGATTATTTTGAAGTTTGTACTCCTATGAGTATTGAGGGAATTAGACTAGAGGACCTCCTTGATCTATTCTAGCTCTAAGTAAATGAGTATATGATTTCTTATATTTTAATTTATGCAGTTAGTGAACTTCTGATATAGTGTATAGGGTCCTACACTTAGAGAACGGAATAGTAACTGGGTTCAAATGCTGCTTCAGCCATGTACTAGCTGTGTGACCCTGGGTAAGTCTCTTAACCTCTCTGAGTTCCATTTTGCTCATCATTTGTAAAGTGAGAGTAATTGACTCGATAATTTAAGGTGCTCTCTGACTCTAAACCTATGATTCTACAATTAGTAAAACCACCTCTGCCAATTCCTTTGTTTTTTTCAAGGAGAACCTATGAGCCACCCTTCCATTTTGGGGCACTTTCTGTCTTCTGGTTTAATTTATAATAAAAATGTCAAGATTATTAGAAATCACTTCCTCCAGCAGCATGTCCACTTTTTGTCCCTGGACAAGGATATCACATTTAGAATATTAATTGCAAAGTTAACAGGTTCATAAATCCAGAACTAAAAGGGAAACAGAAGCTTTCTTATCCAACCCCTTCATTTTGCAGATGAGGATACTGAGACCTAGGGAGGCTTTGACTTGCCCAATGTTACAGAGGTGATTAGTGTCAAAGGTGGGATTTGAACTCACATCTTCTCTTAGAATCAGTGCTCTTTCCACTGCATCAAGATGCCTCTTTCGATAGAAACTCTTAATATTGTGTGATTCTTAGCATCCTCTGCCCCCTTTCCTGTTCCTCTGTTGAGGAGGATTGAAGGTCATTTTAGATTTTTCTGTGTTTCATGTGTTGTCATGGCCAGGGAATTAATTCATCACTAAGTGGTCATCCAATTGGTAATGAGTTTCTCCATGTTTAGCTAGGCTGATCCTTAGCAACCACACACCGTATGTTGCCAGAGCTATGCTCAAAACTTCTTCAGTGTGATAGAACCTGTCAGAGCAGGCACTCTGCATAAATAGCCTTCAAGAACCAGGATCACATCCAGGCCATGATGGAACATCAAAGAAGGCTTGATAGAAGAGCTAATATTACAATTGATCAATGAATGAATATTCACAGGAAAGTAATGAATATCTTTGGGACATCCTGAAGACTTTCATGGATTGGACTTGAGGACAACATATGCTTGCCATGAATCTGGAAGAAATTATTAACGGCTAAATTTAGTCCTCAAGAAAGAGAGTATGCCTTGCATTTAAACTTAGAAATTAACATTTGTCTGCAAATTGTAATAAGTATTTCATAAGATCACAGATTTTGAGTGGGAAGAAAACATAAAGGTCATTTAAGTCAATTCCTTTATTTTATAAATCAAGTAGAATGTAAACTCAATGAGGGCAGGGACTTTCTCACTTTCATATTTTCATCTCTAGGACTTAGCACAGTGCCTGCTAGTACATAGTAAATTCTCCACAAATTCCATAAACTCCATAAATTCTTTGTTCATTCATTCCATATTCCCGGCACATTATAGAGTGTTTAATAAATACTCATTGGTCTTCTTGTACAAAATGGCTGATATGGAAATGTTTTAAATGATGCACATATATAATCTATATCTGATTGATTATTGAGTCAGGGACAGGGGAGGAAAATGAGAGGGAGGGATGGAATTTAGAATCCAAAACTTCTTTTTAAAAAAGCAAATGTTGAAATTGTTTTATTATGTAATTGGGGGAAAATAAAACATTATATATAAGTACTCATTGATTGATCAACTGATTGTTTTCACAAGTAGCAAGTAGCAGAACCAGGATTCATCCCTTGTCCTGACTAGCTCCTGACTACCAAAAAAGTGCTTGAGTAGGCCATGACATATTGACATCTTATGTGGATGTCACTAAACTGGAATTTATTTATAATAAGTGAAGGATGGGATAAAGATTATCTCTGCAGCTGTTGTTCACCCATTTTCAAAGAAAAGCAATGACATCATGTG
>CM053591.1:170542180-170600578 GCA_028646515.1 Pseudochirops corinnae
CCCAGCCGCCCCCGGGGCACAGCCGCGGCTTCAGGCCAGGCTGGTTTCAGTTTGCAGTGCTGATATGGTTCCTCGTAGCTGAGCTGACTTTAGTGGGAAGTATCCTTGTGTGCGTTTTGGAGTTCTAGGGTTGGTTTAGAGTCCTATTTTATGGGTATTTTGGGGTGGCTATGTGAGAGCTGCGATATGTTGCTGCTGCTACGCCGCCATCTTGGCTCCGCCCCCCTCCAATTAATTTTAATATGTTTCTGTGGTCCTTTATTAAGTGCAATTTTTGTTGCATTATGACCTGAAAAAGGCACATTTAATGTTTTTGCTTTTCTGCATTTAATTGTGACATTTTCATGTCTTAATATGTTGTCAATTTTCATGAGGATGACATGTACAGCTGAGGAAAAGGTATACTCCTTTCTATTCCCATTCATTTTCTCCAGAGCCCTATCATATCTAACTTACCTAAGATTCTATTCATCTCTTTGACTTCTTTCTTATTTATTTTATGGTGAGATTTGTCTAACTCTGAGAAGGGAAAGTTGAGGTCCCCCACTAGTCCAGTTTTACTGTTTATTTCCTTTTGTAATTAATTTAACTTTTCCTTTAAGAATTTGATGTTATGACATTTGGTACATACATGTTTAATATTGAAATTACTGCACTGACTATGGTCCCTTTTAGTAAGGCATAATTTTCCTGCTTATCCCTTTTAATTAGGCCTATTTTTGCTTTGTCTGAGATCATGATTGCTACTCCTGCCTTTTTTATTTCAGCTGAAGCATAATAGATTCTGCTCTAGTCTCTTACTTTAATTCTATGTATGACTCTCTTTTCCAAGTATGTTTTTTATAAACAACATATTGTTGGATTCTGGTTTCTAATCCATTCTGCTATCTGCTTCTGTTTTATGGGCAAGTTCATCCCATTCATATTCACAGTTATGATTGCTAAATGAATCTCACACTTTCACATTTTCTTCTGTTTTTCCTTCTCTCTCTTTTTATCTTGTTCCTCCTCTGAAGTCTTCTAACAACTGCCTTCTTTTATCTGCCCTCCTTTTTATCACCACCTCTTTTCCTTATCCCTTTTTCCTCCTACTTCTCTGTTAGATAAATTTCTATTACCAGAAGAGCATGTGTGTGTGTATACACACAAACACATATATTTCTCTTTAAAACATTTTAGATATGAGGTTCAAGCATCACCCCCCATTTTCCCCTTCACTATAAAAGTTCTTTCTCATATGCTTCTTTCGTATGAAATAATTTTCCACATTCTTCCTCTTTCTTCTCTCTTCTCCAAAGGTATCCATCCTTTTCACCTATCCATTTTTTTTTACATCATCCCAATATAGTTGACTCCCTCCTACATCCTCTTTTGATGTAGAATCTAACACTAATAACTTCTAACTTCTCTGATAAAGATGAAGTTCTTAGAAGTTACATGTATCATCTTCCCATATAGAAGGGTAAATAGTTTAACCTTATTGAGTGCTTTATGATTCCTCTTTCATGTTTAGCTTTTTATGCTTCTCTTTAGTCTTCTATTTGGAAGTCAAATTTTCTATTCATGTCTGGTCTTTTCATTAGGAATTCTTGAAAGTCCTCTATTTGATTAGATATCCCTTCTTTCCCTGGAAAGATTATACTCAGTTTTGCTCCATAGATTATTATTGGTTGTAATCTCAGCTCTTTTGACTTCTAAGCCCTCTGCTTTTTTTAACATGGTAGCTAAATCTTGTGTGATTCTGATTGTGACTCAATGGTATTTGAATTATTTATTTATGGATGATTGAAGCATTTTTTTTTTCCTTAGAGCTCTGGAATTTGGCTATACTATCCCTGGGATTTTTCATTTGGGGATCTCTTTCAAATGGTGATTGGTGAATTCTTTCAATTTCCATTTTACACTCTGGTTCTAGAGCAACTATCCTTGATAATTTCTTGAAATATGATGTCTGGGCTCTTTCTTTGATCATGGCTTTTAGGCTGTCCAATAATTCTTTTTTTGTGATCTATTTTCCAAGTCAGTTCTTTCCCTGTGAAATATTTTACATTTTTTCTATTGTGTTCATTCTTTTGAATTTGATTGTTTTTTGATGTCTCATGGAATTATTAGCTTCCACTTGCCCGATTCTAATTTTACAAAGAATTATTTTCTTTAGTAAACTTTTGTACTTCTTTTTCCATTTGATGAATTCTGATTTTAAGGTGTTATTTTCTTTAGTATTTTTTGTGCCTTTTCTACCAAGTTGCCAATTGTTGCTTTATAATTTTTTCCCTTTGCTTTCATTTCTTTACCTACTTTTTCTCCAGCCCTCTTAATTGAGTTTGAAAATAATTTTTTAGCTCTTCTGGGAATTCTTGTTGGGTTTGTGACCAGTTCATATCTTTTCTTTAAGACTTTGCAGCTATTTTGATTTCATTGTTTTCTTCCCGAGTTTATGCCTTGATCTTCCATGTCACCATAGTAACTTTTTATAATCAGGTTCTTATTTTGTTATTTGCTCATTTTCCACTCTATTTCTTGATTTTGAATTTTTATGTTAAAGTTAAGCCCTGTTATTGGTGTGGTGGGTATCAAGGGAATACTTTTTCAAGCTTCAGGCCTTTTCTGCACCACTGTTTTTGGAGCTAGCTCTGGGACTTTGGAAGTCTTCAGTGTTTCTAAGGCAGTGTGATATAGTGAGAGGTGTGGTCATGGCTCTCTTGGTCTGTACTCTGGTCTTTAACTAGGACAGGCCCCCAATCCCTTGGAATTAAAGGCAATACTGCTCCTTAGGGACCCTTATCCCTTGGGACCAGACTGAAAGTGCTCCTTACAGCCCTTGAAGTATGACCCAGAAGTGGGTATAGGTGGTGGAGGTTCCAAACAGTGTCTGGTCATGCACTGAGTACTAGCACAGGGGTCCACAGTAATTTCTTTCTGATCATTTGCTAGGTCCCCTTACTATCTCTGTCTTGAGAGCTGCCAAAGTTGCTGATACTTCTGTGGTCACTAACTGGTGTTGCCACTGGTGTTTCAGCCACATGGACTTTCGGGCAGCCTTCGCCAATGTATCACAGATCACTTGTTCTGATCTCCTAATTTGCCTTGGACTGAATATCTCATTTTGATGTCTTCTTGCCTCTTTCATCTAGAATTTGATTTAAGACATTATTTTAAACTTGTTTGGAGGGGAATATTGGGAGAGCTCAGCTAAGTGCTTTCTCTACTCTGCCATCATGGCTTTGCCTCTGGAGGTAAGTCTAATTTCCCATTTTTCATGAGCAATAATTTACACAATGAGACAGCTAGATAGTATATTGGAAAGACTGCTGGGCCTAGAGTCAGGAAGAATTCAGTTCAAATCCAGCCTCAAACATTGACTAGCTGTGTGACTTTGGGCAAGTCACTTGACCCTCTTTGCCTCAATTTCCTCATCTGTAAAATGAGTTGGAGGAGGACATGGCAAACCACTTCAGTATCTTTGCAAAAGAAAACCCCAAATGGGGACACAAGAATCAGACAGAATGGAAAAATGATTGAACAGCCCAAAGTAAATCACTTTACAACATTTAATGCATCACCTGAGCTTATATAGCAGGAAAGAACCAGGTATTATGCATTACAAGTGAGGAAGATCAAAGCTCAGGTTCCTCCTCTAACGTATCCTGACTGCAAGATGCTGGGGAGTCTCTCAAGTGATCTAGGCAACTCTCTCAGCTTATAAATTGTAGGGTAAGTGCCCACTTACACTGGTAGAGGGAGTTTCCTTAACAGGGACTCCGTATATGAACAGGACCAGTCCCTATACATTTAATTATCATCTTTATAAATTAGAGATAAGGGGAAGGACATGTAACAACCCCCCCCACCCTCCCTCCCCACATACTCCCTTTCCCCTGCTCCATACCCCTCCCAGCCCCAGTCTCAAAGCTAAGGTCAGATGATCAATCCTTAGTTACCTTTTTGCTGTGATAAACATGCTTAGAAAAAGCAACATAGATTATTCAGCACTACTTTAGAGAGATGAACATTATTTTCGGGAACAGACTTATTGCTCTGGCCAGGTTGTATTCCACTGGGAGCCAATTATTTTCCAGATCATGTCCTCTTCCTTTACTGCTATTAGTCCTCTACTGGTTTGGGGACACTTTTGTGGCTTCGACGATATTTTCTGCACTGTGGCATCCCACCACATCCATTTTTATCCCATTCAGAATAGAAATCTATACCTTCTTTAAGCCCTGAACATGATGAGACTGAATTTGGGAATATAATTAAACCAAACTGCACTTTCTATAAGCTGAGATTTTCTAATGGAGATGTTAGTTTTGACATTTTTATGTGGCTGTTAATGATACCTCGCCCCCTGGCAGGTCAAGGAGTCCCACTTAGCCCCAGGCTAGCTCCTGGAAGAAGGGGAGGGAGAGGTACTCAGTGCTCCCCTTCTGTTGGCTCCTGCCAAGAAGATATTCCCATCAGGCAGATGGGTAAGGACCAAGCTTAAAGTTAAAGGAGACTTCGAAGATGCTATAAGAAGTTTTCCTCATTCCCAAAAGACCTTCTGTGTGTTAGGAAAAGGAAAGAAGAAACCACAGGTTCTTTCAATGTAAGTCAGATCTGTTCCAACTGGAATGGCTTTAAAAAAAAATAACAATGTGAAGAACTTGAAATCAAGGGATTGTTCTCATCTTTGTCTTTTAATGACAATGTCTAGTAAAGTGTCTGATGTGTCCAATAAAGCAATCAATTAATAAACATTTATTAAGCACCTACTATGGGGGTTGTGAAGAAAGAGGGGAAAAGCACCTACTCTCAGGGAGCTCCCTGTGTAAGAGGAGAGATAATGTGGCGATTATATATGAGCAGGGTGAATTGGAACTAATCAACAGAAGGCAGGTACTGATAGGAAGGGGGGCTGAAAAAAGTTTCCAGTAGAAGATGGAATTTTAGCTGGGACTTGAAGGAAACCAGGAGGCAGAGATGAGGAGGGAGAATATTCCAGGTATGGGGGAGAAGTGAGGGGAAAGGGAATAATGTGCTAAGCAGGTTACAAATATATCATTTGATCCTCACAATAATCTTGAGGAATAGATACTATTATTTCTCCCATTTTACAGTTGAGGAAACTGAGGCAAACAGAGGCTATGACTTGCCCAGGGTCACACAGCTATTAAGTGTCTGAGGACAGATTTAAACTTAGATCTTTCTGACTTCAGGTCCAGCACTCTATCTACTGCACCACTAACTATCTCAGAAAGCCAGAAGAAAATGCCCAGAGTAAATTATAACTATACTTTATGCATATGTAAATTATAATTATTAATTTGTAGACACCCCAACTTCATCCAGAATTCATATTTATATGGAAACAGCTCTGGGGAAGGAGAAAGAGTTCTGGACTTGGAGTTAGGAAGGCTGAATTTGAATCCTGTCTCAGTCATTTACTAGCTATGTGAGGCTTAACTTCCCTAAGCCTCAGTTTCCTCATCTATAAATTGGGGAGAATGACACCTCTGTCACAGAGGGCCACATGAGACAACATATGCCAACTGCTTTGCAAACTTTAAATGTTTGCTGTTATTACTCTTGTTATTAGACATATGATTCTCTCCCACAAATTACTGTGTTGGAGATGATATTTGAAGTGGTGCCAATCACTCTGGTTTGGTGCAGAGGAGGTACTGAGCACAGAAAGAAAAGTGTACAAAGAGACTCATTCTGGCATTCTCCCATAGATTGAAGGTTTAACAGTTTTTTCAAAAGGTCTGGAAGTAACATCTAGAAAGTATGAAATCTTTTACAGAAAACGGAAGACGTTAGGGGTACAGTTGGTGTTTACATATATGCTGATGATTGGAGATAGGAAGAGAAAGGAGAATTTGTATAATGAACAGCTGCCTTGGCTTTCAGGACTATGGTTTGAGATCCAGTAATGATGGGCATGGGGCCAGTGATGTAATACATTTATTGAGGGCCATGAAGAATAGATCTGTCAAGAGTCTTGTTTATCTGATCAGGAAAGCTGACAACTGAAAATGGAGAAAACATTTCCTTCTCCAGCTCATTTTACAAATGAGGAAACTAAAGCAAACAGGTGATTTGCCAGGGCCACACAGTAGTAAGTGTCTGAAGCTAGACTTGAACTCAGATCTTCCTGACTCTTATCGTCTATGCTACCTAGCTGCCCTACATGGATACACCTTCTAAGCCAGATGGCATAGAAGGTAGCAGGTATGACATAGGAGGGAGAAAGGCATGTCCCTAGAGTAACTGAGGCTGGAGAAAGACACTAAAGACAAGAAAAAGGCCCTCCATCAGAGGAGATGATGACTGGCCAGAGGGAAATCATCCTCAGATGATTATACATTAATGTACATCATGGAATGAGTGATGAGACAAGAGAATTAGAGATGTCAGCAAAGAGAGGTGAATGTCACTTCACAGGTAGCCCTGAGAAGGGAAGATAGGAGTCATGGTTCAAATATGGCGGTGGAAGGTTATAGCTCTTTTAAAAGACTATATTACATAGTGGTGAAGAGGCCTTTTGACCTTTATGAGGCCATTACGTAGTACAATGAATAAGGGTACTGGACTCAGAAAGAAACAGACCTTAGTTCGAATTCCACCTCACTCGTTCTCTAGCACTGTGATCTTGTCACTTCGTCTTTAGGAGCCTTAGTTTCCTCATTTGTAAAATGGGGATAACAAGATCACCCTTTTCAGAATTGTGAGGATCAAATGAAATAGCGTAGCTGTAGTTAAGATCAGTCAACAAACATGTATTTAGTACCTCCTATGTGCTAGGCACTGTGTTCATTATTGGAGATACAAAGAAAAACAAAAAATCCCTGCTCTTAAGGACCTCACAATATAACGGGGTTTGGCAAGGCTTGTTATACCTTAATAAAGCGCTATATAAATGCTAGCTATTATTATTATTACCTATATGGAAATGTATGGATCAGAAGGTGACTGAGAAAATGGAGGCTGTATAACTATGGATATGATGGGTAATTGCAGAGTAAAAGGTGAGAGTGAGCTCTAAAAGCAAGAGACAGTGAATATATGGACAGATGGCTAGCATCACCCTATTCACCTTTCTCTGTTCTCACTCTTGCTTGACAATATTCTCCTTAATACATGGTGTGCAGCATAGGACACACCACTCTAGATGGGCCCTGATGCCTGAAAAACACAGTGGGACTATTCTGGTAATCCTTATTTGGTAGTCTGTATTTCTGTTAGTGACATCTATTCATCAATGCATCTGCTTTTTTTCTCCCAAATATTTCACCACCATTTGCTCATACTAGACTTCTAGTCAACTAAAAGCCTTAGGTCTTTTCCTTCTTTATTTAAAGAATATTTTTATTTTACTTTTTTCTCAATTACACATAAAAACAATGAACATTTTAAAAATAATTTTTGAGTTCCCAATTCCCTGATATCCTCTCCTCCCCTGCTCCTTAGGAAGGGAAGCACTTTTGACATATGTTATACATATGCAGTCATGCAAAACACATTTTCATGTTAGCCATGTTGCACAAGAAAACACAGAACAAAAAAATAAAGAAAGTGTCTTTCCAGGTTTTTCTGAAACCATTCCTCTTTTCATTTCTTACAGCACAATAATCTTCCATCACAATCATATGCCACAACTTGCTCAGCCATTTCCAAATTGATAGACATCCCTTCAATTTCCAATTCCCTGTCATCACAAAAAAAGAGCTGCTAAGAATAATTTTGTATGTATAGGATCTTTGCCTTTTTCTTTGATCTCTTTGGGGTACAGACCCTAGGTCTCCTTCATATGAAGGACAGTCTTTTCTGAAACCCTCCTCCCTATCTTGTTCTTCTGTAAGTATGTTTATAACCTAAGTAAAAGTCTTTACATTTTTCCCACAATGACATTTCATCCTCTTAGTTCCAGTCCATTGTTATAACCTGTCAAGGTACAGTATTGTCGAATCATTGTTACCATTGACATTCACTGGAAGCCAGGAGGGCCCAAAATACAGTCGTTATGTGGCACTTGGGCAGGGACCTATTGTGCTCTAGTCTATGAGCTTCAGAGTGAACTGGGGTGAAGGTTTTGGAAAGAAAAAGATGAAAGAGAAAGAGAGAAAGAAAGAAAGAAAGAAAGAAAGAAAGAAAGAAAGAAAGGATGGAAGGAAGAAGGAAAGAAAGAAAGAAAGAAAAAAGAAGGAAAGAAAGAAAGAAAGAAAGAAAGAAAAAAGAAAGAAAGAAAGAAAAAAAGAAAGAAGGGAAGAAGGGAAGTAAAGGAAGGGAAGGGAAGGGAAGGAAGAAAGGAAGGAAGGAAGGAAGGAAGGAAGGAAGGAAGAAATCTAGCCAGTACACCCCAAATTAAGTGGGCAGCTTCTGGCCATCAAAATTTACCTTCCTTTGGAGATGAGAAGGAGTAGGAGACAGAGAGGGAGAGGAGGAGGATGAGTTGAACTACCCAACTAACTGAGTCCCCATTCAGGCAGCTTGGTCTACTCACAGGTTGTGTTTGTCCTTCATTTTTGAAGAGGACCATGACATCAGGGAAATGACTTGACTTGCAGTTGACTTTGATTTGAGTGAGTCAATGGCAACTGTTTCTCTTTGGAACAGCAACCCTGAGGGTGTTCCCTTCCAACTTGATTTTTTTTTTCTTTTTTCTAATTAAAGGGGCCATCCCTTGACTCACTTCTTAAAGAGGTGAATGAGCATGACCTCACTCTAAGTGAGGACTTTGAAAGGCCTTAGCCTAAAAGAGCCAGGGTCTCCTATTGCATCCTGGGCCATTTCCAGCCATCCTGAGAATATCAGGTCACTGGACCCAGTTGGCTCTGGAGGAAAAAGTGAGGCTAGTAACCTTGCACAGCCCTCCCTCACTCAAATCAAAGTCAACTGATGCCATGATCCTCTTCGAAAACGAAGGACAAATACACAACAATTGTCCAATCAATTCTATTCCCTAGTGCATTAGATATCCCTCCCAATTTTACATCACCTAGATCAGATAAAAATGCATAATGATGTGGACAGAAAGTCAAGAGAGACCAGAGTAGCTTCTAGGTCCAACTCTGCCATTATCTGGCTATATACTTTGGGGAAAATTGGGTTACTTCACTGGGTCTCTTCACTTGCAAAATGTAAAACAAATATAAAATAAAATGTAATATGAATAATCTCAAATGTCTCTTCTAGTTTTAAAGTTATTTTGCTCTATATCCTTATTCAAGCCTTGATAGAAAACGCCACTGGAGAGGGTCAAGGACTGTGGTCCAATTTGGCACTCACTGACATTCTTAGAGTATGATTATTCAACTTGCTTCTCCCAGAAGAGTTTCACGTGGCCTACCTTCCAAGAAAGTAGAAGCTGGAAATCCAATATAAGGTATAACAAGGTAACCTGAGCAATTTTGGAAACTAAGACAAGCAGGAAATGACTTCCCTCCCCCCACTCCAGACCAAGCGGTAGGAAAGGGCCAGGGGAAGCAGGAACCTTATTTGGTGTGTGGTCAAGGCAGGGGCAGGGACAGGGGAAGGGATATCATTGGATAGTATTAAAGAAGTACATGTGCCCTCAATACTCTCTAAATTTCAGTGTCCTGGAACAATGTATGAATAAATGAACATTTATTATGCATTTACAATGTGCCATGTACTGGGGATATAAATAACAAAGTGGAAGTTCTTGGCCTCAAGGACCTTACATTCTAATAGGGGGAGACAAGGCATAAAGGGGAGCTAGAATTGGAAAGCAGTGAGGGCTTTTGGTGAGGAGCAAGTAAAGGTGGCACAGCTTGGACATGGCCAGAAAATAGCATGGTACCTGGGACTGGGCAAGAAAAGCTAAGAGCAGGGCAACAAGGTGGTGCAGTGAATAGAGTATGGGCCCTGGAGTCAAGAGGGCTTGAGTTTGGATCCAGCCTCAGACACTTAACACTTACTAGCCGTGTGACCTTGGGCAAGTCACTTAGACTCAATTGTCCTGCCTTCCCACTCCAAAAAAAAAAAAAAAGGAAGAAAGAAAATCTGAGAGCTTGCTGATCAATGTCCAAGGTCTTAGGGGCAGAGTCTAAGTTCTGGTGAGAGGAGGAGGAGGAGGAAGAGGAGGAGGCCTAGGCAGTGGCCTCAGTAACTCTACTTTAGTTCCTGCTCTGGGTAGATCTCATTTGTTATTTGAATTTCATAGAATCACAGAATTTTTAGAACTGCTAGGAACTTTAGCAACCATCTAGTCCAACCCATACATGAAAAGGAATGTTTACCAAAACATGTCAAGAAAGGTGGTCATTCAGCCTTCTGCCCAAAGACCTTCAAAGAAGGAGAGCCTGCCTACTGAGATTCCATCTTGTATCCTTGGGTTCTTGTGTGTTTGGGTCTCATGTGCTGGTCTTATGTATTTGTGTCTTATTTGCTTCTGCCTGCTAAATTACGTGTGTCTCCTGTCCCAGTGTCTATGCCCATTCCCCAGGAAAGAGCAGATAGATGAATATCCTGTGGAAAAAAGGGAGAGATTGGGAGTGTTAGAGTCTAGTCTCTGGTCTGCCACTATCTCCCAGCTGGCCTTAGGCAAGCCGGCTCCCCTTATCTGGAGGTTTTATCATTCTTTTTATTATCTGGAATGGGAGCATATTGGGCCAGATGACCCCTAAGGTCCTCTATAACTCTAACAGATTATGCATTTATGAGTCAACCTGCTCCATTCTTCCACAGGCCACGTGTAAATTGCCAGCATTAAGTCCTGGCTGAGTGCCACCTAGTTAGCAATCTTTCCACTTAAGCACCATGCTTCTGGCTAAATTATAACTAGCATGTAAGCCCCTGGTCATAGACACGATTGTGAAAATTTTTACTGTGTTCTGAATTTGTTCCAAAAATGTACAAAACACAAAATTAACAGTTCATCTCAATCAAGCAAGGAGTCTTTATAGAACACTTACTCTGGGCTAGGCACTCTACTATTTTAAATAGAATGTAAGCCCTTTGATGACAGGGATGCTTTTCTGGTTTTCTTTTTTCTTGCTATGCTCAGCACCTACCACAGTGCCTGATACACAGGAGTACTTAATAATTGTTCGTTGGATTGGATTGGATCCTTAGGTGCTGTGGTAGCATCATAGTTGGAATAGGCATCTATTAGATGGAACTTAGAAATGACATGTGGGTAGCACTTATCCAAATAAACACTTCCTGGATATAATGGATGAATAATAGTAGTGCTGGTGACTACAAAAATATCAAACAAAAAAAAAACCCAACCCCAGCCAAAACAAACAAAGTAAGTGATGACCAACAAAACTAAATTGGCCAAGTTACTTTGCAACTGGGCATAACTTTCCAAAGTTAAGACTGACCCTCCCTCCCCTCCCCCTTTTTTAGCACTCTTGCTTTCCTCTCTTTTTGCTGACTATGTTGTTTTAAACCTGGAAACACAAGCCTTCATTAGCCTCCAGCTAACATAAGGAATGTCAGCTCCATTTTACTTTGCCAGCAGCAGTGAAAAATAATGTATGATATTTTTTAAAAAATTAAATTACCATCTTCTTTCTTACATCACAATTGACATCCAGTAGGCAAGTCTGCAAGAAATGTCTCTAACTGGAAAGAAAACACCAGCAAAGCAAGGAGGGAAGGTTCTGCCATTAGTTGTCATTAGGAAGGATGGTTACTTTGGGATTGTAAACAGGGAGAGACGTTGCCATGGAAACAAGGGCAATTGTCCCATGGAAACAGCAGGGCTTTTGAAGTGGCATCATTGGTGTCTAGCAAGAAATTTAATGGTACATTGACTGTTAACCATTTCCTAATCCAGAAGAAGCTCCAGGAAGTCTAGGTGAAAGTATTCATTATATTGAAATAGCCATTTATAGTGACTCATCAGACTCCTTAAGTCAGAAAAGAACAATACAAATTAATTTAGGAGGACTTAAGGGCAACAGGTATCCTTTAGTTTATAGTTACAAAAAAGTTGGTTATACTTCTTTAGTGTGTCTCTTCCTCATGGACTTGCCCACTATGAAATTAGAAATCTGTTCTTGAGAAGACAAGGCAGTCAGATGGCTCAGTGGCTAGAGCTTGGGACCTGGAGTCAGGAAGACCTAGTTAAAATTCTACCTCTCATTGTCTGTGTGACCCAGGACAAGTTACTCTCTAAGCTTCGGCTTCTTCATCTGTAAAATGAGAATGATGATAACGCTTTACCTCACAAGGTTATGATGATCAAGTGAGTTAAACTATAGTTAATGAGTGCTTTGTAAACCTTAAAGCACTAGGTAAATGGTAGCTATTATTAAGACTGAATTGAAGACTTTTTGGTGGGGAAATGTTTTAAGAGCCTAACCATTCCCATAGTGTGCTGAGCATTATAGTTTTCTTTGAGCTTGCCCATGGTCACATGATTAATAAATGTCAAGAGGGAGATCTTCTTGACCCCAAGGTTGACACTTTATACGTTATAGAATTGTTGGGAGATCCAGATAAAATAATACCTACAAAGTTTTGCAATGCAAATTGTTGTTAAAAGCCCAGTTATTATCATCCCTCTCTTTCATCATTTAACACTTTGTACAATATATCCCAATCTGAAAATTCCTTAAGTCAAGGACTCGAATTAGGCAAAGCTATTGCAAGAAGAGAAAAGCAATTTAACCTTTCTCCTAGTACTCTAGTGCTTCCTTACTATATCAGTTCTTTAAGTTTGAAATTTTATGAAGATATTCATGTTTAGCCTACTTTGGGCTACTCTTCTTCCAAATCACAGTCACAAGTTGGTTCTCATAGGAAAAGACTACCCCAGGTTCAAGGTACTCTGTGGCTCCACATTCCTAAAACTAGTTCACAAGCCCCTCTGGCTTACTGTTACCCAAGTTACCGAGGGTCCACAGTTAGATAAAAGCAAAGTTATTTATTAGAATAGCATAATAATAAAATATATTCTCCATAAACTGGGGTTGGTACACACAGTACCGCTGGGAGGAGTAGACACATACACAGAGGAATTCACAAAAAAGAATATAGATTGTAGATGTTTTTATACTGTTTCTATTGAATTGGGTCCTCTGCTGCTAGATTCTGGTCCTCTGCTGGGCACTGCTTGGCTATAGTTTCTTCCAAGTCTAGCTGCCAGCTCAACTGAAGTCAAACCAGAACTCCTACCTTGGACCAGCAGGAGTCTTAGTTCTGGGGCCTAGCATCCCTCAAGCAGGATTCTAATTTTAGACATCACATTCTCTCTCCTATCTCTCACTATTAACTTAATTCAACTTGACTCCCCAGAGTGGCCCTCTGCTAGATGTTCCCACAGATTTCTGGTGCAAGATGCTGTTGCCAGTGGTTGAGTAGAGGAAGGAGAAATCCCTTTCCTGCCTTACTGCCCTCTCCAAGATGCAGGAGGGAAAGGATGAAGAAGGGGGTTGCTATTATTAAGCCCATTTTCAAATGAAGAAACAAAAGGTCAGATAGGCCAAGTAATTTGCTCAAACAAATATGGCTAGAAAAGATGGGGCGGGTTTTAAATTCAGGTTTTCCCGATTCCAAGTTGAGGAATGTCTTTCCACTACACCACATTGGACTCGCCAGAGAATTACCGTTGCTGCTCAGTCATTTCAGTTGTCTCTGACTCTTCATGACCCTATTTGGGGTTTTCTTGGCAGACACTGGGGTGGTTTGCCATTTCCTTCTCATTTCGCAGATGAGGAAACTGATTCAAACAGAGTTAAGTGACTTGCCCAGGGTCACACAGCCAGTAAGTGTCTCAGGAAGATGAATCTTCTTGACTTCAGGCTGGGTACTCCATGCACTGTGGCGCCACCTAATTGCCTGATGATCATTAGTCATGAAGCGCTACAGTTTTGAGAGGAACTACTTTTATAAATTTTATTTTCTTGCTTTCTCATTCTCAGAATTAACACAAGGTACATGGTTATATCAAATAATTACCAGGTAGGTAGGCATGTGTAGAGACAGTGTGGTGGAGCAGAGACCATGTTGGACTCTCCCACCATAGCTGGCTCTCTGAACAACTAGAGAGTTGGTTAGCTTGCCAATGCCTTGAAATTCAATAAGGTTGATTGAGGAATTTATTGTTAGGTTCTTTAATCAATTACTTTACACTTGATTGCCTGGCTATTTGGGAAAACTCCTTAATATCTTGTTACACTTTATAAAGGGTGCTAACATAATGTAAGACTTCAAGCCATGCATCAGTCACTGAGTATGCTCAAATGTGTTTCAGTAGGGGCAAAACTGGCTCCATTGTTTCAAAATCACACCAGGTGGCACTTTAGCCCCTGATGGGAATTCTAATTAGCATCTCAAAACCTGAAAAGGTCCTACTTTCCTACCTGAAAAGGTGTCATCTTTCTTACACATGCCTGAATTCCTTGGCTGACATCATTAGAGTCTATCCCCGGGTGACCTACTAAGCTAGAGCAAGGAGCTCCATTAATAGATAGTGCTGACTCATACTTCCACCTCTATCACCCATTTAGAAATGGCAGCTCTAGCTTTTTACCAGTGTGTTTGTCTCCTATTTGTCAGATTCCATGGCTTTCAGACAATGTCCCCATCCTTCTTTCAGATTTCATATACTGATTATGGCAAGATGTTATCTCTCACATCTATGTTCTACGTATGGCCTCCCCTTATCACATGTTGTGAAGGGTAGAGGATACAGAGTAAAAGAATACATAGAACATACTTAAATACACTTTGTGACTTTGTGTATCTCCAGCAAACAGCTATGGTCATCAAGCTTCTGTCATGTGAGAACTATATTCTGCCCTTAGTCACAAAACAGTATGTATGCTCATAAGTCTATAACATCTGGGGCTGTGGTTCAATCCAACTCTTCCCCTGACTCTGAGAAGATCAGTTTTTTGTTGTTTACTCTAATTATTCAGTGACCAGCATGCATCAACATAGTCATTTATTTCTTCATTAGGCAGAGGCTGGCCCTATGCAGTCACTTTTCATCCTCATGTTCACCTCTAGGTCTTAAAATCCTTGATTTTACTTGGTTAAAGGATACATTCAGGTCACATATCCTCCTCTCTCAGTTTGGTTGCAAGGGGATTTTCTTGTTATTGTGATCTGCAACTTTTCATGGAATGCTTCTTAACACCAGTTCCATTATGAACCTACTCAACATCTGCTTCTGTATACTACAGTTTCCCTTCCTCCTTACCATCCTGATATCTTTCTCCTATAAATTATGGATGAACCATGCAAAACACAAATAATTTTGCATAGAATTTTCAACTTTTCTTTGTGGCTTACATCATGTTGACTGCTTTTATCCAAATGTAATCACTGGTCAACCTATTTGTGTATCTATGTATCTATCTGTCTATCATCTATCTATCTATCTATCTATCTATCTATCTATCTATCTATCTATCTATCTATCCATCAGTTACTCTGTATTCACATACATTATCTCACTTGAGCTGTAGATAGAAGGAAAATGTAGGTAGGTCTTAGAGGTATTATTATCTCTATTTTTAAGGTGAGGAAGCAGATTCTGAGAGCTCAGTCAATTTTCCCATGATCACAAACTGAGTTTCAGAAGTGGTATTCAAACCCTGGTCTTCCTGCGACCAAATCCAACATGGTCTCTGCTCCACCACACTGTCTCTACACATGCCTACCTACCTGGTAATTATTTGATATAACCATGTACCTTGTGTTAATTCTGAGAATGAGAATAGCAAGAATATAAAATCTATAAAAGTAGTTCCTCTCAAAACCGTAGTGCTCCATGACTATCATCAGGTAACTAGATGATGAAGTGGATAGAGTGTTGAATCTGAAGTCAGGAAGACTCATCTTCCTGAGTTCAAATTTGGCCTCAGACACTTACTAGCTGTGTGACCCTGGGGAAGTCACTCAACTCTGTTTGAATCAGTTTCCTCATCTGTGAAATGAGAAGGAAATGGCAAACCACTCCAGTGTCTGCCAAGAAAACCCCAAATGGTGTCACGGAGAGTCAGCAGTTCTCTAGAGGGGGCAAAGTGGTGTAGTGGAAAGACACGCCTCAGCTGGGAATCAGAAAATTCCTGCCTCACCTCATTACCTGCCTCACCTTTTCCAGTTATGTTAATTTAAGCAAATTATTTGACTTACATGATCTTTAGTTTCTTCATCTAGAAAATGGAAATAAAAACATCTCCCTCACAGGGTTGTAATGCTCAAATGAGAAGTAGCTTGGAAAAATGGAAGGAGAGGTTTTCTTGGAACCTGAAGGACAGGGCTTTCTGAACCACCTCTGATACTGGCTGTGAGACCCTGGGTGAGTCACTAACCTCTCAGTGTTCCAAACAGTTCCAAGGTTATGAATAGCAGGAAAGCTGCTGATTTGTATTGCTGGAGTGAGTTTCCTTACCAAGAGTTACCTGTGCCATGGAAACAATAGGCCTTTGCAGACCTTATAATATTACATTAAGTGTTAGCTATTGTTACTGGCTACCTGAAGCCTTTCTGGATCTCTCAGCTGATAGTGCCATTCTCCAAAGCTCTTCCAACCCCCCATTACCTTGCATATACAATTTATTCTACATTTGTCATTATTGTTGACTCATTTCAGTCATGTCTGACTCTGTGACCCCATTTGGGGTTTTCTTGGCAAAGATATTGGAGTATCTTGCCTTTGCCTTCTCCAGATCATTTTACAGATGAGGAAACTGAGGCAAACAGGGTTAAGTGACTTGCCCAGGGTCACATAGCCAGTATCTGAGGCCAGATTTGAACTCACAAGAGGAGTCTTCCTGATTCCAAGCCCAGTGCTCTATGTGCTATGGCACCATCTCTCCCATGAAATAGTCTTTGAAGGAGGGTTTGTTTCATTTCTGCCTTGTCACACCCAATGCTTAGTACAGTGCCTGCCATAAAGTAAGTGCTTAAAAATTCCTGTTGATTGACAGATTATTATTATAAATGTCCTAACGTGTAATTTCCAGAAAATCTACAGGTGCCTGATGAGCAAACGCTTCGATGAAGATAGCACAGGTCATTTTTACATCTATGGCAAGGGCCACCACAGGAAGCATTGCTCCACACTGAGAAGTTGAAATATAGAGAATCAATGCTCCTAGATGTTGTTCTTACTTGCCCTTGGTTCTTGAGGAGGATCAATGACAGTATTGTAGAGATGATTCAAGTATTGTGACTTTGCAGACGATGTTAAATGACCCTTGAGGTGACAGTTAATGCATCTTGATCATAGGAGTCTCTCTCCTTTTAAATGAAGTGATTGAGAGGCCTGTGCTCGCTTCATTACAGACACATAAGTCACAGGGGTTCATCATAAATTATAGGTGTTTAGAATCTGGCTGGTGGCTCCTACAGAGACCTTTCTCAAGAGCATCTCATGTACAGCCCTAGCTTTTTTCTGGCCCTGGACAAAAGGTGTCAGCTGTTAGCCTTCCACATGGAAATGCTCCGTCCTCTCCCAATTTCCCCATGAACCTTTGAAGGCAGAGTAGATTAGTTTTAACTTGAATTTGATAACCTTTGCTATGGGAGTCATTTGTTATAGGGGTTATCTATACTCTTCTCACATTTCAGTATCAATTTACTAAATGTTACTTGCTGAAAGCAATACCACATCTCATTAACTTATTATTGGTGAGTAATCCACTTATCCATGGGATCAGGTTGGTTATCAGGCTGTACTTGATAGTATTATTAATTTATATGAACATATCAATAATTCAAAATAATTCTATTATTGAAATGTTATATATTATGTATTTACATCATTAGTATTGTTCTTAATTGTCATTCAATCATTTAATAAGAATTTTTAAGGCACCTACCATACCCCAACTTCTTCCAAGATTCACCTCCTACCGTCTGCAGTGTTTCTGCAAGTGTTCTCTTTTCTGTGAGATTACCTCCTGCTTGCACAGGGCATAAATATTTGCATGTTCTCTCCCTGTCCCCGTTAGAATGTGAGCTCTCTGAGGGCAGGGACCCTGTTTTTGCCTTTCTTTGTATTGGGCAGCTTAACAGAGTGCCTGGAGCAGAGGAATCACTTAATAAATGCTTGTTGATTGACTACCAAATGCCAGGCACCTGACCATGTACTGTAGATACAGAGATAAAAAGGAAACAATTGCTGCTCTCAAGGAAAGTACATGCTGCTGTTCTTCCGTCATTTCCAACTCTCCACGACCCCATCTGGGGTTTTCCTGGCAAATATCCCAGAGTGGTTTGCCATTTCCTTCTCCAGCCCATTTTACAGATGAGGAAACTGAGGCAAACAGGGGTAAGTGACTTTCCCAGGGTCACACAGCTAGTAAGTGTCTGAGGCTGGATTTGCACTCAGGAAGATGAGTCTTCCTGACTGTATGCACTATGGCGCCACCTTGCTCCCCCTCTCATGGTACATGCTGCTAATAAGTAAAGAAAATACATATAAACAGATATATAATGAACAGTCAGTCTCTCAATGAATAACCTCTTCTACACCAAGCACAGTGCTAGGTAATGGAGAGATAGGCAAAAACGAAACAGGTCCTGACCTCATGACTTTACATTCTACTGGTAGAAACAACATGAGAATATATAAGGATATATGTAAAACTATATACAAAGTAAATACATAAGGAAGGAAACAAGCATTTATTTAAGCCTATGATATGCCAGACTCTGTACAAGTATCATCTTACTTGGTTCTCACAACAAACCTGGGAGATAGGTGCTGTTATAATCTTCATTTTATTTTTACTTGAGGTAACTGAGGCAGATAGACAAGTGACTTACCCAGGGTCACACAGCCAGTAAATGTCTGAAGCTGGGTTTGAACTTGGATCTTCCCGACTCCAAGTTCAGGTCTTATCCATGGCAGCACCTAGGTGCCTCTGCATCTAAGGGAAATACAAGGTAATTTTGGAGTAGGGGAGGCACTAACAGCTCTAGGTGAGCGGGACAGTCTAGGTATGATAGAATTTAATTATAACAGCTGACATTTACAAAGCGCTTTAAGGTTTGCAAAAACACTTTACATAAATTATCTGACTTGGTCTTGATTAAAGCCTGTTTGCTAACCAGGACAAGGTCATGAGTTTGATCCTTGCAGTCAATTAGCAATTCTTTGGATGAAAAATCTCTAGAGAAAGACTCAGCATAAACCCATCTTTCCTACTGATCAAAGGATGGTAGCCTTTGGCTTTAGGGCTTCTCCGAGCTGACTCCCCTTCTTCTACTCATCAAGAAACTGAGGCCAAAATAAGACTCCTAAGGAGGAACAGAGCCACAGCAAGAATCCTTTTCCTGTCTCACAATCCTGTGGGTTTTTCCACTACAGCAAGCTCCGCTTCCTGAGAGGACAACAGCTGTATTGTGCTCCGAAGTTTACAAAGCACTCTCTGTGCAGTGTCCCACTTAGAACTCCCAAGGGCACTGGCTTCTATGGTTATTTACCCCCTTCCACAAATGAGACTCAGAGAGTTCTAATGACTTACCTAAAATTATAGTAGAGATCAGTAGTAGAATTCAAAGCAAGGCTTAAACTGACCCCAAGTGTGGTACTTTATCTCTTCTGCCAAATTATTTTTACTACTACTACTGCTACTACTACTACTACTACTACTACTACTACTACTACTGATACTCATACCACCACCATCACCACCACCACTACTACTACTACTTCTACTGCTGCTGCTGGCATTTATATAGCACCTTAAGGTTTGTAAACCCCTTTACAAATACTACTTCATTCAATCCTCACAACAAGCCTGCAACTAGGTACTGTTATAATCCCCATTTTACAGATTAAGAAACTGAGACAGACAAATTAAGTTACTTGCCCAGGGTCACACAGCTATTAGGTGTCTGAGGTCAAATTTGAACTCAAGTCTTCCTGACTCCAAGTCCAATGCTATATTCACTGAATCACTTATCCAGGACTGGACCTGGATTTCACTGGCAATGGGAACTCCTGGATTAGGAATCTCCCTTGAACAATGCAGGTCAGCATATTTTCTGTAATTTATAGTCTTAGAGAGTTGCCTGGTGCATTGAGAGATTAAGTGAGGTAGCCAAAGTCATACAGAAAGTATCTGAGGCTAGATTTGAACTCAAGTCTTTCTGACTCCAAGTCCAATATTATATCCATCAACCCACCTAGCTGCTTCTGCAATAAGAGTTCAAAATGCTTATCCCACTGAGGATGATGGCTAACATCCCTTTAGAGTAGGAAGATTTCTTCTTTGGAGACTTCACCAGGCTCTTCTTTCTTCCTTTTCTCTTTGGTGTTTTGCAATTCCTTCATAAGTAAATCCATTTAGAAAACTTATTCCCCATTTTAATGTCCACCATGCTGCCCGGCATTAGACGATCCATCCATGCAGAAGATGGAACACTGATGCATTATCAACTGGGATTTCATGGAAACATCCCAATGTTTCTTAGCAAGTTAGAGGTGGTTCAAAAAACAAAGGCACAGTGGAATGAAGAAAAATGAGCATGAAACAACAGGTCAATTTAATCCAGTGAAACAAGAACAAGCTCCATTGTTTTTTTTTTTTCTAAGAATGTAAGTTTAGGAGACTTTCCTAGAAAAACAAGAATGATCTCAGGCTAACAAGATTTGGGGAAGCTAAAGGAAAATTGTTATGTAAGATGTCTAGACCTATTAAATGAACTCTAGCTCTGCTTACATACAATATGAACTAGGAGCCCATTTGAGCATGGCTCAGTGTTGTAGTACCTTTCCTTTTACCATTATCTCAGTTATTCTATATTTATCTTGTTTGTGCATTGTAGACAAGTTGTCTCCCCCCATTAGACTGTGAGCTCGTTGGAAGCTGTCTTTTGTCTTTCTTTGTAGCCCTAGCTTTTAATACTCTGCCTGGAATATGGTTGGGTCTTAATAAATGTTTATCGGCTAATTGACTTAGTTGTATTCATGATGTCACCTACCACTAATCACAATAGAAAATGATCTGTCTCCAATCCTGAGGGGATGGAGCATCACGGAGGACTCTCAACTGCATCCTTTTTTTGTGTGTGTTAAACACCTTCGAATGGGTGAGATTTGGTTGAAATTCTGCATATAAATAAATCTATAGGGCGAGATTATTGGATTAGGACTATGCAATGTGAGTAGATGATACATGACTTTGGATTCAGGAAGACCCACCTCTGACAAATATAGATGTGTGGCTCTGGGCAGGTCACTTAAGCTCTCTATGGCTCAGTCACTTCCTTTGTCAAATGGGCATGATACCTATAGTACCTGCTTCATGGGGTTGTTGCAAATTTTAAGTCACTGTTTAAATGCCAGTCACTATTACCACTATGCCCCTGCTGCCCATGCCACCAGTGGTACCATTGCTGCTGTGGAGTGGTATTTTAACTCGATAATAGTGAGAGAGAGAAAGAGCGAGACAGAGAGAGAGAGAGAGAGAGAGAAAATCATTTATACCAGAGGAAGAAAATGATCAAGTAACTCATTTAACAGACTCAATTGAAGTACCTGAACAAGAAAAGATCCATGTTAACTGTTTTTCTGGTATTTGAAGTATGGCCACAGGCATGAACTCACTCTGCTTGGCTCTGGAGGGTAGAACCAGAAGCAATACTGGGCAATCACAGAGGCAAATTCAAGTTTGATCTAAGGGTGGTGGGCGTCTAGTGCATGCACAGACCCCATCAGCTGATGCAGCTTATGTGGAAGATGCAAGGTTGTTTGCTTCTAGGAGCATCTTAATGACATATGAAGAAAGTGCCTTGAGGGGGGGGATACACTGGGATGGCTGTTTTGGGGCGGTGGGTGGGGGAAAGATGGGGAGAAAATTTGTAACTCAAAATTTCATGGAAATGAATGATGTAAACTAAAATAAAAAATAGAAAATTAAAAAAAAAAAAAGAAAGAAAGTGCCTTGGAAAGTCACTGGGCACATATAGACTTTCTGCACCTGGCTTTGGTTGGCTAACCATGTGGTGACAGACAGGCTTTCTGACTGGCTTCAGATAAGAAGTGGCTAAATGGAACAAGGGAGTTTAAGTCACAAGCCCCTAAGCAATAGTGGGAACAAAGCTGGTAGCAGTAGGTTTAAAGACCCCAAGTCCTTACCCCTGGCTGTAGTGTGTCACAGCCATTCCAAAGGGCTAAGGAGAGTTGATTGTTAAATTTTCAATGTGAGCATTTATATCTTGAAAATCAACAAATGCTAAAAATCGGGGCTTGACTTTTTTAAAGTTGGTTTTAAATGATGGAGAAAATGTTAATAATGAAGATTAATCTTAAAAATGTGCCATATGGACACTTTGTTCTGGAGACCCAGTTATTAAACATATACCAGCAGACCCCTGCCTAAGGGGGTGATATAACCTGTCTGGCTCAGGAAGAGGAGCCAGAACAGACACATTGCCTAAAGAAAATCTCCCTGCTAAGTATCCTCAAAGTGAAACAAGGTGGATTGAAGCACAGCAGGTTGTCTTTCACTGGAATCTTTGAGGGAAGACTGGGGGACCACCTGTCAGGAAGGCTACAGAGAAAATTCCTACTTAACTTGGTGTTCGATTAGCTGGTCTCCGAGGCCCTTTCTCACTGTTATGCAATTCTGTGAATACGTTTCACCAGTCGTCAAGATGGCATCATCATTGCCTTTAATACCTTTCAGCTGTGTCAAGTTTCTCGTAATGATTGCCATTGAGTACCACGTTTCCTCAAGAGGAATTATGATTGATTAATGAAAACCAAGTCAATTATTTTCCTCTTCAAGTTATGAAAATTAATTTAAGATGATGGAGCTTTGGACAACAATCATGTTTCCAAGCCAAAACTTATAATTGGAGATGCAGGAATTCTCAAGAATTGTAATTGATTCTGAAAAAAAAAAACAACCCAAGATTTATTGTTTTGAATTCCTTATTAGCATTATAATAGTTTTAATTACATTAATAACGTGGTGTGCCAGAAAGAACAGGCCTAGGAGTAGGGGATGTGGGATACAAGCCCAGTTCTATTATTAACAGTCTATGTGATCTTGGACCAATTTTGCTTTACCTTTCTGGGGTCTCAGAGTGGGTTTGGACTCAAAATATCCTGGGTTTGAATCTTAATTCTACTACTTATTAGATGCATTACTTTGGGTGAGTTACAGAGATCACCATCGATTTAGTGCTCAAAGACTAGAGGTTTTCTAGACCAACTTCCTCATTTTAATGAAGAAATAGAGGCTTAGAAAGTAACTTATTCAGCATCATGTGACTAGTGAGCAGCAAAGCTAGGATTTTAAGCCTGGTTGTCTGACTGTAAATCCATCATTGTCTTGGTTTCCTAGGCCTTTCCAGAATCCTATGAAGGGTAGGGATAGATGATATAAGGGGATTGGGGGCTCTCAAATTCCATGACATTATACAACTTAATTTTTTAAAAATAAAAACCACTTTTCATTTTTTCTTGTGTTTTGTTGGAAATAATAAATGCCAGGCTAGGATTAATACACCAAGTTCTCAACAAATGACTGCAAGCAGAGAGATGGTATTTGTTAAGTTGTCAAAATGAAAGAGTGACTTCTAGGGGAAAAAAAGGATTAAAATGCAATTGAGTTTGAAATAAGCTGCCTAGGTCTAACCAGTTCCATCCAGAGCAAAAATCCCAAGATTCTTTCCTTAGGATGCAAATTAAGATTTTTGTTAATGATGGGTGGCCCAGGGTTAGCTGAGTGATTAATGATTTGCATTACTCAAAGGTAAGCTCTTGGTTCATTAGAGTTCTAGATCCCTCAATACCCACCAAGTGGCTCAAAGGTTGTTCCTTCTGGGAGAAAGAGTGATCCTCAAGAACCCACCCCAAACCAGGAGCTTGACCTAAGGGTCAGCAAGTACTATTCCTTCTCTGCAGAAAGCAAGGTCATATCTTAAATAGTTTTCTCCTTAAGGGATTCATGAGGGTAAGGTCACTGTAACCAACTCCAAATATGATAATAGGTTAATGAACTGCAAAGATAAAAATATTTAGCAAGCAGTAGGGAGAAATTTCAAAGATATTACATAATGTAAAACACCCATCTCAAAGTCAATAGAGAGTCAGAAATGATAGTACCTTAAATTTAGAGTTGGAGAAACTCTAAGGGTTATATAGTCTAAAGCATCTCATTTTACAGGGAAGGAAACTGAGGCCCAGTGTTTGACTTAAGATCAGTCAAGTATTTAGTAGCAGAGATGTAATTTCAACTGAGATCTTCTGACTTCATTTTTTCTTTTGGTGGGGCAATTGAGGTTAAGTGACTTGCCCAAGGTCACACGGCTAGTAAGTGTTAAGTGTCTGAGGCAGGATTTGAACTCAGGTCCCCTTGACTCCAGGGCTGGGGCTGTATTCACTGTGCCACCTAGCCACCCCCAATCTTCTGACTTCAAAGCCAATGCAGTGTTCACTACAAAGTTAGGCTATATATGGAGTATTGTGTTTACACTTATGTGTGAATTAACCACAAAACAAAATGATTACATTTATTGATATACAATAAACCTTATGAATTTTTATAGTTTAATTTTAAAAAAAAATACCCAGTGTGTCCTCATTTTATGTCAATCACTTGTTTTACATGATTTAACATTGAGTTCTCATGATTTTGAAACATTTCTTTAGTTCTTCATTAAACAATCACAGATGACACATTGTATGTGTGATGACCAACTTTGATAGACTGGCCTCCTCTGGGCAATACAAGGTTAGAAGACAGCTCCAAAAGACTCATGATGGAAAGGGCCATCCACATCCAGAGAAAGAACTACAGAGTCTGAATGCAGATTGAAGCAAACTACTTGCTCTCTCTCTTTTGTGTTTTGTTTTGTTTTGTCCCTTCTTTCTCATTGTTCACCCCATTGGTTATAATCCTTCTTTACAACATGACTAATGTTCAACATAAAGGTATTTGTAGAGCCTATATTTGATTACACGTTGCTATGGGGAGGAAGAGACATGAGAGGGAGGGAGAGAAAATTTGAAATTCAAGAGATTGTGGAACTGAATATTATAAACTAAAAGTAAATAAATACATTTTAAAAAAATAATCACAGATTACATAGAATATTAAGTGTCCCTTGGAAGAACTAGCCCATTTTTCTAAGTCTAACCTCTATTATAGTCCAAAGATTTTCAACGGGGTTTTTTTTCAGTTTGCATTCTGTATACCTTTGAATGAAAAAGTTAATTTCATCAGTAAAAATTGCTTTTTTCCCATCTAATTTCTATGTTGTCTCTCCATTGACAAGTTTTTTTCTCCTCTTTTTGCAATGGTTAGCAGCTGTCTTTTAACAATCTAACTATTCTTTCAACCTCTAATTCCAAGCCACACTGGAGGATAACACTCCATCTTCCAATTTGCCAGTTTCCTTGTAAGATTATTGCTCGTTCTCTAAGGATAAAGTAAGCGGTTTTGTAGTAATAGTTTAATTTCTTTATGGGTAGTGTGTGTTTGCGTGCATGTGTGTGTGTGTGTGTGTGTGTGTGTGTGACCACACTATGTTTGTGGCCAAGTGTAAGGGAACTGGTTTCATTGTGGGCTTGAATCTTCTTGGAATGCTCGATTTCCCCCAACCAAAAGCTTCTGTGGTGTTTCTAACAGTCATTGAAATGTGCTCTCTAGGACCTACAAATTTTGTATGTTATCCTGGAGTAATATCCATTCTTAAAAATCATAGAATTTAAAACACAGAAGACAAAGATATGGATATGGATATGTCACAAAATCTAGGACCCACCTGACAGAGAACTAACAAAAGGTAGAGAAAACAGCTCAATCTGGTTTCATTTGGTCAAAGTCAGATGTTTTTTATTAGCTTAATGTCAACCAAAGTGCACACCCATAAACACTGCTGTAACAAAAAGAAGTCAAGTCCAATTTGTTGCTTCTTGCAAGTAATTTGCATGTTACGGTAGTGTTGGGCATCAGAGTTTAGGAAGGAAATTGAAGCTTGATAGAATATGAATGACAGCTTTCTCTTAGGCACTCATTGAGACCATAATGGAGGGTGAAAGATTAAGTTAAGCCTGATGTAGACATGAGTCACACTATAGAGCTCCTGGGGAGCTATCGCAGGGAGAGTAATCAAGTCAAGACAGGCATTGAGTCCATGCTATTTGAGAATGGGTATAAAAGATAGCTTAGTACAGTGAAAGAACCCTGCACTTGAAGCTGTCTCAAATCCTGCTCTGCTGCTTAACCTGTGGGCCAAGAGGCAAGTCACTGAGCACCTGTAGGCCTCGGCTGCCTCCTGTGTAAAATTGGGGGAGGTTAAATTAGGTGACCCCCGAGACCCTTTTTAGATCTATGCCTTTGATCCTGAGACAGAGAAGAGAGATTCTGAGCTGGGGCCATATTTACTGCCTTCAAAGAAAAGAGATTTGAATTCAGAATGACTTTTTTTTTCCTATTTTTTTAGCCAGCAGGTTTTTTTTTGGTTGGTTTGGTTTTGCTTAACTATTGAGATGTGTGTATGTGTATGTATGTGTATATATACATATGCACACATACACATACATACATATATATACATACATAAAATATTGAATATCTTAAGTAGTCAGGTATGTTGTAAGATGAGGTTCTTTTCCAGATATAATAATAGAACCTTCCTCACAAGGTTGTTGGAAGAGCAGATGTGATAATATGGGCACAGCACTTTGCAGACCTTAAAGGGATATATAAACACTGGATGTTATTAATATTATATTATATATATAACATATTATATTATTATTATTATATTATTACTAGCTTTATTTAAGGGCATGCAAGCAAATGCCAATCTCTCATTGCCTCCAGGAAACACTGATAGGTTCTGAAAATGACAGATGAGTGACCAATGTATATTCGTAGAGGGAGTTTCCACACCAAGAGTTTCCTCCTACCTATAAAACCACAGATTTGGATAAGAAATAAAATGTGGAAAGCACAGTGTTAGGGACTAAATATATAAAATCAAACTAGAAAAAAATATCCCTACCCTCTAGTTGCTTATATTTTTCTAGGCATGGGAAATAATAGTAATAATAATATAGAAGGCAACTAGCTGGCACCATACAGCACTGGACCTGGAGTCAGGAAGACTCATCTTCCTGAGATCAAATCTGGCCTCAGACACTTCCTAGCTGTGTGACCCTGGGCAAGTCACTTAACACTGTTTGCCTTAATTCCTCATCTGTAGAATGAACTGGAGAAAAAAATGGCCAACCAGTCTAATATCTTTGCCAAGAAAACCCCAAATAGCATCACGAAGACTTGATTCAACTTTAATGACTGAACAATAACAATAAAGATGACGTATACCCGACACTTTAAAGATTTCCGAGCTCTTTACACACACACAGTGTCACGTTCCATCCTCACAACAACCTTAGGAGGTAGCCAGTAAAGGTATTATGTGCACGTTTTATAGATGAGGAAACTGAGGCTCCAAGAGATTCAGTGACTTTCCTGCGGTTACACAGTGACTTCATTACACTCAGCTGCCTTTGGTTTTCTTTTTTTCTTTTTTTTCTGTACATGCAGAGGGCATGTCTAGAATGTCTAGGAATTAGCAGCTTGGCACAGCTGAACTGTTAACCACCTTTGACAACAGATGGTGTTCTCTGAAGTTTGCCCTGTGGATGGGCATGTGGAGACCAGCCTCTGGTGAGGACTCACTTGCCAGTTTTCTATTTCTTAATACCAGCCTCTGGTGAGGACTCACTCACCAGTTTTCTATTTCTTAATACTCTTAGAGCCACCAGAACCCTGCGGCTTCTCATCAGAATGCAGGTGCCAGCATGTTGGGTCTCCCTATTCCACTGAACCTCAAGAGGTACAATAAGAGATTGGAGTTCTCCTGATTTCCCTAGAGACCCTCTGTGCCACGAGATGACTACTCTGAAGGCAAACCTGAGCTAAAGAACAAATTGGATTGAAAGCCTTCCCCAGATCCCCATTATCAGAGAATATGGCTTCTTTTAATTAGAACACAGCAAGCCAGGGTGTCTTAGAGATGAAAACTCAGGGAAGACATGGGAAGAGTGACAAAGAAGGATGATGATTCTCTCAAGGCAGCTATTTAATTGGGGCAGGAAGCATTCAGCAGAGTCCACATTTCTAGCCTTCATTGAGAAGCAGAGTATCTCAGGACTGGGGAGTGGCCATGTTGCTGTCCTCTGTCATGGTTGAGCTGCATCTGAAATGCAGGGTTCAGTTGTGGGAGCCATACTCTAGGAGAGAAATGGACAAAGTGAGGAAGAGCAAGATGAGAGGTGCCATGATACCCAAGTCATATAAGGCCCCACTGAAAGGCAGGGGTGTTTACCTTTAAGAGGAGACAGCTTGGAGTAGGGGTGTGATGCGGAGGGAGAGGATAGATTGTTATTTTCTCCTCTATAAAATAATTGATCTACAACCCCAACCCCTTGCCCCCAGCTCTGTATTTCTATCCTTCTCTGAACTTTGAAGCTCTTCTTTGGTTTATTTGTGGCCTGATGAGCTGCTGGGCCAATTAGTTAATAACAAAAACTAAATATTCATATAGTTTTGGGACCCATGGCATAGCTCATAAGGGAGACAGAGATAATATAAATCTGCTGTATGAAATGTTGATGTGATTTACAATTATCACAAGGAAATTACTGAAATAAATCCCTCTGAAAGGTTTGCCTCCCGAACCAAGTCACAGACCATAATTTTCCAGCACTTTGTAAGGTGACACCTCGAGAAAAAGAGATGGCCAAGCCCTGCATATTAGGAGATGACGGGGTGTGACCCTGTAGTCAATAACGTAAGGATCTGGGTTTTCATTATTGTGAGTCCTTCCTCCAGGAATGCAGATCAGGCGACTTCATTTAGAGGAGGAGTCTTTGTGAGTAGCAGGAGCCGCACTTCTATCCAATGAGAGAAATTATTATTCGCTATTATATTAAGAACATGTTATTAGTTAGGATCCAGATTGTTTATTTCCTAATTTAGAGACGGCCCCTGTAGGCCAGTCAGTCAGTCTCTGAAGGACATTGCTGATAGATGAGATTACCCAAATCCTCCACGAATATGCTCCACCATCTTGGGTGGGGCCCCACCCAACTAGAAGACCTTACTCTCATCTAAATGAATTCCATCCTCAAAGCATCAAATCTATATTCCCTTGTACCTCTCCATTAGAGTCTAGGGTAACCCAGCTCATGAAGAAGAAAACCAACCAGAGTGGTCTGGGTGGAGAGAGATTCCTCTGTCCAGATTGCTAGAGGCAGCTGAGTCTCCTGATTAAGCCATGTTCTCAGCAGGATAGACTGAAGGCTTTCAGCCCACTTCCTCATGTGAAAGCCCACCTGCTCATTAATTGTTCACTAATCAGGGTTGATTTTCACCTGTCAGGGGTATCCCCTTTTTCAAAGGTATTTGGGCATTCAGTGATCTCCATGGTTTTGTCTTTGGTTACTGTGAGAAACCACTGACCCTCAATTTATTGAGTATCAACTTGCTTAATTAATAAATTAATAAATTAATAAATTAATTTATTAATTTATATTTAATATATTAATTTATATTTAATGAATTAATAAATTTATTAATAAATCAATTAATAAATTGATTATTAATTACATGGAAACTGTGGCCTTTTCATTCATCTCACCAAAAAGCATTTTCAGAAAACTTTCTCCTAGGAGGTGGTACCAGAACTCAACCCTGAAGGAAACTGGTGTGTAGGAAGATTCTGAGAAGTAAAGGTGAGCTGAAATAGCATTCTAGGAATAGGAGACAGTGCAAAGGGACACAAGTGGGAAAAGGATACCAAGTTTGGGGATCTGCAAGTGGGTCATACAGAGTGTGCAAAGCAGAGTACTATGATACAGGCTTGGAAAGGCAAATGGGAACCGGATTGTGAATGGTTTTATATGCCAAATGAAAATTGTATTTTAATCCTAGAAGTGATAGGGAGCCATTGAAGTTTCTAGAACAGGACTGTGGCTGAAATAGTTCATCACCTGGTAGCCAACCTTTTGATGAAGAACCTGTGCTTTTGGTTAGGTTACAACAGGCAAATAATCCTGTATGGAAATCCTTTCAACTTGCAATTACTTAGCAGCAAAGTTTTTGTTCTGTTGATGTAGCTTTCAACAACACTGAGTCACCTTCATGCCACATATTGAAGTAAAATCCTTTCTAAAATTTGTCTAGGTTATTGATACTTTTGGCTACCGAATAAATGAAATGAGTTGGGATTTGATCAGAGTGTACATCACATTCCATGTGAACTTATTGGAAACTCTCTTGGTATTCTGTATCCTGCTGCCTTCCCTCCCATCCCTGCCCCCCCCCCCAAAAAGCAGTCACCCTTTCTGTTAGTTCCAAACCAACCCTCCTTTTGTGAAGAGTCAATCAATCATACATCTCAAACCTAACAATATAGATGAAAAAAAGCAAACAAATTGTATTCTGCTTTACAAATTGAAGTCTGGAAAAATAAATTTCACGGTGTTGACTCAGGCATGTAGTTGTATTACTCTATCAGGACTTCATTTGTATATGTGAATATTTATGAAGGCTTGACATGAATGGGGAATGATCAGGAGAGGAAGGAAGTGGTTCTTTTTGGGAGAGACAGCTAAGGACAGGCAGACCCAGAATAACATTGCCTAGAACAATGTTATCTCAGATCTCAGAATAGCATCATTAAAGCATTACAATCAACCTCCCTGGGATCAGTGTTTCATTTAATACCCTATTTTCACAGAATCAATTACTGATGATGAGTGAGAGAAGTGGGTTACCAAGAAAGGACATTTCAAAAGGTGGGAAATAGTAATCAGTTAGTCACCACGCTTCCATTAAGCGTTTATTTAGGCTTGGTGCTAAAGATACAAAAATCTTCCTCCAGAAGCTTGAATTTAGAATTAGAAATTAGAATTTAGAAAGACTTCAAGATTCTTTTACTACAGGGCATCTAATTGTATTTATTTTGTATAGTGCATCAGATCTCCCTTATTAGAATGTAAACTGCTAGAAGGTAAGGTCTGTTTTCATTTTGATTTTTCGTATCCACAGTACTTGGCACATAGTAGGAACTTAATTGCTTGCTGATTGATTAGTCTCACCAAAAGAATGAATGTGAGATTGTGTGTAGGTAAGCTCCTTGAGGGCAGGGACTTGAGTCTTTGTACCTCCAGAGTCTATCACAGTGCCCAAGGGCCAGGGTCTCCCATTGCATCTTGGGCCATCTCCAGTCATCCTGATGAATACCTGGCCACTGGACCCAGATGGCTCGGGAGGAGAAAGTGAGGCTGCTGACCTTGCATAGCCTTCCCTCATTCAAATCAAAGTCAACTGCAAGTCATGTCATCATCTCCCTGATGTCATGGTCCTCTTCAAAAACAAAGGACAAACACAACCACAGCAACAACAGTGCCAGCATACAGAAGATGCTTAATAAAATGCTTATTGATTGATGGGAATCATCCAGGTTGTCATTCTCTGCAAAAATGCAGATCACAGCACATCCAGGTATGCCCATAATATGAATAGTTAATGGATGTTTCTATAGTCCTGGAAGGTTCACAAAGACCTTTATATGAATTATCTCCCTTGAGCTTTTCAACAGCCCTATGAGGTAGATGTTACAGTTATTATAAGCAGTTTATTTAAGGTGACTGTGGCAAAATGGGTACAGTGCTGGGCCTGGAGTTAGCAAGACCTGGGTTCAAATACAGCCTCAGACTTTGCTACCTGTGTGACTCTGGACAAATCACTTCGAACACTGTATGCCTCAGTTTCTTCAACCATAAAAATGAGGATAATAATAGCATCTATTTCCCAAGGGTGTTGTGAGGATCAGGAGATAAGATTTTGGAAAGCTTAGCACAGTGCCTGGCATACGGCAGATATTATATAAATGTTTGCTATTATTGTCATCGATACTAGCAAAGCCTTAGAGACAAGGAAGTTACGCCTCAGAGAAATTGTGACTTGATTGTAGTCACGCAGCTACCAAGTGTCAGAGGCAGGATTCTAACCCGGGTCTTTTGAACTTTTCGTCCATCAACAGACCATGTCACTTCCCTGCCAACCCTTAGATTTTGTTGTTCAGTGGTTTTTCAATCATGTCCAACTCTTCGTTACCCCATTTGGAGTTTTCTTGGCAAAGATACTGGAATGGTTTGCCATTTCCTCTTCCAGTTCATTTTTCAGATGAGGAAACTGAGGCAAACAGAGTGAAGTGATTTGCCCAGGGTCACAGAACTAGTAAGTGTCTGAGGCTGGATTTGAACTCAGGAATATGAGTCTTCCTCATTTCAGGAACAGCACTCTGTGAGCTGCACTACTTAGCTGCCCCACTCTTAGGTTACAGAGTGAAAATGGAAGGGATTAACCTAAAGGACCCCAGCCAAAAAGGTTAGGGACAAGGACAAAGACCAGTGGAGTAAATAAAGGAGATTCAGGACAGGTAGAAGGAAGGGATGATTTGGTCACTTGAAAAGCTGAGCCACACCCTGATCTGTGGCACAATCACCTACCTATACAGGATAGGAACTGTGTCATTCCAAAAGGAAGAAGAGGTCATGTCTAGATGGGAACTCAAGGAGGCCTTCCTGAAGGAGGTGGTATTTATGGCCTGGCTAGGATTTTGATGGGTGGAGGTGGAGGGGTTGGTACTTCAGATAGAGAGAATGAAAGGAGCCAAGGCAGAAGGTTTAATCTTTGCTTTCTGAAGGTGACCACAATCAAGACTTAAAAATCAGGTGTCCTATGATAGAGCCGACATACTGGAGGCCTGCCAGATGAGAACACCATGTATCAGGTCAACTCATGTTCTGCTTCCCTTAAATGGGGAGAGAAGCAATTCTAATTATTGGAAAAATCATTTTTAAGAACCTAAGTAATGAAAACAGATAAAGGCAGGTATTCAGTTTGGTAATTTCATGGCCCAGAAGAACAAGGGCAGGAAGAATGACGCCCTTGGGTAAGCAAGAGGTTAGATGAATAGAGGCCTGAACAGATGACCTCTGAAATCCATTTTCTCTCTAAAATTATCTGATTCTGGAATTCTGTTCCCCTCAAGGTGGGAGGGTATAATTAAACAGAGAAATTTAAACAGTGGCCTTTAACATATTTCAGTTCAAGTGGGCCTTCAAGCGCATGACTCCACCACTGTTCTTTATCTCCTTTCCTGCGTTGTCTTCCCCATTAGAGTATAAACTCCATGAGGGCAGGCACTATCTTTCTTTTTGTTTATATTTGCATTCTTTGCTCTTAGCAGAGAGCCAGGCTCACAGTAAGTACTTACTAAGTGCTTATTGATGTTGTTAACCCAGCTCCTTCAAGAGATGACTGTGAATTTGGAAGAAATGCTCTAGATTTAGGAGTGAAAGGGTTGGAATTTTCTGGGTTAAAAGCGATGTGTTAAAGTGAATTGAGAATTTGTCTTAGTGTAGGGGACACCCAAGTTTGAGTGTGGCTTGTGGAACATATTACATGAAAATTATATATAATGAATATTTGTTGACTGAAACTGGCTGTCTGACCACAGTGGGCAGCTAGATAGTGTAGTAGAGAGAGCACTGGGCCTGGAGTCTGGAGGACCTGAGTTCAGATTTGAACTCAGACACTTACTAGCTGGGTGGCACTGGGCAAGTCCTTAACCTCATTTGACTCAGTTTCCTCATGCATACAATGAGCTGGAAAAGAAAATGGCGAACCACTCTAGCATCTTTGTGAAGAAAACTCCAAATGAGGCCATGGAGACTCAGAGAGTCAGACATGACTGAAATGACTCAATAACAAAAACAGAAATAGGACCATAGACAAGTCAGGGACCCCTCTGTGCCCCTGGGCTAAACTCCAAGACTGTAAGTTACTGGGTGAGTGTCAATTTGCATTGGCAGAGGAAATTTCCTTGTTGAGTTTCTCCTCACCAAATACATAAATATGAGGTCAAATTCAGCACTTCAATGGATCCACAACCTCATTAATTTGGATACTGCCTCCATTGGTGCAGATGACATGTCAGGAGGTCAATAAACATTTATTATGCTCCTATTATATGTCAGTTACTGTGTTAAGTGCTAAGGACACAAAGACAGGCAAAACAAACAAACAAGCAGAAAAGAATTCAGTCCCTGCCCTCAAGGAGCTTATAGTCAAATGGGGAAGACAACATGCCAACAACTATGTATGGATAAGATAGAGAGATAGAGAAAGAGACATCTATTTCCACATAGATATGTAGATATAGCTAGATATGTAGATATGGATAACTCTACCTCTGTCTATCTGTCCATATATCTATCTATCTATCCATCCATCCATCTATCTATCCATCCATCTATCTATCTATCTATCTATCTATCTGTCTATCTATCCATCCATCCATCCATCCATCCAACCATCTATCCATCCATCCATCTATCTATCTATCTATCTACCATCCTGAACCTTTCTAGTCCATGTTTTCTCAGCATGCTAAAGACTTTTCTTTAGTTCAGAGGATCCGAACTATTCTTGTGTGCCTCTTTGTTGGTCAGGGGAAACCCATGAATATCTTCTAAGAACCATGATTTTATAAACATAAAAGAAATAGGATTACAAAGCAAGCCAGGCATATTGAAATTAAGGTGTATATTTTTCCCATCCAAATTTACAGACTTTGGGTTAAGAACCCTTGCTGTAGGTTTTTTGATGTTATGTGGGCATCCCTGTTTTCACGTGTGCCATTCTTGTTTAATATTCCATGACCTGCCTTAATCTCTTTAGGAGGCAGAATGCTAAGGAAATGGTAAGTATTTCTCTATCTCTATCCCCATCTCTCTATATTTCTTATCTCTTTCTATCTAGCTCTCTTTGT
The DNA here is from genome assembly GCA_028646515.1 of Pseudochirops corinnae. Taxonomy (NCBI): domain Eukaryota; kingdom Metazoa; phylum Chordata; class Mammalia; order Diprotodontia; family Pseudocheiridae; genus Pseudochirops; species Pseudochirops corinnae. The sequence continues at coordinate 170,576,972 of CM053591.1, forward strand.
CTATTTCTCTGTCAGTTTCTGTCTCTTCCCACCAGCTCCATGGACCCTAATATCTTCTCTACACAGAGGACTCCTAAATCTTCATATTTAGCCCTAACTTCTCTCAGAAGCTCTTGTCCTTCTTTTCCAAATGCCTGCTGGACACCTCCACCTAGATGTCTCATAGGCAGCTCAGACTCAGCATTGTCCAAAACAAAATCACTTTATCTTTCTCCATAAACCTCACTTTCCTGTTTCTGTTGAGGATATCACCATACTTCCAGTTACATAGACTTGCAATCCTCAATCTCTTTCCCTTCCCTTCCCCAAAATTGCCCAGTCTTACCTACCTCCAGGACATCTTTCACTTGAATCCCTTTCTCTCCAACTCCATAGACACCAAACTCATTGCTTCTCACCTAGACTATGCAATGGCTTGCTGACTATTCTCTCTGATTACACATTCTCCATGTACTGCCTTTTACAGAGTTGCCTAACTGATATTCCTGAAGAACAGCTGATCATGTCACCTCTTTGCTCAAAAAGCATCAGCGGTTCTCATATCCTCTGGGATAACTAACAAACTATTTTGTTTGGCTTTTAAAACCTTTACTATCTGGTTTCAACCTTTCTATTTTGAGTACATATGCATGCCATACAATAGAAGCTCCTTGAGAATATGGCTTTATATTATTTTTATGTAAAACACTTCCATATTAGTCATTTTGTATAAGAAGACTCAAATAAAAGAAAAAGAATGAAAGAAGGTGAAAAACAGCCTGCTTCAGTTTGTATTCAGGCAATCTCAGTTCTCTCCCTGGAGGTGGACAGTATACTTCATCATTAATCCTTTGGGATTGGCTTGGGTCATTGTATTGCTGAGAATAACTAAGTCATGCACAGGTCTTCTGGTTCTGCTCATTTCACTTTGTATCAGTTCATGTAAGTCTTTCCAGTTTTTTCTGAAATCATCCTGCTTGTCATTTCTTATAGCACAATGATATTCCATTACAATCATATGCCATAACTTGTTTAGCCATTCTCCAGTTAATGGGCATCCCTTTAACTTCCAGTTCTTAGTCACCGCAAAAATAGCTGCTATAAATAGGTCCTTTCCCCTCCCCCTCCCCTTTTTGATGTTTGACTGTATTTTAAGTATCTTCCTAATAAAATATTTTTTGAATTAAATTTAATGTTGACCTCCCAGGTAAAAACCTCAGCTGTTCACCCTAGTTATTTTTTGGTTTTAGGGAACAGCTTAAGTACTTTTAAAGTACCTCAGATGCTATAGGGGTTGCTTTTAAAATGCAAATAAGATACTAAAAAGACATAAGGCAAATGTATCTCCCCTTTTTCTTTTAGAGGTGGGGGACTACAGATGTGGAATAGCGCATATACCATCAGACTCAGATAATGTCAGATGATTAGTTTTGTTGAATTGATCTCCCTCTCTTTTATTCTTTGTTCAAAAGAATGGGTCTCTGGGTAGGGGGAAGAATACATTTGGAAATAAAGATTATATAAAGAAAAAAAGTAAAAAACAAGAAAAGTCAAAGAAAAAAATTATTTTATTTTTTTTTAAAGAAAAGAGATAAGATATACTATTCTGCTGGACTGACACTCAGTTCGGGGAGTGGTGAAAGGCCTGGGGAAGAATAGCAGGGAACAGGAAGAAGGGGACAGGATGCCAAAAAGTTAGCACAAAGGAGGGAAAAACATTAAGATTCCTAGGACAGAAAGTAAAGCATTATAACATCTGGAGCATTAGGGCCAGGGAATGAACTTGCAAGAATAACCTAGGAAAGAGAAGAAAATAACCCCCAGAATGCTTAAGTGCAAAGCCTGGATTCTCTTCACTCAGAGGGAAGGACGTTGACCACATCATTGTCTTGGTGACCATGATGTTGGAGAACCAGAAGCCAAAGCAATAGACCCAGGGCACACAAAAGAAAGTCTTCCTTCTCTAGGGATCAGGAATGAATCTTAAGATGATGGTTTGACAGAGGCTTGGAGGGTGGAAGCAGAAGGGATGAACCAGAATCTTTCTAATACAAAATGCAAGGGCTAGGATACAGAATAATGGATTAAAGAGAAGTAGGGGCAGATGGGAGAAAAGAACAGCTGGAGCCTCAGAGCCATCCCCTGCACTGCCAGCAGTGGTGGTGGCTGTAGGACATCTGGCTAAGTGGACTGAATTAACTTATGTTACATTTTGGAGATCCTTTATTCGTGTAATAGAGCAGTCTCAAATCCCCTCATGCCAGGGGAAAAATGTATTTGTTCATAAAAACTGGATGTTGGACTGTGCTAGCCAATGAGAAATCCTGGATCACCAATTTTAGTGGGAGAGACATCCCCTCATTTTTGTGGTAGCAACAAGAGACAATTAAGATCATGCTAGAGCATAGCGTGTTGGAAAAAGCAATGGAGTCTAAAGCAGCAAACTTAGGTTCAAATCTTACCACTGTCCTCTAATACCTGGTTGATCCTGGGCAAATCATTTTACTTCTCTATTTCTCAGTTTCCTCCTCTTTCAAGTGAGGGGCTTGATATCCCTTCTTTTTACAGGATTGTTAAACGAGTAGATGAGTGGAATGGATAGTTTAGCTCAATTGTATTGAAGCTTTTGCTAAATGTCGCTTCCTATTTTTGTGGAGAAGATGGAGTGATATGGATTAGATAAGAATAAATGAGATGAATTCAGGACTGGTCAGATGGCCAGACCCAAAGATTGTTCATGGTACAATATTGATATGGCAGTAGGTCTCTAAAGGAGGATTCTAGGGATCTGTGTTTGTTTTAACTATTTAATATCTTTATCAATAACTTGAATAAAGGCATTCATGGCATACTAATAAAATCTGTAGATATCCCAAAGCTGAGAGGGATAATTAACATCCCATAAGACAGACAGGATCCAAAAGGGTCTTGATAAGTTAGACTAGCATTGAGCTGAATCTAATATAACAGAATTCATTAGGGATCAATGCCAAGTTTTGTGCTATGGACCAAAAAAACTGAAATCGCCTTTACAAGTATAAGGTGGGGGAGAGAGGCATAGTCAGACAGAAGGTCTAAAAGAAGATTTGGGGGTATTTGTGGGCTGCAATATAAGTCAACAACATGATATGGCAGTTTAAAAAGCCAATCTTGGACTGCATTAAGAGGGGCATAGCTTTCAAGAATAGGGAGGTGAAAGCACCTCTGTACTCTGTACTAAATCTGCTCCAAAGGTGGGCAACCAGGATGGTGAAGTTGGAAGAACTGGGTATATTTGATCTAGACTCTGGTGGTATCTTCAATTACATGAAGATCTGTCATGGGGAGGAGAGATTTAGACTTTTTTTTTTCTGCTTGGCCCCAAAGGGCAGAACCAAGAAAAATGGGTAGAATTGGAAATGGGTCAACTGACAATAGGAACAAAAGTGGAGTGAGTTGTCTTGATTGGTGGTGGGTTTGCCCTCAGAAGTCTTCAGGCAGAGGCTGATTGATTGCTTATGGGGTTTGCTATGGTGGGAATTCCTTGCAGGTGTCAATTCGTGGCATCCATCTTATGAGTTCAGAGGAAACTTCCAACTCTCAGATGATGAGATTCATTGATTCTGAGAGTAGATAACCTCTAAAGTTTTTACCCTATTTAGATCTGTGAGCCTGTGACTCTAATAATAATGTCTGACATTTATACAGTTCTTGGAGGTTTATAAAGCGTTTTATATACATCATCTCACAAAGGCAGAGAGAGAAGCCTTTTGCTTTCCCTCTCAGCATTAGTGACTCCATCATTAAATTAACTTCTATTTCAATGAAAAATGAGTAGTCATGTGTACATCCATTATGCTTGTTTTTACTCTTCCTGCTTCCCTGCCTTACCAGCTCAAGAACAAAATGAAATTCTTCTATTTTTCTCCCCTTCATTGTTACAGATTAATAGCCTTCCCCCCACTTCCAAGCTAAAGATATAGAATGATTATTTCGTATGCTCTATATAAGTAGGGAATTGTATTCTGAGCTCACTTGACTGACAGAAGAATGCCTCTTAGAATAATAGATCTTGTAAGAACATGAAAGCTTTTCTGATTTGTACCCCAAATTTGTGAACTGTGGTCTTTTTATTATGACCATCTCCTGTGAATTCCACAGCAACCCTGTGAATGAATGAATGAAATAGTATTATTAAGGACTTAAAATGTACCCAACATTATAAGAAACACTGGGGAAACAAATGAAAAAAGAGGATATGGTGTAGTTCTTAATCCCAAGGATCTTACATTCCAATGGGAGAAGGCAGCACATGTAGAATTCAACTACTGGGCATATGGAAAAATACAGAGGGTCCTAGAGGTTCAAATACAGGGCCGGTGGCAAGACTCAGGTTTCCTAAGGATGTATAGAGATGTCTGCAACACAGGAATGGCTTATCACTATTGGGAAGAGGCTATGGATCAAAGGGTCAGAGTAAAGAGGGAGAGAATTCTGAATTCCCTCTGAGAAAAAGCGATTGTCAGGAATAGTGGTGGCAGGCTCTGTTGTAGGAGACAGGTGAAGTACGGTCCTATTGGGTGCTGGTTCTGACTGGAGTCCAGTAGACCTCAAATTGCAGCTATTATGAAATAGGCTCTATAAACTTTACTATTTCCATTTTACAGATGAGGGAACTAAATTTCAGAGAAGTTATATAACTTTCCCAGGGTCATGCAGCTAGTGTCAGAGATGGAATTTGAACTCAAGCCTCCTTGCTTCCTGGTGTGGTATACTGATACCACGCTGCCTCTGACAATGGGGAACCCCTTTACATGAGGGCTCGAGTTTGTGAGACTACATAGACTTCTCTAGGTCCCTTTTGTCAGAATTCCAATGAAGACAAATATAAAAATATATATAGCAATGTCAGCTCAGGGAGCACAATATGAAAATAAATTGCAGAAAGAGCGCTCCCACGGCTTGATTTTAACCACATCCCTTCAAAAGCTGAAATGTTGAGAGATAACTGGTGAAGAACTGCCAGCTCTGAGGTTGTACATATCCTGCTACATGATAAGTTCAATAATGAAAACTCAGTTGTAAGTTACATAATTGAGTAGGTCAGAATTATCGATCTGTCCCAGGATTAGACTTTCTGAGTCAGTTTCATTATCCCCAAAGATTGGTTGAAAAGCTAAAAATGGTCAAAGTGCTCTCTGAATTAGGTAGAATTAGTTAGGTTTGGTTTCCTTGTTCATGCAAGGAACCAATGCCATTCTCATGGAGTTATGTTAGTAATAGAACACTAGACTTTCTCTGTGGGAGAATTGACTTCTAATCCTGAATCTGTCACTAACCAGCTGTGTGATGTTGGGTTAATCTCTTTACCATTTTGAGCCACATCTATCTTATCTAATCTTAAGTAAGATGGTCTCTAGTTAAATTTAGATTTGATGTTAAGAAAAACTGTCTAACAATGAGAACTTTCCAAAAGTGGGCTTGATGGGGTGATGAGCTTGCCTTCAGCAGGACCTAGACGACCCCTTTTGGGGAATGATGTGGAGGGGATACTTGTTCAGGTATTAGTTGGACTAGATGGCCTCTGAAGTCTTTCAATTCTTCAATTCTGTCATTCTTTTATTATTGAAATGAATGTTTAATCAGACACCAATCAGAAACACATGATTTTTTTTGTAGATAGAACATCATGAACGTATCTTCTTGCCCTTGTTCTTCTGCACCTATCTCACAGAATCAGAATTTCACAGTTGGAATGGACTTCAAAGACTTCATCTGTAAAATGGACCCAAAAGACAAGGCTGTTGTGAGTATCAAATGAGAAAATCCATGAAAATCACTTTGCAAATCCTAAAGCAGGATCTACATTGAAGACAATGATCCAGTTCATCTCTAGACATGAACCCTAAACATGCCATCCATGACAAGTAGTCCCCTAGTCTTTGCTTGAAGTCTCCCTAGGAGAGGAGAATCCCCTGATTCAGTCAATTTCACTTTGGGACAAGTGTGTAATCATTAGAAATGTTTTCCTTACATCTAATTGAAGTCTTCTTGGCCACTCTCCCCCATTGCACCTGGTTCTGCCCTTTGTAGCCAACATTCAAAATCAAATCCCTTTTCCTGTATGACAGACCTTCAAATACTTACCAGAAATCATGGCTACCCTGTCCGCTCTTCTCCAGGCCAAATATCCCCAAGTCCTTTAATTAGACTTTGATCTCTAGGCTCCTGACCATGCTGGTTGCCTGCTCCTGGCTTGTCAATGTACTTCCTAAATGAAGTTCCCATCACTGAACACAGTACTCCATAGTCTAACCAGAGTCAATCAAACAGGATTGGTAGTTCTCCCCTTCTGAACTCAACTCCTCTCATAATATAGGCTAAGAGCATATTAACCTTTTATGCTATATCATTCTTTTAACTCATATTATAGATCATTTAACTCTCCCAATTTTCTTCACTCCTGTTTTTTCCTATCTATATTTGACTCTGACTGGACTCTGTCAAAAGCTTCTCTATCTGACCTGTGCTCACAGTTTGTGAACTGTGGTCTTTTTTTTTGTGATTGACTTGTGTGAACCTCACAACAACCATGTGAATGAATGGGGGAAGACGGGAAACACCTATTTACTATTTACTAAGCCCTGGGAATACAAATGGAAAAAGAAGTTGATCTTTACTTGTAAGGAGCTCACATTCTAACTGCAGAAGGTATAAGAACGATGAGAAGAGTTTGGCTGTAGGGTGGATGGCAAAGCAGTTGGCATCTCCTTCCACCACTTTCTCCTTGCTCACCAAATTGCCACCCTGGGATGGTAGGAAGGGTCCCAGGCATGCTTCATTTCATTCTTGCTTGGATTTGTCCAGCCTTCACTTGCTCATCTGTTCCATTCCCTTCCTCTTTTCAGCATCCCTATATTTACTGTCTTCCCTATTCAGAATGTAAGCTCCTTGAGGGTAGGGGATTTCTCGCTTGCTTGTACCTGTATTCCCAGCATATAGCACAATGCTAAACCTTTAATAAATGCTTGTTGACTGACCCATTTTATGTATGCTTCAAAGATAGCAGAAAAACAGTCATTGATTTGTATTTCCTATGAACCCAGTGAAGTCCAAATCCAATAGGTTTCCATTTTAGAATCATAGAATCTTGGAGCAAGAAGGCACCTTAGAGGTCATCTAGTCCAGGAGTGAGGAACCTGCGGCCTTGAGACCACATGTGACCCTCTAGGTCCTCAAGTATGGCCCATTGACTGAATTCAAACTTTGTTCTGTGAGGTTTGGACTAAGTCAAAGGGTTGCACTTGAGGACCTAGAGAGCCACATGTGGTCTCAAGGCTGCGGGATCCCCACATCTGATCTAGTCCAATCCTACATTTATAGAAATGAGGTACAGAGGGCTTCACTCACTGGCTCAGTCACACAGGTAGTAATATCAGAGCCAGGATTTGAACTCAAGTCCTCTAATGCTAAAATCTGTGCCCTTCACTGCACCATGCTGAGCCCTGAGGCCCTCTACTCCAAATCCTCTGTTTTGACAGATAAAGAAATACTTGTTATCTTAAGGAAGCCAACTTTGTAGAAGACACTTAGATAGATGGCAAGGAGGATATTGAATGATGTGTCCAGACCCAAAGTGACCAATTTGTACCTGACTCACCTACCTTGTCCTGGTGGGGAGTGTTAGTGTTAACCTGTTTGAGAAGCTCTGGCGATTCTCCTTAGGCTCTGGTGCTGTAGATGGCGATCATCCTATAATTAACTCTGCTGGAATTATTAGGGACATGAGTGATTATGGCATCAGTCTGTGAGGTTCTCTCTGTGGCCCTTGGGCTGCATTTCCCCGTGGCCTGGAGAGGAGATAACCTTTAAGTCAGAAAAGTCATAGATCTATATTTGGAAGGGTCCTCAAAGGCCAACTGGGCCAAATGTCTTATCTTACTGATGATGACACTAAGGCCAGGGATTACATGACTTGTCCAAGGTCACACGGATACTAAATAGTACTAGAGGCAGAATTTGAACCTAGGTCTTCTACTGGGTTCAGAGCCAGCCCTCTTTTCACTGTATCCCACTGCCTCCCAGGTCCTCCCTGAATTTTCTTCTTTTAGAGAATATAATACTAGTGATAACTCGGTTTTATAGTGCTTCAGAGTTTGTGAAGCTTCCTACCTACAAGTCTTATTAGAGGAAGGTGAAGATGAAGGCACTGAGAGTCTGAGAGAGGAAATGACTTATTTCTGGTCTGACAGCTATTAAGTGTCTCTCAGCTATATGGTGACACTTGAACTCAGGTCTCTTGACTCCATGTTCAGAGTCCTTTCTATTGCACCTTGCTACTTCTTGGGTAAAAGGAGAATGCATTAGTTTCCCCCTGGTTAGCTGAGTTCACAGTCAGACATCCCTCCCTCCCTCCTTACCTTCCTTCCTTCCTTCCTTCCTTCCTTCCGTCCTTCCTTCCTTCCTTCCGTCCCTCCTTCCTTCCTTCCTTCCTTCCTTCCTTCCTTCCTTCCTTCCTTCCTTTCCCTTCCTCCTCCTTTCCCTCTTTCCCTCCTTTGGTCCTTCCCTCTTTCCTCCCTCCCTCTCTTTCTTCCCTCCCTCCCTCCAGCATTCAAACCTAGCTCCCATGACTACAAATTCAGCAGGTCTTCAAACACCCCTGCTGCCCAACTCTTCAGTGGTATTTTGCCATTTGCTTCCTAGTCTCAGGGGCTCATTCAGACTCACCTTTCAGTCAAGTCATACATCTTTGTACTTGAGAAAGTGGGCTGCCTGCAGCTCAGCCTCAAGGCAATGACCTGGCTGGCTCTGTGCCCACCGGCAAACCCATACTAAGTTCCCAGCTCTCTGGTGCTCACTCTGTCATTGGTAACAAGACTCCAGTCCTGCCACGACCTTTCTATTTTTAAACTGATTCTCATTATTTTCTGTCCAACATTATCACTTTTCTCTCATCAGCCTTTGCAGTGCTCTCCATCAGTGCTGGTAAAACTCTGGGTTTGCTTTTCCTTCTTTTATTTATTTATTTTTCCTGACTCTCTCTTCTCCTCCTCACCCAGGCTCTGCTTCCTGGTCTGTTCTCGATCTTCTGGTGGAAGGGGGCACAAAAGCATCATAGGCTTTGTTGAGTATTTTTAAACCTGTCTCTTTCCCAAGGAGAGGTTATGTGCCAAGTTTATTTGTACTCCTCCTTCAAAAATTGTTTTTTATAGGAGCTGTCAGATATAAAGAGAAAAAAGAAAAGACAACTTCTTTCAGGATTTCTCCAGCATGAAAATGGAAAGTTACCTTTTCTAGCATGAAATTAGACAGGGGACAGTATTCAAGCAAGGTTTGGAAGGAAGAAAGGAGGGAGAGAACAAAGGAAGGGAGGGAAAGAGGGAATGAGAAAGGAAATGAACCATAGGTTCCTGCTAAAAAGAGGGAACATACAGTAGAGAAGAGATTGCTGTAGAAACCTTCCATACTATGTCATTTTAGAATTTATGGAACTTTGAACAGGATAGCTATGTAAACTTCATTTAAAAAGCCATTATGGTCATAAGAATTCAAAAGAACTCTTAAGTAGTCATGATAGTATTAAATTTCGAGCATGCCAAGAATTAATAATAAAGAACTCTTACTAAGAATACTTTCAATATATGAATAGTGAGGTAGGGATTTAAAAAATAATTTCTTTTTCAAACAAGGAAATAAAATTTGGTAAAACTTTATTTTTGATAGAAAAAGTTTTTTGAAGGAAGGTGGAACATTTTGTGAAATTAGCCTGTTCTTCAATACCACTACTAGAGCTGTAAAGAGATTTTTTTAAAAGGGGAAAGGATCTATTTGTACAAATATTTATAGCAGCTCTTTTTGTGGTGGCAAAGAATTGGAAATTGAGGGGATGCCCATCAATTGAGGAATGGTTGACCAAGCTGTGATATATTATTGCAAAGCAATATTATTGTGGTACGAGAAATGATGAACAGGCAGATTTTAGAAAAAAACTAGAAAGACATATATGAACTGATGCAAAGTGAAGTGAGCAGAACCAGGAGACCACTGTACACAGTAACAGCAATATTGTAATGATGATCAACTGTGAATGACTTAGCTATTTGCAGCAATACAATGATCCAAGATAATTCCAAAGGACTTATGGTAAAAAATGCTATCCACCTCCAGGAAAGAACTGATGGAGTCTGAATGAAGATAGAAGCATACTCTTTTTCATTTTCTGTTGTATGTGTGTGTATGTGTGTGTATGTGTGTGTTTGTATGTTTTGTGTCTGTGTCTTCTTTCACAACATGACTAATGCAGTAAAAAAAATCAACCTGTTCTAGGTTCATCTGTAGTATGAAGAACATAATCTTGCCCCAGATACTTGCTTGCTGTGACTGTGGACAAGTCATTTAATCTTTTGGCTTCAGTTTCCTCATCTGTAAAATGGAGATAGTAGCTATGCTTATCTTCTGGGGTTATTGTGAGAATATGAAATGACAGTCTAACAAGTATAAAAAATGAGATATTTTAATATTCTACATATATGAGACTCCTTTTCATTCTCCCACTTAATGATACTTACTACTCATTAACAATAGCCTAGGAAACATCTCCTTCATGAGAATCCCTGTGTTGTATGCACTTATCTCTGTATATGCCATGTCTCCCAGAGGAATGAAAGTGCTTTCAAGGAGGGATTGTTTCATTTCTTTTCTGGGGATCTCTAATGCCTAGCACAGTGCTGGTATATAACCAAAGCTTAATAAATCTTTTATGGATTTAAATTGAATTACTGGTCCGAATAGGATTATGGGATCAGAGATTTAACCCTGTATTTAGCCTCAGGGGAAATGCAATCCAATCCCCATTTTATAGATAAGAAAACTGAGGCTTAGTGAGGTTAGATGGATGGCAACTGGGCTAGACTTGCCCCATGTCACACAGGCAGTAAATTTCAGAGGTGGGATGTGAATGAACCTATTTCTTCTTAGTTGAATGAAGGCTGACCCTCTTTCCACTGGTAGAAGTCATTCTTCATTTTAAGGTGCCACTGTACCTGTGCCTTCTGCCCATTCCCTTAGATTGAGAGACAGATGCCTGTTAGGAGAGTCAAAGAGTCTACTTGGGCGGGTGCTCCCTCCTGAGTAGAAGACCACCAAGGAGATCAGATTGTCAAAGTTGGAGGGTCCCCTGATAAATATGTAATTAGAATAATGGGAGATGGCTGCTTCTAATAGAAGAGATATTTCCATGGAGCTTGGCCAGTTGTCCTCCAATTCAAATATACTTCTGCCAACAGAACTGGCATCAGGCATCCATGCCAGCTTGGACAGTGCCAAAAACATACTCATAGGTGCTTCCACAGACTTGCCTTCTTCCAGAAAACCTATTCTCTATGAGTGTTAAAGTTTCTTTGGCCCTCCTTTTTTAAAGACACCATGAAGCATTCCCAGACTTCTACAGAGTTCTGTTTGGAACTACTTTGGGCACATTAGTCAATCGATTCATAAACATTTGTTAAGGGCCTACTAGGTGACAGGCACTATATTAAGCACTGGGGATACAAAGTGAGGTAAAAGACAGTCCCTGCCTTTAAGGAGCTTAAAGTCTAGTGGAAGAGACAGCATGTAGGTGAATATAGACAAAACAAGCTATACACAGTATGAACCAGAAATAATATATAGAGAGAAGGCACATTAGAATTAAAAGCAGTTGGAAAAGGTTTTCTGTAAAATGAGTCTGAGTAGATTCTAGATATATAGGTCCTTGAGAAGAAGCTGGGACAGTCATGTAGCAAAATGCAAGATTACAGAAATCTTGCACTGGCACCCTCCAAATTTCAGAAGACTAAAGGATCCTTGAGGGCAGGGGCTGCCTTAATAGATGCTTAACAAATATTGATTGACTGATGGACTCCAAGGACGACTCCCATTATATTGAGTAGACTCTTTCTGGGGAATTGATTTTAAGACATGGGCAAGAACAAAAAAAGAAGATATGCAAAGGTAGTTGTTGCCTTAGTGGATGGCTAGTATCCTTTGAGCTACTGAAATCAGCACATTCCAGTTACAGAAGCTACTCGTGTCTCTTGGACAGCCCATTTACAAACTTAGAATCTGGAAGATTTGAGTCATGAACACTCACTAGCTGTGTGACTCTGGGAAAGTCACTTCACTGTTCAGCTTCAGTTTCTTCATCTCTAAAATGGGGATAATATAATACCTACCTCATGGGGTTAGTGTGGGGAATTGAATGAATTGACATATAGAAAGTGATTTGCAAACCTTAGAAAACCAGATAAATGCTAGCCATTATTATTAGGTGGTAGCTGTCTTGAAGTATTTGAAGGTCTTTCAAATGGAAAGGGGATTATATTTGTCCCGCTTGGCACCACAAGGTACACTTAGTAAAAAAAGGAAGAAATCGTAGGCAGTAAGATTTTAGCTCACAAAAGCAAAATATTTTTAATTATCTGGACTGAGATCCTGTCCATGCTTGCTTTTGGGATTCTGTGACTGACTGCCTCATTTAAAATTCAATGCTTGAAAAGAAGTATCCCAATCCACTCCCTTCACCTTCTTTAGTACTTACCCATTAAATACAGTGTTATCACTACGGTGTTCTCAAAATCATAAGTAATGCTCTCCCCATTTTGTTTGTTCTGTCCCGTGATTTCATAAGTGTAGGAAACTCCCAGTGTGGAAGCTCCCACACTCTGGATGTAGATGGTCAACTTAACTGTAACCCATAGTCTTAAATAGCTGTCTGGGGCACTTAGAGTACATGTCAAAGGGCACGCTTGAATTCAAGTCTTCTTGACTTCAAGACCAGCTTTCTCTTGTCATTATACCACTGTAATAACTTAAGCTCTCTGAGACTCAGTTTTCTTGTCTTTAAAATGAAGGGTTGGACTAGATGACCTCAGAGACCTGTCAGTCTCTAGATCTATATTTTTATGATTCTATAAAGTGCCTCTCAATTAAAAAAAAAAACAACTAGCATATTGAAACCATGGACGAATTCATCAATGTAAATAGGAAACTGGGACTTGGGAGTTTTAATGATAAACAATGGTGAATTTTAATGATGAACAATGGGAAAGTATCTTAAAGCTGGTAGGGTCCTAAGAAATTATCTAGTCCAATTCTCTCAATTCAGAAATGAGGAAACTGAGGCAGATTGAAAGTGACCTGCCTGAGGATCACAAATCTAGTGGATTAGCAAAATGGAGATTGGAACCCAGATCCTATAGGCTCCCAATCTCCTGTTCTTCCCAAATTCTACAATATAGGAAAGTTTCCATTTCTTTTCATATGTGTCTGGATAAATGAGGTAATTTTTATGTTGTCATTTCTGTCTTCTGACCTTGGCTAAAAAAAAGAAAAAAGATGAAGGCCACATCATTCAGCTGTATGGGAGAAGTGTGAATATCAGGAAAAGTTGACAGTGATATATTAGCCACATTACTATAAGCAGTAATTAAGTATCTTATAATATTATATAATTATGGAATATAAAGATTTTAGATTAAAAAAATTCTTCCTGTCTTTGTAACTGGGTATTTTTAAATGTTTCCCATATCTTATCTGGTTCCATGTAAATTATTCTAAGAGGGAGTTATTCAACACCTACTATGTGTCTGGCAATATGACAGAAGTTGGGAAAATAAAGACAGATGAAATAGTTTTGATCCTTAAGGAGTTAACGTTCTACTAATTTCTTCAACTGGTGGAAAGTAGATTAGTATGAAGACAAAGAAAGGCTAACTTTTCCAAATCTTCACACTCCCCCTCATGCCTACTGACAGCCTTGGGTGTTTTCCATTTCCTTATTTCCTCAACCCCAAGAGGAAGGAGAAAAAAAATGAGAGCCCAAATTAGGGAAAGTGGTTGTACTTTAAAAAATTGATCATGTCAGTAACTGGGAAGGCAAGTGAAGGAAATGTGTTCTTCCCTTTTTTCTATAAGCATTTCTCATTTGACTACACTCTTGGCCTTTATCAGAGTCTCAAAATCCAGCAAGATTACATCAACTCTGAAACTTGCATATAGAGCAGCTAAGTGGCATAGTGGCTAGAGCTTTGGGTCTGGGGTCAGGAAGACCTGAGTTCAAATCTGACCTTAGACACTTAATAGCTGTGTGACCCTGGGCAAGTCACTTAACCCTGATTGCCTCAGTTTCCTCATCTGTAAAATGAGGTGTAGAAGGAAATGGCCAAACCAATCCTGTATCTCTGCCAAGAAAACCCCAAATGGGGTCATGAAGATCTGACATGACTGAAATGATTGAACAACAGCCCCTGGGGTCCCACCCTCTTTCTGATTAGACAGTGGAGAACTCTTACCAGATTCTCCACTTAAGGAGGGTACCCAGAGCAACCATCTCTTCATTTCTCACTTGAGTGCACACCTCTGGACTTCATCTCCCACGTTCCATTCCCCACCCCCCACTGCCAGTTATTATCACCCTCCCCATTTTGAGTTTCTTTTTCTGGTGTCACTTACCATTAAGTTGTGGGTTCTTTGTGGACAGGGAATGTCTTTTGTCTTTCATTGTGTCCTAAGCATTTAGTGCATACACGCCTGGTACATAGTAGGTACTTGATCAATCAACATGATTATTGTCTGGCTGGGAAACTCTTTTGTGATCTCAGCTGAGAGCTCTTCTTTTCTTCCTCAGACTACATTGTATGTCCTTATCTGCTCATTTGTCTATACTATTGGATTAGAATGTAAGCTCCCTTAGGGCTGGGACTGGTTTTCATATTGGTATTTGTATACCCAAGGTTTTGCATGGAGTAAGTGCTTAATAAATATTTGTTGAATTGATACGAATGTTGGTTTTATACATACATACGTATGTAGGTATATATAAGACTGAGATGTGTGTGTGTGTGTGTGTGTGTGTGTGTCTGTAGAGAAGTGGAGGAGAGAGACAGAGAGAGACAGAGACAGAGAGACAGAGAAAGAGACAGAGACAGAGAGACAGAGAGAGACAGAGACAGAGAGAGACAGAGAGACTGAGAGACAGAAAGAGGAGAGAGAGAGAGAGAGAGAAAGACAGAGTGTTGGTTTTTGTTTTTATATCACAGTTATTTCTAGAAGAGGCCTTTTCCTCCCTCTCTCCAACGAGTCTTCCCTTTTGTCAAAGCAAATCAATCAAGCAAAATCTACCCCCACAGTTATTGGTAGGGCAGTTTTATACAACATTCCGTACCCAAGAGCCTCCTGCCTCACCCTTCTCCCCCACTCTGACTTCTTTAATTTCAGGACAGGAGGGTAGCTTATTTCCTTGCCCTTCTCCTGAACCAAGAGGTTAGTCATTATGACTGCATAGATATCAGCTTCTTTTTCTTATTCTTATCTTTTAAGTGACTAGAGTTATTATGTGTGTTCTTCTCATTGTTCTGCTTACTCACCTCTGGTTCTGCTCATTCAAATCTTCCTATGTTTCTCCAAATCTCTCCCTTCATTGTTTCCTGTGGCACAATAATATTCCAATACATTCCTGTACCACAGTTTGTTTAGTCATCCCCCAATCAATGGACAGCCACCTTGCTTCCAGTTCTTTGCTCCCCCCAAAGGACTGCTAGGAGTACTCTTGTGTAGATCACATTTTTTTCTATCTTCTTTTGTCTGCATTTGACACTGTCACTCCTTATTGAGGCATCATTTTACCTTTGGGTCATTAGATCATGATCTAGGTCAAGGACAAGAAGATAGTAAACCATTATGAAGTGATGTCTATTAGGTGCCCTTTGGGAAATGAGGCAGGGGCTTTCATTTGGTCCAGGCTGCCCTGGAAATGACACATCAGAAGATCAGATAAAGGCTGGAATATATTCATGCCTTCGGTAAAGCTAAATTCTATCTCTGGTCAGAGGGATGAAATGTCTCCAAGGCTTGCTATCTCTTCTACATCAATACTATTCTAGGATTGTGTTTCTAAGACCAAATGACAGATTCTTTTCCATTGCCCAAATCTCTGTTTGCCTTAAGCATCTTCTCTCTTCACTATTAAGTTTGGGACTTACAGCTGACTCTCTTCATGAAACTGCTATTTAAAACTTGTCTCCTGACTATATAACACTCAGATCCAATCACTCTCTCCTTAACTAAGTCCTGAGAACACTCAGAGGGTTTGGTGGAGCCTCAGAAATGTAGCTTAAGGATTAAAATAGAGCTAGACCCTACTAGTATAAGGCCAAATAAATAGATAGGAGGCAGTGCTGAGTAATTGGGTGAAGTGATAAAGATTGGATCTGTGTCATAGAATCCTCAGCTGTAAACACAAAATTAAAAAAAAAAAAACAAAGGAAAAATCTGCAGTGTTGGGAAGCTGAGGCTAAGCAACCTGGGTCCAATTTGATCCATTGTCAGAGAAAGAGGTTTTTTATATTTTTCCCTTACACATCAATGAAACCACCAAGAAATTGGCTTTTAGGCAATGGATCATTCACTTCCATCTCTAGTCCTTAAATGATCCTTTCAGAAGGGGTGATCATGATGCTAAGGGGACTGAAGATTATACCACATGAAGGTGGTGATGGAAGTTGGGAGGACCCTGGAGAATGGAAAATCTTTTTTTGGGGGGGATTATAATAGCTTTCTTCAAGTATTTGTATGACTACCATATAGAAAAGAGATCCAACATCTTTTGGGGACCTAGAGGGCAAGAGTTAGCCTGGAATAGAGGAAAGAGCACTGAATTTCGAGTCAAAGCTCAATTAGGAGTTAAAGTTGCAAGTTTCAAAGAAGCACATTTAGGTTTGAAATCCAAAAAAAAGTTCTTAATAATTAAACTAGTAGGAATTGCTTCATTCTTTGTACCTGTATGCCCAGTGCATAGCACAATATAGGGCACATAGTAGTCATTCAAAAAAGTACATGTTGATTAATTGATTGATAGATGATAGCTCTAAGGAACTTGAGGGAGGTAGTGGATTTCCCTCATTGGGCTTCCAATTGGTAAACATTGTACTTTATCCTGATCAATCCCATGTTCATTATGACACTTCTTCACTTTCTCGTGACATCTTCTTTTACTAATGACTTCAGTCACTATTCCCTATAACTTCTTTGTCTAAAACACTCTTCTTTAGCCACAAGACCTTTCCATCTGCTAGCTTTCCCCTATGAGGATATAATCTTCTTATGGCCAGGAATTGTCTTATTAGGTAATATTTGTATCCCCAGCATGTGGCACTTAGTAATATTATATTCACCTTAATATTATATACACTAAAATTACCTATATTCATTTGTTCTTTCACTCAAAGTCCTCAGGCAAAGACTAGATGGCCAGTTTTCAAGTATGCATGAGACAGAAGACTCATTTGGATGTGTTAGACTAGATGGACTATATGTCAGAGTAGATAGTATATTGGATTTGAAATTAAAAAGGCCTGAATTCAAATCCTGCCTTGCATGCTTATCAGCTGTTGAGACCCTTAGCAAATCATCTATAAAATGAGAAGCTTAGACTTCATGGACACTAAACTCCAAATCCATGATTGTATGACTGACATCCCTTTCAGCTCTTAGATTCTACAATACCATGAAGACAAAATGATGTCTTTAGAAAAAAGACTCTCATGTCTTTGAGCTTTCTTCTTGTCTCTGTCTATCTACTTCCTTAGCCACTTGCTTTTTCTGGCTCCTTGATTGCTTCTGTTGGGATATTCCTCAGGCTACTTTGCATGACCTTCCACCCCTTGTCAACTTACTTAAGTATCTGTCCAACTCTTTTGTTCAGGACTTCAATGACTCCATCATTTCATTTATTTCTTCTCAGTCTCCATGCTTTCACAGCCTGCCAATGCCTTGACCATATCCTTCCAGAAATCCTCCATAGAAGACTTATCCATCATTCTGGTGCCCTTCCTCTAATACTTTTAAACCTCTGTGATTAACAGCAAAATGTTCAGATTATCCATTTGTTTTCCCTTATGCCAGCATGATCAGCCTACCTCCATTTCCATGATGCTACTTTTTTCACCACTCCTGATGCACATATTTTCACTAGCAGTGATCAGTGTATATAACCAGTATACTCTTCGCCTTTGTCCTTTGGGTCACCACATTTCTGATGCCTTGGACACTGGGGATGCTCTATAGGGGTAGGGCCCAGACATGTGACTTTGATGAGATAGAATGAAAACCAATTACAAAATGGATTTGGTTTGGTGTGGGAATCAAAAGAACCAATTAGACTCTATCTCCCAAATGGGAACTCTATCATATGCTGCCACATGTATTCTCCATCTTGCTTTTCTGCAAATCATCCATGAGAAACTAAATAGTGTAAGCCATCTAATGTTTCATAAATGTAGGGGGATGTAATTAACCAACATCTCTCAGTTCTAGGAAAAGAGAGACCCCCAAACCTACCGGTCCTCCTCTCCACCTGACCAAACCTCACTCTATTCCCCTCTCAACTTGGAAAGCCCATAGTTTTTTTCTTCAATTAGAAATCAGATTATCTAATTTTGTATCCTGGCATGTATGCTGGTTAATTGTTTTCTTATAATGAATTGATTTTATTTGATTTATTGTTTTTAAAATACAAAAATCTGTCTTACTCTGGGTTTTTAGACTGACTGAATCAGTTTTGCTAATAAATCATATATCTTGGATTGTTTTCTCAGTTATTATTAATTATCCACTACAATTTCATTTATTTAGGATACATGGAGGTTAGAAAACTCCCTCTACCAATGCAATTAGGCATCTGATCTGACAGGGCTGGGGAACCTGCTGCCCAGGGGCCACATGTTACCCTCTGGGTCCTCGGGTGCAGCTGTTTGACTGAATCCAGATTTCACAGAACAAATCCCCTTAATAAAAGGATTTGTTCTGTAAAACTTGAACTCAATCAAAAGGCTGCACCCAAGGACCTAGAAGGCCATGGGTTCCCTGCCACTAAGGTTAGGTGACTTGTCCAGGGTCATACAGTCTTCCTGCCAGAAGCAGGTCTGTCTTTGAGACTCACTCTCTAGTTACTGAACAGTGGTCCTTCTTCATGATGTTTCATCATTTTTTAAAAAAAGTTGTTTTTTGTTTTTATTTTGTTTGGGAGCAGTTGAAACCTGGATACAGTTGCCCCAGTACCTCTCACCCCTCTCTCTACCTCCTGGTGAATTTTGGGTGATTTCCCTCATGTTTCCTTCTGAGTCACTCCTAAAAGAGAGCAGGGTCCAGAACCACTTCTACCAATCGGGGGTTGGGACAAATTGCCCTGTGTGCTCACCTCCCTCCCCAGGCCCCAAATCATTATCAAACTGAACATCAAAGGCAGACTTGAAAGGGAAAGGAATCCCACATGGTCACTATCCTCAAGGAGTGGGTGGAGAAAAAGGGCAGGGAAAATCCCATTCATCCTTCTGCTTTGTTGTGAGAATAGGCTGACTCAATCACTCAATCCATAAGCATTTACTATGCACCCCCTATGTACTAGGCACTGTGCTTACTGCTGAGGACAGAGACACAATAAATGGAGCAATGCCTACTGGAAAGGATCTCACATTCTCACTTAGAAGATACAGAATAAATATAAGAAGAATAAAAGGGGCAGCTAGGTGAGAATAGAGAGCCAGGCCTGAAGTCAGGAAGACCTGAATGCAAATCCAGCCTCAAGTACTTACTAGCTGTGTGACCCTGGGCAAGTCACTTAACTTTGTTTGCCTCAGTTTCCTCATCTGTAAAATGAGCTGGAGAAGGAAATGCAAACCACTCCAGTGTCTCTGCCAAGAAAACCCCAAATGGAGTCATATAGAGGTGGACTTGACTAAAAGGACT
Organism: Pseudochirops corinnae; assembly: GCA_028646515.1. Classification (NCBI taxonomy): domain Eukaryota; kingdom Metazoa; phylum Chordata; class Mammalia; order Diprotodontia; family Pseudocheiridae; genus Pseudochirops; species Pseudochirops corinnae. The sequence goes on from CM053591.1 coordinate 170,596,712, forward strand.
GAATTAAAAAAAAAATACAAAATAATTAAATACAATAGTATAGGATTATTTTGTCCGCCTTCTTACTGAGCCTCTACTCAGATTGTGGCTAGAGAATCACACCTTGTTCCTTGGGGGTTCCACCAAGGTCATTCACTGGCTGCCCAGCCCCCCTCCCAATGTCTCTGAGCCTGGGTTGTGTCAGTAATCCTGAGGTAGCTATGCCTAATAAATAACGCATCATGTCCATGAATCCCCAGCTCTGCTTCTGATCATGCCCGATTGGGATCGTGTTTTCCTAGTGCTCACCCAGGGAAACAAGGCAAACCCAGGCTCTCCTCTCATCTCAAACATCCCATAGACCTTGAATGGATTCACACACTGCCGGGAAGAGCCAGGATTGGAAACTGGAAGAACTTACATTTCTAGGTGCCCCTGCAGTGGCCACAGTTCAGACGTTTGGAAAGTGATGGACAAGCCACTGGCAGGCGTGAGACTGTCAGAAATAGCGACCTAACAATCCAGGCCTCTTCCGCCAGTCACTGCCAAGTCAATGGGCTGCACAAAGACAGGTCCGTCTTCAGGAGCCCTGGCTGTCATCAGGAAGAAGCTAAGGATTTGTGCATTTAGTCCCCCTCTTTATCCCCCAGGACTTAGCAAGGGAGATGGAGGGGCTTAGTTATTCCTTCAGGTCTAAATGGCTGGAATGGGGTGGGCTTCAGTTCAGTAAAAGGAAGGCCTTCTAACAAAGTGAGCTTTCTGGAAAATGCAGTAGATTGCTTCATGAGATAAGGAAGGGAAAAAACTTGTACTAGGTGCCTAGTGTGTGGCAGGCATCATGCCAAGTGCTTTGTACAGTTTTTAACAAATATCTCATCTGATCTTCACAACAACCCTTGGAGGCAGGTGTTGTTATTATCCCCCTTTTACAGGTGAGAAAACTGAGATAAACAGAGGTTAAGTGACTTGCCCAGGGTCACACAGCCAATAAGTATCTGAGACTAGATTTAAATTCAGGTCTTCCTGACTCCAGGCCCAGCACTCTATGCAGTGTGCCACCTAGCTGCCTCATACAGAGACATAATAGAGTGGGTTCTATTACTTCTTCAGTTCTTGGCATTATACCTCTCAACATAGCCTAAAATTTATTATTAAAGTTTGTGGATGCTGTATCATTTTGTTGATTTATATTCAGCTCATAATCTCATACACCCACAGATATTTTCAGGCAAATTATTGTTTAATAATAATTCCCCCAACAGAAGACCACTTGGGTCGGGATGTAAAATGGAGGGCTTCGACTTGCAAGGTCCCTTTTAGCTCTAAATCACATAATTCCTATGACCCTATTTTAAAATAATAGTTTTTAAATGGATGTATTTTGTTTTCATATCAACTAGATTTTCTCCTGTGACTTTTATAACAAAGGATTTTTTTCATAAAGGAAAAAAGAAAAAAATCAGCAAAAAAAAAAAGAGGAAAATATCTGATATTCTATGCAGTCTTCTACATCCATGGACCCCTATCTCTCCAAAGGAGCACAGGGAGGTATCTGACCCCACAATATACATTATATACATCTATCTATCTATCTATCTATCTATCTATCCATCTATCCATTCATCCATCTATCTCTATATCTAAACATCCTCCATCTATCCATTCAACTATCTATCTATCCATTCAATCTATCTATCTATCTATCTATCTATCTATCTATCTATCTATCTATCTAATCTATCTAATTATAGGAGGTTCTTATGCTTTAGGAACTAGTTAATCTTCATAATCTCCAAGTTGCCTCTAAGCATTGAAATTCTATGGCATAGGTGATTTGAACACTGACTTTGGAGTCAGAAGATTTGGATTCAAAGCTTATCTCTGACATTTTCTACCTATGTGATCTTGGACAAATGACTTCTCCTTGGACAAATGACTTCAAAAATGAGGGCATTGTTTATTGGTCTATAAAGTGAGGGAGTTGGACTAGATGGTCTTTAAGGAGCTTCTAGTCCTAAATCTATGATTGCTTTAGAGACCATTGATAGTACTTAAGTCAAAAAAAGTGCCTGCTCAGTGACCTGTGCAGTTAGGAATTATTTTTTGTAGGTAAATTTGTATTGATATATTTAGTTTTTCACCTCATTGACTTTTCCTGATGTATTCCTCATCCTTTTCCAAGTATGAAAAAAAGGAAAAAAGCAGTTCAGCAAACTTAATTGTAGCACCCTCGCTGGTCTACCCCTTCTTGGACATGTACTTGGAAATTAGCTCCCCGAGGGCATTTGATCCTTTGGTTCAAGGGGCAACCTTGTAGGTCAGCACATCTCAGGTCATATCAGGCTCAAGCCCTCACTTGTGTGCTTTCCCGAAACAATCAGCCAATAGATACAATTAGCTTTTAGAAAAAGCATTTACTTAGATGTAATACAAGAGCAGTAGTTATAAAATATCATCTCCCCCATCCCTTCCCCAATAATCCCAAGGCACGTTGTTCTCTAACAGACACAGAGTATCCACAGGAAGAATGAGCTCAGACTTAGAGAACAGCGGCAGTGAGATTGGATATGTTCTTAGAATACATTTTGACAAAGGCAACTCACAATTCCTGGTACTACAGGGCCGAGAAGTCCTTTATCCTTTTGTAAGGTCCTTCCATGGTCTCCTTGGGTCTGTCTGGGTTTTCAGGTCTGCTCCTCTCTAAAGTTCAATTTGCTTCTCAGTTGGCCAGGAGTTATGCATTCTGAAACTGCTTCCTAACTTGAGGCTGTGTGTTTTCTCCCTCCTGGTCCAATAGTTCCCCTTCAAAATTAATATGGACAATGTTATTGTTGGTGGTGGTGGTAGTGGTGGGGATAAAAGATAAATTTTCTCTTCTTCCCCATGGGGGAATATCTCCCGTTTGAATTGCTGAAGTTCGACAGTAACACCACCAACAAAAATGACTAGTGTTTCTATAGTGCTTTAAGATTTATAAATCGCTTTGCAAAGATTATCTCATTTGATCCTCACAACAGCCTTCCTATATGATTATACCCATTTTATAGATGAGGAAACTGAGGCAGATAGATGGATGTCAAGTGACTTTCACAGGATCATATAACTAGTAAGTGTCTAAGGTCATATTTGAACTCAGGTCAACTGTTCCACTTAGTGACCATAATCAAGCCATTGCTATTTAAAGCCTCCAGGTACATGGCAAAATGTTTACTCAACGAATCAAGTTTTTCCCTTCTTGATTTAATCAGAGAAGTAAGTGTTCCCACCTCATAAAGATATCAGGTGTTATTACACCTTGTTAATCCATTAAAACCTCATCATATATGATAATATCCCTTGACTACTTCAAATGATCTGGACATGGGAATCACATCCCCCCTTCCTTACATAACTAACATATTAAAGAAGTAAGACTTTGTATGTACTATCCCTCACCCGCAGTCCCCTGCCTCTACAGAGAAATGGTACAAAATACCTTCTCATATATCTTCTTTGGGTCCAAGCTTAGTTATTGTATTTTTTGGCATTAGACTTTGAAGGAGTGAAATTTAGGGTTAAAAAAGTAGGAGTAAGTACACATGACCACATTTTGTGCTTGGCAAGTGGTAAAGGGAAAATAAAGAATCTATTGGGACTGGACAAAAGCCATGACATCCTAAATCTGCTCTTAACTTATTGTATGACAGCTTGGGGCACATGGTCTCCAAGATCCTGTTAATCTTACCATTGGTGTAATCAAAATTAGTTCAGAAGCAAAGATCAGGTAGGGGTGTTCTGGTAAATGTTTAATAACTGACTCTGAAAAAAATATGGATGCAGGACGCACTTTTAGATTTCATTTGCATTATTAACAGTTTCTCTTTCATGATCTTAAGTCTAGAGTTTAGG
>CM053591.1:170601078-170630365 GCA_028646515.1 Pseudochirops corinnae
CTATCTATCTCTATCTCTATCTATCTATCTATCTATCTATCTGTCTGTCTATCTATCTATCTATCTATCTGTCTGTCTGTCTGTCTGTCTGTCTGTCTGTCTATCTATCTATCTATCTATCTATCTAATCTATCTGTCTGTCTGTCTATCTATCTATCTATCTATCTATCTATCTATCTATCTGTCTGTCTGTCTGTCTGTCTATCTAATCTATCTATCTATCTGTCTGTCTGTCTGTCTGTCTATCTATCTGTCTGTCTGTCTATCTGTCTGTCTGTCTATCTATCTCTATCTCTATCTATCTATCTGTCTGTCTGTCTATCTAATCTATCTATCTATCTGTCTGTCTGTGTCTATCTAATCTATCTATCTGTCTGTCTGTCTGTGTCTATCTAATCTATCTATCTATCTGTCTGTCTGTCTGTGTCTATCTAATCTATCTATCTATCTATCTGTCTGTCTAATCTATCTATCTGTCTGCATGTCTGTCTGTCTGTCTATCTAATCTATCAATCTATCTGTCTGTCTGTCTGTGTCTATCTAATCTATCTATCTGTCTGTCTGTCTGTTTGTGTCTACCTAATCTATCTATCTATCTGTCTGTCTGTCTATCTGTGTCTATCTAATCTATCTATCTATCTATCTATCTGTCTGTCTGTCTGTCTGTCTGATCTATCTATCTGTCTGCATGTCTGCCTGTCTATCTGTCTGTCTATCTATCTATCTATCTATCTATCTATCTATCTATCTATCTATCTATCTATCTATCTACCTATCTATCTATCTAATCTAATCTATCTTGATTGCCAGGTGTAAATGCTCACATTGAAAATTTAACAACTGACTCTTCTTACGAGCTGAATAAGCTCTGGGGGTTTATTCAAGAAATAGAGTTGGTGGAGTGGGGAGAACCTTACAAGGAGAAATTGCCGAAGAATATATACTCTGACAAATAGAGTAAGAATGTCCTGGAAAAGAACTTTGGAAAGACAATAAATCCTCAGGTAGCAAAATGTTTATTTTTACCACGTAGAAGGAGAAGAAAATTTCCACTCTACTTTTTAGGTTTCACAGCCTGAAGTAAGAGAAGATAAACTTCCTTCTGCTCTATCTCCTGGTGGGTTGCATTAAGGGTGGCGGGTTCTTAGGGTGATATTACTGCTACGAATCAAGTATTGTAAATTCCTGCAAAGCCAAGGTTCTAAGCAAAGTTTCCAGGAGAGACAGGACAGAGTCTTCCCTAAGGGTCCAGAAAATGACAACAATTACAATTTGCTCCATGGGGCTACCTGGCAAATAGTGAAAATAGCTCTAGATTTGAGGTTAGAGTGATTCAGTGCAAGAGCATTGAACTTTGAAGTCACAGTTTGCTGTCTTGTTCACTCGTGTATGATTCTTCATAAACCATTTGGATTTTTTTTGGCAGATATACTAGAGTGGCTTGCCATTCCCTTCTCCAGTACATTTTACAGATGAGGAAACTGAGGTAAACAGGCTTAAGTGACTTGGCTGGGGTCACACAGCTAGTAAATGTTTGAGGCCAGATTTGAACTCAGGTCTTTTTAATTCCATGCCTGGTGCTCTATCCACTGTACCACCTAGCTGCCCTTGAAGTCTATAGGACATGAGGTCAAATCCCACTCTTCCACTTTTTAACCTGGTGATGTTGGGTCAAGAGAGAAGTGGTCTAAGATGACTTAGGGTCAGAGATTTACAGCTGAAAGCAACCTTACAAATCATCTAGTCCAAACTTCTCATTTTATAGATACAACTATGACCCAGAAAGGAAGGACAGAAATAAGCATTTATGAAACACTTAACTTGTGCCTACTATGTGTCAGGCACTGTGCTAAGGGCTTTAGAAATAGTATCTCAGTTAAATGACTTGCCCAGGGTCACACAGATAGAAAGAGTCCAAGCTGGGATGTGAACTCAGGTCTTCACTGTGACACCTAACTGCTAATCTTGTCACTTGTTTCAATGCACCAGGAAGGTAATTTTCCAGGTCCAAATCACAGAATCTCAGCATTGAAAAGGGCCTTTTAACTCCATCTAGTCTAAGCTATAAATGAATAAGAATCCTCTAGATAATATATCCCCAAATCCTATGACATGACTTACTCAACTTAAGGGCATATGATCAGTTTACTCTGATATCTAGCGAGTTCCTACTCTTCCTCACTTTCTTAAAATTGTCCAGACATAGAACTCAAGCTAGAAGGGGCCTTAGAGTTTATCTGACCCAACTCTCTCATTTAATTAAAGAAGAACTAAAGCCTAAAGAAGTTGAGTCGCTTGACCAAGGTAATAAATGGCAGATCTGAATTCAAACTCAGTTCCTCTGTTTCCAGATTCAATACTCTTTCCTCTGATTCACCTTGTCTCCATTCTTAGGGTCTGTCAAATTCATTAGTGACCAGCCAATTCTCTAACCTCATAGGAATCGTTATATGTCACTATGAATTTTCTAGGGAATTTCACTCCCATTGGCTTCTCAGATTCCCCCCCCCCCCTTTTCTTTACCTCTTTCACTGGAAAGTCTGTATACTAGAACAAACTTGAGCATCTCTAATTTGGTGCTGATTCTGCCCCTTTCCTGTAGAAAGATCTCACCACTCAGTGTGTGACTGTTTTAGAATCTTTTGGGGTGAATGACTTACTTATCATGCCTCCTTGAATGTGAAACAAGAAGGTCAGGGGTATTAAGCATTCTGATCACTGTGCTGCAGTTCAAAAGAAGAATAAATCAATAGAAACAATTAAAAATGTGTCAAATATAATGAAAAGAAACAATTAGCAATCAGGCAGTTGTCATGTTGACATTTTTGATGATGGAGGTGAAGCCTAAGAAAACGCACCCTTTTGAATGCATGAGATAAAGGAATAGCCTTATAAAATTGAAGGAAGGTAAGGGATGCTTTTCACCCTAAGAAAAAGCTATTGGTACTTACCAGAATTCAGTTGAATTTTGAGGATTGGGGGAAGAGTATGGAGTAGAAGGATTATTTCTGGCAGTTCATCTAAATATAGTGGGAAGAATACTATAATTGGAGTAAGAGTATGGGTTTAAGTCCCAGTTCTGCCCCTTACAACTTCTGTAATGTTGAGCGTGTCACCTTCCTAGGTCTTGCTTCCCCATCTCCAAAAGGAGAAGCTTGAACTAGGTGATTTTTCAGATTCTTAGAAGCTTGAGATCCAATCCTGAAAGACATTAAGCATTCATGGGGAAGCAGACCCCACAGAAGAACAAGGTGAATTATATTGATTGTTTATCCGCTCCGTGTATCCTTTAAATCTTCTATAATTTTTTTTTCACAAGGTGAAATAAAGGCCATTTTGTACTTGATAAATGCATTTATTACCTTAAGTGCTTTTGTAGGAGCTTGGGACCCTTTAATTCAAGTTTATGGAAACTTAGACATAAACCATATTCTGATTTCCCAGAGTAAATTTTGAGGGAGAGAAAGAAATGCTAAAGCAAAGGATGATTTTTTTAGGACTAACCTTAAAAATGCATGTGTAGGTAGGTATGGATGGATGTGTGTGTGTGTGTGTGTGTATACACATATACATATATGTTTGTCTGTATATGTATAATTTTTGTATTTGCTGCTATATATCTATGTATTCCTTTTCCCTAGCATGTAAACTTAAGAGCAGAGAATGTTTTGATTTGTGCCTTCTGGTCTCAGTAGCTTGTCTAGTCCTGGCACATAGTAGGTACTTAACAAATGTGTGCTGAGCTGAATTAAATCTCTGATCCTCTGACTTGTCTTCAGATCCTTCCTCTGCCATTTACTGTCTAACCTTGGGCAGACAGCTTAAGGTTTCCAAGCCTCTGTTTATTTGTAAGATATGATGATTGTACCAGAGATGAATCCTAAGTCCTTGGCACTGCTAAATCAATCATTCCATGCATATAGGGATGCCAGTCAATCAATGAATTGACAAACATTTATTGAATCCCACGACCTTAGCTCGTCTCATTGCCTCAGTCTCACCACCTCCCTCCATTTTTCTTTTTCCTGATTTTTTCAGCGATGTAATAAAAACTGATGTGATTCTATGGATTTGTCCTGTGATTATTAATTTAACATTTGTTGTTTAGTTGCTTTTGGTAATGTCTGACTCTGTGACTCCTTTTGGGTTTTTTTTGGCAAAGAAACTAGAGTGGTTTGCCATTTTCTTCTCCAGCTCATTTTACAGATGAGGAAACTGAGGCAAATAGGATTAAGTGACTTGCCCAGGGTCACACAGTCAGTAAGTATCTGAGGACAAATTGAACTTGGGTCTTCCTGACTCTAGGCCCAGCCTCTGTGCTACCCAGCTGCCTCTTAACTTAATAGCCAATAACAAAAAATCACCTCGAATTGTTGTATTGGGTTTTAAAAATATTCTACGTACATAATCATGTCTTCTTCAAATAGAGTTATTTTGATCTGTTTACTAGAGGCAACAGGATGTAATGAATAGACTTCTGGGCTTGGACTCAGAAAAATTCACATTCAAATCCCCCTGCTGACATTTACTAATCAAGTGACCCTTGAAAAGGCCCAATTTCTATGTGCTTCAAACAACTCCTTCGATCTCGTCTGCTATTTCATAGATGTCTTATTATCCATGTTGGTAGAGGGAGTCATCACACTGGGAGTTCCCCAAAAGGACAAATTTACAAATCCTCCCAAATTTGACATCAAGCCTTATTCATTTAATTTATTTTACAGGTCTTATTTCTGTAGAAAATTCTCATCCTATACCTCTTCTGCCCTCTGTAGCTATTCTTGAAAAAGCCATTTATAATAGATGTCTCCACTTTCCCTCCTCTCCCTCTCTTAGCCACTTACAGTTTGGCTTCTGACCTCATCATTCCACCAAAACTGGCTTCTCCAATGTTACTAATGATCTCTTAGTTGCCAAATCCAAAGGTCTTTTCTGAATCCACCTTCTCTATGACCTCTCTGCAGCCTTTGACTCTGTTGATCACTCTTTCCTCCCTGATGCTCTCTTCTCTCTAGGTTTTTGAAACACCAACATCTCCAGGCTGTCCTCCGCTCTATCTGACCAGTCCTTGCTGTTCTTTTCAGGATCCTCCTGCAGATAATGCCCTCTATCCATGTCCTTCAGGGTTCTGTCCTGGGCCCTCTCTCTTCTCTAAGCTAACTTCACTCGGTGATCTCATCAGCTCTTAAATTAAGATTTAACTACCATCTCTATGCTGATGAGTTTCAAACCTACCTATCCTGTCCCAAACTCTCTGCCAACCTCCACTATTACATCATCCACTGTCTTTTAGACATTTTGAAGTGGATATCCAGCAGACATCCCAAACTCAGTATGTCCAAAATAGAACTCATTATGTCTCCACCTAAACCCTCCTCTTCCCTACCCTCATTCCTCTCAGTCCCTCAGGCTCACAACCCAGGAGTGAGTCATCCTGGATTCTTCACTATCCCTAACCTCCTATATCCAATCTCTTGCCAAGGGCTATTAATTTTACCTTTACAACATCTCTCCCACAATGCTCCCTTCTCTCCTCTGATACTCTATTACAGACCCTCATCAGCTGGATTATTGCAATAGCCTGCAGGTAGAACTGCCTATCTCACATCTTTCCCCACTCCAATCCATCCTTTGTTTAAAGTAAAAGTCCAATCATGCTACCTTCCTCTGCTCCCCAGGGGCTCCAGGATCAAATAAATTATTGCCCCCAGGATCAGAAAAAAATACTCTATTTGGCATTCAAAAGCCTTCATAACCTAGCCCTGACCTACCTTTCTAATCTTCCTACATCTCATTCTCTGCCTTGTACTCACTCTTTGCTCCAGGGACGCTGGCCTCCTGACTATTCCATGAACAAGACACTCCATCTCTCAGCTCCAGGCATGTTCTCTGCCTGTCCCCCATGCTTGGAACACTCTCCCTACTCAGCTCTGACTTCTCACCTCCCTAGCTTCCTTTAAGTCCCAACTAAAATCTCACCTTCTACAGGAAGCCTCTTCCAACCCCTCTTAATTCCAGTGCCTTCCCTCAGTTAATTATTACCTATTTATCCTCTGTCTAGCTTGCTTTGTCTACATGTGTTGTATGTTGTCTCTTTGAAAGCTCTTTAGGACAGGGACTCTCTTTTGTCTCTTTTTGTATCTGTAGTACTTAACAGGGTGCCCCAAACATAGTATGCACTTAAATATTGAGTGATTGATAGCTGACTTCTAAAACCATGTCAAATAGGAGCAGTAAAAATTCAGACCCCTCCTTTATCCCTACCCTTAGCACAAATGTTCTCCATTGTTTATGTTTGCTCTTGGTTTCAATAGATTCTTTTAAAAATCATCCTAAGAAAATATCCTTTAATCTAAACATATCGAGTGTTTTTGCCATAAATAAATGCAGAAGGCCTGTACTAATCCTCCTTAAATGTCTCCAGTGGTTACCTCCAATGCATCCTGTCTATGACTTATTTTCACATGATTTTTTGTGTGTTATGTCCCCCCTCTTAGACCATGATCTCCTTGAGGGCAGGGATCATCTCTTATTCTTCTTTGTATCCCCAGCTCTTAAAGAAGTACCTGGTACTTAGTAGGTGCTTAATAAATGTTTATTAACTGTATTTTATCAAGGACAAAATGAAAAAAGATTTTAAAAATATATTGCCATATTCTATTTGCAAATTTTTTGCCTTATTTTTCCATAGATTATCATGAATAATATTGATTTTAGTTTATTTTAAAACTTTTTCCTTGTAAGAGTTAGAGTTCAACATTACTTATCCCATAGGAGAAAATATTGGGTAGAATGACATTTTTCCTAGACTTTAAAAAGGTCTGCATAAAAACAACTACTTCTTTGAAGGTTTGAAAAAATTCACTTATAAATCCATCTGAGCTTACTCTTTCTTATGTGAGATTAATCTACATATGTTACATTATTATGGGAGTTAGAATAGTTAATATTTTTGTTCTAGTTTTAATCCTCTTTTCCTGATTTCCTTTGGCACAGTATTTTGCTTGCATTCTCATTTCCTTAAATGCAGACTCATTGTTGAGTCTCTCTTAATCTTGCTTGCTAATATAAAGTCCTGGTTTTGTTACTTATTAACTATGTGACCTTAGGCGAGTCACTCCATCCATTTCTTTTACATTCTTAATCTTATTATTATGAAATTGTTCAGGATCTTATCATTTTCATAATTTCTTTTGCCTATGCATGATATTCTTGTTCTCATCTCTCATTTGTGTAATTTTTGGGTTTTTTTTTCCCTCTCCTTTTGGATTAAATTTCCCAGTTGTTCATCAGCTTTATTGACCCTTTTAATAAAATGACAGCTTTTGGTTTTGTGAATTTAATTACATGCTTGTTTTCTGCACACTCTATCAACTAAAACCCAAGTAGAGAGAGAGAAAAGAAGACAGAAAGAGTTTCATCTAAGATATTCCTGCCCATTAGCAAAGAGCACCATGAGAGGCCAAGGGGAATGGTTTTTTGGTGGAGAGCAGGGAGGGAAAGGAAACTGGAAGAGGGAGAGAAGGAGATTGATACTATATAGACACTATATCTATCTATCTGTCTGTCTATCTATCTATGGATATATAGATATATAGAGAGAGACAGAGACAGAGAGAGAGACAGAGAGACAGAGACAGAGAAAGGCAGATGCAGAGAAACAGAGACAGAGATGAAGAAACAGGAAAAATGTGTGTGCAAGTGTGTGTGTGTGTGAGAGAGAGAGACAGAGAGACAGAGACAGAAAGACAAAGAGAGACAGAGACAGAGAAAGGGAGACAGAGACAGAGAAAGGGAGACAGAGAGACAGAGAGAGACAGAGACACAGAGAGACAGATAAAGAAACACAGAGGAAAAATGTGTGTGCATGTGTGCATGTGTGCCTGTGTGTATGAGAAAGAGACAGACAGACAGACACAGACAGACAGAATAATGTGGCAGCTGGCAGGGAGTCACAAAAAGAACATGTTCTCAGCTCTGGACATGGTGATCAGAGATGTCAAAGACCTGAGCTCCTTGTGCTCCACTCCTATATGTTCCCAGTTTAGTCTAGTCACATAGAACCAATACGCCAAACATGAATTTATCATTCAATTTCGTGTGTCTGCTTGTATGTAGCCTGTCAGTTCTCTTCTCTTATACTCTAAGAATTGTTTTTTAAACCTAATTGCCAAGTTTCACATGAATCTCAATTACATTTCATCATATTAGCTTCTGGTCAATATTAAGACAAATTATTTTTTTGTTGTTCAAATCTGTAATTTCAATGGTGTTGGAAAATCTCGGAAGAGAAACTCCCTCTGTCAGTGTGTATCTGCCATGTTCTGCAGTTTATAACCTTAAAGTGTGGTCTGGGGCCACCGAGAATAAAGACTTACCCACTGTTACATTGAATGTATGGGTCAGGTGAACACTGAACCCAAGTCCTACTGACAGTAAGGCTGAATGCTGTCGCTCAAGGAGTATAGTGATGGTACAGGAACCACCAAAGAAAGAAAGAAAGAAACAATGAATGAATGAATGAATGAAGAATCATTTATTAAACACCTATCACTGTGCCAAGGAACTTACCTTTTAATTGAGCTGACAATTCCTTACCCTTTTAGATTTGGCAATACAATCTACAGAATTAACCTCTCAAGATCATAGTGAAGTGGATAACTAAAAAAATAAAGCATTAATTTAACACTTTCTAAGTGGGTGCCATGGGCAACGAGGTGGTGCCATAGTGGATAGAGTACAGGGCATAGAATCAGGAAGACTCATCTTCCTGAGTTCAAGTCTGACCTTAGACACTTATTAGTTGTGTGACCTGAGGTGGCTAGGTGGCACAGTGAATAGAGCACTGGCCCTGGAGTCAGGAGGACCTGAGTCCAAATCTGGCCTCAGACACTTAACACAAAAACTAGCTGTGTGACCCTGGGCAAGTCACTTGCCCTTGTTTACTTCAGTTTCCTCATCTATAAAATGAGCTGAAATGGCCAACCACTCCCGTATCTGTGCCAAGAAAACCCCAGATGGGGTCATGAAGAGTCAGACACAATTGAAGTGAGTCAACAACAACAAAAGTAAGTACCATTATCTCCATTTTATAGGTGAGGAAAAATGAGTATCAGGGAATTCAAGTGACAGTTCCCACAGCTGACTGATAGCTGTGATTAGAACTCAGGCCTTCCTGATTCAAAGTCCAGCATCTTATCCACTGGCTCTCTAATTAAATAATAATAATTGACAATTATATAGGTCTTTAAAGTTTGCAGAATACTTTACATACATTATCTTATTTCAGACTTGCAACAACCCAGGTATAATTTCTATTTTACATATGAGGAAACTGAGGCTCAGAGAATTGAACCATCTCATCAGTTTTGACATAGCTAGAATGTGTCAGAGATGGGATTTGAAGCCAGGGATTCTCAACTCCAAGCCCAACTCTCTACTCACTGTACATAGCACATTGCCTTATAACACTCTGAGATGTCTTCAGATGCCAGCTCTGTTGTCCAGTAGATAAGTTCTCCCTCCTAAGCATCAGATATATTTACCAGATAACATCTGAGAGACTGCCAGGATCTCTGATCCCATCAGTGGTATCTTTGCCCTATTGTGACAGCATTATTGTCTTTTCCTTCCTTTCCTTTCCCTTGTCTCTGCAGAGTTGTTGGTCTGGCTCATTTTGGCTTTTCCATTATGTCACCAGGGAGCTATTTTTTAAGCACTCAGCAAATTGTCTCTTACTCCATTAGCTTATTATAATCCTATCTGAAAGCATCCCAGGAAGCACATGTCTTTAGAACAGTGATTTTCTCCAGTGAGGATGAAAATAAGAATTTTCCTTAGAATTTATCTTGGTTGGTAGTGGTGGTGTTGAGTTCAATACCTGTGTGTTGCTTTTAACATCAGTTGCATCAGTGCAAGTTCATAAAACCTCTTAATATATCCACACTTTTTTTATTCACAGGTATCCATAAAGAAATCTTTAGCTAAAGTTGGAAACAATGTTTATCACCTGATTTCATACTGAAGAAGTGTAATAATAGTCCATATCTCTCATTTTTTATGAGATAACATGTAAAATTCTTTGCAAATTTTAAAGTTGTATACAAATTTGTATATAAAGTTGTACATAAATTTAAAGTTGTATATGTAAATTTAAAGTTGAATATAAATGCTAGCTATTAGCATAGTAATAATAATAGCAATATACAATGATGCTGTGGGGTAGAAGGAGAGGGATTATCTCAGTTACCATCCTTCTTGACCACTCCTCAAATTTTGACACTAATAATGATCTCTTCTTCCAACCTCTCCTCTCCCTCAGATTTCCTGACAGTGTTCTCTTCTGGATCAGCTCTTAGCTAACAAATTGCTCCTTGCTCTTTTGCTAGTTCACTGTCTTTGTCCTTTCCCGTCACTGTCCTACATGGATCTGTTCTGTGTCTTCTCTCTCACTAGCCTCAGTAATATCAACTTCCATTGGATTGATTATTCTTTCCATACAGATGGCTCCCAGATATGGTCTCTATCCTGTGTTTCAATTCTTTATCATCAATTGTGTATCGGACATTTCTCCCAGATGTCTTATAGACTCTCATATTTAGCATATCCCCAAACAGAAATTCATTATCTCCTCCATTACTAACTCCTTACCTTTTCCTAAGTTCCCACCATCTTTCCAGTGACCCAGTTTTGCAACTTTGGTGCTATCCATGACTCTTTATTCTCCTTTGCACCCTGTAACCAACCAATTGCCAAGACCTGTTGATTCTAACTCCACAACATCTCTCCCATCTCTACTCTTTTCTCCATTCACACCACCCCCTTTAGAATAGCTAATTTTTAGAATAGCTATCTGTTCAGACTCTCATTAATGGGTCAGCTAGCATTTAAACAGTGTTTCCCATGTGTCAGACACTATGCTAAGCACATCCTTTTTCCTGGACTATTGTATTATTATAATAGTCTTTCAAGTGGATCCCCAACTTCTAGTCTCTCTCCTCTCTTATCCACTCCTCATATAACTGCCAAACTAAACCACATGTCATCATCTCTTTCCCCATTAAAGTATTTGATGGCTCCCTACTGTCTCTAAGATCAGATATAAACTCCTCAGATGTAAAAACCTTAGCCATCTGATTCCAGCCTCTTTCCAGGTTTATTTCACACCTCTCTACATTATGAACTCAATGTTCCTCCCAAATGGGTCCATTGGCTATTTCTCCTACTCAGAATTCTATCTCCAGTCTCCATTCCTATAAGCAACTCTCTGTTCACCTCTGCCTTCCCAAATCCCTGACTTGATTCAAATCTTACTTCATCCACCATCTCCTCCAGGAAATCTTTCCTGATTCCCCTAACTGGTAGGGTTATCTCCCTCATCAGATAATCATATGCATACCTCTGTGTTCATGTGTTGTGTGACCCAATAAAATGCAAGCTTCTTGAGGGCAAGAGATATTTTGCTTTAATATACCTAGTACAATGTCCTGTGAATAGGTCCTTAATAAAAGCTTGTTGTATTAGATTCTCATTTTCTGTATAAAGGAACCCAGCTATAGGGGTACAGTGGCACACTAACCATTCTACAGTAAGCACAGATCTGGGATAAGAAACAAATGCTCCTCCCCTAATATATGGTGACAATAGAAATTACTCTCTTGAGGAATATTGAATATACTAGTTAATTACTATGAAATGGTTTCCATAGTTATAGAGGAATTAGAAATTACTGAATCACCTCTCTCGTTTCTTGCCCTTCCAATTTCCATCTCTGGCAAATAGTAAACACTTAATGAATTGGTTGACCAGCTGGCTGAATGCAGAGAAGACTTCTGCAGAGATTCAGCATGTTGAACTTGCATCATGAAAATCTATGTTGAGATCCCAACTCTGACACTAAATACCTATACAACCATGAGCAAGTCACTTTACCCCTATGACTCTCAGTTTTCACATCTGTAAAATGGGAATAAAATAAAGTTTGTCAGTACTTACCTCACAGGATTGCTGTGAGAGTCAAAGGAGAATCAGTTTAATTCAGCAAACATTTGCTAAGCACTAATTATGTGCCAGAATCTGGGAGCACAAGGAGAAAAATTTAAAAAGGAATCCCTGCCTTCAGCAAACTTACATTCTATTGGGGGAACACAATGTGTACACACACAAAGGCATTTGAAGCAGGATAATACTTAACAAGTCCAGCTAGAAAGCAAGTGTTTTTGAAATAAGGATTGTTTAATGTCTTGTCTTCATACCCTCAGAAACTATCATTATTCCTGCCATGTA
This sequence comes from Pseudochirops corinnae, assembly GCA_028646515.1. NCBI lineage: Eukaryota > Metazoa > Chordata > Mammalia > Diprotodontia > Pseudocheiridae > Pseudochirops > Pseudochirops corinnae. The sequence continues at coordinate 170,613,364 of CM053591.1, forward strand.
GTAGGCACATAATAATTGCTTGCTGGCTCATTGAAAATACCCAGGAATGACCCAATATAGAACATGTCATTTGAATTGTGCTTTGAAAGAAGTTAGGCATTCTATCAGGCAAGAAATTATGAGGGAAATATTACATGGAAAATATTTTGTAAATTTTAAAACCCTGTAGAGATAGCAGTAATTATTGTTGTTATTTGAGCATAGGCCTGTTTTATTTTTGTATCCTTAGCCTAGCACAGTAATTGGTATATAGTAGGCACTTAATAAATGCTTATTGATTGATTTATACTTACAGGATGGATTTCAGGAATATATTTCCAATATATAGTGGGTTTTAATGGCATAATGGATAGAGATCTGGGTTTGAATCCTGAATATGACACATGCTGACTATGTAATCCTGGGCAAACCATTTAACCTCTTCGGGAAAATTCCAAGACTATAAATTTTAGAATAGCCACCTATCTATAGTAATGGAGGAAGTGCCCTATACCAAAGAAATCAGAGCTCTCCACCAAAGTCTCTCATCATTGCACCCCTCCTCACTCTGGGTTTTCTGGGTTTTCTTCCAAGCCAATTTCAGATTCACAGGCCACATTCATTTATATTCCTGGTTCAAGATGTGAAAGGAGCATTCAATGAACCTGCAGAGACTCAGCATCCCTACAAGCCTGAATTTAGCTACTTATCAACCTAGGACCAAGTACAAACAAGGCTTAGGCGTATTCCTCACCCCAGAAGGCTATTCATAAACTGGGAAATCAATCAGTTAAGCCGAGGCAGCTGACAGCCCAGCGGTCAAGGGCATGTAGTCCAAATGGAAAGCTCAAATACAGACTTATTTTGGCTTAACCTTGGAGTAAATACTCATCATAATGCTTCAGGTGTCCTTGGCTTCCCTCAATGCAGGCAGAATTCTTTTTAAGTTTTTTTAAAATATATTTTTATTTATTTCAATAAATATTTACCAATTACAGTTTTCAAAAGAACTAACATTCATTTTTTAAAATCTTGAGTTCTGTATTCTCTCACTCTCTCCTACCCTTCTTCTACCCTTGAGAAAGCAAGTAATATGATATTAATAATATGCATAAAGTCATGGAAAACATATTTCCATATTAGCCATGTTGCAAAAGAAAATACATACATAAAATAAGAAAAATAAAGAAAATGAAAAAAAATGCTTCAATCTGCCACAGAGTTCATCATTCCTGTCTCAGGAGGTAGATAGCAGTTTTCATCATGGGTCTTCTGGAGTTGTCATGATCATTGCCTTGATCAGACTCGCTAAGTCTTTTACAGTTGATCATCCTTACAATATTGCTGTTGCTGTGTACAGTGTTCTCCTGGTGCTGCTCACTTCACTTTGAATGGCTCATATTAGTCTTCCCAAGTTTTTCTGAAACCATCCTGCTAATCATTTCTTATAGCACAATAATATTCTATCACAATCATATACCACAACTTGTTCAGCCATTTCCCAATTGTCAGGCATTTTCTCAATTTCCAATTCTTTTCCACCACAAAAAGAGTTGCTATAAATATTTTTTGTATAAATAGGTCCTTTTCCTTTTCCTTATATCTCTTTTGAATACAGACCTAGAAGTAGTATTGCTAGGTCAAAGAATATGCATAGTTTAATAGCCTTTTGGGTATAGTTTCAATAGTTCTCCAGAATGGTTGGATCAGTTCACAACTCTATCAGCAATGCATTAGTGTCCCAATTTTTCCACACCCCCTCTAGTATGTCATTTTTTTTCTGTCATCTTAGTGAATCTGATAGGTGTGAGGTGGTACCTCAAAGGTGTTTTAATTAGTCTTTCTCCAATCAATAGTTATTTAGAGCATTTTTATGTGACTGTGTGATAGTTTTGATTTCTGCTTCTGAAAGCAACCTATTCACATTCTTTGCCCACTTATGAATGGAGGAAGGCCTCGTATTTTTATATGTAGTTTCCTATATATTTGAGAAATGAGGCCTTTATCGGAGAAAGTTACTATAAAAATTTCCCCAGTTTTTGCTTTGCTTCAGATTTTGGCTATGTTAGTTTAGTTTGTTCAAGACATTTTCTTTCTATTTTTTAAAAATTAATTAATTTATTTTCTTGCTTATGTCATTCATTTTCACGAGATTTTGAGTTACAAATTTTCTCCCCATCTTTCCCCTACGCAACACCTCAAAACAGCCATCCCACTGTATAACCCCTCCCCCAATCTGCTCTCTCCTCTATCCTCCCCCTCACCCCTCTGACTTTCCCGTAGGGCAGGATGGATTTTGCCTATGTATCTTAATTCCCAGTTGGATGTAGTTAATAATAATAATAATAGTAATAATAATAATATATACATATATATGTATATACACACACACATATACTTTTAACATTTGATTATAGAACTTTAAATTCTAGGTTCTTTCCATTCCTCCCTCATCACCCACCTCCACTGGAAGGACAAGCAATTAAATACAGGCTGTACATGTGTAATTACACAGAACCTCTCCACAGTGGGCATATTGTGAGAGACTGACTTGTTCAAGACATTTTCAATTTCATGTAATCAGAATTATCCATTTTACTTCCAATGATAATTTCTCTCTCATATTTGCTCATAAGCTTTTTCCCTTACCTGTAGATCTGACAGGTAAAATTTTCTATGCTCCCCTAATTGACTTATGATATCACCCTTTATGCCTAAATCTTTTATCCATTTTTGACCTTATGTTAGTATGTGGTGTGAGATGTTGGTCTCTGTCTAGTTTCTGCCAACTGCTTTCTATTTTTTCCAACAAGTTTTGTCAAATGGCAAGTTCTTCCCCCACAACTCGGATATTGGAGTTTATTAAATACTAGATTGCTATGTCATTTGCTACTCTGTGTTGTGTACCTAATCTATTCCACTGATCCACCACTCTGTTTCTTAGTCAGTACCTAACTGTTTTAATGATGACCACTTTATAATATAATCTGAAATCTGGAGCTGCTAAACTTTCTTCCTTCACATTTTTTTTATTGATTACCTTGATATTCTTGCCCTTTTGTTCTTCCTGAAATTTTATTATTATTTTCTCTAGTTCTATAACATAATTCTTTGACTTTGATTGATATGACAATGAAAAAGTAAATTAACTTAGGTAGAATTATCATTTTCATTATATTGGCTCAGTCTACTCATGAACAATTAATTATCTCTCTAACTGTTTATATCTGTTTTTATTTGTGTGAAGTGTTTTGAATTTTGTTCATGTAGTTCCTGGGTTTGTCTCAGTAGGTAGACTTCCAAGTATTTTATGTTGTCTGCAGTTATTTTAACTGGAATTTCTCCTTCTATTGCTTTTGCTGGGTTTTTTTGGTTGTATATAAAACTGCTGATTATTTATGTGGGTTTATTTTATTTCCTGGAAATTTACTGAAGGTGCTCATTGTTTCAATTAGTTTTTTAGTTGATTCTCCAGGGTTCTCTAAATATACAATCATATCATCTGTGAAATGTGATAGTTTTGTTTCCTTGTTGCTTGTTTTTATTCCTTCAATTTCTTTTTGTTCTCTTATTGCTATAGATAGCATTTTTTTTTGTTGTTTTTGGAGGGGGTAAGGCACGGCAATTGGGGTTAAGTGACTTGCTCAAGGTCACATGGTTAGTAAGTGTTAAGTGTCTGAGGCTAGATTTGAACTCAGGTCCTCCTAACTCCAGGACTGGTACTCTATTCACTGTGCCACCTAGCCACCCCGATAGCATATCTAATATAATTTTGAATAATAGTGGTGATAACGGACATCCTTGCTTCCCCTCTTATATTATTAGGAAGACTTCAAGTTTATCCTTGTTATGGATAATGCCTGCTCTTTGTTTTAGGTAGAAAGACTCCATTTATTTCTATGCTTTTTAGTGTTTTAATAGGAATGTGTATTGTATTTTGTTAAAAGCTTTTTCTGTGTCTCTTGATATAATGACATGATTTTTGTTGTTTTTGTTATTGATATGGTCAATTACACTTATAGTTTTCCTAATGTTGAACCAGTCTTCTGCAGGTAGAATTCCAGGGAAAGACCCAAACCATGGGAGGCTACAGTCCTGGGGCTCATGGAGCTCTGTGACCTGGGCTCAGATGCTGTCCTGTATGGGCCAGAAGAACATCATTCCTAATTTCTGTGAGGTATTCACAGATAAGAGGCACTGGGAGGGATGACCAACCAATCCCATTGAGGCACAGGGCTATCAGAACCAAAAACCCAAGAAGTCAGGGGTCTGAAATCAGTCAAAACTCTAATCAGCAGGGTGAACAAGGGCCAGTGCTGTGTGTAATATCCCAGATGGTCATCCCAAAAGAATAGAGCAAGGAAAATAGTGGGAATTGATTTTCTTCCTCTTGGTTTAAAGTATGAGAATTGGGCAGATCTCAGCTCAATATGAGTAAGGGCTTTCTTTAAAAAAAATTTTTTTTTGGTTATTCTTAACTTGGCCAACAATGACAGACATAAACATTTTCGTATACGTAAAGAACAGAATAAGATGATTGCATATGAAATTCCCTATCTTCGTTGCACTTCTTTTCAATTTATGTACCAAATTCCACAAGTTAGTTTCAAAGCTATCCCACTTGTCTGTGACTCCTTCTTCATCTCCTTTTGTTTTTATTTTAAAATGAAACATTGACCCTCTAAAGGATTTTCTAACATTAAGATCTATCTGAAAAGTGGTCTGATTCATGAAGCTCCCTGTCACTGGAGGTCTTCAAGGAAACACTTTCCTTGGGATTTTGTAGGAAGGATTTAAGATGAAGATAGGGTGGGCCTAGATGACATCTGAGTTTCCTTCTAACTCTAATGTTCTATGGGCCATGTCATGGGGGAGGAATTGAATTGAGGAGTAGGAAAAAAAAACACATCAAGCAGACTGCTAGGACTTGGAAGCCTAAAACCTCCTTTTCTGGCAAGAAGGAAAGCCAAGAAGGACTCTTACCAAGGAAGAGCATAGAGGGTGTCCATGCCTGAGGACCCACCCCTATGCCTCTCACATTCTTTTACATCTGGTGATTTAATTCAATTCAATAAGCATTTATTAAGTACCTACTAAATGCAAAGTCAAGATACTAGGATACAGACACACACACACACACAAATCATGTCTGTCTTCAAGGAGCTTCCATTCTAGAAATAAAGCTAAAACACATGCAGATTAGTAAATAGAAATATGTACAAAAGAATAGAAGGAAATTTAGTGGTGGGACAGGGAGAGGCTAACATCTAGGGCTAATTAGAATAGCCATGCATGAACTGACTCCTGAACTGAGCTTTGTTGTGGGGGACTAGATGTTCCAAGTTGAGGAGTTGAGGATAGGGAGCATTCTCGGTGTAGGGGACACTGAGCTAAGTCAGAGAGGCAGAAGGTGAAATATGTATAGAGAACAGTAACTGGACAAATTGGCTAGAACATGGAATGTGTGATGGTGACTAATAACATAATGATGATGATGACGATGATAGCTAGCGTTTATATAGCATTTTAAGTTTGCAAAATGTTTTACAAATGTTATCTTATTTGACCCTTGCAACAACCCTGGGAGGTAGGTGATATTGTTACTCTCATTTTACAGATGAGGAAACTGAGGCAAACAAAGGTTAAGTGACTTTCCCAGGGTCATAAAGCTAAGTGTCTGAGGCTAGATTTGAACTCAGGACTTCTTGACTCTAGACCCAGTGTTCTAGAAAGTGTACCACTTAGCTGTCTATACATGATCTAGAAAAATAAGTTGAGGCCAAAATAAGATGGTGTAACCTAAGCTTGAAATCTGTACCAGTGGAATGAATATCCTTATTATGGTAATCCCATGAAGCCATATATCCTTTGAAGTACAGATAAAGAACTATGGGCAAAGCAGCATGGTGGGCACAGCCAACCCTGTGAATTTTGATATAAGGTCAGACTTTCTAAGAAGTTGCCTCCCATCTCATCCCACCAAAATTTTCTGAGCACCTACCACTGCAAGGTACAAAGGAACAAAGCTTCGAATGCAGCCTGAGTCCCTCTCAACTGTGGGGTCTACAGTAGGCAAGTAGCCTTTGGCCTCTTTTTCTATCCCCAGTGCTTAGCACAGTGCCTAACTCATAATAGACACTTAACAAATGTTGATTGGTTGATGAATTGATTGATTAAGGACTTGGAAGCTATGGGCTTTGACCTATACTTAGTCACTGCTGATCCTGAGTGATTCATTGAATGCTAGAACTTGCAGTCCTTTTGCAACTGGCTGCACAAGGTGGCCTCTGAGGGCCCTTCCAACTTTAAAGTTCTGTTACTATGATTCTGTGAGGCTACTGAGGATAGCTGGAAAGTTAAGGATAAGATTGAGATCTCTTGGATCCAACCAGCCTCCTTGGGGTTCTAAGCATGAATAAAAGAAATGTGTGGCAGAGATAGGCTGACATCAGGAATGATATTCAAGTTATCATAGAGCATGTGGTGTTTGGTTTGGGGGCATGTTTCCCTTGTAATACTGTGGTGAATGGGAGGACCCAAAGGTAGGTCTGAAGTTTGGGATTAGGTTAAACACTAAAGTAGGGAGCCATGATGGAGCTGTTATCAGAGCCACTCCGAGAACTGTCTTCTTGAATTCATCCCTGCTGAGATTACTTCCAATTCCTATGGCTGGAAAAGTGCCTGGGCCAGTGACTGTCATCAAGCACTTAAGAGCTGCAACAGGAAGTACAGAGTATCTTTTTTTGTGTGTGTGTGGGGGGAATCTTCTGACCTATTTCTCCTAGGTTTTACTCTGATTTGCTTCATTCCTCTCTCCCCCAGGAAACACTGAAAAGTCCTTATTTCCTATTACATACAGCTATGTTAACAAACTTATTAGATCTCCTTGTATCATCAAAAGCAAACCCATTTATTTGGCAAAAACATGGTAATATCTGAAATCACAAACTGAAGGAAATTTCAATCCCTGTCCTCCAGGGTGAGGCCTTACTGGCTATTTCTCCTTCTACAGTTCCGGAGATGAAGAGGAGAAAATCAGAGATTTCAATTGCTTAATATAAACCTCTCTGCAGTAGGCTTGGTAGAGGGCGATTGCAATCACGATGCTTGCTGCGACCCAACTTAGCAAGTATGGTGTATGATTGTAACCATTCCAATAGTGGGTCAGTGCCAGGCTGGGAGCTTCTCCACTTGGCTCAGCAGGCTGCAGAAATGTCAACAGCTGCAATGCTGCCTCCCAGAAATGCTGGACAATTGCTCACCCAGCTGTATGTTCCAAGTGGCATGTGTGTGTGCATGTGTGTGCATGAGGTGGGTTGGATTATGGCCCTTTTGGCCCCAGACCTAATGTATGGAATCACACACCTGCATGGCATTATCATGCTATTCCATCTCCCCTACCTTTTTATCCCTCACCTCAAATTCGTATTCAGGTGTTCTTCTCCATTTCATCCTCCTGGTGAACCAATTGGAGCCTTGAAAGTATGACAATTAATAAGAATACTTAATAAGAATTAATAAGAATAACTAATAATTAATAAAATATTATTAACAATAATTTCTATAAAAAGCCTGCAAAGGACTTTGCACATATTTGCTCATTTGAGACTCACAGAAACCTTTTGAGTAGTTTCCATTTTTGAAATGAGGAAATTGAGGAATTTGAAAACACCCAGGGCCACATAGATAGTAAGGATCAAAGGAGGATTTGGTCCCAGGTCTTCCTGACTGCTAGCCTCTCTCGGTAATATCACCTTGTGTCTCCTAATCACACCCACTTTAATGTGGTGAAACCCAAGGAATTGTGCACAGCCCCATAAAAATCAATGAGTCTTCAGCTCAATCATTTTGTGCCATTCCTTTAATTTTCAAATTGAGAAAGTTCACACTGAAATAAAGAAGGAGGGAGGGGAACAAATCAGTTCCAGAACAAAGATCATTGCAGTACATTAACACTGGGAGGATTTCAAATGTCTCTGGTAAATACCAAGTGACATTAACAAAGTGCTGTCTGTCTGAGACTTCTCTGCACTAATGTATTAATTACAGATTTCTCATCCCTTCCAACAAAAATCACCACCCAGGAATTCAGCAACCAGGAAAACTTGAGGCTCAAAAATCACAGGGCAGCTGTACAAACAGCCCAGACTGGCTGTTACAGAGCATCATGAAAGCCCCCACCTCTTCAGACCTGAAGGGTAGGGGTATGGTGTGTGTTTGGTGTGTGTGTGGGGGAGGATGTTAATCCTGCTGTCAAAGCCCATCTGTCCTTTCCCCTGCCTCTGTGGATGGATGGCTACAATGTGATGTCTAGGGCTTGCTGCAGGGACAGGCATGAATGCTCACGATCCAAGCTCCATTGGGGCTCCAATTCACGCCCTCATAGAATCTATTTCTATTGAAAATGAGTAATACTGGCTCTGCAGCATGCCCAGCCTGCAGAAGGTCACTGTCTCCAGGATCAAAGACCACACACGGACAAACAAAGATCAAGCCTAGAGTCAAACATTCCATATTGCTAGAAACATAAATGCCTGTATGACTTCAAGGCAGACCACTAATGAAAGCCAATGTGAGGAATTCATTTCAAGGAGTGTTTTTACTCTTCCTTTTCCATATGCAGGTGATGAGGGTTTGGGGAAAGACAAGGTTGAATGAGACATGAACTCTGCCCTCAAATAGCTTAGATCCTTCAGCTTATTTCTTTTTATTTTTAAAAAAATCAACATTTCATTGTTTTTTAAAGGATGACTTTTGCTTCCCAATGACGTCCTCCCATTCAATCTTCCCTTTCAACAGAGAAGTGAAGGCACATAGTTGGTGCTTAATAAATGTTTATTGATTGACTGATTAATCAAAACAAACCAACACAATTGCCATATCTGAGCAACTACGCCTCATAGTTCACCACCTCTTCTGAGAGGAGGGAGGTAAGCATCACCACCATCCTCAAACGACCTTCTAGCTTCCATTACTTCATTGCACCCTTTAAAAAACTAAAGTTTGTAGATATACATTGCCTAAATTTTTCTCTCCCCTTCCCAAAGAGTCATTCCATGTTACAAAGATGTTTTTTTTTAATAAAAAGGGAAAAGAAACAAGTAAAATCAATTAACACATTAGAAAAAAAATCAATATTCCACACCTGTGGACCCTATTTCTTCTGACTCCATTTCTATGGAAGAGTCCCTCCATTCCTCACCTTCCTGCTTTTCCCAGAGGCCTAGAATGCATTCTGCCTCCACCTCTTAAGACCTTAAACTCTGTTCAAGGCTCAACTCATCTTTTGCCTTTTATGGGAAGCTTTTCTCAATCCTTCCAGTTAGTGGTCCATCCTTCCTCGGAGCATATACTTACCTTGCATAGGTTGTATCCCCAGAGACAGTGTCATGCAAACTCCCAATGATGTAATGTCCTTGAGAGCAGGGACTCTCCCATTTGTGGACTTTGTGTCCTTGGTGCTGAGCCCAATTCCTTGCATATAATTGGAGAGATTTCATCAGGGCTTGTTGAATGACAAGTTCACAGAGAGATGTGATATATATAGACATCAAAACACATCATAAAATGGCAGAAATGATTCCTCAGACTAGGGAGAATCTGGAAGGCTTCATGGAGAATATGGTGTTGAAACCAGAGGAGATCTTAGGAATCATTTAATGCAGCCCTCTGTTTTACAGATAAGGAAACCAAGATTTAGAGATGTGAGAAAGCTCATTTCAAGTCACCCAGCAGCACTTGTTTTCATAAATATTTGTGAAGGCCTTCTTCACTTGGCTTAATAAATGCTTGCTGATCCAGTTTAAATGACTGGATCAGAGTTATACAATCAGGATGCATCAGTGGTAAGACTTGAACAGAGGTCTTAAAGGCTCTGAGGCTAGCTCTCCATCAGTTATGCCATGGTGCTTCTCAGCTGGCACATTGAAGGATAAATGGGACCTCTGAATTCATTGATATATTTCACTGATGTTTCTGACATAAGAAATTCCAAGGTGAGGAAATTCCTCCCCAATACATGGCAGTACTGTTTCTGAAACTTAGACTCTTGCCTAGAGCATGGATGAGTTATGTGATTTGTTCAGGGTTACACAGCCAGTATGTGTCAGAAGCAGATATAAGGTGGCAATCTGCTTTGCTCTGATTATATTAATTGTAGGGAGGCAGACTATCCAGAGAGACAGTCCTACCTCCAAGAGAACACTGAGATACTGAAGAAAGAGATGCAGTCCACACCAGCATGCAAGGGAATAGATATTATTGGGGGAAGCTTACTCATGAGCCCCGTTGTTCTGGGTAGTGGCAGAACAGTGCAGATCTTCATACAGATCCCAGGTCAGGCCAAGGTACAGGGATAGGGATGGCCCAGGATCACAAGTTTTCCCATAGGATGGAGCTGCATTTTGCTATTTACAATAACCATGATACTTGAGGTTGTTTTCTCACACTCTTGTTCCCATTGTATATACTCTATCCCTCAGGACCTGCTCATACCTGCTTGCCAATAGTGTCTTCCACAAAGTTCCCTGAGTAGTACATAAGTGTTTTCATTAACATGGAGAAAACAGAGTAACCTACCACTGAACTACATTGGAAGCACAATCCACAACAGTGGTACAAGCACAAGTAGGAAAACAACATAACCAACAAAAGAATTACCACAGATGCTACAATTTCCTTCCACTTTAACTCAAGGGAGGCAAAGAAAGAGTCAATGTCATTTGGTGATTGGTGGGAGAGCTAAATTTCTAAGCTTAACTCTTACAGGCCAGCTGAATTTCTGAATTAAGTTCAGAGATCAAGAAACCAGGATTGTGCAATTTTAAATATATTGAGGGAGTTTCTTATACAGACTAGAATAGATTACATAATGGAATCAGTATCATTTGATTCTGTCAATTTCCCCTTTTTGTCAATGACAGACTTGTCACAGTTTTCTCTGATCAGTTAATGTAAGAACATTAACATAAGTTAAAGTAAGATTGACCAAATTTACAAGCTGTAGTAAGAACCATAGATTAATGTTAGAGGGGAGATTGACATGTCACCAAGGTAACTTAGAAAAATCAGAAAACGTAGATACTGTGAAACAAAAAGTCAAAGTAATACAAGAATGATTATCAACTCATTCCCAATGCCCATTTAATCAACACATTTCATCTTGAATCTCAGATGTTCGCTGTAGTCATTTAGTCTCTGGAAACATCTTTTCTTGCACATTTTGGAAGAGGTGTCATTCTTATGGCAGTTCTGAAGTCATCTTCCCTTGAGTAGATTTGCTTCTCTGGTTCCAAGTTACTTGCAGAGATCCTTAGATGTTCCTGTTAAAACCTTTTATAAAATATCTCAATACAAGTTAGTATAGCCTCTCAAATTTTACTTTTCCAATAACTAATTAAAGGGGTGAAAATCAGGTAAACCTTATGGTTCTGAGTATGATTATAGATATCTAATTATATGTATGTCTATGTAAGTGTATGTATGCCTATGTTTGTATGTGTATATGTATATGCTTAATTGTAGTCTTCTTTGAGGGGGAGAGGGGAAAAGAACAAAGCAAAAAGTGCACAGAGAGAACAAAAGAAAGAGAACAAAAGAAAACTCATAAGGAAGCAAAGATGGACAGCTCTGAACACAATGTGTAGTATTCATTGTATAGGCTTTCTTGAAATTGAATTTATTGCTATATATTTTGAATCCTCTCTTACATTCTGCTGTGCACATGGAAATGCTTTTCTTTTCTTATTTTGTATTTGTTTATAATGTTTCTTTTTCTTTTCTCATTGTGTATTTAAGTTTAAAATAAAAATAAAAAAGAAAGACAATATACTTCTAACATCTTGGCAGAAAGGCGATGGATTAGAAGTGCAGAATGGGAGGCTCATTATCAGACGTTGTCACTATGTGAATCTGTTACAAGAGAGGATTTTTATTTTTTGGCTAGGATTAGAGTTATATAGGTTTTTAAGTTATATAGGAGGCAAGTCAGTGTATGTAAGGGGAATTTTAGCATATGCAAAGTGGGTTTTAGTGTGCGTAAAGTAGATTTTTGTCATTTTTTTTAAGATAATAGTTTCCAGGATCATAGATACTAATTCCCAGGATTCATGGCCATAACAATCTCTGGTTTCTAGGATTTCACATTATAAACAATTTCTACTATGACTGTGCAGTGAGATCTAATGAAGAGATCATATACACTTTTGAGTTTAGGTGTAAGTAATGTAATGCATGTGTACTATGATGAATCACCAAAATATTTCTAAAATCAATGTAAACTTGTGAAGCTATTACTGGCAAATTGCCTTCTTTGTCTATTACTCTATAAATCAGGTAGGCACTGGTCAGTAAGTGGGGAATAGGAATGAACAAAGGGAATGTGCATGTGTACATACCTCAACCAGCCCCCGTTGAGACTTTTGGGGGAATGCACAAGCTGGAATGCTGTGTGTGTCTTGATTGGCCCCCATCAACTCTTGAAGGGATTTGTTAATGTGTGTTAGTCTCAACTGGTCCCCACTGACACTTAGGGGACCTGTAGGAGTTGTAACTCCTGCTATATTCTTGCCCAATGCTATGAAAAGAGTAGTTAAGGGAAGCTGTAGGAGTTGGTGCTCCCATTATTAGCAAAACCCTGTGAGAAGACTAGAATGAAATAAGATTATTTAACCCTTCATTATGTCTCCAGTCCTGTCTTCTTGTCTGCCTGGATCAAGAGTGAACCTGCTAGAAACCCTCTTGTGAATACTCCTACCCAACAATTGGCATAGTCAGTGTTACCTGTGTGTTTATCTGTCTAATAGTCAGTCAATAGTATTGACTGAGCATGATTAGCAAATGATAAGTATTTATTAGTAATAGTAATGTGATAGCCTAGAGCTACTGAATGAGAAATAATTTTCTGGACCCTGCCTATATACAGATTTGTTTTTTGTATCAATATACTTATTTGTTACAAGGGCTTTCATTTTTTTCCCTTTAGATACTAATAGTGGAAGGAGCATCAGTGGAAACCTTTAGTGACTACATAAAGAACGAGGAGGGGAAGATCAGAGGAGAATATGAATAAATGTGGTAGTGTTGTAATTGCCATGTTGGATTTGAGCTACACTTAGAAGCAAATTGTGCATAATCAAGATATGTAGCTTCATATATAAACCTTTTTTTCCTCTGCCTTGTGATGAAAATGTTGATGTTTATCAGGTTAATAATAATAATAATAATTTTAAAGGAAAACTAAGCTGACTACTTCCTGGCTAAGAGCCAGAGTGCTTAGCAAGATCTCTACAGGAGCTGATCTGGTTAGTATGAGACAGCTCTTAGGGATGAAGGGCTAGGGGAATGTGGAGTCTGAAACCATGGTTTTCCAGTCTGTACCTGCATGAGTTCAGGAAATTTTCTTTCTGGTGAGTGAAGACAATTTCATTCTTAGTGATCTTCATTAGCATCCTCTCTGATGGATTTACTCACTTAATACAGAATCAGGAAGGTCTGGTTTCCAGTCTCAACCCAGATTTCTAGTTATATGATTCTGGGCAAATTGCTTGTCAGTGATTTATCTGCACCAGTTTCCTCATATGCAATAGTAATTACCTCACTTGTGAAAGGATCAATAGAAACAGAACAGAGAAGGCACAGTGCCAGGCTTGGTCCAGGGTCACATGTGAGTCTTCCCATGGGATGGAGCTGCTTTTGCTGTTTACATCGACCATGACACTCAAGGTCAAGTTCCCACACTCTTTCTCTGGCTCCTGGCTTCAAGGCTGAGGCTCCATCCACCGTATCAAGACACTTAATAAGTACTTGTTGATTTAATAATGCAAAAGCAAAATAGACGAAACACCAAAGAGAGGTTCCTACAAAGTACTCTAATGCAGAGGTAACAGATATGGTGATCAATTGTCTTACAAACTAACCAAGTGCAGAGTTGGGAAGTATTGGGAAATATTGAACCAAATCTACAATAGAACATAGATGACATTACTGTCAATATGTGGTCTGTTGGAATTTTTGTGTGTAATTTAGTGGCCCTGTTTGTACTTGAGTTTGACACCACTACTCCAAGGAACTTGATGACTTTGTAATGGAATGCTTAGCACAGTTCTGGGTACATGGTAAGTGTTGAATTAATGTTTATTAATGGATTGATTAATCTTGTGGCTGCAAGAATGCAGCACAGCCTGAGCCTATTCCCCCAAGTTTAATGTATCTTGGGAAACATCTAGGGCTGTGGTGAGCCTTGATCTACAGAGTGAGATGGGCTGACGTGGTGATGATTGAAGCCCAGGATGGAAGAGGGTCTCCATGTTCCTCTGACTGTCTTAGATTGAGTGGTTAGAACTGATGGTTGAGGTAGTTTTAGAATGACTTCAGTGAAAAATATCTTTCCTATTACTTACCTTGCAGATGTGAGCTTAAACAGGGGAGTCTTAATTCAATCTATATAAATAGATACCATGCTTGGAAGTGGAAAGCGGTCCCCATAGGGCAGGGGAGTTCTATTTTTAGGCCTTAAAGGTGGAGTATTTTGTTTCTGGAGAACCAAATGCTTAAATATTAAAACCCACATGACTGGGAATGTTTCCACAGAAGGAAATAGAAGACAGCCTGTTTCCCAAGTTCATGTTTTTGTTGAAGGTTGACAGTGGTTCTTCTTTATGGTCTCATAACAATGTGAGATTTTTGCCAGAGAAACTCATTTATAATAGATGATGTGAAATTATGAGACTATGACTTGGGAACAGGCAATGGAGGTGTTGACCCAGTTCAGATGAAAGGTCAATCATCCTGAACTTTGTGTTCCCCTCCCCCCCAAACCCCACCACAATGTTTCTTATCAGAAGGTGCCATAACAACAGAGCTGAGTGGGTGGGCAAGTCATTCTTCTGGGGGAAACTACTATGATGCTGTAAAATAAAAGAATGAACGCTTTCTAAGCCTCTTTGAATTGGAAATTGAGCTGTTCAAAAGTTTAATAGATATAATTTTCTCTCAGCAGGTTAATTGGGCTAATAATGGCAGATGTTTAAATGATCAGCTCCCCAAGTCAAAAAATGTCAGAAATATCCCTTTCCATCACTCCCCCAAATTCCCAATTGTCTCCATTCTTATACATCTCCTAAGCACTTTCTTGCCTTAATACCTGAGGCTGGGCCCGACTGACTACCAAAATTTACTCAGTTTCCTGAAGGCAATGTAGCCCACATTCTGTCTCCTGCCGAACAGTGAGCCCAACTCTCTGTCCAGTTGCAAAGTCTATCAGCATGTACTGACAGAGTAGCTCAATGGGCTGTCCATCCAAAAGAGAGCAGAGTTTTGATTGATGATAGGCATTCATCGCCTAATTGGTTTTTCAAGTAATCAATCAGCATGGATTTATCAAGTACCTACTATGTGCTGAGCACTATATTAGGTTCTGGTTGTACAAGTACAATAAATGAAACAGCCTCTGCCCTCAAGGACCTTGCATTCTATCAGGGAGACAACATGTACAAACTTGAGCACCTACAAAATAAATATGAGGTGAGATTTAGGGGACAATCCGGAAAATTGTATAGGAATTGGCATTTGAGCTGAGCTGTGAAGGAAATTGACAGCAGCTAGATGCTACAATGGGAAGAATTCCAGACCTGGAGTCAAAAATACTCATCTTCCTGAGTTCAAATCTGGTCGCAGATACTTCCCTGCTGTGTTACCCTGGGCAAGTCACTTAACCCTATTTGCCTGTTTCCTAATCTGTAGAATGATCTGGAGAAGAAAATGGCAGACTGCAAGATGGCAGCATAGAAGC
Organism: Pseudochirops corinnae; assembly: GCA_028646515.1. Classification (NCBI taxonomy): domain Eukaryota; kingdom Metazoa; phylum Chordata; class Mammalia; order Diprotodontia; family Pseudocheiridae; genus Pseudochirops; species Pseudochirops corinnae. The sequence goes on from CM053591.1 coordinate 170,629,133, forward strand.
AGGAGAACTCCTTGAGCTCGCCCCATAACCACCTCAAATACCAATAAAATATGACTCTAAAATTTTAAAGTTCCAGAACTCATAAAATGACATAGAAACAAAGCTCCCACTGAAGGCAGCCTGGCAGGTGGACGGAAAGGGCTTACTGCAGCTTGCTGGGAGCCGAGCCCAGCCCAGCCTGAAACCATGCCTGTAGCCCCAGGGAGGACAGGACAAGCCATGGCTGGAGCACCCAGGAGAGTGGATCACCACCAGCTGTGGCAGATTCCAGAATTATCAACACATAAAGGCTAAGGACAAAGTGAAAGGTCAGTGAAACTTGGCTAAATTTGGGGAAAGAAGTGGGCCCAGCTGTCTGCCCCCAGGGCAAGAAAGCAGTGGAAGTGCCAGCCCTGTGACCACCTCCACATGGCTGCTTCAGAGCTCTCAGCCTGCAGATTGCAAGGGGAGGGGGAAGCAATCATTCAGAGGCTAAGTGCTTTTGCCTTAACCTGCCTGGATTCGGATCATGGTCTTGGGTGGTGGCATAACCAGTGAGCCAAAGCTGGAGGGGGCTACAGAGATGGTAGCCTCCTAATAGCTCCGGCAGCTGTGAAAACCCCAGCAATTTGGGACAAAGCTCTCCCCTCTGAAAGCAGAGTTCTACTGAGCCCAAAAGTCAAGTAATTGATTGGCAACATGAGCAGGCAACAGAAAAAAAGCAAGAACAGCAACCCAAATTTAGATTCCTTTTTTGGGGACAAAAAGGATCAAAGCATGGAATGGGGGGAACAGTCAGAACTCCTACACCAAAAGCTTCCAAGAAAAATGTAAACTGTAAACTATATTGTTATAGGCCATGGAAGAGCTTAAGAAGGATTTTGAAAACCAAATAAGAGAAGTGGAGGAAAAATTGGTAAGAGAAATGAGAATGATGCAAGAAAATCTTGAAAAGAGAGTCAACAACCTGACTGAAAAAAATAACAGCTTAAAAAAATAGATTAACTCAAATGGCAAAAGAGGCCCAAAAAGCCAATGAGGAGAAGAATGCCTTAAAAAGCCAAATTTGCCAGATGGAAAAAGAATCTCAAAAGCTTCCTGAAGAGAATAATCCCTTCAGAATTAGAGTGGAGCAGATGGAAGCAAATGACTTTATGAGAAATCAAGTTACTATTAAACAGATTCAAACAAATGAAAAAATAGAAGGCAATGTGAAATATCTCCTTGAAAAAACCACTGACCTGGAAAATAGAT
>CM053591.1:170636000-170647744 GCA_028646515.1 Pseudochirops corinnae
AGAGAGAGAGAGAGAGAGAGAGAGAGAGAGAGAGAGAGAAAGTTATATACAGGATAACTAGAAAATAATTAATAGAAGGAAGGCACTGAAATTAAGAGAGATTGGGGAAGGCTTCCCTCAGAAGGTGAGATTTGATGCGGTACTTAAAGGAAGCCAGGGAGATTGATAGAGTAGAGGAGGGAAAGCATTCCAGTATTGGGGGACAGCCAGACTGAGAGATGGAGTGTCTTGTTCATGGAGCAACCAGGATACCAGTGCCCTTGGATCAAAGAATTTATGTTAAGGAGTAATGTATAAGAACACGTGAAAGGTATGAGTGGGATAGGTCATGAAGGGCTCCAAATGCCAAATAGAGCATATCACATTGTCTCCAGTGTGATAGCCTTATGCAGGCAGGGGTATTTGGGGGATAGCCCCCGGGAGGGACCCACCAGCCAGGAGAAGCTGGTCAGAAGGATGGTTGTATTTGTCACAGGGAATGTTGGTATTGAGGGCCTTATGTAGAATCCCCAGAGAGTTGATTTGGAGCATGAATACCTGGCAATCACTGCTCCCTTCACTATAACAAATTACAAGAGACAATAAAACTTAGATTCATCTTTCAAAGTCTCCATTTCTAAACTATCCTTCAGTCCAGGCCCACATGTAATAAAATCCATGGCCAGAACATGGAGTTGATGGGGTGAACACACAGAAGCATTATAAATTCCTAAGGCGATCTGCAAAATATGTTTAACCAGAAATGTAAACTGATCTGCTCTGCCCTTTCCCCTTACTTTCCTAGCTACTACCACCAACAGCCCCTGCCATGGCTGTAAGAGGCAGATACTCCTATTGATCCTTTACTGGTCAATATCTATACAAGTTAATGTACCTTGATAACTGTACCTGGATATAGTCAGGTCCTGATTAGAACAAGTAATGAATCCCCTTAAATGATTAAATTATGTGAAATTGAACTCTAATACATGGGATCACTTCATAGGATTCATTATCTGCATAGAGACCCTCCTGTATCTGCATAAGATAAGGCACAGAGAGAAGGGGAAAAGGAGGCAGTGTGAGGCACAAGCACCCAACTTAGCGTCACCAGACCTGAGTTTGAGTCCTGGCTCGCCACTTCCTATATATGTGTCCCTGGCCAAGTCACTGTTCTCTGTAGCCCACTTTCCCCACTTATAAAAGCAGAGGTTTGAATTGACTGGTTCTCACTAGAGATTGATGATTCTGTAGAGGAGAGACTTCCTTATCCCAGTTATGAGTCCGCTGCATTATTCTTTTTGTCCTTAGCTTCTCACTCCCCTTTCCACATTCTGTCTCCTTGTTCCTGCATCCAGAAAATCTGAAATACAGTCCCTTTAACAAATATGTCACTTTTGTGAATCTATTTTTTTTTAAATTTTCCCCATTACTCATTCGCCTTTGGAGTACAGGGCATAGAAGATGCTACTGCAAAAAACATTATCCATATAGCCTCCAAACCTCCTGAAGTGACGAAAAGTAAATATCATTTTTTGTGAAGAATTTCATTAGTAATTCATTCCTTTGAGGAGGTCCATTACAGATTGGCTAAGAATTTCTGGAGTCAACTACAAGTATCACAGAATCTCAGAGTTGGAAATGACCTCAGCATCCATCTGGTCCAATACCTACCAGAACAAGAATTCTAAGAAAACTTACCAAGTGACCATGCACTTGATCATTTTTTAAAAGAGAGAATTCTTGCTTGTAAGGTCCTTGAGGGCAGGGGTTCTCTTTTGCCTCTTTTTTTGTATTCCCAACACTTAACACAGTGCCTGGCACATAGTAGGTACTTAATAAATGGTTATTGATTTATTGATCTGGTTTCAGACGTCCCATGATACAGTGGATGAACCCTGCTGGTTTGGAAGCTGAAAGGTATGGGTTCAAATCTGGATTGTCATTTACTGTCTGAATGACCTTGAATTTTTAATCTCTCTGTGTGTTTCCTTCTCTGTAAAATGCGGAGATTGGGCTAGATGTTCTGTGAGGTTTCTTTCAGTTATAAACCTATGCTCTTAGAATTTTATTTTTCCTTTCACACCTCTGCTGATGAACTTGACTTTACATGCAACTTGACAAAACACAACTTGCTGGACACACAAACACATCCCTGGGTATACAAAAGAACAGGACATCACATAGGCCAGAACTAAGAGTTCCTTGGCAACTAGCTATGCTGAGATGCTGAAGGAGAGAAATCAAAAGCTGAATTTAATTCATGCTCACAACGCAGCCTGGTGTTGGGAGATCACAACTACATATTACTATTGGTTCAGTCTCCTTGGATCAAGCAGATCAGGACTAATCCCTCCTCTTCCTGTCAGCCCTTCAAATACTTGAGGAGGCCATCATGTCACCCTTAATTCTTCTTTTCTCCAGGCTAAACATTTCCAGTTCCTTACTGTTTTTGTCCTTCATTTTGAAGAGGACCAGTGACATCATGAGGTGATGTCTTGACTTGACCATCAATTGGATTTAAATGAGGCAGAGTTGCACACACAAAGCTTCTCTCTCACTTCCTTAAGTCATCGAAGTACAGTGGCAAGATAAAAGTCAGGATGACTGGTGATGGCCTGGGATGCAGTGGATGACTTTGGTGTCTTTGATGTCTGACCAAGCTCTGGACACTCCACAGCACCTGCTTCAGCTTCCTTGATAGCCTCTGGAACAAATTGTTCTATCTTCCCACTGTGCTTAGGGAAAGTCTTCATGTGCTTGGGGTAGACATCCCCCAACTTGCAGATAGGTTTGAGGCTTGTTGGTTACCAGGTTGAAACTTGGTTTAGCCCCTCTACCAAGAGGGTCTTACCCAAGTATGGCTGCTGTACTTGGTACAGCATCTTGGAGCCACAAGTAAAAACAGAGCTGAATGAGAAGTGAGACACCAAAGGTGGATGAGCAGCTCTGAAAAGTCTTGGTAAGCTCTCCCAGAAGAGGTGCTAGTCCTCCCTGAACACCTCACACACCCTCAGTTCTTCTAGGGCATGAACTCAAGGCCCTTCACTATCCCCTTTGCCCTCCTCTGGCCATCTCTATCAATAACCTTCCTAAATTACGGGGTCCAGAAGTGAACCTAATACTCAGGTTGTGATCTAACGAGGGCAGAATAGAGCAGAGCTACTTCCTGCCTCATTCTGGGTACTGTGCTTCCCTTAATGCAGCTTCAAACTGCATTTAGCCATTTGGAAGCCAATGTCATGTGTCTGCAACCCACTAAACCTTAGATCCTTAAAAACTTGCTTGATGTTTGACCACAGCTCCCAAGTCATGTGCTAGTGACATTTCTTGAGCCTGAGTTTATGACTTTACATTTAGCCCTATTTAATTTCATCCAGTTCAGTTCACTACCACATTCTGGCCTGGGAAGAACTACTCCTTTTCATGCTAGCTTCACAGTTGTTCATTTCCAAAGCTTGCCTTGATGCTCTGTGCAATTTGTCACCTTTACTTTACCCAATGGAATTTTAGGGGAAGGGAACATATATTTATTAAGTGCCTACTATGTGCTAGTCCCTGTGTTAAGAGCTTTATAAATATTACTTCATTTTAGCCTAAGTTTTATTGGCATAGGTATTATTTTCACTGAAGCTCCCAAAGGTCATTCAGTTCCCTCCACTGACAGTATAGCTTCCCTGATTGTCTGAGTTCCTCTGAGGAGAGGCTTATGGATGTCATCATTTCACAAGAAAGCCTTCTTGGAGATAATATCTGCACAGCTCTGCAGCTTGCCTTTGCCCCACCCACTCGAGCCACTTTCAAGTTTAGGAGGTTGACAAGAAGCTGTTGTTTTTTATTTCACTTTTGAGTTTTTCCAAGCTAATGAAGGAGTGGGCCTGCATGAAAGGGCATTCATAATCACAGTAATAAAGCAGTCATGTCTTGGGAAATCCACCAGTTTTTACAGAAATGAGGTTTGTGGTAGCTGATCCTTTCCCATTTCCATCCATGGACATGGGGCTTGGATTTACATGACAGCAATCAAATTTCTACATGTGGGTGGAAACATTTCTTTTTGAAATTTAAAAATAAGTGTTTTATTGATTCTCTTTTAAAAAAAAGAACAATGCTGTTGTTCTCTAGTGACTCCCTCCACCTCCCCTATTTTTCCCTTGCAAAAAAAGGGGTTAAGCAAATAGGGCATATAAAAACATGACTACATGTAAATATACACACATGTACATATAGATATGTATGTATATATAATTGATATTATAAATGACAAATTGATGTTACAAATATATGTACATATAGGAATAAATTTATTTCTATATAAATTCTCATTGGCCATGCCCGCCAAGCTATTCCTCATTCCACAGCTAGAGTCCAGTGCCTCTCTGATGAAAGGGAGGAAGAATGTCTGTTGTGAGTCTCCCGAAGTCACCGTTGGTCATGACATTGGTGAGAGTTCCAAAGTATGTTTGGAAGCTTTGTTTTCTTATACATCCTTGAAGTTGTTGTACATCTTATAGATCTGTGGGATCATCGATTTAGGGCTGGAAAGAACATCAGAAGTCATCTAGCCCGATGCTACCTCCGCCCTTGATTTTGATGTTGACACTGAGGTCCAGATAAGGTAAATATCCATGGGTCACATGACTAGTTGGCATCTAAGGCAGGATTTAATAATGATAGCTAGCACTTCCATAGGATTTTAAGGTTTGTAAAGCATTTTACATTTATCTCATTTGATCCTCCAACAATCCTGGGAGGTAGTTGCTGTTATAATTCTCATTTTGCAACCAGGAAAACTGAGACAATTTAAGCTATTTGCCCAGGATCACACAATCTTTAGGGCATAATTTGAACTCAAGCCTCCCTGTCTCCAAATTCTACAATCTAGCCACTGTGCCTTGTAACTACCCCAGGATTTGAGCCAAAGTCTTCCTAACTCTACTGTTCGCATGCCATATTGTTTTGGTTTTGGTTTGTTTTTTTTTTTTTTTTGCTTCTGCTGACCTTGCTCTGCACCAGACCATCCAGGTCCTTCTGGGGTTCTCTGAGTTCTTATGGGATCAGAGCTTTAGAGTTTTAGCCATCGACTTCTGCCTCCTCCTTTTACAGATGGAAAAACTGGGGTCCAGAGAATTTAAGGGACATTCAGGGGCCCATAGCTAGTATAAGTGTCTAAGCAGAATTTGAACTTGGAACTTCCTGATTTCATCTCCAGGGTTCTATCCACCAAGCCATACGAGATATTATTTTCCTGATTCTGCTTGTATTGTAGTGTATTAATTCATACAAATCTTTCCAAATCTTACTTAAGTTCTTCCATCTTCATTTTGCATAGTCTAATAATATTCCATTATTGTATCTTCATAAGCTACAGTTTGGTCTTCCATTTCCCAACAGAGAGGCATTACTTTGTTTCCAGATTTTTTGTTTGGGTTTTTTTTTTTGCTACCACAAAAAGTGCTACAATGAATATTTTAGTATATATGGGACCTTTCTGGATTTGACCTCCTTGGGATATGTGCCCAGTAGTGGGATGGTTGAGTCAGAATTGAGCAAGAGTATTTTAAAGCTCAAAACAAATCCCACTCTTCCTCCTTCTCCTCCTTCTCCTCTTTATTGTTGTAAACTTTGCATTAAAACAAGAGACAACATAGCACATTGGAATAGGCAGTCAAAGATCCAAATCTTGCCTCTTACGTACGACTTCTATGGCTTTGGACAAATTACTTTAGCTCCCTAGGTCTTGGTTTTGTCATCTCTAAAATGTGGCAGTTGAATTGTATGACCTTTGAGTCTTTCCAGGTCCGTGATCCTAAAATGGTGGTAATAGCTATAATTTACATGATTTTCTGTTTACCCCTGATATGTTATATGTTCCTCACAGCTCTGGAATGTGGGTTCTTTTTATCTTCATTTTATAGGGGAGAATTTTGAGTCTCAGTGAAGCTCAGTAACTTCCCATCATCATGGCGCTAGTAAGTGCCTGAGGTAAGACTCTTCCTTATTCTCAAAGTTCTTTCCACTACAAACATTATTTCATTTGTAACTCACAACTCTGTCAAAAAGTGCTACAGTTATCCTTTCCCTTCTTTTACAGATAAAACAGAGACTGAGAGATGTTGTATGATTTGCCATGTGTTACAGACCTAGTTAAGTGTCAGAGGTAGGATTTTAACCTGTCTTCAAGATTCCAAATTCAATGATTCACTTCATCATGATGAAATGGTGATTTATCTTTGCATCTAACCCTCTCTTTCCTGCACTTATGTCTCCTAAACATATGAAGGATCTATCATCCTGGGGCTAATTCTCCTTGAACCTCCTCCCACAAATATTAGTCATATATATTTTAGTGTGAATATAAGTCCAAGTTACAAAAGATTTACAGTATTTCCCCAAAAGTATTTGCATGATGGGATGGAAAGTTTATTTTTTCTCTTAAAAAGATTTTCATCTAATTTAGGAGGTTGCAGAATATTAGAGGAAGATTGGAGACTCTTCCTCATCAGCCTTGAACTCACATTGGGCATGTAGATAGCTACTAGTTTTATTGCAAAGCTTTTGTTTCTGGTCCTCCAAAGGGAATTTTCCCTGAATTGACTACTATTAAATCAGACTTCCCTCAGAACTCTTTCTTTAGTACATTTTCCAAATCTACAGGGACAAAGCACAGTAGATAGATCTGCATTTAAGATCAGAATACTGAAAAATGTATGACTTTAGGGCTTGCTGGCTTCCAAATCAAACATTATGGTAACTCCAAATTGCTCTCAGAGATGAGAGGGGCTAATTATCCCCTCTGAACTTCAAACCCTAGCCTGCTAGTTAGTTCTTAAACCCTTTTTACAGTTATATTTTTCTATAGATGGTATAGATACAACCCTTATTGTGTCCTAGAAGATATTTCAGCCTTCAGGGTTATCCTCCCCACTCCAAATCATACTTTTGACCCATTGTGGCTTCATCAAGAATTCACTGTGGGAAAATCTATGAATTTATCTTGAGCTTGGGTCTCTGCAAATGTAGGTCAGAGGGTCCCACATATCCCTAATGATCATTTAGGGCAATAAAGATTAGGAGGTTGGTGAAATAGTCCAGAAGAAAACTGTTTGTGGGAAGAGAAAGAAGGGGATTGATAGGAGAGGTGATGGGGATTCTAAAACTTACTTGTTTTATTCTGAAAGTCCATCAGTGACACAACTTTGTGTTAGAGGACTTTAAATCATTTGTTACCAAGGCTAATTTTAGCATCCAGGACAATAGATGATTATGGGGAAAAGGGAAAATTCAGGGCAGCCTACCCAAAATAGGCCAACCATTTTTGAGATAAATTATCTCTTGCTTCATCCTAGAGTGCCTGGAAGAGATTTAAAAAGCAGTTCCCTGTGGATGCACAGGGAGGACGGTGATTTTATTTTGGAAACTGTTGGCTTTCACAGTTCTCCCTTGTTTATTATTCAAGTTCAACCATCTTCCTTCGCCCTATTTGGGAATTTCCATTTAATACCATGCTCCCCAACCATTGCACATTGGGGCCTTTCCCCCTTCAATTCTCTCCTAATTTGTGATTCCTCTACAAGAGCCTGCCACTAGCATTTCCTGGAGGGGGGAAAGTTCTACCCCAACTGCTGAGTGACTTTCAATTTCTCAAGGGTTTATCACAGAAGACAGCATTCACAGAGGATGGGGGTGTGCTCAGAGTCAAGCCTATGTTCATATATCACCTTGGAAACTTATTAACTGTGGGAACCCAGGCAAGTTTCTTAACCTCCCTGAATTTATGGTCATTCCTTAAGATTTCATACCTAAGTCACAGAGTAGTTGCAAGCATATAATTATGTATCACGTAAGTATCATTGGTACTGTTTGCTGATGCCCTAATCATCCAATTAGTATTTATGAAGCACCTATTATTTATCAGGTATTGTGCTAGGCACTGGGAGAGAAAATACAAAGAATGAAAAATCCCTATTCTCAAGGATCTCAAGTATGTGTGTATGAGTGTGTGTATGTGTATTTGTGTAAGTGTTTATGCACATATGTGTGTATACATACAAAAAAATATATGTACACACCAGGATGTAAACACAGGGAATTATATATGTCTACATATAATTGCATATTTGTGTGTATACATAGGGAATTGGACCAAGGCAAAATGGTCAGAAACTAACTAGTTTCAGAAACTAAAACAGCCCAGTCTGCATGTTCTCAAACATGTATGTATGCAATATACATAAACATGTATACATACATGTATACACACTTAAGTTCCTTAAGAATAGAGATTTTTTATTATTGTATTCCTGGTGCCTAGATAAGGAACAATACCTGGCAATGATAGGTGTTTAATAAATGCTTACTGATTGATTAATTAGAGCATCAGCAATAAGTACCTGTATATATACATTTACACTTCCTACAAACAAATACAATAATAACTTTTGTTTTGTTGTCATTTGTTTTGGTCATTTTCAACTCTTCATCATCCCATTTGGAATTTTCTGGCAAATATACTGGAGTGGTTCACCATTTCCTTCTCCAGCTCATTTTACAGATGAGAAAACTAAGGCAAACAGTTAAGTGACTTCCCCAGGGTCACGAAGCTCGTAAGTATCTGAGGCTGATTGAAACTGAGGAAGATGAGTCTTTGTGACTCCAGGTCCGACATTCTATCCACTGTTCCACCTAGTTGCATACATCTCCATAGCTGGGTCATACTAGACATAATGCTGTCCTATATAATTTTCCAAAATAAATTTCTCAAGTACAAGATGGGGTGAGTAGGCTAGATAGCACCATCTAAATTGGAGAGACAACATGGTAGAATAATTAACAACCTATCTTAGAAACAAGAAGTCCTGGTTTTAAATCCTGCTTCTGACCCTTAAACATGTGACCATACACAAACCACTTTAGCCTTCTAAACCCAAATGCATTAGAATGACAAAAGTAGAATTTATGACCTGCACAGCAGTAACAACTAGCAAAATAGGAGAACTTGAATTCATGATGGCTAGTCTCATCAAAGAAAAGAGAGAACAATTGATTGGGAATGCAAAAACCCAGAATAAAAGGACACTCTGGGGAAAAAAGAAGAAAAAAAGTATTACATGGAAAGCAAACATGATTAGCATACAAGTAAAACACGTTGACCCCAGAGAGACAAAGTCCTCAGAATGAAGAAAGTAGAACTCCTAGTGTTCCTGGCCCTGGTCAGACCCAGTTTGAAGTCTTCTAATTAGCTCTGGGCTCCACAGTTTAGGAAGGATATTGAGAAACTAGAGTGAATACAGAAAAGAGTGAAAGACCTCAAGTTCATGACCTAGAAGACTGGTTGATTAGTCTGGGGAAGAGAAACCTCAAGGTAAACATGAAAGTTGTGTGCAAATGTTTGAAGGTCTTTCATGGGGCAAAATGATTCATCTTGCTCTGTTTGTCACCAGAAAGCAGAACTGGAAGCAGTAGTGGAGGGAAATAGTGGGTAGGTAACCACTGGCAGAATACAAGGAAAATCTTCATCACAATTGAAGCCATTCCAAAGGACTATGGGCTGCCAAGGGGATGACAAATTCCTAGCTCCTGTGAGATCTTCAGGCATCATTGGTCAGAGATGGGACAGAGAGGATCCCTTCTCAGATACTTGTTGGACTAGATGAGGACTTTTCCAAGTATGAGTCTGTGATTTTTCTGTATTGATTGCTTCAGTTTATCAGTATCTGTAGGCAAATTGTATCCTCCTATAATGAATCTTCTTTCCTAAAGGCAAGGTTCTCATGTACCTCTCTTGGGCATACGCATTTTTTATGATAGATAGAGTTGTGGATAAGCAGACCAAGCTGCTTAGCTACTGGGGCTGTTTGGCTTCTGACCATTCTTCCTTTGTCCAATTCCCTATTGATTCTGTGCTAGGAAGGTGGAGAAGTTGAAAAGGAATTGGTAAGATGACCCTTTCTGCTGTCTGTTGTATTTAGGGTGCCAGGCATGTTTGGTCCATCAGACTTTTTCTTTCTTACACACCTTTACTCATAGAATAATGGGTCTAGAATTGGAAAAGACTTCAGAGGTCATATAAATCAACCCCTCATTTTATAGATGAAGAAACTGGAACCATGGATCACAGGATCATAGGTCTAAGACTAGAAAGAACCTCAAAGGCCATCCAATCTGCTCCCTTCATTTGACAGATAAGGAAACTGAGGCTCAGGGAGTTTCATGACTCTTTTTTAGTTACTTTCTTGTTTCCATCTCATTGACTGGGATGAATCTTCCAGTATTGGGTAAAGTCACTAATGATGATAAAGTCTTTCAGAGACAGATAAAGGCAACATCATGATGGAGTCATTATTCTGGGACTGCCTTGAGAGTGTGAGAGTCTGGAATATAACACATAGATGAGAGTCTGACAGTCAATCAGCATTTATTAAGCATTTTCTATGCTTTGCCTGGTTAAACAAATTAATTTACTAATCAATGAGCATTTATTAAGCACCTTCTATGTGTTGGGTCCTGCAACCAGGTGCTGGATATAAAAAGAAAAAAAACCAGCCCTTCCCTTCAGAGAGTTAACAGACCACACTTGGAGTATGGTGTTCAAACCCCAATGTCACACATTTTAGGAAACAGAATGACAAGCTTCACAATCAAAAGGTGAGGAAGGAAGGCCTTGACAGAAATAAAAAGGAAAAAGATTTAGGAGTTTCAGTGGACTGCAAGCTCCATATGAGTCAACTCTGTGGGCACAGTAGCCCCCAAAGTTAACATTATCTTGAGCTAAAATGAGAAAAGCAGAGTATTCAGAGCTATGTAGGTGATGATCTCACTCCCCTTTGTCCTGGTCAGAGCACTCTGGAGGAATGTATTCATGTCTAGATACTTGCATTGTGGTAAGGATGTGGAAAACTGGAGGGTTTTTAGAGGACAACCAGGATGATGAAGAGCTCCAAGTTTATGCTGTACAGTAATAATAATGATAATAATAATAATAGTTATTATTATTGCTGGTTTGGATTTTCATTTCTCTTTATCCAACCCTAACCTCTATGCAGACCTCCAGTCTTGCTGCTTATTGAATATCTCCAACTGGGGTGTCCAGTAGGGATCTCAAACTCAGTGTGTTCAAAACCGAATTTGTTATCTTTCCCCCTAAACAGCCCCTCTCCCCTCCAGACTTCCTGACCCTCTCAGTGCTTTAGGTTCACAATTCCAGCTGCTCCCCATCTTGCACATCCCTTCTCTCACCCCCCATATGCCATCTGTTGCCAGGGTCTATTGATTTCACCTTTGTGACATCTCTTGAATACACTCCTCTTTCCAGCACTGCCACCACCTAGTACAGACCCTCATCTAGACCCCAGACTATTCCACCAGCCTGCTGGGTGGGTGGGAGTTGTCTGCCCTCCACAAGTCTCTCCCTATTCCAATCCATACGCGATTCACTAACCAAAGTGATTTTCCTGTAGCATTGGACTGACAATGTCACTCCCATACTCAATAAATTCCAATAATTCCCTTAAATACAAAATTCCCTCTATGATATTCAGAGCCCTTCATATCTTACTCCCCCCACCCCTTTCCAGTCACCTTATACTTTACTCCCTGCTTTAGACTCTTTGATCTAGTGACACTGACTTTCTGGCTGTTCCACAAGCAAGGCACTCCACTCCTTGGCTCTGGGAATTTTTTCTCTCTGTCCCCCCTGTGGGGAATACTCTCCCTCTCCTAATGCTCTCCACCTACCAGCTTCCCCATCTCCCTTTAAGTCTTGA
>CM053591.1:170648244-170691572 GCA_028646515.1 Pseudochirops corinnae
GGGTATAAGTGATATACTCAGAATCACATAGCTTGCTAAGTGTCTCAGGCAGGATTTTAACTCAATTCTTCCTGACTTTAAATACAATACTCTATAATGATGCCACCTAGTTGCCTTATTATACTATGAAGTAAGTGTTACAATGTTCATTTCTCAGAGGAGAAAGTTGAGGCAATCAAAAGTAAAGTGATTTATATAAGGTCATATAGCTAGTATCTGAAGCAGATTTTGAATTTGGGTCTTTATGGTTCCAAGTCCAGCACTCATAATAAAACTGAAAAGATAATTTGGAACTAAATTTTGAAGGGTCTTATATGACATACTAAGGAGTTTACAACTGAATGAAGACAACTCCTGTCAGAGGCCCATTAAGACACAGAGATTGAGCTCTTAGAGATGCTATTCTTTCCCTTGTCATGTGAAATTCAGTGCTGGATTATAGCTGTGTGATCCTAGATACATGGTCCATGAGGAAACTTGAACAAACAAACACCAGGTACCAAAGGCAGTCATGTCCCATCCTCAGCAGGACAGTTTAATTTGATTGATAAGAGACTTGGATATAAGTGCCTTCTCTGCTCTTTACTACCTTTAAACTTGTTCTTTGTTTAAGACTTTGGCAGCCTGAGTGCTTTCAGGAGAGCCAAAGACTCTTTGAGAGACTCAAGTCAAATTCTGGACTTCCCAGGAGAGTCCCAGGGTAGGAACAAAATAAACTGAGGGGATTATTATTAGAAAGAAGCCTTAAGATTAAGCCCAGTTCACTTTCTAAGAAGTCAAGTTCTGACATATCCGCGACATGTATAATTTGAAGGCTATGTACATATGAAAGAAACTTTGGCAAAAGTGATGCGTGCCATATAAATTTGTAAGTAGATGTAAATTCACTACAGGTGTGACCTGGTCCATGTTCTTAAAGCAACATGACAAGAGACCTAGGGGAGTTCATGTTGACAGCACTAACTTGCAGAAGCAGTGGGGGAGGGGCATCTGGGTGCAGTAGAAAGTCATAGACTTGAAGTAATAGTCAAATTTTGAATTCATATATTAGCTATCTGCCTTGGTCAAAATTTTTTCACTTCTCTGGCCATGAGTTTCCTCTTCTGTAAACCAAGGGTAATCTTTACTAGTCCCTTTCAGCCTTAACATTCCATGATTCTAGTAACTTCTCCACTGAGCAGATGAAGAAGGTGAATGGCCTTTGGTTTTCCACCTTGTGAAAACCTTGCTGAAAACAAGGGTAAGAAAACAGTGACTTAAACCATTATTCCACCCCTGACAATTTTTAACTATGTGACCATAAGTGATGCCCTTCATATCATTTCAGTTTCCTCACCTGTAAAAGAGCAGCCATTTCCTCGCCATGGCCCTACTTGCTAAGCATCTCTACCTCACAGGAAATTTAGACTCTATCCCTGGGTCCCACAGCTCTGAGAGGTGAGTTTTTGCCTTTTCTTTCAAGATCACAGGCCTCCATACACTTCTCAGTCATCTCTTTACTACAGTCACGTGTATACATTTAGTATAGTATTTAGATGTAGTATACATGATGTATACTACATCACGTGTATACATCCCACTTTTTCTCCATCCCTCCTCCCATTTGCACTATATGTTGTCTTCCCCCCTTAGAATGTAAGTTCCTTGAGGGCAGGAACTCTCCTGCTTGTATTTGTATCCCTAGCCCTTAGCATAATGACTGACATGTATTAAGTGCTTAATAAATGCTTTATCAATGAGGTTAATAATACCTACTTCCCAGGGTTGTTTTGTGGATCAAATGAAATAAAATCTGCAATGTGCTTTGCAGACCTTTAAACACTATATATGATAGCCACTATTATTATTATTAACCATTAAATTACTTAGTAAACAAATACTGGCTATGTGCTAGTCTCTGTGCTAAGGGCTAGAAATACAAAGAAAGGCAAAAACACAAAAACGTCAAGGAGCCTACATACTAAGGGGAGCTATAAAGAGAAATACATATGCACACACACTATATGGAGTAAATTGAAGGTAACAGAGAGAAAGACTCAAAAGGATGAGGGACTGGGAAAGGGCTCCTTTAGAAGGTGTTATTTGAGCTGAATCTTGAAAGAAGTGAGATTCTAAGAGGTGGAGGTGAGGATGGGCACAGAGCACAGCTCAGGCAAAGACATGGAGATGGGAGACGGCATGTCAAGACTAAGGAACAGCAAATAGGCCAGTATGGCTGGATAGTAAAATGTGTAGGGGGAAGTAGTATAAGAAAACTGGAGAAATAGAAAGAGGCTAAAAATGACAAAAATCATAATTATTAATATTATGCTTTCATTGAGTTATGTAGCAAATGAGCTTCCATCCCACACTTTCATTGAATTGAAAAACATCATATCCATCTGTGTGCTAATTCCCCAAATGTTAAACATAAAAGAACAGAATAACAACCTGTCCTAGGAGCATTTCTGTGTGCAATCCATTATACAAGGAAAGAACGAATTAATGATCATACTGGGAATACATGAACAAGGAATTTTCTGATGTGCTTTCTGCAAGTTGTCCAACAGGGCTATCTTGAGAAGGCACTCCATCATGACTTGCATGATGTTGTAGTCACTGCTGGGAATGTTTGGTGCTTTCCGATTATTATTGGCCTGCCCATCAAGGAGGAGTAATTAAGACTTAGTCAGTTATAAATAAGACAAGAGTTGTACTTTCTGGCCAATTCTTTAATGTAACTGATTACCCTTGGCGCACAAGCTACAGTTGCATGGACCACTCCAATAAAAGTGGCATAATGATCTTTCCATCTGTCCCATTCTCATAATTAAAGGCATCAGGAGTGCATAGAATTAGCACCTTGGGCTCCTTTTGCAGGTTTGGACAGCCTCCATCACCAGTTTGACAGATGGGATTGTATTTCTTCGCATCTCCATTTTTCCCTCATTTATATGACTACGTAACTCCCCAGTGAGGGCGCCTGCAGGACATGAAGAAAGCCAGTCTTGATAATTGCAGGCAGGATCCCTTAGATCTACTTCATTATTTATCATCACTCTTAAGCTCAAACTCCAAATACGTGCAGAAGCTATTATGTAAGGAATTGATTAGTGCCTCCCCCACTTTCCTCCAGACACAGGAGGAGAAGTTAGCTGCCCCAGGAGCATACAAGGACACAGAGGCTCCAGGCAGCTCATACACATGATCTAATGTGAGAGCAAGGGAGAAGAAGAGTGTGTTTCCATGTTAATGGACATTATTGAGCATCTGCCCTATACTAGGTTCACAGAGTTATGAAACAGGGTGCAAATTTAATGCAAATCAGACACTGCTACTGCCTAAAAAGACATAATGCTGGAGTTGTATGATGTTGGTTACTTAAATCTCCTGGGCCTCAGTTGTCTAATCTGTAAAAATAGCTGAATGTTCACTAAAACTCTGCAAGATGATGATTTAATAGAAGATGATAGTTCAAGCCTACTTCAGTTTGTGTGACAGGTAGCACACTGAAGAAGATGGAAGTCTAGCTTCAGAATCAGGAAGGTTTGAGTTCAAGTCACCTGGGAACACAGTGGTGGTGTGACCCTGGCCAAATCACTTTGCCTCTCAGTGACCCCAGGTAACTCTCTAAGACTATGAGTTGCAGGACAGCTGACTATCCCTGCCCATTCCACCAAACCCAGCTCCTCTAGCCACCTGGCTGTAGGGCAGATGGCTAGTCACATAGCTTTGTTCAAATGAAATAATATTTGTAAAGGCTTAGTGCAATACCAGGCACATAGTGGGCATTTAATAAATGTTTTTTTCATTCCTGCCCTCCCCAACCAGAGAAATGTCAATTACAATAATTCTGATAAGATAAAAGACCACCAGCCCTTATCATCCATCTTTCCATTATGCTTCAAGGACATCCCTGACCCCAATTTGGGTCACAAAGAGTTGAACAAGACTGAAAATGCAACAACAACTGGATTTTGTTCATTATCTTCCCCCTGAATTGTCTTATAGTGTTCTTTCTGGGAGCTACATCCCTTGCTCATGCTTCAAGGTTGGGTTCCTTGGACTGCTACCTTCAATTCAAGGGTATTCTGTGAATATACCCAGCTCCCACTAGTACAGCTATTTTAGTTAATCAGCCAGGAGACACAATCAATCCAGTCAATACATCTATGTGCTAGGCGCTGTTAAGCACTTTAGGATTGTTATCTCATATTAAGCACTTACTATGGGCTGGGTACTGTGCTTAGAGCAAAGACATTGACTAAACCAGCATGGTAACAACAGCAGCTATAAACAGCCTCCCTCCTCCCCAGACTTCAGACATACGCCATCAGTGAGAAAAGTGAGCACAAACTTCAATTACACTGGTAGGGAGGTATATCCAAAGGGGACACATGTTACCAAGGCAACACACACCTCTAGCCCTTCAGAGCCCCAATATCCTTTGTCTTCTCACACTGTCCTCACATTATCCCCCACTGGGGGCAGCATCTCTGATGAGTGGGGCTCTTAGTTAGGCTCCTCTGCTTTGCAGCTCAATGCCCAAATGCCATGACTGGTTCTCCCTCAAACCTTTGGTTGGCTCTGTTCTCTGCTGCAATGGGTCACTCTCCCTAAAGCTGCTTCTTGTTCTGACTGCCTACTTCCTGTTATATGGTGTTTCTCTTATTGGGCAATATGCCATGGCCAATGTAAAAGAAGGAAAGAGAATTTTCCCCAATGGTCTCTGGCAGAGGAGCAAGGATCACATTCCACAAATCTGTTTCCACTATTTGGCCAATATTTTGCCAATCAACAGCAAACTGTCCTTCAAAATCTATAAGGGAACTCCTTCACATTTTGTAAAGAGTCTTTGCATTTGTCAAACACATGTATTTCTTGTCTCTCCATTACCTGTCCTGTTCTATGATTTCATCAGCTGGGCTAGAGATGGGGAGGGGAGTGGGAACTGGTTCAATGACAAATTTCCTCCCTCCACCACTGTAACGCCATGCACCAGCAGATTCCCAAAAGAATGCTACTGTGAACAGCTTTTAAGGTTTGGATGACACAGTACAGTGAATGCTCTGTTTATTCCATTACAAATCAAGGCAAACATTCATTACAAATCACAATATAATATTCACAACATTACATCTTATCACAGAAAATCACAATGTAGTGTTCATAACAGCTTAACATTAGAATGGCCACACAGTTTTCCCTACAGCGGCCACAATATTTAGAACAAAGCATTCAGTCAATTCACAATACAGTAATCAATACTCAATTCACAATACAATAATAAGTCTTCCACTCATAGGACAATCATACATCAACTCAATCAGTCATTAAATACAATCATTAGGAAACCACACAAACCCTCCACCCCTTGGTGTCCAGCAAACCTCAATTTCATCCAAGGGGAGGCCCTTTCTTCATCTTGACTCAGGGTGGTCTCTCTGATTCCCTGGATCTCCTTCCATGGTCCCAGCTCCCTCCTGAATCCACCAAACAGTCACCTGGATTCAGGGGCTGACAGCTCCCAGGTCCTTGTCTAGTCCTCCAGGCAGTCCCTGGTACACACTGAAGTTCACAGGGTGGGGAACATCTCAGACCCTTCACTACTTCTGTTCCCAGGAATTCAAGGATCAGCCAGGCCACAAACAAACAAAAGCTTATCTCAGTCATGCTTCTTTAGTCCTCTAGCAGTTCAGCTGGCCCTAGAACCCAAGAGAATCTCAGCCTTCCAGGAGGCCTTCCAGGCAAGCCTTCTCAGCCTCCCAGGTGGCCTTCACCAGATTCTGGTCTCAGGAAAACTCCATCTCAGTTCTCAGTCAGCTTCCAGATGCTGGGAGAGAAACTCTCTCTCTCTCTCTCTCTCTCTCTCTCTGTCTCTCTGTCTCTCTGTCTCTCTGTCTCTCTCTTTCTCTCTGTCTCTGTCTCTTTCTCTCTGTCTCTGTCTCTCTTTCTCTCTCTGTCTCTCTTTCTCTGTCTCTCTTTCTCTCTCTGTCTCTCTTTCTCTCTCTCTCTTTCTCTTCTCTCTCTCTCTTTCTCTCTTTCTCTTCCCGCCCCCCCCTCAAGAAAACTCCAACTCACTTCTTCAGTCCAACAGCCCAGCTCCCAGATGTTGGGACAATTCTGCTTCCTCCAAAAGGATCCAACAGGAGGAACATTCCAATTCTGTCTCTCTGTCTCTAGAACTCTTCTTATATACACACTGGCCTCCTGTCTCAGCCAATCCCCTTATTCTACATCAACAGGGTAGTTCATGCCCTCTCAACAGGGGACAGAGTTCACACCTTCCATATGGAACTCAGACCTTCCATACTTAGCCCTAAGTTACTAAGGGCTAAGTATCTGCTAAACTGATTGCTGTTACAACCACACACACACACACACACACACACACACACACACACACACACACACACACACTCCTCTTTGTATTATCTCCCTTAATTAGAATATAAGCTCTTAGAGACTAAGGATTGTTTCGATTTTCCATCTCTATCTCCAGTACTCAGCACAGTGCTTACGATGCAGCAAGCACTTTATACATGCTTTTAAAATGTGTTCATTTGTTCATCAGTCCAATGATTCTTTGCTGGGAACCTTACTCTTTTTTTTTCTTTTTGGAGGGGGGAAGGCAGGGCAATTGGGGTTAAGTGACTTGCTCAAAGTCACACAGCTAAATAAGTGTTAAGTGTCTGAGGTTGTATTTGAACTCAGGTCCTACTGACTCCAAAGCTAGTGCTCTATGTGCTGCACCACCTAGCAGCCCTGACCTAACTCTTTTTAAAAAAAATATTTGGTCTGAACTGTAATTTTACCAGTTTAGTGAACTTCTGGTGTGAAAATTCCTTCCACTGATGGAGAACAGACACTTATAGTGTAGTAGGATCATAGAATTAGAATAGGGAGGGATCCTTAGAAGCTATAATAATAACAATTATAGTGATGATTAGTGCTTATATTGCACTTTAAGGTTTTCAAAGTGCATTATAATTATTATCTCATTTAATCCTCAAATAACCCCCTGGGAGGAAGATGTCATTATTATTTCTATTTTACAGTTGATAAAACTGAGGCAGACAGGTCAAATGTCTTGCCCAGGGTCACATAGCTAGGAAGTGTCTAAAGCCAGATTTTACCTCATATTTTTCTGACTCCTGTTCTTTCTATAGCATTACCTAGCTGCCATCAAGCCCAGCACCCTCACTTTACAGATGAAAGTAATATGAAGTACAGAGAGATGCCCAGGGTCACAGAACTCATAATTGTCTGAGGAATGATTTGAACTCAGGCTGGCTCCAGGGCCAGCCCTCTAGCCCCAATGCCACACTGAATTTCTTGTCTAATTTACTAGGTTCTAATCCATAGGATCATAAGATTATGGTAATAGTGCTGGGGGAACGTTGAGGCATCTGGTCCATCTTCTTTCTCATTGTCTACATGAGGAAACCCAGGTTACCAATTCAACTCAACAAATATTTAGTAAGCTCTTCCCACGTGCTGGGCACTGTGCCCAGTGCTGGATGGTGTTATCTCACCTTTTCTGTTCACATTGGCAGTGTTCAACAGGGTGCTTTCCACAAAGAAAGTGATGAATAAATACATTTTCCATTTTATAAAGATAGAAAAAAAGTCTTGACCTTAAGGAATCTCCCATTTAAACCAATATTTACAGAAGTCAGTATTAATCAATCAATCAATATTTCTTAAGCACCTATTATGTGCCAAGGACTGTGCTAGGTTCTAGAGAGACAAACACACACACACACACACACACACACTCACACACACATACACACACATACACACACATACATACACACACACTCACACACACACATACACACACACACTCACACACACATATGCACACACATACACACATGCACATACACATACACACATGCACACACACATACACATACATACACACACATACACACACATACATACACACACACACACATACACATACACAAACCAACCAATCCCTACTCACAAGGAGCTAACATTACAATGGAAGAAATGAGTATGACTGGACAATGAGTCAGATTATGGAGAAAGAATCAATGTGGACAGAGTGATATAAAAAACTTGAGGAGAGAGAGACAGAGACAGAGAGAGAGAGACAGACAGACAGACAGACAGAGAGACAGAGAGACAGAGAGAGATAGAGACAGACAGAGACAGAGAGAGAGAGAGAGAGACAGACAGAGAGAGAGAGAGAGAGAGAGAGAGAGAGATTTCTTTTTGGGAAATGGAGTCATATTTCCCCCTTTTTGAAAATCAGGGATCTTTTGTCTGCCTGTTTCTAATCTTCTGCTATTTCTTATTATTCAGGATTACTGAAAGTGGCTCCTTAGCTACATCTGTTCAGTCTTTCATCATTCTGTGATGTTAATTCATCTGAACCTACGGACTAGATCTGAGATATATCAGCCAAGTGTTTCCTCAATATCTCCTCACCTATCTTGGGATTCCCTTTCCAGTTAGTTTCCTCTTAATCCGTTCCCAGTTGAATGATTATTCTCCTTGATAGTGATATTCTGGGGAAATGGGGTGTTGGGCCATTGCATCTCTCTCTGTCATCTGGCCTATTATACCATCTGCTCTCAGTAGTAAGCCAATCCCTTCCTTCTTCCTCTCAACACAACTTGTCCCCCCCACTTAATAGCATATTTTCCCAATTATATGTAAAGATAATTTTCAATATTTATTTTTATAAGATTTTGAGCTCCAAATTTTTCTACCCCCCTTTCATTTTCTCCTCCTTCCCCAAAAGAGCAAGCAATTTGATATGGGTTATACATGTACACTCATGTTAAACATATTTCCACATTAAACATATTGTGAAAGAAGAATCAGAACAAAAAGGAGAAAACCACAAGAAAGAAAAAAAAGTAGAAATAGTATGCTTCAATTTGCATTCAGACTTCATCAGCTCTTTCTCTGAAGTTGGATAACATTTTCTATCATGAATCATTTGGAATTGTCTTGGATCATTGTGTTGCTGAGAAGAGATAAGTCCATTGTAGTTGATCACTGCACAATGTTGCTGTTTCTGTGTATAACGTTCTCTTGGTTCTGCTCACTTTACTCAGCATCAGTTCATATAAGTCTTTCCAGGTTTTCCTGAAATTTGCTTACTCAGCATTTCTTGTAGTACAATAGTATTCCATTACATCAATGTACCACAACTTGTTCAGCCATTCCCCAATTGCTGGGCAATTCTTTGCCAACATAAAAAGAGCTGCTATAAGATATTTTTGTACATGTGAGCACTTTTAAAAAATAACTTTTATTGTCCTTAATGTTTTTGGGGGGAGCAAGCATTTTATTCATTTTAGTATATAGTTTTATGGATTCTAAAATGGAAGTACTCATTCATACTCACATCCATAAACATCTTCCCTCTCAACTCTCTAGACTTTTCTTCCTCCTATGCCAGTAGCTTTCTCATCCTGAAAATATGTCCACCTCTGTAACCCCCCTCTTTG
The DNA here is from genome assembly GCA_028646515.1 of Pseudochirops corinnae. NCBI lineage: Eukaryota > Metazoa > Chordata > Mammalia > Diprotodontia > Pseudocheiridae > Pseudochirops > Pseudochirops corinnae. The sequence goes on from CM053591.1 coordinate 170,657,718, forward strand.
ATTGGTGAGTTCCTGCTCAGGACTCATTCCAGGAAGAAGCCAGACCTACCCCCTCTTTCCTCTCTCCTGGTTCATATTTTCTTTCTAGACTTTTCCTCCTTCTCTGTGTGTGGACACGTGAGACTCCACCCTACCCTGGATGGAGTTTACCCAGCTTCCTTTATCCCTCTCCTGGCTATATTTCTGACTCTCTAGACCTTGCTACTATGACTTCAAATGAGTACCTTCCCTTTCCTTCCTCAGCTTTTCATTTCCCTTCTATGTGTTATCTTCTTTCATTAGAATATAAGCTTCTTGAGGAGAGAGACTATTTTCTTTTTTGTTTGATTTGTTTCCCAAGCATTTAGCATAGTGTCTGGCACATAGTAAGGGCTTAGTAAATAAATGCTTGTTGACTTGACTCCATTTTATATGTTGTCTTCCCTTATTAGAATGTAAGTTCTTTGACGGTAAAGACTAATTTGCTTGTATTTGTATACCAGGGCTTAGCATAGTGCCTGCCACATACTAAGTGCTTAATAAGTATTTCTCCTATCTTTCTGCCGATCTACCTATCTACCTATCTATCCATCTTTCCATCTATCATATCTATCCATCTATCTATCCATTCATCATCCATCCATCCATCTATCTATCTATCTATCTATCTATCTATCTATCTATCTATCTTTCTATCTATCTAATCTGTCTATCTATCCATCTATCCACCTATCCATCCATCCACCCGTCCACCTATTCACCCATCCACCCATCCACCTATCTATCCATCTATCTATCTATCTATCTATTATCTCTTTGCCTCTCCCATTTTGGGGGACATGTCCTTTCTAAATTTGAGCTTCCCAGAGAATTCAGACCCAGACATCATCTAATTATCTTAAACCTCCCTTTTCTTTTTCTTCTCTTTTGAGGGAACTTGGAATTACGTTTTTAGATAGCCATATTCAGGAACCTCCCCTTCTTCTCAATTTGTCTTCCCTTTCTGCGTGTTCATAATACCTATCTTTTCTCTGAGTTCTTGAAAAGCTTTTTTTTTCAGCTTTAAGGTACATTTCTGGCCATGCCCAGTGCTCCCTTCTTTAGCTGTTAGAGATTGCCTAAGACCTGTCACTCTGTCCAAAGTCAGATCATTCAGGAAGACAAAAACTAAGGGGGAAAACAGCCCATCAACATATGAAGCCAGAAGGACAGTATGCGAACCCCGATCTTCCTGATGCCGTTTGTCCATAATGCTACATTGCCTCTCTCATTAAGGTTCTGATTGTGTACTTCATAGATCTAAAGACAGAAGGAACCAAAAGGTTATCTAGTCCAAACTCTCATTTAATAGATAAGGAAACTGAGATCCATAGAAGTGAATCACCTTACTCCAGGTCACTCAATTCATAAATAAGAGCATCAGTATTCAAACCTTGGTCTTCTCATTCTTAATACATTGTTCTTTCCAGGGAATCCTGCACCAAGGGCTTAACATATTGCCCATATTGCATGAGGCAATGTTACTGCAGTTCTTATTCTGAACACAAAACATGAGCACTTTGCATACACATGCCCTCAGTCCATGTCACACCAAGGAACACTGCTGAAATGTGAAAAGGGGTTACAAGGAGAAAAAAGTTTAAGAAGTTCTGTATCTAGACCACGGGCCTTTCAAATTTTCTCTAATAATCCATAGGCATAGCCCAAACCTAGCAATAACTGGATTTCAGTTTTGCTTCCTCTGAGTAGGTGGTCAAAAGTGTTCTACAGTGGTGAAAAGCTGAAAGCAGTCCTAGGTGCCCTTGGATACAAAGGAAGGAGCAGGACAATTAGGGGGTGGATTAACTATATCAAACAATTCCCAAGGTGACTGATCAGCCAATAGGCAGAGTTCCCAGGAGATGGCAACATTTGCCATTTTCTCTTCCCAATGACAAAGGCAATTATATCTCTAAGACTCTAGATAGAGTCTCTTAGTATGGTTTCCAGAGCCTCAGAGATTGAGTGACTTGCCCAGGATCACACAGTTAGTAAGTGTTTGAGCTTAGATCTTTTGAGTCCAAGCCCAGAACATTATCCATTCCATTTGTAAAGCTGAAGAGGTCCTCCAGAAGTCCAAATCTGTATCACTTCCATATCTCAAAGATTCTTCATTTTGTCACCATGGGGAATCTCTATACCTACACAGATTGAAGTCTCTTTAGGAGATGGCTGTCTAGAGTTGCCAAGGCCAAAAAGTTCAGTATTCCTTGGCCAATCTGATGATGGGCTCTCCTGAACTCACCTAGGCTAGTCCTCAGCATGTAATAGACATGCTATATCTGTGAGCATCTTCAAGCCACTCATGTGTAGTAGGTACTAGTGTAGTAGAAGCTTATAAGATACTTAGAATCACTGTTCTCCTGATAAAACCTTTGAGAACCTGGGGTGCCCCTCTGTGACACAATGAGGCCTTCAAGAACTTCATCAATATCCAATTATGTTAGCATTAAAAAAAAAAAGATATGTCTGTTTGTGTTCTTATACTTGACTTGTGGTCCATTGTGATTTTGAGATCTTTTGCTGCCATAATTATGTTTAGCTGGTCTTTCCCTATATTATGATGTTTGTTTAAAAAAAAAAGTAAAACATTCTTTCTTGTACAATCTATCTATAAGTATATATAGATTATAGAATAGATATCTTGTATCTCTTTTGAACTTCATTTGCTATTAAATAGAATTTTGTCAAATTGTTATGACTTGAGGGGGCAGCTCAATAATTTTTGATATTTGACAAATAAAACTATCTGGGTAACATAATTAGAAACGTGCACATCAAATGACTTCAGTAGGATGCTGAGGCAGCTTGAATTTGTACAAATGTGGAATTCATTGCCTTAAACAATTTTAATAATTTATTGGACTTTTTTCCTCTTTCTCTTTGCCTCATAAGCAGCAGACTAGGAATGACATTTGGAATATTATTTTCTGACCAAACCATTTGATTTATGACTTCAGGGATGGGCTCAGTACAAATTCGCAATTCCATTAATTGATGAAATATTGATGACTTACAATATTGTGTGTGTATGTGTGTGTGTGTGTGTGTGTGTGAGAGAGAGAGAGAGAGAGGTGTGTGTGTTCTGTGTGTGTGTGAGAGAGAGAGAGAGGTGTGTGTTCTCTGTGTGTGTGTGTGTGAGAGAGAGAGAGAGGTGTGTTCTGTGTGTGTGTGTATGTGTGTGTGTGTGTGTGTGTGTGAGAGAGAGAGAGAGAGAGAGAGAGAGAGAGAGAGGTGTGTGTGTTCTGCGTGGGTATGTGTGTGGGGGCGTTAAGTGGGAATTATTGGATAATTGAGATAACTTAGGTTTTTACAGCATACAAATTTTCCCTACTCTCATGCCATGTTTCCCAATTTCCCACCTCATGTTGATGCTATGAAAGCAGTGCCTTGTTCCAAGTTACACAGGTAGTAAGCATTAATGGTAGGAGTTAAGCCTCAGTGTTCTAGCTGACCCTGGTTAACTTTCTTAAAGATCTGAAACCATGGTTTCACCTCACTAATAGCATCATTGATTATAGCATCTCATACCTAGAAATGGAAGGGAATTTAAAGATCATCTAGTCACATGGCTCACATTTAGCAGTAGTTCCCAAATCCATGCAACAATAGTTCAAGGTTTTGTGCTTGAAAAAGTGGCACATTAAACAGCAAATAATTATCAAGAATATTATGAGCAGCGTTTTAAATTACCCTAGACATTCATCATACATTTTTTCTATTGTTGAAGGTGGTTCATGGAACAAAAAAAATCTTGAGAGCCACAGTTCTAGTCCAACTTCTTCATTTTGGCTCAAGGCTGATAGGTGACTGGCCCAAGATCACTCAGTTGGTCTTTAAGGTGGAACTGAACCTTGGTCTTCTGACTCCAGAGTCAATGCTTTCTATTGCCTTTAATAACTCTATTCCATTCAAGTTAACAATCTCTCATCAAGTGCTTACCTCCTACAAGTCACTCTGCTGGGGGAGGGACATACAAAGACAAAAATCAAATGGTCCCTGCCCTGCCCTCAAGCAGTTCCTATCACTTCACAAACCTCAGTTAAACTCAATATCCCTTAAGACAAATGGATAGAGTACCTGGAATAGAGACTAAGAAGTAGCTCACAATCAAAGAATTGGAAGTCCAGCAACCGTTTAGTTCAACTCATACATGAAAGGAATTCCCACTAAAACCTATTCTCCAACTTACAATCTAGCCTCATTCAAGTGGGAAATGACATATACATTCAGGAAGAGAACCTTAGAGTCATGTTTACTTCTTCCTTCAAATCATTGAGAAGCCTCCCCTTGTGTGTCTTTTTTAAACATTTTTTTGGATACCAATATAGCACTCCCTCCTTTACCTCCTATCTATTATCTCTAACTCTTATAATATCACTCGATCACATTCCTTCCTTTTGAAAGCAAATCTTTCTTGAGTCATGCTTTTTATGTCACCTCTTTCACACAAACTATCCCTGGTCCTATGGAGTGCCTGATGACTCCCACCATGTGTCTCTACAGTGCTGTTTGTGTTTTCTTCAATTCTAATTCTTTGGAGACCATGATGTTTCAAGGTTTGTATTCATGTAGCATCAAAGAAGAAGATGATATTTTTAAAAAGAAAGACATTTGTATCAGAGAGTATTTTGGAATCATTGAAAACACCACACAGTTCCCCAAATATCATCCATCCTGCTCTCTTTCTCCTTTTCAAATCCAGGAAGATTTTCAATATATATGGACCAAGGGAGTAACTCACACTTGAGTTACTCCATTAATACACAGCATGTAATTGAGTGCAGTAGAGAAAAAGGTTAGATTTGGAGTTAGTGGGCATGGGTTTGAATCTTGTCTTTGACTTTTCCTACCCAGGAGACTCTTGGACAAGACACTTTCCATCTCAGGGTCTCAGTTTCCTTATCTTTAAAACAAGGTTAGACCCAATTTACTCTGATATCTCTTCTAGTTCTAAATCTGTTATCCAATGTTCCTGTAGCTCAGCATTGAAAACACAAAGATAAATAAGAGATGGCACCTAGCTTAATATTAGAATTTATAATCGAGTGTGTTAGGAGGAAAGGTCAAATAATCTAGGAATGACTTGGGAGTAAAGAAATGGAGGTGATTGAAGGATAATCAGCCATCAGAGAATAGTTTTTAGGAACAGTTATTCTCATCCCCAACTCCCATAAAAAAGACCAATCTAACAAAAAGAAATTCACTTTGTGATACTTTTTTTTTTAGCACTGAATCCAGTGAATCTATGTTTTGATAACATTTCTATACCCAGACCAGCATTGTTTAAATACTATAGCCCCAATCATCTTCTAAAAATTTAACTAAGACATTGTTTTTTTTTTTCAGGAAGAAAAAATAATTTAGTCAAAAGGTGTTGAAATTTTAAATTTTCATAATCTAAGTTTCCTAACAGAAAAGAAAAAATAGGTCTTTGTCCACTTCAGCATCTACCACACTAAACAAAATATGAATTGATTGCATCAGAAATACTTCAAGGACCTTCCACAATAAACATGGTATTTCATTTGCAAGACATTAACGCTGAGAAGTTCTAACTTCCTCTTTCCACGTCAACATCTCAGGCAACTATTTTAAGTATCAGGGAGTACTGTCAAGTTGGAGTCTCAATTTTAGTTCAAGACTAGCTCCAAACTTTGTGTACTTCCTATTCACAAGCCAGAAAATAAAGATGATTCAAGTCAAAATTATGTTATATCAAAAACTATAGAAGCCAGGGCAAAATGTGCGGCACATGTTTTCAAAGAAACGAAAGAGAGTATGCGGAAATCGAAAATTATACATAATTCATTACATATCCTGGCACATTTGAAATGGACCTGAATATTCATTGCATACCCAGTTAGAAAAGTTTCTATAAATTCCCCTCTATGATGAATATGTGGAACCTTTTTGGATTTGCATAATAATTCAGGAGAGCCTTCAGGGAGAAAATGAACACTGGGGATTTTTTTTTTTTCAAATGGAAGACTTAGAATCCAAGTGAAAAGATGGAAGGTACTTTAACAGCATGATTTCTTATAAGAAGACTACAGTCTCAAGAACAGTCTTCTCAGAAGGAGAAGGCACTTTCTAAGTGATGCAGAAGAGAAGATGGTTTTCTTCAAAAACAAACAAACAAACAAACAAAACAGAAGATGATCTGCTCTTTGGGAATCAGATCAGAAAGCCCCCAAGTCAAAAGCATCATTTCACAGGATACTTGATCATCTTGTCCCAAAATCAACTATCAAGCATTTATTAAGTGCTTCCTAATTGGCAAGCACTGAGGATACAAAGAAAAAGCAAAAACAGTCCCTGTCCTCAAGGAGCTTACAATCTAATGGAGGAGGAGGTGAACAACAAATACACAAAGAGGAATATACAAAGCACATAAGGAGCATGTATTCTTTGTATTCTTGGAAAGGAAAGTGACAGCAGCTGGAGGAGGGGATGGGACTGAGAAGGACCTCCTTCAACATATGAAGGAAATTAGAGGTGAGTCTTGACAGAAGCCAGGGCTTCCAAAAAAAATGTATGTTGAAAGGCATTGCATTCCAAGTATGAGGAATAGTCAATGCAAAGGCAGGGAGATGGGAGATCAAAGATGGGAAATCATGTATGAGGTATAGCAAATAAGCCAGGAAAATTAGGTTATAGAGTTCATAAAGGGGAAAAATGGGTAAGAACTCTGAAAATATGGGAAAGGGATAAAGTTGTGAAAGAGCTGAGTGCCAGAGGATTTTGTAATGATTCTAGGCAATGCATCCTGCAGCACTCATAATGAACAAGGTCATTTCACTGTACGCACCAACATTTATTGTAGAAGATAAAGAAGTGTCCAAGTCCCATGAAGAATATGATAGGAGCCTCCAAACTGGGTCAACATACATTTTGACTTGATAACTTCAATGCAACAGATAGGAAAGCAGGGAAAACTACATTGAAAGTTATGATTCAAGACCAAGACTTCAATGAGAGCACTTCAATTATTCCAGCCACCCAGATTTGCAGTCTAGGAGCTATTCTTGGTTCTTCCCTTCCCTTCACTCTTCATGTCCATTGACTTGACAAGTCTTGTAATTCTATTTCTATGACATTTCTTTCATCTGCCCCCTTTAGCCCCCTCACACAATTCTAATTCAGGTCATTATCACTTGCCAACTAGACTTTTTCAATAGCCTTTTCTTCAGTCTCCCAGATTCCAGACTGTTCTCTCTCCAGTCTATCTTCCATGTATCTGACAAAATTGTTTTCCTAAGACATAAATCTGACCATGTCACATCCCTATTCAAAAATCTTCCATAGCTCCCTTTTTCCTCTAAGATAAAACACACGTTCTGCAGTCTGGAATTTTAAACCACATACAGCACCTTTCCAGACTAATTCCATATTACTCCCCTTCATAAACTATGTTAGGGCAGCCAAATTGGCCTCCTTGTCTTTTCACAAATAGAACATACCTTCTCTACCTCTGCCTAGAATCCATTTCTTCCTCATCTCAGCCCCTCAGAATCCCTAACTTCCTCCAGTGCTCAGTTCCTAAGACAAATTCACTTTACCCTCCCTATCCCCATACTCCATGTTGTCATTGCTTTTGGTCTCCTCAAATTAAAACAATCCATCAATAAACATTTATTAAGCTTCTATTTGCTTATTTATATACATGTTGTATCTCATTATTAAAATGAGACTGGGAATTGTTCTTCCTTTTTACATTTACATCCCCAACACCTAGCATCATGACTTGAATATAGAATATACCTAATTACCGTCTACTGAATTGAATTGAATGGACTCATATTGAGTATACAATTCATTAAGGCTCAAGTTATTTTTCACACAGATTCTTGTCTGGCTGTGCCTCCTTGAGTCTGTCCTTGTGTCAGACTTTATAATCCTACATATGAAATTTCTTTTTATTAGATTCAGTGGTCGAGATAGAATTTTTGGAGCCTGATGCTGTCATTCAATGTGTTGGTGATCTCTCTGAGTTTTGTGTCATTGGCACATTTGATAAGTAGGACGTCTGTTCCTTGTCCCATGTCATTGATTAAAATAAATGTAAAACATCATAAGGCCAAGGAGAGATCATCACCTATTTAAAGGAAAGGTCAGAGTAAGAGCCAATTTAGAAGAAAAGTTACACATGAGAATATATGTGGCAGAATCAGAACTACAGACTGACATTTCTTAAAACATGTTTTCAATTCAGAAAAATGTGGAGACATTGATTCTGAGGATCACCATTAAAAAGAAACTTTAACTAATGCAAAACAGCTGTTTTGTGAGGAGACTAAAGGAGACCAGAACCTACCTCAGCCATCTGATGCTTAATATGTTTGCCAAAAAAAGAGAGCATAGCAACCAAGGTCAATCTTGCAGCAGAATAGAGGCTCTTTTATAAACCACTTTGGAGGAGGAGAGCAGACAATGATGAACAGTATTATCTCACTCAAATGATCCTTAGTCTCATTGATATGGGCATTCCTGCTGATGAAGTCATCTATGATTGCTTATCCTGCTTTATTTTTTCCATGTTCTCCCATAAGTTTGCCATAAGTGGTCTACCCAATGTTCTGGAGCCCTTCCTTGCTTTTCCTGATACCAGTGGAACATCTGGGTTTTCCAATGGTTATTCTGCCCCATCCTCATCTCCATCTCTCTCTCTGACTGTTTTTTCTCTGTCTCTTCTGCCTCTCTCTTTCCAATACCTCCCCTTCTCCAATAATTTATTAATGACTTGCCAATATTCTATATTCCCTTCTTTCCTCTCTTTGCATTTCTGCCACCAACATTTCTCCCTTGTACTTTTGGCAATAGCCTTCTAACTAGACTTGCTTTGAATTTCTCCTCCCTCCAATCTACCCTCTACTCAGCTGCCCCAAGGATCAGATGTAAACTCTTTTGTTTGGCATGTAAAGTTCTTCAGAACTCAGCCCCTTCTTACTTTATAGTCTTACTCTTCCATGCATTCTCCATTCCAGCTACACTGGCCATCTTGCTGCTCCTTAAATACAACACTCCATCATCCAACACTATGTCATTATATTTTCTGCCCCCAATGTCTGGAAAATTCTACCTTCTTGACTACACCACTTCACTTCCCTTGTTTCCTTCAAGACAATTCATATCTCATCTTCTGCAGGCAGCTTCTCCCAGCAGCCTCCAACTGCTAGTGCCTTCCTTTTACATATTACTTCCCATCTACTCTGCATATCATCTGAATGTAGCTTTCCATGTCAGCTCTCCTATTAGAATGGGAGCTCCTTGAGGATGGTGGCCTTATTTTCCTCTTTTCTTTTTATCCCAGCCCTAAGCACAATGCTTGGCACACCATCGTTTAATAAATGCTTAATAACTGACTAATGATACTGGGCCTATACACAGTTCTTCACTGTGTACCAGACTTTTCTTTGGAGGATTTGTCCCATTTCTTACTCGAGAGATCTCTGCAATGGAGATTCCATTGATCCAGACAGAATCAGAATGACATTGCTCCCATATTCTCCAATACCGGGATCCCTAAGTCTTTTACTGTTAATTACTGAATGTGTGCATCTCTTGACTTCTGGAGTCAACTTTTCCCCCCTTCACCCCCTCAAAAAAATCTCCTAAAGTCTCTGCTTCTGGTAAGAAGTGATTTTCCCCATCTCTTTACATGTAGCTCAATAATTTCTTTACTGTAGCTGGTCTGCTTCCCTTCCAATTAGTCCTGCACTATTGTTCCCTTTTCTATGGCTCCCCTAGATGAACGAGCATCTCTATTGCTTCTTTGTGCTGGGATTAGGCCACCTGATCGCCTCTGCTAGAACACCTTTTTTTTTTTTAACTGTGTTTACAGTGACTGCAGGCTCATTGTGGGCTTGGCGTTAACCCCCATGAACCCTTTTGTGGAAGTTCTCAGCTTCAGAGAACAAAGATTCCTGCACAAATAATCTTTGTGGTAGATAATCCTATGGTGTGAAGGGCATGGGCATGGAGAGTGGGCAGGGAGACAGGGGAAGGGGAGAGTTTTTATTTCTTTGACTCATAGACTCCACAAAAAGTGGGACTCTCGGTACTTGACACCACTCAGCATGATGCCATCCACTCCTTGTGTAAAATATGTTGATCACTTCCTGTCTACCTAAAAATGAGCAAGAAGCAGGATTTGTTACTTTCACAGATGCAGGTCCTGGTTTTCCCTGTGCTTTAATCTTCTATTTTCTGAATAAGTATTCTTTAACTCATTAGGAGAAAGACAAAATATACACTTACATATGTAAGATTTTATTTTGTCAGTCACTTTCACTGATGTAGGGAAGTCCCAGTGAGGAAAGTCTGTCCACTAATGCAGATCTGTGACTTAGGATTGTCTTCTAGAGTTGTCTATGACAGTGAGAATTTAAAGGACCTACCCAGGGTCAGACAGTCAATATCTTTCAAGGTATAGTTTCTAGTTAGTTACCTGGAACACTGAAAATTTAAATGATTTGTCTGGGCTTACACAACCAGGATGTGTCAGAAGCAGGACTTGACTGAGGGCTCACACTGACTCCAGTGCTCTCCCTATTATATCAAACAGCCTTTTGTGGCTGTATTCGGTTCAATTCAATTCAGTAAGCATTTATTAAACATTTGTTATGAACCAGACTTTGCATTTGGCTCTGGGGATACATATAAAGAAAAATGTGTGTCTATGTATATATGTATATGTATGTAAATGAACTTTATATGCGTGCAACATATATATGATATAAAAGATAGGATGTATAATATAAAAACCTGTAATGTTCCATATCCATGCCTTACATATATAACATTTTTTTTTGCTTTTTTTGGAGGGGGGAGGGCAGGGCAATTGGGGTTAAGTGACTTGCCCAAGGTCACATGGCTAAGTAAGTGGTAAGTGTTAAGTGTCTAATGCCGCATTTGAACTCAGGTCCTCCTCACTCCAGCGCAGATGCTATATTCACTGTGCCACCTAGCTGCCCCCCATATATAACATTATATAGAGGACTTTATGTGTATGTAACATTTTATATGCACACACACATAGACATACACACAAAATAATTTGCATAAAAGGGAACTATCAGTGCGCAGATCAGGAAGAGGCCCATGTAGTATGTGAGGTGAAGGAAGCTGGACATTCTGAAAGGAGGGATGAAAAAGGAAAAGTTTGGAAGAGGGAGATAGAATGTTATACTGGAAACTTAAGCAAGCCAGTTGGACTAGAAATATAAAATATACAAAGGGAAGTAATTGTAATAAGCTTGGAAAAGTAAGTCAGAGCTGCATTGTAAAGTTCTTCAGGAGAGCCCCTGTCACCAACGCCAGGATCAGACAAGGTGAGTAGATCCACCTTCTTGTATCCATCTAATACCTAGGAAGGGCACCTTCCCAGCAAGAGAATGTTTTCTTTTGTTCAAGAACTGATAAATATGGCATGCTTGGGGCCTTAACTCTCTTGTACTTTCCCACCATTTATTCAGACCACTCAATACATTCTAGCTAATAGCCCCAGCTAAATGACTTTACTTTGATAATTTAGCAAGCATTTATTAGGCACCTCCTGTGTGCCAAGAAATAGGGACACAGACCAAATGAAACAACCCTGCCCTGAAGAAGCTTACCTTCTCCTGCATGGGAGTGGGGATACCACTTGTACCAGATAAGTCAATTGAAGGTAGTCTGAGGAAGGAAAAGCACTAACACCTGGGGGATAAAGGGGCATGCAGGGATCAGGAAAAGTTTTGTGTAAAAAATGGCACAGAGCTGAGTCTAAGATTGGTAGGGAATTACATCTAAATAGATGTGGATTAGTGTATCTAAAACATGCATAGCAGCACCCTTCTGGAATATTCCCCAAACTCACACTCAAACTCATACGCATACTGATGCACTTTGGGGCACCTAGCAGGTTAGTTGTGCCCTACTTGATTTCACAGTTTACGGATAACCTTGAAGAACTGTGATACCTAACTTTGATCGTCCTGAATCCCAACCAATGTGCTCTTCATTAACAATCATGCCAGACATTAGCTCATTAGTTTTTAGAAAAGGCATTAGCTGAGAAAGTGCAGTAAGGATAACAACATTCCCCAAACCAAGAATAATTTTCTCTGTCTCTGTCTCTGTCTCTGTCTCTCTCTCTCTATATATACACATATACATATTATATAATACAGACAGACAGATATATAGACACATGTATATAAGCACTTACATATGTATATATGTACTCACACATATATTGACACACATATGTATACATATAAACACATACATATATATTCTCCATTGGGAGAGTGAAATCAAATTTTGAGTTTAAAAGTAGGAAGGTACTTACTGCTAACAATAGGAGTAATTTTCTCCCTTCATGGAAAACCCATCACATTCCCTTTAGGTGCTGCTCTTTGCTAAGTGGGTAGTTCAGCTAGTCTCTGAACTATCTCTGTTGAGTCCTACCTCTCTTGAGGTAGCATTATTTTCTCGTTCAAGGAGCCACCTCAGGGTGCTATCTTTATGCACTGGTTACAGGTGCCTCCACTCCTGTTGTCAGCCACTGTTGCTCGAGAGGACTCTTCAGTCACTCTCTTGCAGGTTTCCCAGAACATAGGGAAGGCCATAGAGTTGATCATCTTGTAGGGATGATTCTTTTTCTTCCATGGGTTGAACTAAATGATCACTTAGGCCTCTTCAGCTCTGAAATTCTATGATCCTTTGAGTCTGTTGTCCAAGGACCAGCCCAGATAAGCAGAAACAGCTCATTATTAGTTTGGCCACAGGGAAATGATTTTTTGGGAATAGGAACTCAAGATAGATTGTGGGAGTCTCACAACATAATGGATCCTTGATTAGTGAAGTAAAGGGTCTGCATGTCATGAAGACATATCACATGAAGGACTATTGTCTCATTATAAAGAGCCCCTCTAAGCAATTTCATTGTCTAAATTTCTTTCTGTATGAAATTTCAGATAGAATGTAAGCTCTTTGAGGGCAGGGGCTATATTTTTTCCCTAAATATCCCAGTACTTAGGATAATATCAGAGTAGGTGTTTAATGAACAAGATAAATGTTTTTTGAATAGACGAATGAATGAATGAACAAAAATTCCAGAGGTAACGTGGGACTTAGAAACAGGACAATGTGTATTCAAATCCCACCTTTGACACTTATTAGCTGTGTAACCCCTTTGATTCAATTAATCTCAACACATCTCAGACCATTTTCTAGGATTGATCTACAAAGCCAGAGACAGATTGCAGATCTGTGTTGGTGGAGGGAGCTCCCGCACTGGAAGTTGCCCATGCAGATTGAAATCCTAGCTCCTTTATTTATTTTCATATGGAATTTCCCCAAACTGCCTCACTTAGGGGCAGTGATTATGGTCAATGCAATTCTATAGCAGGCCCCACTAGGCACAAGTCCAAGAGAGAATGCATCTAACAAAGGGAAAAATTCATTGAGGGACATGCAAACCTGGCCCAGCTTTGGTCCCCTTGCCCTGTATGTGCCAGGCAATGTGAAGAGAGAGAAACAGTGTGCCAAGAAAAGGTTTCCTCTGAAGAGACACAATTGGGCATTTGGAGTCTGCCTAAGAGCTTTTATTGGCTTATTACTCACCAATCCATTAAAGCAAATGTATCTTGTTACTAAAAAAAACAAAGGCCCATTCAGTTGTATGTGTGGGGGTGGTGGAAGCAAGGGGAAGGAGGACGGAATGGGCATCCCAATTGTCGGGAACCAGATGGTCTTTTATTTCTAAAACACTCCCTCTTCGGGATGTTCCAAAAATTCTAAACAAACAGACTTCTGGATGTCAACCTGGAGCCACATTCCTTTACTCAGTGCAAAATGGCCCAGACTAGTGAAGACCATGGACCACTTGCTCAGACTTTGAAGGGCAGAAAGGAGACATAGGAATTCATTTTCCTGATCCCCAAGGCTGTTGGTGCTTCTCCCCCAAAGTTACCTTGGATTTATTTCAGATATATTTTATATTAATGTGTAAGGATCCATGTTATTTCCTCAACAGAATGTAAGCTCCCTGAGGGCAGCTGTTTCGTTCTTGTCACGATGTTGGGATATTTAGTAGGTGCTTAATCAAAGCTTGTTAATTGATTATGGGGGATACAAAGAAAGGCATTAGATAATTCCTGCCCTCAAGAGGCTCAATCCAGTTGGACAGACAACTCACATAAAAAGTAAGCTGAAAAGTAGGTGGCTCTTGGGGTGGAGTGGTGGGACTTTATCAGCTCTGGGGCACAATGAAGTCCTGTAGCCTGGAAGGGGAGGAGATGATTTGAGTAGATGAGAGTTTCAGAGTTTATTTTGTCTTACATATTGGTGAATTTATGGAAATCACGAAGTCCAGGAAAGAGTCTGGGTGGATAATGATGAGGTTAATTCCCTGAAAGCCCTCCTTAAATGGTAGAGAGTCACTTGACTCTCCAGTGTTCAACTTTCTTCGAGAAGTGCTCAGGGTAGGGGTTGCTGAGGAAGTGAGAGCTGATTTAATCCTTCAGAATGATTATTTTCTGGAGATCATGAGATCCAGGAGATTAGCTATTGGGAAATGATGTAATTGTTAAATTGTAAAAACTATATGTCATAATAAGTACTTTACAGGCAGAGAACTTGTCTTATGCTTCACCTCCATCTCCCACTGAGCCTAGGACAGTGTCTGGTATTCTGTAGGCACCTGCTAAATTCTTATTGATTGATGATTGGATGGGTGGTTATACTTTTCCCTCTTCTGTAATCAGGAAAGAGGGCAAAGGAGAACAAATCGAGGATGAATGGTTTGAAGGACTGTATAAGGGAATAAAACCCCTCAAAAGTGAATAAATGAATTCACTGCTATCAGGGATTTTAATAATTTCTATACAATGGAAGCTGCAGTACATTAGTACTTGGAAGGGTTTTTAATGGATGTGTGATTTCAGTGGATGTGATATTCATTCCAGTGGTACAAATGGCCACCTATATTTACCTCCTCATCCTGAATCATTCTATTATGTATCCCTTAGAAATTCTCTAGGGCAGCAAAATGGTATATTGGATAGAATACCAAGCCTGGAGTCAGGAAGACTTACCTTCCTGCATTAAAATCTGGCCTTAGACGCTTACTGAGTGACCCTGGGCCAGCCACTTAAGTCTGTCTGCCTCTGTTTCCTCATCTGTAAAATGGACTGGAGAAGCAAATGGCAAACCACTCTAGTATCTTTGCCAAGAAAACCCCAAATGAGGTCACAGAGTTGGACACTACTGAAAAATGACTGAACGACAAAATAAATTCTCAGTAAAGAGAGTCCACCCAACATGCTCTAGATCTCTTGACCCTGCTTAGATCCCATAAGAACACCCAGGTTTTCCATCCTTTGTATCTCTAGCACTTAGCACTTTGCCTGTCACTGCTTAATAAATGGTGCTTAATAAATGCTTATTGATGACTTACTGGCTTACCTGGTTTCCTTTAATATTCAGTTCCTCCCTACCTTTGCAGGGCTCTTCTCCCAGCTTTTCCAGGTGCTAGAGCTTTGCCCTCCCAGATCACCCCACTTTGTACTGATTATATCTTATAGATACCTAGTGATTCCCTTATTATCTCTATCATTAGAAGGTGAAATCCTTCGAAGTGAGTGCTTGTATTTTTTAAATGCTTAATAAATGTTTGTTGACTGACTTGGTATCCCCAAAGCCTAGCACAGTATCTGGTACTTTTTTGTATGTTTGTTATCGTCATTCAGTCATTTCAGTCACTTCTGATTCTTTGTGTCCCCATTTGTGGTTTTCTAGGCAAAGATACTAGAGCAATATGCCATTTCCTTTTCCGAATCATTTTACAGATGAGGAAACTGAGGCAAATAGGGTTAAATGACTTGATCAGGTTCATACAGCTACTAAGTGTCTGAGGCCAAATTTGAACTCAGGTCTTCTTGATTCCAGGCCCAGAGCTCCCTCAACTGCATCACCTAGCTGCCCACTGGAATATTAAGGAGTATTAAAAAGGACATTTATTTCAGGGAGACAACTGGAATCATTACAGTCATTCCCTAATTTCCCAGATTAAATCTGATCATTCTCCTTCTTCAGTTCTGGCACAATAGCTTCTATGCCCGTCATCTTTCTCCCCTCCTCCCGAAAGGAGCAGTGGACTCTGCCCCACAATCCCTGGAACCTGAAAGGTAAGTTTTCTCCTTATCTTGCTTGGAATCAGGCTCCACCTCCTTTCCTAGTCACCATGTCTACACCAAAGCCTCTTTGCTAGATCTCTTTTTATATGTTGTCTTCCCCTATTAGAATTTTTGCTCCTTGAAATCAGATACGGCCTTCCTTGCTTAAATTTGTATCAGCATTTAACATAACGCCTAGAATGTAACTAGAACTTAATAAAAGCTCTATCTTCTATTACTTCATCTATCTATTCATATTTCTATCTTTATCTTTCTATCATCTACCAATCTGTATGTGGATATATGATATATATTCACCCACATATGTATACATGTTCACATTTCTTTAGTTCTTTACAGTTAGAGATAAGATCCCATTTGACATGTTGACCCTTGGACTTCTGATTACAGGGAATTTCTCTCCCTGTCCTCTTTCATTTCTCCCCCCTCCATCTCTCTTTTTCTCTTTTCTCTCTTCCTTCCTTTCCTTCCTCCCATCTCTCCTTTTTTTCTTCCTCTGTGAGAACACCATCTGTACCAAGAGGGAAAACAGAAGAGAATGTGAAAACTTTGGAGCAAAACACCAATGAAAGCTCCATGCTGGTGTTACAACAAAGGTAGCCCTCAGCCTCACGACAACCTAAATTTTCCAATTATCAAAAAGGTGGTTACTCTAAAAGTAAGTGTCTGCAAAATGTCATTTCACTAAAATGTGCTGCCTCTTTTCCAAAACAAGCTCTTAGACAATATAAAAACCTGAAGTCATAGACAATCATTTAAATTGCTTAGGCTGGGTAGAGGGTGCAAATTGGACTCTGCCAGCAAGCTTGGCCAGCAGAGCTCACAGTTATTAGTTGATGGAAAGGCTGGAGGTCCAAATGTCAAGAATTTTCAAATGAAATGAGAAGAGGTAGGGTAATGCACACTCTCCCATTTCTAATCTGACATTTCGCCTATTACCTCTGTATCTACCCAATGATTGTAAATTATAACAAGAGATTGCACTTCCAGTGGCTCTCAAACTGTAGTCCATAAACTAATTAATTGATCTATGAGGAAATTTCTTGTGGTGTCCTAGATTTATGGAGATAGAAGGATGGCACCTTGAAGGGCTTCTCATCAAATATTAGCCTCCTTTGCCTCTGTTTTACAGATGAGGAAGGTGAAGTCTAGAGAGCATTAGTGACTTTTCCAAAGGTCCAAAAGTCACTAGGACAATCAGGTCTTGGATCCAGATTTCTCAAAGCTAAGTATAAGCATTTGACCTTGAACAATTCCAAAGTAAATACATGGTAGCATGCTTTAGGATGTGAGTAAGCTTTCCAACCAGCCTTGGCAGAAGGAAAGAAGAGGTGGTTATCCAGATTTCTGGTTGTGGGTGATATAAGCAGCCCACACCTCCTGAGCCTCAAAGGAAGTGAAAGATTCTCAGGATCAGAGGTATGGAGGCAGAATATTCTAGAAAGAAGGAATAGCCTGTGTAAAGGCATGACGGTGAGAGAAGAAATAGCATTTGTGGGGAGTATACTAAGCTGACTAGTTTGACAGGAATATGGAGTGGATGTGTGGATCCTGTGTGTATCTTTCTCACATTTGTTTTGACTAACAACCTATTTTTTTTTCCAGAAACATTTTTAAAGAGCCTTTACTTAGTGGGATAGATACAGAAGAAATTTAGGTGATGTAAAAACAAAAGATGTAAACAGAAATCCATTTTAAATCATTTTTTAAAAAAGATTCTCCTACGCACCCTAAGTTCTGAGACAGAGACAAATACGAAGCATCTTCTACCCCCAAAGTGCTTACATTCTGTGGGGGCAAACAATGGGTACTCAACTTTGATTTGCTTCTTGGATCAGAATTTGATAATGCTGTGAATTCTGGATTTCACCACTAGGGGCATCCCAAAATTTATTGTATTCCTGGTTTCCTAGTTTCTCATAACTTCTCAATCATAATACATGACCCTAGGTTAGCTCATGGTCTCCTGCCCCAAGGCTTATTGGTAAGGACACAGGGCTATTTACTTTGAATGATTTAAGTGTTAGAAATCAATAAAATGTAGCTTGAAAGTAGTTACCAGGTAACCACTAGGCATGGCCATCTTCTGACTTGACTGAGCAGAATTCTGACTGGACCCACAGAAGGATTATAGGAAATAGTTCATGGACTTTCTTGTCAATTCAATTCAGCAAACATTAATTAGGCAGTTATTATGTATAAAGCACTGTGCTAGCTTCTGAGAATAAAAAGACAAAAAGAAAATAGTATCGAGAACTTCCATTTTCCTAGAGGATGGGATAGAGTTGAAGAAAAATGACACATACCAAATACAAACTATATGGCATAAATATAAAATAATTGAACTGAAGGAACTTAGAGGGATCAGGAAGGATCTCAGGTAAGAAGTGACTGAGCCTTGAAGAGAATGGAAATTCCAAGGGAGGATGGAAATCATTCCAACCACAGGAGACAGGAATTTCAATGTTATGTTTCAGGGGAGATCAGGCAGGCTGGTTTAACTAGAATGCAGAATGAATGAGGGGGAGCAATAAAGAATCAGTTTACATCAGAGTGGAGTTGCACAAGGGATTTTAGGTGCCAATCAGAGGTGTTTGTATTTTATCCTAGAAAAAGTGGGCAGCCACTGGGGAGTAGGGGAGTGGTGTGGCCAAACCTACGGATGTGGTCGGTCCATAGACCAAAAAAATTGTGGACTACAAGTACAAGTGAACCAACTGAGAGAGATCAGACCTTGAAATACACACCATTTCAATAGGTTCTAAGAGACAATATTACAAGAGTGGATAGAGAGTTGACCTCCAACCTAGGAAGACCTAGGTAATGGCTGTCTGACCCTGGGCAAGGCATTTAATATGTCTGTGTTCCTGTAAGAACACAAGTTGTACAGAGAACATTAACTTTCATTAGACAAAAAATCCCCCATTCCTGTCTCTATCCCCTTATGTAGACCCATCAAAGCCTTTCTTCGATTAAACAGGGAAGAGGAAAGAATATGTCTGAGGGCTTGGAATGTGGGTCTCATGTTGTTGCCACTTCTGTTTTTCTGCTGGCATAATTAAACTGTTCTACTCTTTCCCCAAGCCTCACACCCTCATCCATCACCCACTACTAGAGAATTTTGTGACTAAACCATAACTAACAAAACCCCCCTCCCTTTGTTCTTATCCTGCACTCAATACTACTCTGCTGCTTCTTCCCATTGTCCCAATTTTATTTTCAAAGCCAGCTACATGTTTTGGCAGAGGAAGCAGGCACTTTGGCATTGTTATCTGAAGGCCCCAGGGAGGGCCCTGTCCAGAAATATTTTTGCTAGAAGGGCATGAAATTCTGCTTTTAGCAATTAGTAAAACCATAGAGCTTAGAGTTGGAATGAACCTTAGAGATCCTCTATTCGAGCACTCATTTTACTAATGAAGAAACTGACACCTAGAGACCATTAGTGAGCTGTCCAAGGTGACAGAGATAGCAAGCAGTGAAGTCAGAATTTAAAATTGGGTCCTCTGATCCCAAATTCAGATTTTTTTTTTCCATTGCATTCCTGCTGATATCACTTCTTTATGCTCAGCCCTAGGAATGAGAGATTAAACTGATGGAGAGAATGGAGAGAAGGGGGAAGAATATGAGACATGTCATAGAAGAGGTAGAATCGATAAAACTTGACAGTTGGTTATTTAATCAGTCAATTAATAAAGCTAATCAATATGGGGGAATGAGGATGGAGAAAGAGTTGGCTATTTTATCAGCCAATAAATATGGGGAGGATGAGGATGGAGGAAGAGTGAAAGATGACTTTGATGTCATGAACTGGATCAGTTGGGAAAAGGATAGTCCCCTCAATGGAAACTGGAAAGTTTAGAGGAAGAATAAGTTTGGAGGGAAGATCAAAATTTCAGAGATCTGAAACTGAAAGGGGCTTTTGAGTTCATCTAGTCTAACTTGTTCATGTTATACTTCTAGAAACTAATGCCCTTAGACTTAGATTGGCCTTAGACTATGATTGGCCCAAGGTCACACTCATTTAGTGCCTACTATGTGCTAAGTTCTGGGGATACAATAAAGAATACAACAATCCACACAGGTATTTAGCATCAGAAGCAGGCTTTAACCTAGGTCCCTCTAACTCCAGAGTCAATGTTCCTTCCACTGCCCCCACAGTACCTGGTGATCCGTTCCTTTTGGCATATATTATGTTTGAGGCACCAATATAAAATCCAGATTCAGATGTCCAATGGGTAACTGAAGATAGAAGACTATATTTCTTTTTTTAAACCTAATATAATTTATTGGGAATTTCAGGAAAATATTCATTTTAAGTCACTTCTTAACATTTCAGATGATCACTTATATATTTCTTTTTCAAAGTTTATCTTTAATTTATGGACCAAAATAAGCATTTCCATAACATAGTACAATACAAAATGTGATTGTATATAAAACTACAAATCTGCTATGCACAACTTGCTATTTCTTTCAAATATACAACAAAATTATCACGTAAATTTCTTTTTTTCTTCCTCCCCCTCCCCAATGGGAGACTAGATTTCAAGAGATAAATAAAGGCTGGATATAGCATTTGGAAAGTCAGGTGAAAATGGTGAAATTAAACCCATGGGAGCAGACAGATACCCAAGGGTGAAAGCATAAAAAAAGAAAGTCAGGGGGTGGGAGGGTGCTCTTCCATTCTTCACTAAGGGGGTGGGGGATGGATGATAGGCCAGCTGTCATGGAAATCAAGAAAACAAAGTGTTCGGAACCAGGGAGGTGGACAATAAGACCAAAAGCTGCAGAGGGACCACATTCATTAAAAATAACTGAAAACAAGTAAGTTGGTTTTATTTGCTGCAAAAAATGGTAGACATCACGGGCTTTAAATGTACTCCCTCCAGAACTACTTTGTAATTATTTTGTTTATATTATCCAGGAATAGAGACTGAAACTGTCATTTCATTGGTAGAGAGAATTCCCTGGTGAAGAAATGTCTTCTACCAATGTGGGTTGGCATCTTCTCTGTAACTTGTAGTCTTAGAAAGTGGCCTAGAGTACTAAAAGATTAAGTGAATTGCTCAAAGTCACACAGCCATCATGTGTCTGAAGTGAGACTTGAGCCTGGGTCTTTCTGTCCAAGGCTGGCTCTCTATGCACTATACAGTACTGCCCCTTCCCTTTTATGCATGCTACTTCCTTCTGCTTATATGTGTTCTCATACACGTATATACTTACACAAGTTCATGTCTTCTCCATCATTAGAATATAAGCTCTTTGAAGGCAGGGCAGGGATATGCTGGAGTCAGCTCAACCAACTTGCAAGAGACAACCATGAAATTTTCAGTATGAATATTTATACCTTGAAAATTACCAAATACTACAAGTCACAGCTTGATTTGTTACTTCGTTGATTGTCTAGACTTGAGAAAGTGTTGGAGAAAATGTTAATGAGGACGATTATTCTTTAAAGTGTGTCATACATATCGTCCCCTTCTCCCCGTTCAATTGTTAAATATCTGACGGGCAGCACCTGGTTCACTTTAAAGCTTTCCTGGCAAATAGGAAGCATTTGGTAAATGACTGCCTGAATGCTTCCTTCCTTCCTGTTAGATGACCTGAACATGGCAGAAATTGAAACTAGCTTACAAGGCTCTGAGGAGTGAGAAAGTGTCAAGGAGGTAGAGGGATGAATATTAACTACTCTTTCTAGGAAATTGACAGTGAACAAGAGAAGGAATGTGGGCGCTAGCTTGAAGAGATGGCAAATTAAAGGGGGTTTTTTGAGAGTTCTGAGGATATCTGTGAGCAGAGACTGATGGTGTGTGTGTGTGTGTCTGTGTGTGTGTGTGTGAGACGGACAGACTAACAGAGAAACAGAGAGAAAAAGAGAGAGAGAGACAGAGAGGGAGGGAGGCAGAGACAGAGAGAGAGAGACAGAGAGAGACAGAGAGAGACAGAGAGAGAGAGAAACAGAGAGACAGAGAGAGACAGAGAGACAGAGACAGAGAGACACACACACACACAGAAAGAGAAACACTGAGGGCCAAACTTCAGAAAGAGACAGAGACAGAGAGAGAGAAACAGAGAGAGACAGACAGAGACAGACAGAGAGAGACAGAGAGAGACAGAGAGACAGAGACAGACACACACAGAGAGAGAAAGAGAAACACTGAGGGCCAAACTTCAGAAAGAGACAGGAGTGGATGGAATCAGGTATACAGGTAAATAGGGTTAACTTTGTCAAGAAGAAGGACCATCTCCTCCTTTGGGATTAGAGCAAATTAGAATAAAGTGAATGATGAGAAAGGTTTTGAAGTGTGGGCCAGAGGAGATAAGGGCCCTCTTATTGACTGACTCAGATTGAACTCAAGTATTGACAGACTTGATTTTCCTCAGTAAAGCTGGAGATGAAGTTATCTGCCAACAAAAAGAGATTGGGAGAAATGCAGGAACCTTCCATACAGAGCAGAAGTTTCCCGTCAGCCTTTATGGAAAGTGTAAAGGAGTCGATTAGAGATGAACAAAAGGATTGCCATGTAGCAGCGAGGGCCCAGCTGAGGTTAAGTTGCATGAGTTTCCTACCACTTCTGGACATATTTGCCAAGCAGGTAAAAAAAACTGAAGAAGAGTCTCGTATGCACCAAAGTATTTTTAACATGGCTTTTCAAAAGTAAATACCTGCAAGCAAAGTGGGTGCCCAAAGATCCATGAATGCTGAACAAATTTTGGTGTACAAATGTATTGGAATAATAATGTGCCCTAAGAAAGAATGAATATAAAGAATTCAGAGACATTTGGAAAGGTTTGTATGAGATGATGCAGCACAAAATAAACAGAAATAGATAAAAACATTTACGCTTAGGACCATATTGCTGCAGAGGAAAATCACTGCTTATTATTGCTTCCCTGTCTCAATCACTTGGATTAGTGTACTCAAGAAACTTTGGTTTTTGACTGAGTGGGACTTGAATGCTTTATCATATTTTGGACCCTGCCTTCCTTTCCCCAACTTATTTTTTCTAGGCCTATTCACTCAGTTAATTGTTCTCAACTATAGCTGAGCTTAATCCTGGTATAATCCCCAGATTTGATTAAAATAGTCTTTTGTAATACAGCCCTTATATCAGAGTCAATTCACAACTAGGAAATGCTAATTTGGCATCAGTTGTTTCCTACTCTAACCTCTTTTATCAACTGGACACAACCCATGATCCTGAATCCTATAACCATACTTCTAGCCCAGTGCCCACAGGCATCATCCTAGCAAGCAATCCCTGTGGAGATGCAGTCTGGTGGCTGCTCCTGTAGGTGTTATAATCACACCTATTGAAGACCCCAAAAAGAAAGCTCTTACCACCAAATTCCTTGGTGCTGTGAAATTATCCAACATCAGAAACTGGTATGATCTTTTTGGTAGAAAGGACATTAAAAAAGAAACATTACTATCCACTTTTCTCCTGCACCCTACAGGAATTTTCTATCTAACTTTCAGCTGAAATTTTCTCTTCTGTGTTGTCTCTCCTATTAGAATATGAGTTTCTCGGGACCAGAGATTGTTATACATTTCTACCTGTGCTTAATATAGAGCTTTGTAAAAAGGAAGCACTTAATAAATCTTTTTCACTCACTCATTCACTTATTCATTTAACTATATTGAGAGCCCTCTGTTGTTAGAGAATTATCTTGCTTAAGCAACAGTTTCTCAACACTGGATTTGGAACTAGAAGTTATTTGGTTCAAATATTAGATCTGCCATTTACTAGCTGCATGACTATGGACAGGTTCTTTCTGATCCTCAGTCTCTTTGCCTACAAAATGGGTTTAATAATATATTACCTATCTCCCTGGGTTATTTAGAATCAGTGCTTCTTTCTTCTCTCCACTAACATGAGAAAGAAACTGCCAGGAGAAAGAGAATGATGCCTTAGGGGAAAGAACACTTTAATCAGAGGACTGGACTCCAATGCCTGGCTCTTTTTCTTTCTCCCTCTGTGACCTTGCAGAAGTATTTCACTGCTCTGGTCCTTAGTTTCCTTATCAGTAAAATGAGGAGATTGGTCTAGATGGCCTCTGAGGTCCTTTACAGCTCTAAAGCTACAATCTTAAAAGTCCTTGGGGGCTCCCTGCTTAGCTTTCTTACCCATCCATCTAAATGACAGAGACCAAGAAAAGAATGACAACCATGGAGGGGGGGAGGAGAGAGGAGGCTATCTCTGCATGAGCCCCCTTATGACTCATGCTCTCAAACAGCTCCAAAGGAGATCACTTTCTGCAGCATGCCTTTCTTCTCTGGAGGCCCCAACAGCAGATGTTTGGTTCCCCATGTTGACAGACAGATTTGCAAAATGGAGCTGTTCAAATGGGTGCTGGTTCTTCTTTGTCTAACATTTCAGTCACTCGATTTAAAACTATGGTAAGCATTTGCTAAACATTTTCCCAATTAAACCTATAGTATTTTCTTCCAAAATGTTTGTCTGTAATTGCTGGCAACAAACTCTTCTACCTTTTAAAATCAATTTTATCTCTTTTTAAAAAGGGTTTAAGCAGTAATAGCTTAAAAAATAACCCTGAAGTACCTAGGTTTAAATGTTTATCATACATTGTGACTCAACACCCCTCCAGTGAAGATGAGGAGAGGCAGTTTCCTTACCTAGAATAGAAGTTGGATTTGTAGCAAGAATCTTAGGTTAGAATCCCAGTTCTACAATTATCAACTTGTGACCTTGGGCAATGGATTTAACTGAAGCTCTCTGGGCCTCAGTTTCTTCATCTGAAAAGTGAGACGTCATAAATTTAGAGTTAGAAAGAATCTTAGAAATCATAAAAAACAATCCCTTCATTTCACAAAAGAAAGAACTGAACCATCAAGAGGTGAAGTGATTTGCCTGGAATCACATTGGTGTCTGAGACAGGATTCAAACTCAGGATCTTTCTGATTTAATGACCTTTGGGTTTCTTTCTGGCTTTCTATCTATGATCCTATGACTGGGTGATTTCAAAGGACCCTTCTATCTCTAATTAGATGATCCTCTGAAATAGAAAGACCAATGTTGCCGTAAAGTAAGAAGCAAATTACCTATTGAGGAGCTAAAGAGACGTAAACTTGGGGCTGGAACAAATATCCACAGCTAGTCTATCTACTTAAAACAGAAAACATGTAGGGGAGTTTAATCTGGTCTGTAAACTGATTGCTTAACTTGGTTTCCCCAGTTATTGAAGATGGATTGTAAATACATAAGACATTTCATGAAAAGCATGAGA
This sequence comes from Pseudochirops corinnae, assembly GCA_028646515.1. Lineage (NCBI taxonomy): Eukaryota > Metazoa > Chordata > Mammalia > Diprotodontia > Pseudocheiridae > Pseudochirops > Pseudochirops corinnae. The sequence continues at coordinate 170,683,169 of CM053591.1, forward strand.
CATATACCTCCTTAGATACAGCAAATCATAACCAGTAACTACAGACATGTGGAAGGATGTTTTCTTTTTTTCAAATTCATTCCATAATTTAGTTCTGTTATTTGGAAACTGCTCTTAAATACACTTGAAAAGCTAATGAGCTTCCAATGTTAGTCTTGGTTCCCATAAATTGTCTGCCTCTCCAGAGCTATCCCAACCTTGTTAAATGATATTATTTTCAAAGCTCATTGATTTGCTCCCAACCCGCCAGTAGCTCAGACTCTCGGGATTTGCTGAGGATAATGAAAAGTTCTGCTGATGCTCGTACTTTTTTATTTTTTAATTTTGTGTACATGTCTTCATTCCTTCATGCTCCTTTCCGGTGCAGTGAAAGTGAGTAGGCCTCTTGAGATAATTATCCTTCATTTCTTTTAAAGTGTTTCTTGGGGGATTATCTTTAGAAATAATGCCTGGCAAACTGCATGATCATTTCCCCATATTAAATGTTTGCTGGGTAAAGTTTTTCCTCTTTATTCACTGGAGGATTTTATCAGTGGTGAACCCTGAAAAATAAGCTTAACAGACAGTAATCTGCTGATTGACTGTCTTTGCTTCAAGGTGTGTATTCAAAGGTTCCTTTTAGTTGGATCATCCTTCAAGTAAATGACTAAAACTGAAGTCAATAGAAGGCAGAGCTGAAAGCAAATTCTCTATTGGGGTTTACTGTTTAAAATTTCTCCGACTTTTTTTCTTTTTGAGCCTTCTGAATCTGACTATCAATAACCATTTTCTCCTTTGTTTCTTTCCTTCAAGTTTGGGTCTTAGAAGTTCTTCATCATTTTAAGGAGCTGGCCAACCCAACACTGGCGGGAGTCTAGACTAGGTCTAATTCAAGGGTGGAGACAAGAATGAATTCAATGTTGCTCCTCACCATATGTTCCAGGGACACAAAAACCAGAAAGACATGCCCCATACCTGGAGAGAGGTCAGTGGAAGAAACTAGGCTGGAGTAGATAGTACTGTCTCTCAGAGTTCACTAGCCAGCACAGTGGCTTCTATTTTGCATAGAACAGAGGTCCTGCTGGGCTGAGGTCAAACTAATTTCTTTACCACTGTGTCTTTCAATCCTTTTACCTTTTTGAGGAAGTCGAACCCTGCAGAGAGTTAGCTCTGCCAGGGAGTAGGATAAGACCCAATAATTAAAAGAGATTTATGACCATAAGTTAGAGGGCAATTGAACTGAGAGACTTATGGAGACAGTATTTATAGCATTCCTTCTTGTACTCACACACACACATACACACACACACACACACACACAAAACACGCACACACCTGCACATACACATACCCAGTAAAATAGAATAGGGGCCTTTCAAATGAAGAAAATTGAAAAATTGTGGTATAGGGATATATCATAAGAAGCAATATTTCTTTTTATACTGAAAGACAATTACAGATCTAAACTCTAACCTATACTTACACGATGTACCTGCTTGTTGGTAGCAGGTATACTTCTCATTTTGGGTATTTTGGTGAATCTGGGATTGTTAGATGGCTAGGTGGTACAGTAAATAGAGTGCTTGACTTGGGTCAGGCAGATCTGAATTTGAATTCTGCCTCAGAGGCTTACTAGCTGTGTGGTCTAAGGTAAGTCACTTGATCTCTTTCAGTCTCAGTTTTTTTCATCCATAAAATGGAGATAATAATAGTACTTACCTGTGAAAGGTTGCTGTGAAGATCCAATAAGCTAACATGTTTGAAGTTAATACTTTGCAGACTTGAAGAGCTACATAAACGTTTATTATCATTACGGTAGTCATCTGTACTTTCTCGTTTATTCAGTATAATGTCCAGTTTTTCCATACATGCTCATTCTATGCAGTTCTAAGCCATTCTTCCCATTAATACTCCATAGGGGAACTACCTACTGTTCTGGTGATCTTCTTTTTGTATTTTTAGTGTCTTGAGCATACTGTTGGACCATCAGGAGCCAAGTCTCACTTGTCTTATTCTCACTAAAATGCTTGGACCTCCCCCCCCCTTTTCTATTCAGACATGGTCTCAATAATACGACGGGCAGTACTACTCAAGCAAGCATAGGAGATCATTGTAACGGGATGCTCCCTCCTTATGGTTGCCATTCTTTTTGCCAGAGCTCTTTGAGTTATTGATAAATTTCATTCACTTGAGATCATGATGTCCCACATCTCATAGTGATATAATATCACTGAATGAATATTAGCCTCCATGAAATGAGGTTTTTATGAGTGAGAAGTCTGTCATCCTTAAAAGCACTGGACAATTACATGGGATCCAGCCTAGTGGCCTTCTATTACATAGTTTGGGACCCAGTTCACTGTCTACCTTGAACACTTGTCCAAGGCATGGAAAGAAAGGGAATAAACATCTATCAAGTGGCAGCTGCTACATTAAGTGCTTTACAAGTATTATCTCATTTGAACCTCTCAACAATCCTGGGAAGTAAATGTTATTAATATCTTTATTTTCCAATTGAAGGAACTGAAGCAAGCAGAGACCAAGTGGTTTGCCCAGGGTAATATAAGCTTGTAAGTGCTGGAGTCTGGATTTAAACTCAGGTCTTCCTGACTCTAGGCATGGTGCTCTATTCCCTGTTCCACCTAGCTGCCTCTGATGTGAGTCAAGTTATTGAGGGCTTGTTTACCAGGTTGCCCATACAGTTACATGTGATAATCTGAGCAATGTATTTAAGCCACCCACTTTGTTTTTCCATTTGGGGGAGCAGCTATGGATTTTGCTGCAGAAATGTGCATTGGTCCAGAATACAGTTCTAGTCCAATGCCATTTAGGAATAGGTGCATTCAGAGAACTCTGTCACCAACAGAGAATCCTTTCATTTGGATCTTCAGAGTCTCTTCCATGATATTATGAATTGGTGATATTGATCAGTATCTTAGAGGTATATAGAGCTCTCTATTTGACTCTTAGCTTAGTAACAATACTTGAAAAAAATTGTTTCTGAAGTTGCTGGCCATATAGTCTGAGATAGCTTTAATTGAATATGCCAGAGGTACGTTGTCTAAGGAGAATCTCAAAGAAGCATTTGTTCCACTAAGTCAAATGCTTTTAAAAAATCAATAAACAATTAACATATTGGGATTTTATACTCTGTACACCTCAAAATCAGCTATGTGACTATTAAGATGTGGTCTGTTATAGATTTTTTTTTTTTGGACTGGACCTGATTTCATCAGGGTAAGGAACTGCACATGAGTAACTCCCACTAACAATGGGAATTTATCTGGTCTGCAACTTATAGTCTTGGGTAATTTCTTGGGTGCATCAAGAGGTAACATGACTTGTTTATGTTCAGAGGGCTAGTATGTGACAAATTCAGGATTTGAATCCAGATCCACTGTGCCATGTTGCCTTTCATATCCTCAACACTCAACACAAAAATGTTATTATGCTTCTGGCTAAACTTCAACAACATTGAAGCAATTCTTATAGAATTTGGCTTCTAAAAGGAGTTAGTCTTTGGTTCATGAGCTTAATTAGCATCTGTTAGTTTGCAGCCCTCTTGGTGTTTCTGCTGAACAGCACCTGGACAACATTCTAGCTTAGATGATGTCATACCCAAGGGAAATTTTTCCCTAGCTTCCAAGTAGCCCAGCCATCTGGCTTTCCATATTGAAAATACACAGACTCTGGGAGACCTAAAGTAGAGAATGTGGCTGGATTTACACTCATCACTAGCACACTGGAAGATCTCAAAGCCCATATTGTACTAACAATGTCAGACCAGTCAGTATCATCATCCTTGCCTATGAGGGATAGTCCCCAAAATTTTTTACATGTTACTGTCTAAGGGATTGTAGGTAATAGATACCATTATATTTTTAGACCTATTCAATATGGTATTCATGTTCAATGACTTAAACAATTTATGTGAGAAAACTATCAATTGGGACTGACAATTAAGACTTTAGTCCCTTGCAAGTGGATGCTTGGCTCATCTAAAGGCCCAGCTTCTTCACTACTGAGACTCTTCTCAGTCATCTTAAGGTCACCTAACTAGCATTTCAGAACTTGATCCCTTATCATTGACTAACAATACTCTTCTGACTGGGAACTGCCCCTGTCCTGGTGGGGCTGATTCAGTATCAGTGCTTAGTTTCGATCAATCCCCTTATTACTAGTCAGCAAAATAGAAGATTGCCCTGACCCCATTTTGGTTCTTACTCAACTCTGCCGATAAGAACACATTTCTGACACTAACTTCCATCATAGAACACCCCATCCTGGTTACTCAATGACATCTCTTCTCTTATTTATGCTCTTCCAGTCCATGAGTATCTGCTGTTCACTTTACCCACATTCTGTTTCCGCAAATCATAGCACTGGCCCTAAAAACCACTTCCTAAGCATCCCAGAGAATTCCCTCTAACATACTCAATCTCTGGTACTATGTCAGGACACTCCAAGCTTATAAACTCTAAATAGGGGTCTTAAACTCCCAGAAACTGCATTCACCTACCAAGGTTTGTCTTAAAGATGTAAAGACCAAGGGCTGGGAGCATGAGTCCTGTGTCCCAAGGAGAGATATTCCCATTTCTATCATAACTTAATTGGGACTAATGGCTTGTCCCAAACCTCAGATCCTTTGGATCCCCTCCCCCTGAACTTGTAATCAAAACCAGTCGGTGAGGTCATGTGATCCCACTTCACTGGAGAAAGAAAACTACAGAAATTAGATCCTAGGATTATGTAAGAATACAATGAGTTAAGTCTTAGGTTTTAAAAGAGGAAGGCAATCTAGCCCAACTGAGTCATTTTATAGATAAGGAAATTGAGGAGATTAAATGACATGCCCAAAGCCATGCAAAGAGTAAGTGTAAGTAAGTAAGATTTGAATCCAGGTCCTGTAACTCCAAATCCAGTTGTTTCTACCACACTACACTATTCCGATTATACAGCTAAACATCAACTTGTCAAAATCCTGAAAAACAAATGCATCTTAAACCAAGGATCGGGGAAGAGTCATCCAGTGATGTGGATGCTACCTGTGTTTATAACCAGTCCTTAGATCTTGCACTTTGCATATGTTGTGAGCCCAATTTTACAAGGAACAGTAGGTGTCACTTAGGAATCTCTCAAGATCTCACCACTACCCCATTACTGATGGAATGGAATCTTAGCATTGGTGAGAATAAGAGCAAAAAGAAACGAAATAACAAAATGGAGCCAGGCTGACTTCAGTCTCCAATAGAAGTCTATTCATAATGTTAATTCCAATCAGAGACTGTCTTTTTCATGATAATACCAACAGATGAGCTTTTCTCTTGATGCCTGTTTCATTCAATAAATCAATTAACAGCTAATTATTAAATACTCACTATGAGCTAGGCACCAGAGACACAAGACCGAAATGCAACAGTCCCTGTCCTCAAGGAGTTTATATTTTATCAGAAGTCAACACATACGTATATAGTGATATCCAGAATAAATTTTTTAAAAACACTAGATAATTTGTGGGAGGAGGCACTAGTATTTGGGAGAATCAGGAAAGACTTCATGCAAAAGGCAGAGATTTTTTTTTTTAATTAATGGTATTTTATTTTTCTTCTCAATTACATATCAAGACAATTTTTAACATTCATTTTTCACAAGATTTTGAGTTCCAAAATTTTCTCAATCCCTTCCCTCCCCTCTTACTACAATGGTAGGCAATTTGATATAGGTTATACATGTACTACCATGTGAAACGTTTTTCCATTTTAGTCACAGTTTTGAAAGAAGAAACAGATCAAAAAGGAAAAAAAAAACACAACAAAGAAGAAAGTAAGTGAAAAAAATATGCTTCAGTCTTCATTCAGAGTCAATCAGTTCTTTATGTCAATATGGATAACATTTTCCTTGGTGAGTCCTTTGTACTTGTCTTGGATCATTGTGCCTCTGAAAAGTATTGAGTCATTATCACACAATGTTGCTGAAACTGTGTACAATGTTTTCCTGCTTCTGCTCATTTTACTTTGCATCAATTTGTAAAAGTCTTTTCAGGTTTTCCTGAAATCTGTTCATCATTTCTTATTGTACAATCGTACTCCATTACATTGATATGCCACAACTTGTTCAGCCATTCCCAATTGATGGACATCCCCTCAATTTCCAATATTTTGCCACCACATGAAGGTCTGCTATAAATATTTTTGCACATGTAGGTCCTTTTCCCTTTTTTGTGATCAATTTGGGATACAAACCTAATGGTGTATTGCTGGATCAAAGGATATGCACAATTTGGTTGCCCTTTGGGCATAGTTCCAAATTGCTGCTGGAGATTTTTCAAACTGACTTTATTAGTAGACATCTATCCGAGAAGGGTATCAACCTAGCCACCTCTCTCTCTCTTCTCTCTCTCCAACCTCCTGAGAAGTTACCTCCTCCAGTTCAATCCCCAAATTTCACAGATGGGGACTTTGAGGTCCAAAGAGATTCAGTGATTGCCCAGCCTCAAGTAACTAACCCCTTAGTGGCAGAGCTTATACAGGGTTTGATAGATCCATATTTCACAACCTTAAGAACATTTCCAGAGGCAGCTAGGTGGTACATTGAATAGAACACTAGTCCTGGAGCCAGGAGGACCTAGAATTCAAGTCCAGCCTCAGACACTTAACACTTACTAGCCATGTGACCTTGGACAAGTCATTTAACCCCAATTGCCCTGCCTTTCCCCCCTCCAAAAAGAAAAAAGAAATGAACATATGCAATCATTATCTTTTATCTTTGTAGTTCTGAGATTTCATTAGTCTGGTACTCCTCTCCACCAATACAACAATAAACAAATCAAGTAATCAATCCACAAGCATTTATCTATTGCTTATTGTATGTCAGGCACCATGCTAACCACTGACAGTAAGAGAAAATAAAAAGTCTCAGACCTCATGGAGCTTACATATTAATGGAAGAGACAACATGTATAGTAAAAGATATACCAGATATATACAAAGAAGAAACAAGATAGTAGAGATTTTCTTATTCTGTGCCTTTCTTATCCATTTTTTCTATCAACATTCTATGGGAGATCTACCCAATCATTCAGAGGCCTTCCTTTTATTCTTTGAATACTTGGAATTACTCAGTCTTTCTTGAGCTTAGTGATACAATGATTTCCCTGAGTCTTCTCCAAGATAACTTTGTTTATCCAATGGCTGATGTTGTCTATTTATCTAACTGTCCCTCTGCAATGCCTCTGGTACCTGATCAGACTTCCTCTGGTCCTTTCATCAATCCCCCTTTTGAGTTCTGGCCAACCCAACTGCCGTATGACACCACATACTAATGGACAGCAATCACACTCTTGGAAATATTGGTATAATAGGAAGGAAGGGTTTAACTTCTATTATGGGTAATTTCTGAACTGCCTTGATGTGGAGTTAGAGTGCCCACAGGGCACATTTTCAGGTGCAATAGTACAGATTTCTCACTCACTAAAAATGTGTTTCAATTAATATTTAATACAGATATAGAATTAATGAATAAAATTAGTCTTTCACAGAGAGAGTATGTGGACGCTTGTACAATTTTACTACTCTGATGGAACAAAGACACCCTCTCCATACATATACACACAATGTTTCCAAAATAAATTGGCTTCAGCTTCTGAAATGCTTCCATTTTAGGCTCATTAATCCATGCTTTAGGGGTCAAGTATTCCAACCAGAGAGCCCTGTTAACTTGCAAGGATCACCAGGAGAGATAACACATTAAGACATTATTAGCCATTAATACCTCAACTCAAATAAATTCTTTTGGGGAGTGGCTAGGTGGCACAGTGAATACAACATTGGCCCTGGAGTCAGGAGGACCTGAGTTCAAATCCAGCCTCAGACACTTAACACAAAACACAGGGAGGAAAAAAAAAAACCTAGCCATGTGACCTTGGGCAAGTCACTTAACCTCAATTGCCCTACTTTCCCCCCTCCAAAAAGCAATAAATAAGTGATTGAATGAATGAGTGAATGAATGAATGTATGAATTCTTCTGGTTAGTTTTACTCAATAATTTTTTCAGTTTCCCAGAAATGTACCAAGTCCTAAGCTAAGCCTGATTGATTGAGAATGGGGCACTGTAATAGTAATTAGTTTAGCAGGATACTTAGCACTTAGTACTAAGTGGATGGACAGTACTAAGTGCTAAGTGTGGAAGGTGCAAACTCTGTCCCATTGTTGAGAAGGCATGAACTCCCCTGTTGATGTGGAAGAAGGGGATTGGCTGAGCCCTGTTGATGTGGAAGAAGGGGATTGGCTGAGGTGTGTACATAAGCAAGAATTCCAGAGACAGACAGACAGAACTGGAATTTTGCTCCCCTTGAAGGAAGAATCCTGGAGACTGACGCCAGCTGAGGCAGAGACCATCTGAGAGACAGAATTTGAATGCTGCTCCT
>CM053591.1:170692072-170735472 GCA_028646515.1 Pseudochirops corinnae
AGGAGAAATTCATAATTACAGACACAACATATTGTGATGACCAACTTTGATAGATTGGGCTCCTTTCAGCAGTGCGGAGTTGTAAGACAACTCCAAAAGACTCATGATGGAGAGAGATGTCTACATTCAGAGAAAGAACTAGAAAGAACTAGAAAGAACAGAGTTTGAATGCAGATTGAAGCAAACTACCTGCTCTCTTTCTTTTTCTTGTTTGGTTTTGTTTCCTCTTTCTCATTGTTCATTCCGTCCATTAAAATCCTTCTATATAACCTGACTAATGTCTAAGATTAGTAAGGATCCAGGATACAAACAGCTTTATATATCAAACAGAGGACTTTATATTTAATCTTCAAGACAACCAGATCAGATACCTTTCATAACTGTGGCTATGAATGAGAAAGTATTTGCAGATCTTATACTTGATTGCATGCTGCCATGGGGGAAAGGGGAGAAAAGGGAGGGGGAGAAAATTTGAAACTCAAGGGATTGTGGAACTGAATCTTTTAAACTAAAACTAAACAACAAATTAATAAAGACAAAAAAATTTAAAACATAAAAAAAATAAAATAAAAGGATGGTTCTATGAAAAGAAGAGAAGGGATGAATGTATTGGGAAGTGAACTTTATATGAAAATATGTGTAGACTGCAATCAGCATCATTGGAGGGAATTCTCAAATCTATGAGATCACGAATCCATTTGAGTATTTGAAAATAAAAATTATGTATTCATATAAGCATATAATATACGAGTGTGTGTGTGTGTGTGTGTGTGTGTGTGTGTCTGTGTGTACTTCTTGGGTTCAAGAAATAAATTTCTTAACTACGTGCTGGGGAAGGTGTGGCCAGATTGCAGTTCATCTGCCTTGGGAGGTTGTAGTTTTTCCATCGCTGGTCTTCAAGCAAAGCTCAATCACAACTTTCTAAGTCTGTTAAAGTGGATTTTCCCCCTTATGGATGGCTGCTGAGATCCTTGCAAATTCTAAAATTTTTTTGTCCTGTGATTTTCTGCCAGAATTTACTGTTCTTCAGTAATCTTGTGCACATTCAATCTTTTGACTCTGGCAATGGTGCATCCTGGCAGATTATGCTGAATAAATCGCAGACAGAGAGATTAAAAGAGACATAGCTTCTGGGAATAGAGGGGGACAGCCCTCCTTTAATCTACCCTGATTAGAACTCCAAAGTTGAGGTGCTTATTTGGCAAATATTTGGGATTAAAATATAAACTGATTAGCGTAACAGATCTGTAACCAAAAAGGCCCTCAGAAGTCACCTGGTCCAGTCTCCTTTTTTTTATATTTCAGGAAACCGAGGCCCAGAGAAGTGTTCAAGGTCATGCAGATAGTAAGCGTGACATGGGATTTCAATCCAGATCTTCAGACTGCAGAAACACAACTCTTTCCATTGTCCCATTGTATTTCTCCTTTAAGAAATAAATATGAATAGATTAATATAGTATATTATTTTGTATAGGAAATTTTGTCTCTAAAAAAATCTAAACAACCTTTTACACAAAGAAAACTTGCCTATTGAAAGAAGATAGTGGGTTCCCCCTCCTTGGATGCCTTCACACACAGAGAGGCTGGTCAGGAATGTGAGAGTAAGGATCGCTTTGACATATGGTTTGGACTAGATGGCTACTGAAATTCCTCTCATCTCTCAAAAACAACTGACCTGGAAAATAGAACAGGAGAGATAATTTAAGTATTATTGGATTCCTTGAAAGCCATGATCAAAATCAGAGACTTGACATCATCTTTCAAGAAATTATTGAGGAAAACTGCCCTGATATTTTAGTTCAAAAGAATAAAAATAAAAATTGAAAGCATTCATGGATCACCTCCTGAAGGAAATCCCAAAATGAAAACTCCCAGGAATATTATAGCCAAACTCCAAAGCTCCCAGGTCAAGAATAAAATATTGCAAGTATCTGGAAAGAAGCAATTCACATATAGTGGAGCCACAGTCAGGGTAATACAAGATTTAGCATCTTCTACATGAAAAGATTGGAGGTCTTTCAATATGATATTCCAGAGGGCAGACGAGCTAGAAATACAACCAAGAATTTCCTACCCAGCAAAACTGAGTATAATCTTTCAGGGGAAAAATGGATATACATTGAAATAGGAAACTTTCAAGTATTCCTGATGAAAAGACCAAAGTTGAATAGAAATTTTGACTTTCAAATACAAGACTCAAGAGAAGTATAAAAAGATACATGAGAAAGAGAAATTATAAGAGATTCAATCAGGTTAAACTGTTTATATTCCTACATGGGAAGATATTTGTAACTCCCAAGAACTTTCTCATTTCTCAGTTAGAAGGAGTATACATAGAGAGAGAGTATGGGTGTGGGTTGATTATGATGGGATGATTTAAAAATATGTAATTAAGTGGTGAGAAAAAGGAATGCATTGGGAGAAAGAGGAGAAGTAGAAAGGGGCAAATTATCTCATATAAAAGGAATTTGAAAGCTCTTTCATAGTGGAAGGGGTGATGGGGAAAATGGGCAGGAGCACTTGAATCTTATTCTCATTGGAATTGGCTCAAAGAGGAAGTAACATACCCACCCCAGTTGGGTATGGAAATCTATCTTACCTTCTAGGAGGAGAAGGGAATAGGAGAAAGTCGGGGTATTGTACTGATAGAAGGGAAAAAATTTGGGGGAGGTGATAGTCAAAAGCAAAATACTTTTGAGGAGGGACAGGGTGAAAGGAGAGGGAGTAGGATAAACAGGATGGAGGGAAATACAACTAGTAATTATAACTATGAAAAAAATTTATAGTATCTCTGATAATGATCTTGTTTCTCAAATATATAAAGAACTGAGTCTAATGTATAAAATTAAAGCCATTCTCTAATTGATAGTCAAAGGAGACTAGCAGAGTTTTCAGACAAAGTAGTCAAAGCTATAGTCATATGAAAAAATTGCTTTACATCTCTATCAATTAGAAAAATGAAAAGTAAAATAACTCTGTGGTGCCACCCCTCACCTATCAAGTTGGCTAATATGACAGAAAAGGAAAATGACAGATGTTGGAAGGGACGTGGAGAAATTGAGACACTAACGTAATTGTTGGTGAAGTTGTGAACTGATCCAACCATTCTGGAGAGCAGTTTGGAACTATGACCAAAGGGCCATAAAACCATACATACCCTTTAACCCAACAATACCACTAATAGATGTCTATCCCAAAGAGATAAAGAACAAAAAAAGGAAAGGAGCTATATGTACAAAGGTATTTAAAGCAGCTCTTTTAGCAGTGCTGAAGAATTAGAAATTGAGAAGATGCCCATCAGTTCAGGAATAGCTGATCAAATTATGGAATATGAATGTCGTGGAATTCTATCATGCTATTATAAGAAATGAAGTGCAGGATGCTGTCTGAAAAACCTGGAAAGACCTACATGAACTGATGTAAAGTGAAGGGAGTAGAACCAGCAGAACAGTGTACATTATAACAGAAGTTTCGTATGAGGATCAGCTGTGAATGACTTATTCTTAGCAGTACAATGATCCAAGAAACTCTGAAGGACTTATGATGAAAATACTATCCACCTACAGAAACAGAGTTGATAAAATCCTAAGGCAGATCAAAGCACACCTTTTTAAACTTTATTTTTCTTAGGTTGTTTTTTTGTCTGTGTGTTCTTTTACAATATTACTAATATAGAAATCTTTTGCATGACTGCACATGTTTAGCCTATATCAAATTGCTTACATTCTCAATAAGGAGGGAGGAGAAGGAAGTAGGGAAAGAATTTGGAACTCAAAATTTAAAGAGAAATGTTTAAAAATTTGCATGTTATTGGGGAAAAGCAAATTAACAAAATTTTCTATTTTTTTATTTTTTGGAGTGGGGAAGGTAGGGCAATTGGGGTTAGGTGACTTGCCCAAGGTCACATGGCTAGTTTTGTGTGTGTGTGTGTGTGTGTGTGTGTGTGTATGTTAAGTGCCTGAGGTCAGATTTGAACTCAGGTCCTCCTGACTTCAGGGCTGTTGCTCTATTCACTGCACCACCTAGCCACCCCCAAAATAATAATTTTTTAAAAAGAAAGTAAGCTCCTTGAGAGCAAGTACGATCTTTGATTTTGTATTTATCTCACTGGTGTTTGGTACATAGTAAAAGATTAATAAGTTTTTAAAAAACAATTCACTCATTATGTGTAGGATGGGGATAAAAATACATCCTTCCTCACAGGGTTGTCATATGACTCTAATAAGGCAACATATGAAAAGTTCCATGTAATGTTTAGAGTCCTGTAGAAAAGCTTTTTGTTGTTATGCTGGCCATAGGATGAGGAGAGGATGGCAGAAATGTTAGTTCATGTCATGTAGGAGTGACTCCAAGCAACATTTCAAATTCTTAGACATTTGGGGGATGAGAATAAAGAGATGCAGCCTGAGTAAGCCAACAGTGTAGTGGACATGCTTTTCATACTAGTGGTGCCTGTGCTTGATTTTTTTTTGGAGGTGGGAAGGCATTGCAATTGGGGTTAAATGACTTGCCCAAGGTCACACAGCTAGTAAGAGTGTCAAGTGTCTGAGGTCGAATTTTAACTCAGATCCTCCTGACTCCAGGGCCTTTGCTCTATTCACTGCACCACCTAGCTGCCCCTTGGTGCCTGCACTTGAACAAGCGAAATTTGGGGATGTCCCCACCACTTTTTGCTCTTCCATGACCTCCATATTCATCCTTGCTGGGGACCAGAAAGCAGGTGGAATTATTCCTCCTCCTTCCCTTCACTCACTTCATCCTTTTGCTTCTGATGCTCATGGATCAACTCCTCAGAACTTTCATCCACAGGCTTGCTGATGAAAAATCTTAAATTCTTTGAAAAACAATGACCTAAATAAATGACCAAGTTTGCAAACTGACTAAGAAGGACTTCAAGAGTTGACAGACTTTCAGACAATCTAAGGGACTTGCCCATGATCAGACAACCAGTAAGTATGAATGGTGAAATTGGAACTCAGATCTTCCTGCGTTCAAGTCTAGTACCTAACTACTCTAGGCTCCTTCATGTTTTGGTGGAAAAGAAGGTGAAGACAGTGTCAGGAGACCTGGGTTCAAATCTTGGTTCTGCTTCTTATAACCTATGTCACCCTTGGCAAAGACATTTAACTTGCCTGTGACTCAGTTTCCTCAGTTATAAAATAAGAAAATTAGGCAATATTAATATGATCTGTGAAGTCACCTTCTAGTTCTGCATCTATGACTATGGTCCTGCTTTAATCACTTACTCGCTGTGTGACCCTGAGAAAATCTCTTACCCTCTCTGCACCCCGATTTCATAGCCTACAAAATGAGAGGGTTGGACTAGCCGACCTCCGTTGTGGACTAGATGGCCTCCCATCTGTGAAACTCTGGTCCTATGATACGAGGATCCAGCACAGACAATAAAAAGACTAAATGATCTGTCGTTTACCTTTTCAAAAGGAAAAGTCACAGATATTTCCATTTTCAAGCCCAAATGTTCATTTGGGAGGGTTATGCTGTTGTTCTTGTCAGTCATGTCTGACTCTCTGTGACCTCATTTAAGATTTTCTTGGAGAAGATACTGGAGTAGTTTGCCATTTTCTTCTCCATTTCATTTTACAGATGAGGAAACTGAGGTAAACAGGATTAAGTGATTTGCCCAGGGTCACACAGCTAATAGGTGTCTGAGGTCGTATGTGAACTCATGAATGTGATTCTTCTCCATTCCAAGCTCAGTGCTCTATCCATTCAGTCACCCAATTGCCCATCAGGGTTCTATGAAACCACAGATCTTAAGCTTGAATGGATCCCATTTAGGCCAGACCCTTCATCCTACTGGTGAGGAAAATGATACCCAGAGAGGCTGTTACCTGCCCATAGTCACAAAAGTAGCCAGTAGGAGAGCCAGAAATTGATCCCACGTCCCTTTATTTCAAATCTAGCAAGGGGATATCAAACTCCAAAATGGGCCACTGAACTACACATAAGGATCCCTGCAAACCATGGACTTAGAAAACTATATATCAACATTATTTATGTTCTAGTGTATTTTTATTTATTCATTAGATCTTTCCCAATTATACATTAACCTAGTTCTTTCTCTGTATAGTGGGGATGGGGGGAGGGTTGACACCTCTACTCTAGCACAGGCAAAGTTTGATTTGCCATGGTTGGACAGCTCTGTTTCTGTGAAGATTGTTGGGATGGAGGCCTTCCCATAGAGCTTGGGTTCTTTTCCTTTTGGAAATCTTGCAGGCAATGGGTGTATGACAGCCCCTGAAGTGCTCTACTAAGGGCTTTCATTTCTATTCTATACATGAAATAAATGTAATTATTCCATAACATGTCAAAGGCATTCATCAGGTTAGGATGGTTTATGCTGAGCAGAAACTGTGAATAAAATTTGATTTGGAAATAATTGTTTCTCTTCAAATCTTCCAGAAACCCTGAAGATGAGCTCTGATTTGTGAATTCACATATGGGGTGCCAACTGTGCTATAAAGACTTGGGAGGTGAGGTGGCCCAACTCAGAAATGGACAGCACTTATTCCCTGGCTAAGAAAATATTTCCTGGGAAAGTTCTGGAATCAGAGGCTTTGTCATTTCACTACAAGGGGTGCCTTGGAGCAGAAACTTCAAGGATGTGCTGATTGCATTCAGGGCAGCCAGGTGGGTGTGGCCCAGCAGATCACATTTGTCATGGTCCATTAACTCCTTTCACTGAGGTTGGGAAAAGATGACAAGCAGGAACAGGGGTATACTTTGTACCTGGGCTGTTTTCAAAATAATAAGTACAATAGTGGAGGTGGGGGAGGAGAAGAGAGGCAGGAAATCACACACCAAGACTGACTTACCTTGCTTTGAAACTAAACAACTTTGTCAGACAGACGAGTGGTAATGGAGAAAGGAACTCGAAAAGGGTGAGTATAAGACATTTGGTTGAGAACTAGGAACTGGAGGAGGGGTGCTGGTAGGATTGGATTAATTTTTATGGGGTATATGTCATTGCAGTCATTCCTGAGTAAAAAGGAACATATATCACACACAAGCCTTGCCCCTCCAATCCATTGTGAACACCTCTAGTACACCAACTTTCTAAAAACACAACTCTGATCACATCATTCCCTTCCTCAAAAACCTTCCACAGCTCCCCTTCCTTCCTTCCTTCCTTCCTTCCTTCCTTCCTTCCTTCCTTCCTTCCTTCCTTCCTTCCTTCTTCCCTTCCTTCCTCCCTTCCTTCCTTCCTTCTTCCTTTCCTCCCTCCTTCCTTCCTTTCTTCCTTCTTTCCTTACATCCATCTCTCCTCTCCCTCTGTCGACATAGGGAATCATACCCTTACCCGTGGGTTCTCTGCCTAAAGGAATATAAATTTTGGTTGCTGTGACTTTGCAAGTTATCTTTGGGTTTGCAGGTTAGATTTCCTTTTTAAGGATCATGCCTCAAACTCACATCACTCTGGCTTTCGTGGATTGGTCAGTAATAATGCCCCAGCCCAAGCCTCCTTTGGTATTTGTTTGGGTCTGACGGCTCACAGTGAGTGAAAACAGCAACTGTTTCTGCTTTGGTCAGAAACCCTGAGGGTCTTCCCCTCCCAGGCTGACTTTTTTTGACGAGATAGAACAAGTCCTTCTTTGCCTCATTTTTACCCAGCCTTAATCACTGAATGGGCGTTACCTCAGTCAAACTGAGACCCAGGAAAGACCTTAGCTTTGAAAGATCATAGTCTCTCTCCTTTTTTCTTTTTTAAAATTTTATTTTAGATCCAAATGCCAGAACACAAGTACAGAATAGAGAACAGAAACAAAAACATATCATAAACTTAAATAATGGAACTTAAATACGAAGTTAGGGAAAAAAAAGCATATCCTGTGCATCGCAGAGCACGAGAGGATTCACAATATGTACCAATAGATTTTCATTTCAAGAAAGCCTGTGTGATAGATAACACTCTTTGTGTTGAGAATCATCCACCCTTTCTTTGCTTCCTTGTGACTTTTCTTTTGTTGTCTGCTGTACATTTTTTTTACTTTGTTCTTTTTTTCCCTCCCCCCAGAAGGCTACAGTAAAGTTCAGATATGTTTCTCTATAGCTATAGATACATACATACACACATGCATATATAGACATATACTTTTCCATACCTATTCTACTCCTGATCTTTTTTTGTATGATTATATTTCTTGTTTCCTATCCCCCCTGCCTCCTCTACTTTACTTCTACTCAATACCTTGCCCTCCTATGACTTGCCTACCCCCCTCCAAGAATCCCTCCCCTATCCTCTCCTTCCCCTAAATCTAAACACCCTTCTATGCCCCTATTTTACCTATTCTCTTACTCTCCCCTCTAAAGATCCCTCCTTTGTCCTCTCCCCAGTCCTTATGCCCCCTACCATTTTATTTCTTCTCAAGTTAGAAGACTTTTATACAAGGCTATGGTCTCTCATGGCCTCCTGGGCCATCTCTAGTCACTCTGTTCTATATCTTACCACTGGACCCCAATAGTTCTGGAGGAGAGAGTGAGACTAGTGACTTTGCACAGTCCTGTCTCTCTTAAATCCAATTCACTTGTAAGTCATGACATCACCTTCAAGAATGAAGGACAAACAACAATCCACAGCTCCGTATTGCCTGTAGAACAAAATCTAGACCCCTTAGTTTTATATTCAAAACCCTCAGCAATCTGGCTCCTCATCTATCTTTGCTTACTCTAATGCCTCTTATGAACTCTCTCATCTCCTAGAGTATCTGGTTTCCTTCAGCGCTTAGCTAAGCTTTGTCTAAATTTCAGTTGTTTGTACTACACACACCCATGCAACCACCTCTACCCTATGTATTATATATATATATATATATATATATATATATATATATATATATATATATATATATATATATATATGAAAAAGTAGTCATAGTATCTACATGGAGTCATGTATATATACATAGATATATAGATATATAGATATAGATATATATGAAATTTCATTATCTTTATATAAATCAAGGGCAGCTAGGTGATACAGTGAATAGCCCACTGGGCTTGGAATCAGGAAGACCCATCTTCCTGAGTTCAAATCTGACCTGACACTTAGTAGCTGTGTGACTCGGGGAAAGTCACTTAACCCTGTTTGCTTCAGTTTTCTCATCTGTAAAATGAGCTGGAGAAGGAAATGGCAAACCACTCGTCTTTGTCCAAAAAAAACCCCCAAATGGGGTTGCAACTAAACAACAATGACACAAATTAAATGTAACTGTGCTCTTTGGTTTTTGTCTTTGTATCTCCAGCACATTAAATGATGCTGTGGACTTAATAAAACTTATTGTATGAATGGAAGTGGATGGCTGAATAAATAATGAATATATATCTGCATATATACATATATATGCAGATATATGCACACATACATGCACATGTAATATATGTATATGTGTAGATAGACAAATGGGTAGATAGATGATAGAGAATTGTAATAAAATATAGAAGCTAATTACAGACAAGAACATAAATTCACAGAAAAGGGTATAGAAACCCAATGTTGTTACAGAGTAGGCCATGGAAGAAAGAACAAATATGCCAACCATCACTCCAAATTAAGACAAGTTGATCATTTCTTGACCACCCATGAATACCAAATAAATCTATTCCTAGCTTTTCCAACATGGTCTCCAACTTTAAGACACAGCACCACAGATTTAGAAACAGAAGGGACTTCAGAGGTTGTCAAGTCCAACTTCCTTACTTGAGGAAATTGAGACCCAAAAAAGTTTAAGTGAATGCCATAGTCAAATGGTGTCCAAGTTGTGATTCAAACCCAGGTTTCCCTGACTTCAAGTACAGCACCCCATCTGCTCCACGATGCTGAATCCCCAAAGGCATGCTAAACGAATCAACTTAGCTGCCTATTTTTCTTATCCTCTCTACCACATTGCCACCATTTGAGGCCCAGAACTATACCTCATTCAACTTTTTGTCCTTATCAGTGCCTAACACTTCTTGTGATATAGTAACTGCTCAACTAACATGTGTCCAATTAAATTGGAGTTATACAAAGTCAGAATCAGGATCACAAATCATAGAACCTCACAGTTGGAAGGAACCTTGGAGCTTCTCTATTCCAAATCATAACTGAAAGAGGATTCCCCTCTACTATGTCCCCAGTAAGCAACCAATCAATCTGTTTTTGAGTGAGGATCCCCTGTGAGGGGAGAACCCATAACCTGTCTACACATCCCCTTCCATTTTCTCCATTGCTCTAATTATCAGGAAGTTATTTCTTGCATGAAGCCAAAGTCTCTCTCTCTGTTCACATTGACCTTGTTCTTCCCAGAAGTCTAAGCCTTCTTTCACATTCTTTCAAGTGCTTAAAGATAGCTATTATGTCTCCCTAAGTCTTTTCTTCTCCAGGGCCAAAACCCCCAGTTTCATACCCTGTTTAGATGGCATGACTCTATGTCTTAGCAATCCATCGGGAAATTCTAAAAGCAAGAAAGCTGAAGAAATGGACATAGACCCATTCTCTAAGACATGTTCGAAACACATGGAGAATATAAAATAAATATAATATATTTATATATTTATTTGTATATATATATTTATATATATATTATATATATTATATTATATATATATTTATATATAAAATAAAATAAATGATAAGCACTTAGTGGGTCCTTTATTTCCTTTAACACAAATATATAAATAGGAGCAAAGAAAGTTGTTTTTTCCTAAGTTGTTTTTTCAGTTGTACTCCAGTTCTTTCTTAATTAAAAAAAAAAGCAATCATTTGATTCCTAGTTCTACCTTGATTATTTGTCTGCCTCCAATGAAAATACTCCCTGTTCATACCAAAGGGTAACTTCTGAGCATCGACTGCCTTGGTGTAAGCTATCTGACATCACCTTTGATGCTACTTTAACAAGATGGATTTTCTAATAAATACCACCCCAAAGCCTTGATACCTAAAGTAATTACATAGCATGTCAATCACTATCTCTTTCTTCTCATTCTCACTGACTGCCTCTTCAAATATACATTCTTACAGGACCTGAAATAGCATAACTCATGTCACTAGACTGAAGATAAAATTTTGAAGTGCAAAAAGGAAGTGGCAGGTTATAAATGGGTATCACTGAAAGTCACATCTCAGAGTAATATCTGTACAACTTAGTGCTTGGCTATCAGCTTCCTTGGGGCCGTGGGTTAACAATGGAATCAGGAACTACAGGGACATAGGGTGCCCAAGAGACTGAAATCAAATAGGAAGATGAGACTCCAAAACAGATGGAATTAAAAAAGAAAAAGAACAAATCAGAACAGATGGAGTCTACCTTGGGGGCTACCATATTTTTTTTCATCAGAGGAAAATCATGACTTGTCATTCTTAATATGATGGTGAGTGGCAGCTAGAGTAATTTTGAAGTTCAGAGAAGTTGATACTGATGATAGTTCTTTCAGCGGAATAGTATTTTCTAGTACCCCCTGTTTGGGAGAACTAAAATGCTTTATGTGAATTGATGACTCTGGAGACAAAGGAACTGGGTTTGAATCTTATATCTAACCCTTACTTTGTGACCTTGGATGAGTTACTTAGAGTCTCAATTTCTTCATCTGTCAAATGAGAGGATTAGACTAGATCTAGGTCTTTAAGCTTGAGCTTGAGTCCTGTGATTTTATAATCCTATGACTTGGCTTCAATGAAAGATAGATGTAGAAATACATTGCATTCAGTTTCTGTCTAAAATTGACCATTTTACAAACTAAATAAAAGAGTGGAAAAATCACAAATTAATAACACCTGGTCAACTTTCCATTTTTCTCCCTCTCTCTTCTCTCTTTCTGTTGGTGTGGATGAATAGTTAGATAGTCAGATGCATATTGGATATTTCCGTTTATTTATTTATTGTGGCAGTATCCACACCTTGGTAAAACCTCAGCAGATGGGCTAAACTAAGTTGAGGGTAACCAATGGGCCCCAAACCAGTCACTGAGTTAAGGGTTTCTATCCAAAGTGTGTGAAGACTTATCCCAGCGGAATGGTTGGAGAAGAATAATTTGTTCCAGTGGCCAAGAAGGTGATAGTAGCACTCAGAAGCACTTATAATTTGTTCAGACATGAAATACCCATCTACTGTATACCAGGTCATCACCAGTCATCTTGACTTTTGTCCTGCCACTGGATTTTGATGACTGAGAGAGTGAGGCTGATGACTTTGGGCAGCTCTGCCTCACTTAAATCCAATTCATTCATGAATCAAGACATCACCCCATGATGTCATTGGTCCTCTTAGAAAATGAAGTACAACAACAACAACCGTTTATTTATATTCACAGGGACCTGTGGGACAAGCATTTATCAAGCACTGGCTACGGGCAATGAATGCAATGTGCTAGGCTGGGGGAAACCAGCCAACACAAACAAACAAAGCACCCAGTCCCTGCCCTCAGGGAGCTTACATTCTCCAAGGGGTGTAGGAATGCAACATTTACATGGATAAGTATATATGTGATTTTCTGAGGAAGGAGAATCAGGGAAGGTTTTCTATAAGTGATACCTGACTTAGCTTTGAAGGAAGCTGGGGCTTCTAAGATGAGGAGGGAGAGAATTCTAAGCATGAGGTGGGGTCACAGCCTGTACAAAGACATGGAGGTAAGAGAAAGAATGTAGACTCTAAGGACTATGAAGTAGGCCAGTTTGACTAGATTCTAGAATGTTTAAAAGTTAAATAATGTGACAACCTGAAAATGGTGGCTAGATCCAGATTTTGAACTGGAGTCATGGAACTCGTCAGTCAGGTGGTCAGAAGGTCAAATTCTTACTGTTTTTACTAAAAACCTCTTTTTGCTTCTCTACCATTCATTTATTCACCTTTTAGAGAGCAAATGGTTAAACATTTTTCAAATGTATTTACAGGCAGCAAACATATAAAATACATGTGTGTATATATAGTATATATATATGTGTGTGTGTAATATGTATATTATGTATAGATCCACATAATGTATTGCATATATATAATATTTGTATCAGACCTTCAGTTCACTGTTACAAAGAACCCTCAGTGACGACACTTCCTCTCCTCCTTCAGATCAGTGCCTGTTCTGCAAAATTTACTCCTAGAGAACCACCCATAACCCCGAGAAGTTAAGGGACTTAAACAGGGTCATGGAGTGGTTATATATCAGAGACAAGCCTCTGATCAAAGCTTCTTTCTTCTAAGTTTGATTCTCTGCCTGCACCCAGCTGCCTCTCTCATACAACATTGTTTGCTCCAATGCTTCTCTTTTGGGGGAATTTCATCAGGTTGGATCCTCCATCAAGGACTAGATCTTGAGCTGGAAGAGTCTACAGAGGCCATCTCTTCCAACTTCATTTTACTCAGAAACAGAGGCCAAAATAGGCTAACAATTTGCTCAAGATCACCCAGCTAGTTTTCCCCCACGAAATCCCAGTACTTCTCCATGAAGTTTTTGTGAGTTTCTAGGGCTCGAAACAGTTCACTCTTCAGTTGGTGATGAACTGATCCAAACTTAGCCAGGCTGACACTTTACTGAAATATATACAGTCTATAATTGGCCTGTCTCAGCTGGGGTTCCTCTGACATAACACTGAGAAACCAAGGTCATCTCAACACTACACATCACAGGGAGATAATATTGTAAAGGTAGGTCAATATTAGTTTTGTTTCCATGACTAATAACAATAATTTTCAAAAGTTTTAATGAAACAAATATAACCCTTGATCCCTTCATACCATCACATGTCAGTAAGTCAATAAACATTTACTAAGTACCTACTATGTGCCAGATATCATGTTAAGCTCTGGGGACACAAAAAAAGGCAAAAGAGAGTCCCTGCCCTCAAGGACTTCACAATTTAGTGGGGGAGACACCAAGCAAACAAATATGTACCAAAAAGCTATATACAGGACAAGAAGGAAATAATTAACAAAAGGAAAATCACTAGAATTGAGTGGTTGGGAAAAGCTTCCTGTAGAAGTTGAGACTCCAAAGAAGCCAGGGAAGCCAGGGAAGTCAAGAAAGTCAGGCAGAGATGAGGAGGGAAGAGCCATCCCTTCTCATGGGAGGACATAACAGAGAAAATGCCTAGAGTTGACAGGTGGAGTGATTTGTTTGTGGAACTGGATCAAAGTGTGCATAATAAGGAATAAGATATAAGAAGACTGCATAGGTAGAGGAGGGCTAAGTTAGGAAGGGCTTTGAACATCAAACAGAATTTTGTTTTTTATCCTGAAGGTGATATGGAGTCACTGGAGTTTATTGAGCAGGGTGTGTGTGTGTGTGTGTGTGTGTGCATGTGTGTGTGACAATCACAAAGTCTGGGAGTTAGAAGGGACCTTATTGATTATCTAGTTTAACCCCTACTCAGAAAGGATACCTTTTATAATATCCCCAATAAATGGTCATCTGGCATCTGTACAAAGATCTCCAAGGCACCTTTTTCCCACTTTGGGACATTTTTTTCTGTCTGGAAAGATATTGATTCTTCCCAGTGACCAAGAGACAACATATTGTCTGATAGATGAATTCAATTGTAAGCACTCATAGATTTAGAGCTAGAAAGGACCATAGAGACCATCAAGTCTATAACTCATTCATTTTGCAGATGAAGAAACTAAGGCTTAGAGGAATCTTGATAACTTGACCTGGGTCATACAGCCAGTAAGTGTCTGAGGCAAGATTTGAATGTGGATGTTCCTGCCTCCAAGCTCTGGTCTCCAGCCATGGCACGACCAAGCTGCAATTTCATAGCCTCAAATGGTTACAGATTTAGATCTGAAAGGGACCTTGGCACTTAAAGGGCTTTTAACAAAAGCATCCCTCCTACGGTGACCAGCAAAACTCCCAACTGTGACTGAACCAGATTATAATACAATTGGAAAATGTTTAATGAAATAAATAAAAATACACCGTAATGTTAATTTGTAGCTTTCTAACGCAACATGTGACCCACAGGGATCTATTTCTATTTGATTTTTGACACCACTGACCAACCCTTTCATTTTATACATGAGAGAATTGAGCCTCAGTACTTACCCAAGATCACTTGTATCAGCATGATGACAGGGGTAAGATTCAAATCCAAGCCCTTGAACTTGAAATGAAGTTTCATTTAATCCAGGATGCTGCTTCCCAAAAATCTAGGCCTATTCAATGTTCATTTCACAAGATCATAGTTTTAGAGCCAGAAAGGGCCTTAGAGGTCAGTAAGTCCAGTCCTCTACTTTTTAAGATTAGGAAACTTAGACCATAAGAAGTGGCTTACCAAGGGACACATACTTTGGATGTGTTAGAGTCAGAATTTGAACCCAGGTCTTCCTGGCTTTAATGCCTGTCCATTAGGTGTCATGTCATGCTGCCTCTCATTTGACTTAAAATTCTGTAGTTGTCATTGACTTTAGGCTCCCACTAAAGGTAGTTTGAAGTCTTGGCTACCTGTCGAATCTTTAACAATGTTATTTCAAGATGATATTAGTCCTCATACTTGGTCACCTGTTTAAAAATCTTTTAAGGAAGGGAGACTTCAACAAGAGCCCAATTCATTATTTCTTGACTCTAATCTCTCTCAAATGTTTAGTCAAATAGAAATAAAATGTACAAGGGAATGTCATCAAGTGACTTGAAAAGTAGAAATTTTCTGGGTTATTTCAGTTCAAGAGGAGTGGGGATAGATGCAAGGGCAGAGGTGGTGCACAGGGTTTGAGTGTTGGACCAATAAGCATCAGGACTTAGAGAGAAAGCAGAGGAAAAGCAGCATTTAATGAAATGTCATAAAATGTAAATAAGTGATTCTAATACTGTGAGTGTGAAGCTGAAAATGGATGACATTAATGAGCTCAGCTCTCTTTTATTCATTACCATTTCCATCTGTCTTGTTTTATTAAATGACCTTTGGGGCTGAAATTCAGTGGTCCTATTCAGGCTAAGCTCCTAGAACCTTCATTTAAAATCCAATAAGTTTCCCGATTGGGAAGAAAAACAGGAAAGGGTTCTTTTGGGGACATGGGAAAAGAAAGAATTTGGGATGGCTTGGGAGGTTTGTCTTTGGGGAGTCCAGTAGACTATTTCCTAAGATCATGGGTCTTTGAAACTTCAGAGTAAATAATGCTATATAGAAAGGACTATACATACTGCAGAAATAGAAATGCTTGAAGGACTGACTTACTGTTTTTGGAAAATGTTACTATTTTGCTAACCAAAGGAGAGGTGGCAAATGAATTCTTTCACAATATTCTTTTAAGATGATATTAGTTCTCGTATTTTGTAACACTTATTTTTTATTAAATCATTTTTGCATGCATTGTCTTGCTGGTTTCTCATGATGACTCTGTGAGATGAGCAGAGCAAATATTATTACCCTCATTTTACAGAGGAGAGAGCTGAAGCCAGAGAGATGAAGTGATTTGCTTACGCACATGCAACATGCAAGTGATGGAGCATGGGCTAGTGGGAGAGGCACTAGATTTGGGGTCAGAGGATCAAGATCCAATCATAATTGTTATTTATGTAATATCCATAGCAATGGACAGTTCCATGAGGGGTTGCACTAGGTGGCATTTAAAGTTTCCTCTAGCTCTAAATCTAGGAACCTGAGTATTTCTGGTCTTTTCTATTAAGACAAGTTAGGTCAAGTCAACAAGTAGTTCCAAAGGGCCCACTTTGTATCAAGCACTGCTAAGCACTGGAAATGCAAAGGGAGGCAAAAAACAACAAGCCATTTCTTGCTCTCACAAAAGTCATAGCTGAGCAGGAGAAACAATATGCTAAGAACTACGGACAAATAAAATATATGCAGGATAGATTGGAGGTAACCTCAGAGGAGAGGTTCTAAGGTGGAGGAAGAACCTGGACAGGTTTTGTGCAGAAGTTGGAATTTTAGCTGGAATTTGAAGGGAAGCAAGTAGCTAGGAAATGGAAGTCAGGAAGGAGAGACTTCTAGGCATGGAGGACAGTCAGAAAAAAGAAGAGCAAAGAGGACAGGCTCTGGATATGGGATTACAAGGGTAAGGGAGAGCCAGGCAAAGTGGGTGGAGGAGGGAAAGGCATAAGAAGACTAGAAAGGTAGATAGGGCCAGGTGACCAAGATTCTTAAAAGCAAAACAGATACTTTTTTTTTTTCTATTTAATCTTGGAAGTGATAGGGAGCCACTGGTGTTTATAGGGAGATAACACGGTTTGAGCTCTTTTGCTTTTTGAAACATAACTTACTTTTCTTTTTGAGCTGCTGGTGTTGCTGCTGGTCCTTCATTCTCAAAGAGGACCAATAACATCAGTGAGGGTGATGTCTTGACTTACAAATGAACTGGATTTAAGTGAGGTCAAGCTGTGCAAAGTCAGCAGTCTTACTTTCACCTCCAGAGTCATCATAGTCTGGTGTCAAGACATAGGTCAAAATTACTGATGATGGCCCCAGATTTAATAGGAGAGCATGACCTTTTTAAGCAAAGGTCTTTCCCAAGTCTCAGTTTGTCTGATGCAATGCCCATTCAATCATTTAAGGCTAGGTGAAAATAGAGGCAAAAGATGGCTTTCACAAAAAAAAATCAATTAACTTGAGGTTCTTGGTAGATGAAGAATATATATATATTTTTATTTGAACTGGCCTTCATTTCCATTTGAAGGTTTTTCTGCTACATATTTGCAGTTTCCTATTCTTCTTTGGTGTTGTAAAAATTGAACCAACTCTTGGAATTTGATGCATAAGGTTTTTGTTTTGTTTTTCCTTGAGTCATCTGTAGATTCTTTGGATGGGTACTTTGTTTATTGTATTTACAACTTCTAAGGAGTTTTTTTTTATCATAGTTTTGAAGTTTTTTCTTTTTTCTTTTTTTTACTTCTTGTGTTCTTCTGGAAGACCTACAATTCTTAAGTTATCTCTACACCATCTATCTTTGAGATCAAAGGTTTGATTTTTGTTTTATCTGGTAGATTTTCCTCCCTTTCAGCCTTTTCATATTCCAAATTTGTTCATCTCTTTTTTTTTTCTTTGAAGAAACTTTCTTTTCTTTTTCTAATCTGCTAATTGAGTTTTTTATTAGTTCATGGAGAACAATAACTCCTATTTTATGTTTATTACAAAACTTCTTCTTTTATGAATTTTATTTCCTTTCTGAAAAATTCTGAAATTCTATACTTTCTTGTTATTTTTCCATATTCTCTTAGTACTCCAAAGGAATAATCTCTTTTTCATGATGCATTGGTTCACTTATTTTGTTTTATAATGTTTAAGAGAACTGTGTAATCTCTTTGAGGGTATAGTACTCATCCTTCCTTCTACTTTTAGGATTCGCTCATTAATTCATCTGCTTTTACTCTTTTTTATTGAGCATTTTTTTTCCTCTTGAAATCTTTGGTATTTTAGCTGTTTTTCTTGCATTCTCTCAATTTTCATTTTCTGACTCCTTACTTATCCACTTACCAGTGGATATACCGCTATGTATACTTAAAAGCTACCTCAGCCTTCTTCCACATTTGGGGTTTTAGATTTCACTGTCCTTGAATTTTTAACTTCTGGGGGAAACAGAACTAGCCATATCTGAGTTTTGGTTTCCTTTCTTTTAGGCCCAGTACAGATTCCCAAACCTGTTTCTCCCTCAGCTCCCTTCCTTTCCTTCTCTGACTGGGTTTAATCAGAATCTGCCACTATTTGCATGGGGGGGAAGAGTGGGGGAAATGTTTCAACCAAAGTTTCTGAAACCTTGGTGGTCACTAATTCAGGTGAAGCTGTTAAAATTATTTCTGGAAGTAATTCTTCTCAGGCTATTGACTAAGATGGCTGCCCCAATGAGGCAGATTCCCCAGTTCACATTTCTCTTTAATCTACCCTCCAGATTTTTTCGATTACACACCAGAAACCTCTTCATTCAGGATGTTTACTCCAGCCTTGGAAGTAGAAGAATATGGATTTGAACCCAGGCCCTCTCACTGCAAATGAAATGCTCATAGTAGTATACTATTCTGCCTATTGGTATAAGTCTCCCTGTACATAGTGGGGGGCAGACTATGATGAGAAATGATTAAGCCATAGATTTGCAGGGTAGAACAAGAATGATGAGCCTGGAGAAATGAGAAAACCTAAGGAAGGCTCCCCTAGCCTATACTCCACTCTCATAAAGATAGTTTCCATTTGGTCTACAGGAATGGGGGAGGGAAGGCAGAATGGCTGTGGAAGCAGAGGAGAGAGAAAGTAAACAACGTTTACCAGCCTAGCTGTCATGCAATATTAAAAGGAATTTTAAATTAGGGCAAAACTAATATAAAGAGCAATGCAGAAGTTCACCATTGAATACTCTCTTGACCACCATTTCTTTTTTCCAGCTCTGGAATTATGATCACTTCAATTGTGCCATTATTCCTAGACTGGGTACATAAACCCAATTCTCCATGGTCCTACTCACCTTTCCCTGTCTCCCAACTTTCTGGGTCAAATTGTTCTTCTCCAGCCAACCCTCCTGTTTTGGGATTACTCTTTCCTAACAGGTCAAAGGCTCCTTGATATCAGGGATCATCTTTGGTTTTATACTTGTATGCCCAGGCTTACCACACTATATGGCACAATGTAAGCAGTTCACAAATACTTTTTTTGTTTGTTTCAGTTGTTGATTCACTTCATTTCTAGTGCATGCGATTCAGAATTTCTACTTGCAAGAGTCAGCTAAGAACACTAACCTAAAAATATTTTCCACCATTTTAGAGCAGCCCTGTATTTTCTTTCTTGAAACCTTTACAAAATTTGCCTCAATTATATACTTCAAATATTGAAACAAGCCTGCAGGCTGACCATGTAGTCTGAGGTCCAGCTAATTTTGAGGAAAAGCCCTAAAGCTTTAGCACCTTTCATTTTGTTCTTTTGCTATACTAGCAAGTAAAAGAACATGCCTGGAATTTTTAAAGGAATTCTTTTATTCAGCATGAACATAATCTCTTTGTTACCTGAGTCAAAGGAGTCATTTGCCTCTTGAAGATGAATCAATTGCAAATGGAGGCATCCTTTTGAGGAACGCTCCCCAACCCTCTCATTGTCAGAATCTTTGGTTGAGTATAAGGTAGAGAAATGGATGCAATGATTGTGACAGATCAATCAATCAATCAACAAGCATTTATTAAAGACCTACTGTATACCAGGTATTCTTCTAGGTTCTGGAGACACAAGTACAACAAATGAAACAACCCCTACTCCCAAGGCATTTACATTCTTATGGTGGACATAATAAGTATATATAAGTACACATGTGGCATAAATACAAATACATGTAAAGTAGCTTAATAGGAGGCAGTTTGGCAAGGCGGGCTTTAGCTTGCCAGTTTAGGAGACTTGGAAAAGTTCTATGTGGAAGATAGGTCCTGAGTGGCATCTTAAAGGAAGAGAAGGACTCTATGAGGCAGAGAGGTAAAGGGAATCATGGGAAATGGCCAGGGCAAAGTCACTTTGCTAGAGATATTATTGTTATTCACTCTTGAAGAGGCCCCAAGTGACATCCCTATGCTAGAGACAAGTTACAGTACGCCCAACCATGGCTGTTCAAACCAATACAAGCTCAGAATGCTCTCCCACAGGTTGGGCTCAAATAGACCATGTGAACATTCGTGGTGGATTCTCTAAATCTGTACATCTCGCATTTCTTTTGAGCTACTTCAATTCTACTTTGCTCATACAGCACAGCACCTTCTCCAATGAGGCCATGTCATGCTTGGCAGTTCTGTGCCAGTGTCTTCCATGTCACACAGTCCCAAAGTTCTTAAGAGAGATCTTAAGAGTATCCTTATATTGCTTCTTCTGGTCATCATGCGAGCACTTGCCCAGTGTGAGTTCTCCATAAAATAGTCTTCTTGGCAAGTGTACATTTGGCATTTGAGCAATGTGGCCAACCCGCTGGAGTTGTGCACTCTGCAGTAGAGTTTGAGTGCTGGGCAGTTTAGGTTCAGAAAGGACCTCATTTTCTAATATATTATCCTGCCAGGTAATCTTCAGGATCTGGCGAAGACAATTCAAATGCTAGATACATCGCATCATCTTTGAGGAACATAGAGAAAGCCAAGGGTAGGTCACAGAGAGAGGATAGAAGGGGAGAAGGAGGATTGTCCAAGAGGCTGAAAATATAGATTGGGGCTAAGTTATGTAAGGCTTTAAAAGCTAAATAGAAATATTTTAATTTTATCTTGAAAGTATCAGGGAGCTAATGGAAGTGGTCTAGTAGGGTAGTCACAGTTATTACTGCTTAAGGAAAGGTTTAGAATAGCTACCATGGAATTAGAGTGTTAGCTCCTTTAGCATACTGGTTATTTCACTTACTGTATCTCTGTCCCCAGTGCCTTTTGCTATTGTTTGGTCATTTCAGTTGTGTTGGACTCTTTGTGATCCCTTTTGGGGTTTTCTTGGCTAAGATAAAGGGATACTTTTGGCATTTTCTTCTCCCACTTATTTTATAGATGAGGAAACTGAGGCAAACAGGGTAAAGTGACTTGTCCAGGGTCACACAGCTAGTAAGTGTCTGAGGCCAGATTTAAACTCAGTTATTCCTGACTCCAGGGCCTGTGTTCTATCCACTGCAGCACTGTGGAGGATGGGTGAACTGGAGTGGAGAGAGACATGATGCATGGAGACTAATTAGGAGAGTGTTGCAATAATCTAGGAGAGAGGTTGTGGCCAGAAACAGATGAAAATGTAATTGGGAAATATTGAACAAAATAGATAAACACAATAGAACATATATAATATTAATATGTAGTTTTTAAAGTCAGTCTGCAGCAGTGGAGATCCTCGTGTGCAGTACATTGGCCCCTGATTTCGACAGCACTGATTGATGTAGGCAAGAGGTGATGAGATCCAAAAATAATTATGTGAGTGGAGAGAATCAGTTGGATGTGAAAGGCAGTGTGAAAGCAGAAACAGTAAGATCTGGCAACTAATTGCATATATGAGGTAAATAAAAGTGGGTCCAGGAGAAGGCTAAGATGGTGAACCATAGCCTCTGAAAGGATAATGGTGCCTTTGACAGCCATGGTGGATGGAGAGAAGCTGACTTTGGAGACAACCTGAGTTCATGTTCCACCTCTGATACATGGTCTGTGTGAGGTTCAGTACTCTATACCCCAGAGAAATATCTAACAAAATTTATCAGAGAAGGCACAGGTCTTTATTAATACAGGAAACTCCTCCCAAGAATTCCCTGTGCTAATCAGGTAGGTAGATGGTACAGAGGTTTGAGCATTGAACCTGGAGTCAAGAAGACCTGAGTTCCAATTAGCATCAGACATTTACTAGCTATGTGACCCTGGACAAGTCACTTAATCTTTTCTTGCCTCAGTTTTCTGACCTTTGAAATGTAGATAATGGTACCCATCTCCCAAGGTTGTTGTGAAGAACAAATGAGATAATATTTGTAAAGTGCTTGGTGCATGGTAGGTGCTATAGGAATGTTAGCAAAGATGATGATGGTGGTGGTGGTGGTGGTGGTGGTGATGGTGATAATGAAATCCTAGGAAAGGTTAAAATGGTGGAGGGAAATATGCATTCATCTAGGAAAAGTGACGTAGGACACCGGATTTGGACATCAGATTTGGAGCCAGAAGAGCTGAGTTCAGATCCCAGCTCTGCTACTTGCCACCAGTGTCATTTAACCTTTCTGAGTCTCAGTCTCATCAAAGTTGAACCTGAAGACTTGAATTCATTCAAAAGACCTTCATTATGCCCCTGAGATGTTCAATACCTCCTTCTGACAGTAAGGACACTTATTTTTGAATACTAGTTTGGACATTCATTTTCTGTGTGACCTTGGGAAAGTCATTTTATCCCCTTGAGATTTTAGTTTTCTTGTTTATGAAATGAATGGGTTGGACCAAATGATCTCCAAGGTCTCTTCCAGCTAACATCCTATGTATATACAAACTCATCATCATGGGAATTTATCTTGTTCATAAAGAGTCTATCTATATTTGCTTCTCTACATCTCATTCAAAGCAACATGTAGGGAAAGCATATTGAGCCTTTCCCTCCAGGAGCAATCCAATCCAGGTTTTGTAAATGAGATGAGCTGAGAAGCTATAGCATTATTATTTTTCACATGGCCCTCCACTGCTTGATGTGTCTTGAAAACACATTGGGCTCTACGTGCCAACAAGAATCTGTTAACTTCCCACTCTGTAATTGACTAGGCACTCAATATGGTGTCTCTACCATTAAGCTTCAGATGGTGGCAGGTAGTTATTTATTAGAGAGGAAGCTGTTTCTAATGCTTTTCACTCTTCTGCCACTGATATTGAGGTTTAATTGAAAACTGGTCACATCAGTCTTTGATGGGCTCCCTAGAAATGATTTGTGTGAGTAACTACCATCACACGGCAAAGGGAATGGGCTGAGGAGGGAAATTTTCAGTGGGAGAGAAAATGCCTTTTGACAAATCCAACAATTATTCTCCTATGAGTGAAGAGGCTCAAATACGAATTGTCATAAAATGTATTTGTTGATTTCATTCTGTTCCTTGGGGCTGAGCAAATGCCTTTAGAGTTAAAATGCCCCCAACAGGATGAGGCAAACTTTTAGTTAGCTCTTGAATGAATTGTAAGAGCTTTGATAGATAGATAGATAGATAGATAGATCTAGATAGATATAGATATAGATAGATATAGACGCACATACACATATATATACACATAGAATAAATTTATGAATGAATGAATGAACTTGCTTCTCTGGGCCTTTGCAATATCTTCCTCTATTTTGCCTCTTATAAACCCCAATTTCCTTCCATGCTGGTACCATTTTTTACATAGTTAGCATTTCCACAGCACTTTAAGATTTGTTCTCTCATAATAACTCTGTGAGGCAGGTGTTGTGAATATTCCTATTTTATAGATGAAGAAATGGGAGCTAAGGAAGTTTAGGTGACTTTTCTAAGGTCACACAAGTTTCACTGTCCCCAGTGCTTTGAGAGAAAGCTCTCCTCAACCTCCCCCCCCTTTAGAATCCTTCACCTCCTTTCAGACTTGGGCACCATTACCCTTAAGAAACTTACCATTGAGTCAGGGGAACAAGTAGGGGTGATAAGTAGATGACACATACACTAGAAATTAGACTATACGGGCCAGAGTGGCATGCATAAATAAAATACAACCAGTCAATCAACAAACATTTGTTATATATCTACTATGTGTCTGGCATTGAGTTTCAAAATACAATGAATTAAATGATCCCAAATTGAAGTGAGTTTACATTCAGACAACATGTTTATAGAAAAGTATTTGCAGAATAAATATAAATCTAGATAAGATAGCTAAATAGAATCTGTGGGGAGAGCACTAGCAGGTTGCAGGGCAATCAAGAAAGACTTCTTACAGAATATGTGCATGAGTGCTGTCTTGAAGGAAAGAAAGAGTGCTACGATGCAGGTGCAAGGAAAGAATCCATTCCAGGTATAGGGGACATCATCCAGTGAAAAGTTATGGCATCTAATGTCTGAGAATGAGAGAAGGCCATTTTGACTGGACTGCAGATTGCGAGGAAGGGGAGTAATATACTTCACCACTTCTTCCTCTCCACTCTTCAGAATACATTTCTTTTTTCGGGGCTCAGCTCAGTTGCTTCCTCCTCTGAGAAGCCTTCCCTGATCTCCAAGTTGTTAGTGAGTGGTAGTGAGGTGGGATAGATGGAAGACAAGGATTGAAATATGACAACTTGAGTCCCAATCTCATCTCTCCAAGCCTTAATTTCTTCATCTGTAAAATGGCGATAATATTGCCTGTAGTACCAACAGTATTGTAGTATGTTTTGAGTCCAGAAAGTGCTAATCTTTATTTTATTTAGCAAAATTCTCCAAATAACATCAACCTATGCCCTAACAAACACAAGTGCCATATGGGCTATAGGCATTGCATTTGTAGGTCCTATTGTAATATTTTCCAGGACAGAAAGTGTGACCACAGGGAAAGATATCTGTAAACTATGTTGGAAATAGACCAATTAGCATACAGTTATTAAATACTTATCTTGTGCCTGATTCTATGCCAGGTGCTAGGGTTTACAAAGACAATAAATGAAACATTATTTATTTTCAAAGAGCTTAATTCAATTGGAGATGACACCAAGAACACACATAAATATATACAAAATGAATATAAGTAAATATGAAGGGGTGGCTAGTGGTGCACAAGATAGAACCCTAAGCCTGGAGTCAGGATGGTCCAAGTTCAAATATGGCCCCAGACACTTACTAGCTGTGTGACTCAGCCTCTATTTGCCTCCATTTGTAAAATGGGGAAATGCTGGAGAAGGAAATTTCAAACCACTGTAGTGTCTTTGCCAAGAAAACCCCATGGACAATGCCCATGGGGTTACATTGAGTTGGATACAACAGAACAACAACAACAAATACAAAGTAGTTAAACAGGGGACAGTATGGGGAGCAGATAGTAGCATTTAATGGAATTGGAAAAATTTCATGCAAGCAGAGTGATTGCGACATAAAAGCAATCAAAAGCTTGTTATTTATTCAGTGGCCTTTTACCCATATATCATCAATAACCTTCTTCCCTAAGACAGTCAAGAGACACTAGAGAGGATAAATACTGAACAATGTCATACACATATACACACAATTGATTATATCTTAACTGACAGGAAATTTCTAGTTGCTAATGTGTTGGTCTTTTCCAAATCAGTAGTCTGTGTATGGTCAGACCTAATGTCAAGTTAGAAGAAAGAATAAAATGACATGATGCTCCATATAATTCGAACAGTTTCAATTTGATTCATTTAAACTATAAAATGAAAATCTTGTAAAGATAGAATTATTAGTTCTGATTGTCTCCACTTCTTACAGATATTTAATTGATATAAAGAAGCTGCCAAAATACGAGGGACCAAGATAATACCCACAGCCTATGAAAGGAGACTTTCATTTCAAAGCAGAGAAAGTAGAAAGCCAAGGGCAAACATGCTGGGAAAATATCATAAAAGAGGATGGCAGAAGATGGCGAAGAATGATCACCCCATGAAACAAAGAAAGGCCATGAAGAGAGGGATGAGTGTGCAGAAAACTCAGTGCAAAAGCTACCTAAGCCTTGTTCTCAAAAAATAATTTATAAATGAATTTGGAAGGAGAACAAATAGATGGAAAATAAAACAGATTTTACAAATAGACAGAAAATGAAACAGATTTGTCAGCATCCAGGATGCAATAGTGTCATCAAATTTGGATTCTAACATCTAGGTACCCAATATGCTACAGCAGAAAGTGGCAATGGTCCTTAAGAAGATGATATTGTATAAATGGCTGGATCAGACCAAAGACACATGGAGGAAATCCAAGTGTAGAACCTTTGAGGTGCTGATTGTCATGCTTTCCCTTAGCAGCAGGGATTTAGAGTCCTCTTAAAATCTC
Source organism: Pseudochirops corinnae (assembly GCA_028646515.1). Taxonomy (NCBI): domain Eukaryota; kingdom Metazoa; phylum Chordata; class Mammalia; order Diprotodontia; family Pseudocheiridae; genus Pseudochirops; species Pseudochirops corinnae. Next base: position 170,718,451 of record CM053591.1, read on the forward strand.
TTGGAACACCAAAAATATAAAGTATAGGGAGCCTACCTGAGCAGGTAGCCTTGACAACAGTGTGATTAGCAGCTCTACTACCCTCCTTCTATTTGGAAAGGAGTGAGCACAGAGTAATACTTTACCCATACCTCATTCTGCTTCAGCCAGGAAAGGGAGCTCCAGAGTTTTGTGGAATGACAGTGAAGAGGGAGCCTTTTGTATTGGACAAGGAAAGACTCCCTCAATTCAAAACTGACCCATCCCTTGAAAAACGTGTGTGTGTGTGTGTGTGTGTGTGTGTTTGTGTGTGTGTGAGTGTGTGTTGGGAGGGCCTCTAGTGACTAAAATCAAGCAGAACTTGAAACATAGAGAGTACATAATGTCTGAATCTCTCAGAGGGCAGATCTGTGAACATGCTGATCCTAGTCAGATGGAGCAGGGCCTACAGTAGTAGGTGACCTAAGTAAACCAGGAGCAGTGGGGAGGTTCTAAAGCAATGGCTGTTCCCCTCTATTCTCTTGTCCCAAAACTCATCCTTTCCAACAGAGTAAGAGAACAGAGTTCTATCTGTTCCTGGCTTCTCTTCTCATCAAAAGTATGGAACAGTCAGAGCCTTCACTTTTTGAGGAGCAGAGGCGGGGAAAAGGCAGCTCTCATAGAAGGCAAAGGACTGACTAGAGGACTGGGGAAGCTAGATGGTACAGTGGATAGAGTGTTGAACCAGGAGCAAGAAAGACTCATCTTTGTGAGTTCAAACCTGGCCTCAGATAGTTACTAGCTGTGAGACCCTGGGCAAGTCACTTAAACCTGCTTGTCTCAGTTTCCTCATCTATAAAATGAACTGGAGAAGGAAATGGCAAACCACTCCAGTATCTTTGCTGAGAAAAACCAAATGTGGTCACAAAGAGTTGGATACAACTGAAAAATGATTCAACAACCAGATTATAGATATCTTCAAGCTGGAAAGGACCTTAGAGGCCATGTGGTCTAAGTCCTTATTTTAGAGAAAACTAACAGGAAAAGTGAGGTCCTGCAAAGTAAAATTATCTAGGATCATAGGATCACAGAATTGGAGCCAGGAGGGACTTTAGAAGTGATCTAATTCAATCCCTTAATTTTGGAGAAGAAATTGAGACCAAGAGAAATGATTCAAAGTCATAGATCTAAAGGTGGAGGAAACCTTAGGCAGCATCATTTTACATGAGGGGAAACTGAGGCCCACAGAAATGAAGTTCCAAGTTTACAGAGGTAATTCACATTGGGGGCAGGATTTGAACTCAAGACTTATGATTCTAAAGCCATTGCCTCCCAACCAACTCTTTTTCTCTTGTCTTTTCCCTTCTTTCTTTCTGCAGACATTAAGAATTTATTTTCAGTGGCTTCCTCAAGTCAAGGCAGGCTTCTTTTAAAAACAATTGTGTGCCATATAAATTTAGCTTAGGATCTTGTTGTCACTCTGTAGGATTCATTTTGGGAAGATATATATGTTTATAGGGAACTAGAAATTTTCCCTGAAAGGGCATTTGTCTGATGTTCTTCCTTAAATCTGTCTCAAATACAATCACATATGCATTATTTGTCTTCATGTTTTCCATATTTCAGCTAAGCTGAATTACTTTATATTCCTCACATGATTTTCTTCTCCCAACTGCATGCCTTTGCACAGCCAGGAATGCATAGCCTCCCTGCCTTAGCCTCATAAAATCCATAGTGTCCTTTAAATCTCACTTTAAATGCCACCTTCACTAAGACCATTCCTGATCTTTCCATTTACTGATGCGTCTTGGCTTTCTTTATAGAGATCTTATACTTTCTTTCACTTATACGTGTGGCTCCCTTCTTTAAATTGTAAGCTTCATGAAGGCAGGAATTGTTTCATCTTTGTCTCTGTCTTCTCAGTGTCTAGCATAGTACCTGAAAAAAAAAAGTGTTGGTCCCTAACAGCTTTGGGATATGATAGCCTTGGTGACTGTTTCTGATGGGAGAATTCTGGTAGCCCGTTTGATGAAGGGAGAGAAAATCTTAGGAAGACTCATTAATAAGAGTTCATGTTACAACTCTAATTCATGAATTAGATCTTGATTTCACTGGGTCTTTCCTCTGCCATTTATATCATTGGATTCATTCTTCCTGAGATCCTTGCACATTTGATAGCTTCTCGGCAATCAACACAAAGTGAATTTCTGGTGTTTCCATGTTGGACACTTTTCAGAATGACTAAAAGGAATGCTGAGTGCTCAGTTTGCAAGACAGCATCCCATAGATCAATCTGGAGAAACTGAAAAGTGCAAAAAATATTTTTTAAAGATATCAAAATCCTAAGGGTTTCCTATTAGTATTTATACATCATTTGTTTTTCGTGTTGATCAGTCATTTCAGATGTGTCGGACTTTTCACTATCCCATTTCAGGTTTTCTCAGCAAAGATACTGAAATGATTTGCCATTTCTTTCTCCAGCTCATTTTACAGATGAAGAAACTGAGGCAAACAGGGTTAAATGAATTGCCCAGGTTGACAGCTAGTATATAATGTTCTCCTGGTCCTGCTCACTTCATTTGCTCACTTCATTTCATGTAAGACTTCCTAAGTTTTTTCTGAAATCATTGTGCTAGTCCTTTCCTATAGCACAAAAGTATTCTCTCACAATAATATACCACAATTTGTTTAGCCATTTCCCAATTGACAGGTATCCCCTCAATCTCCAATTATGTGCCACCACAAAGAATTGCTATAATTATTTATTTTTTTTACATGTACGTCTTTTCCCCTTTTTTATGATCTCTTTGGGTTACAGAACTCATAGTAGTATTGCTGGATCAAAGGGTATGCATGATTTTGTGGTCCTTTAGGCATAGTTCCAAATTGTTTTCCAGAATGGTTGAACCAGTTCACAACTCCACCAATAGTGCATTAGTATACCAATTTTTCCTGTCCCCTCCAGCATTTGTAATTTTCCTTTTCTATCATGTTATCCAAGCTGATAGGTGTGAGACAGTTATTTCAGAGTTCTTTTAATTTGAATTTCTTTAATCAGTAGTGATTTTGAGATTTTTTTCATGACTATTGATAACTTTGATTTCCATTTTTGAAAACTGCTAACTCTTACTTTCTAAAACTTCTATCCATGAATATTTGTTCTTCTTTTTATGACCCCAGAAAAATAATTCTAATCCTTCTTCTACATCAGCCCTTGAAATACAGTCAATACCTTATTTCTTGACTTCAGGACTTCTCTAAGATAAATATCCACCTTTCCTTCAAGCCATTATCATGAGACATGATTTCCAGCCTTTCCTATGATGCTAGTCCTTTTTTTTTTTTTTAACTTTACACCAGTTTCTCCTTATCTTTCCTAAAATCTGACGACTTAACTCCACATGTTCTGACCAGGACAAAATCCAGAGGTCAAAGGTAAAATTACCTTGGGGGGAGGTTCATACTGAGCTTGCAGTCGACTAACTCTTAAGTCATTGTCACATAAGTTATTATATTATTTACTCAATCTCCCTCATCTTGTATCTTTTCTATTGATTTCTTGAACCGAAGTGTAAGACTTTACATTTATCCCTACCAATTTAATAGCCCATTTCCTTAGCCTGTTGAAATAAGTTTGAATCCTCACTTCATCATTTGTAATGGTGGAACTGTCTCCCAGCTTCACATCACCTGCAAATGTTATGAGTGTATCATTTTTACCTTCATGCCAGTCATTGATAAAAATGTCAAACAGACTAGGACCAGTGACAGAGTTCCTGGGTCACTTCACAGAAGGCCTGCACCCTGAACAACAGGGCATCAGTATTCTCGGGGTCTAGTCGTTAACCCAGTTTTGAATATGCCTAACTGCATTTTGTGTATAGAAAAGGCAGAGCAGCCAGCAAGATAGAGAACCTGATTTGAAATTAGATGAACTGCAAGATTCAAATTTTGGCTGCTCCTTTACAGGACAAACAGAGAGGAAAGGGATCTCTGAGGTCTTCCTCAGAGTAAGACTCCTCATTATAATATCCCTTACAAGCGGTCATCTGGTGTTTTCTAGAAGAGCTGCAATGAAGAGGAACCTGCTGCAAAAAGAAAGCCTATTATACTTTTGCATAGCTCTAATTGTGAGGAATGTTTCCTTATATCCCAATAAAATCTTTTATCATATGGTAAACCTTAAAACCATGCAGATGAAAGCTACTGAGGTGTGTCACTGACCTTCTCACTCCTGCACAGATTGTGCTTGCTCAGGGCTCTCCACCAAAAGTTATTGACATTTTCCCAGAGAATTCTTTGGAGGATATCAATCATCTCCTAACCCAACTCATTACAGTAGAAAGAGCCCTGGAATTGGAATCAGAGGACTAGGGTTCAGTCCTGACTCTGCAGTTAAGTACCTGTGGGACCCTGAGCAAGTCACATTTTTCCTTAGTTTCTTTATAAATAAAGAGAGGGGAATGGATAAAACCAGGACTATATCAGTGGTCCTAAGCTCCTACTTTATTCTGAGCTTTCTCTCCCTGCCTTCCAATCAAGGTCTCACATTGGGAAAATGAGCATTTAGGGACTTAAACACCTTAGAGAAATGGAAATGGACCTCCCTCATTCTTCCACTATTAAATCCTGAAAATGCAAGCTGCTGGTCATGGGAAGCCATGCGACATACAATTTTTTAACTACCAAAAGACAAATGGAGTGATTACCACCCCCGTCCTTCTGTACAGTTCTGCTCAGGGAACTCCAAGTTCTCTGACGTTTTTGGATTTATATAATAGCATCTATTGTTCCTTTCTCCTTTTTAATTTCGTGAAACAGCAAATCCCTATAGTTCTCAGAGATTTGGCCAAGTAAGCAATTACTGGAGATTGCTGGAGCCATCTACTTTCTTCCCCTATGATTGGATTGTCAAACTGTAGGTTTAGTTTTTAATTCTCCTCAGAAGTCAATCATTTTCCTCCAGCACTTTAAGGTCACTAGAGATGGTCTGGATGGAAAACTTCCTAAAACAACAATCTTTTTGTGGAGAGGTTCAAGCCAGCCAGCCTTCTTTACTCTCATCCTAGTTCCTGACTTGCTGACTTCCAAACCATGCCCAGAGTGGGGACCCTCCTCTCCTCTCCCTTTAGCAGCAATCTTTTTATGTTTTCTTTCCTCATTAAAAGGTAAGGTCTCTGAGGACAGGCAGTATCTTTTTTTTGTATTTGTTATCTCCAGAGCATAGCACAGGCCCTGACATATAGTAAATACTTAATAAATGTTTGTTTCTTTCCATCTGAAAAGTGTAGGGGTTGGGTTTCTTAGGATTGGAATTCACTCCCACCACATTTCTGCTTCTAGCTTTCTTCAAGTATCAGCCAAAGAGGCCATCTACAAGAAGGAAGTTAGGGATTCTAGAAGTAGAGATAAGAAGGAATCTTTTCCAGGCACAAGGGAGAAAAGGGAAACATACAATGATGCCTATGGAGCAGTAAAGATCTAGTTGAGATGACAGTATCCCTGTTCTCTCTGATAGGACAGCTCCCCCCCATCCAGATACTCATTACCCACATTTATTTCACAGCTCAGTGCAAGACCTTGAACTGAGAAATGGCTCCATTTCAAAATGTTACCTGATACATGGGAGATGGGCATATTTTCATAGAAGACCATTGTAGACATAAAGGAATCAATGGAGTACCTGAAACACCTGAGCTAAGTTAGCACTGGTGACCACATGGGCCAAGGAGACCCTAAGTGAAACTAATAGTTGTCTACTTTGCCTCCATGTGATGTAGCCCTTTTTGTACATGTCTTCTGATTCTCACATGACTCAAAGGGTCCCATTACATTTGGAAAGATTCCCTACCTCTCTGGCTCATCTCCCACCCAGGAAATAAAAGAATTTCAATATATGACATCATCCAATGCATTGTCACTAGTTCCCCTTACAAGCACATGATTTGTAAAGCTCAAAGAAGGAAAATATTATTTACATGACAAAGAAGACAAACCAAAAAAGCATAACAGAACTCTTGGAAAATAACTAGACCTGGAACTGATGGAGCCTGAATGCAGATCAAAGATACTATTTCTTTATTTTTCTTGGGATTTTTTTCTGTCTGTGTTTTCTTTCACAGCATGGCTTACATGAGAATGTGTTTGGCATGACGACGAATGTATAATCTACTCAAATTGTTTACCTTCTCAATGAGGATGGAAGGGGAGCAGCATGATAGAATTTGAAACTTAAAATTTGAAAAATTAGAATGTTAAAATTATTTATATGTGTAATTGGGAAAAAACCAAAATGTTAAATCTGAAGAAAATAACAAGACCCACCAACAAACAACCCTTCCCCAGAGATCCGTGTAGCTTCAAACACTTCCGTGCAGGCACTTGTTAGGAGTCCCAGTTGATGACATTTGCACTCTTAATTTTCTGGTGTGTGACTCTTCCTGTAGCTCTCTACAATTCCTAGTACTTAGTGTCATTAACTCTGTTTTTCCCAAAGGAAACATTTTTCTGTAATGCAGTCCACTTCCGTACCTCACAAGACAATACTTAAACAGTTTTACTGCAGTCCTAGGAGACCCAAGTTTTCCCTATATTTCTGACCACAGTGCCAGGTTTCCTGCACAGTAAAGTCTTTCCTTTGGGGCTATGCTTTCTATCCATCTCTAGGCTTACAAAAAGAAAAAAAAAAATCACCCAACTTTCAGAGCCACACTTTATCCCAATCATCTTGAAGCTAATTTCTATCATGGATACAAGGTTGGGTCATGACTTCACAGGCTAATACCCTCTTTTCAGATAAGTAGATGAATGAATGAATAGAAAAATAGGTAGGTAGGTAGGTGGGTAGTCCCCCAGTCATCTTTCATTGTCAGAATGGACTCCAGCTTCCTCTCCCTTACTGGTGATAACTAACTATAACCAAGAGGAATGAAATCGATGACCAGTGTTTGGCCAGATCTCATAATCTGTTTAGAAAATGTTACCCCTCTGACAGCAGTCTTCTTTTCCTAAGTTGTGTAGCTTCTCCTTTTCCAAGCTTGATTCAAACCAGAAGTAAAAGTCCCCAATGCTCCCAGGAGAGAGAGTAGCGTAGGCGCCCACATTCAATTCAATTCAACAAACATTTACTGTGAATTTATTACATGCAAAGCATTGTGCTAGGTGCCAGGGATACAAAGACCACAATGAAATAGTTCCTGACCTCAGAAAGCTTACATTCTACCAGCAAATGCAGCATCAACACAGACAAGGAAATACAGAGTATATGCAACATTTTACAAAGTGATTTCAAGAGGAAGAAAGCACTAGGGGAGATCAGTGAGGGCTTCATGTATGAAGTGGCCCTTTAGTGGTGCTATTTGAAGGAAGCTAGGACTTCTACGAGGCTGGGGTGGAGGCCATCACATGTAAAGGCATGGAAGCAAAAGATGGAGTGATGTGTACAAAGGGAACGGCTAGCAGGACTGTTGGATTAGAGCTGAGATAAAATGCTCCCAGGCAAACCAGAAAGCCTTGTCACTCAGTCTTCCCTTGAGCATAATGATGGCCTTCTGCAGCATTTGTGCCTTGTCGGTCTGTCAAATTTAGATCCCCAACAGAAACCATGTCTAACACAACATTCCTCACACACGCTCTGTGCCTCACACATTGCTGCCACTTAGGGTTCTTAACAATGCTGACAACATCTGCTTTATGTGAATAACGTTGCCATTAATAAATCCTTGGTATTAGTTCAAATATATATTTAACTGCTCTGGAGGCCAAAGATATTCTTCTCTCCTTACTCTATGCAGGGGATTAGATAATCCAGTATGCCCATGGCAGACCTGGTTTGGGATGGACTGGCCTTCTAGGAATGGCCCCAGGTAGGGCAGGCTCAGCCCTGGTTCCTTTGATTTTGCAGGAAAGGACTTCTGAAAGCATCTTATTTGGCTGAGTAGAAAACTGAGGCCAGAAAGGAAGGGAGGAATAACTCACATGATGGAAGGGAGGATTCCAAAAAAGGGTGACAGGCTAGAACATGAAGGATAAATGAATCAAATCAAATTTAATAGAAATCTTATTCCTCTCAGTCATAGTTATCTCAGGCAAGGGAGAGGAAGCTGGAGTTCAGTCTGATAATGAAAGAAAACCAGGAGGCTATCTATTTATCTATCTGTCTATCTATCTGTTTGTCTGTCTGTCTATCTGAAAAGAGGGTATCTAAAGTCTCATACTTAGGCTAAAAACATTTAACTTCACAAGTACAAAATAGGAGAAGCTTGAGTAGACAGCAATTAATCTGAAAATGATGTGGGGGGTTGAATGGACTGCAAATTAAACCAGTAGAGTGATGGGACAGACAAAATCAACCAACCAATTGATCAAAAAGCATTTATGAAGTGCTGACTTCTAGTCTAGTTAGACACTAGTCTAACTCTAAATCATTTTAATGCCTGGTACAGTTGCCTCTTCGAGAGACTTGTCAGATTTGATGCATAGGAGCCAAGGACAGAAATACAAAGAATGAAATACCAAGAAGGTTGCTCTGCCCTCAGGAGAGTTTACATTATTTGGGAGAAAGTAACACATAAACAGAGACAAAATATAAACAAAATAAGTGCAAGGTAATTTGGAGGGTGAAGGCACCAGCTGCTGGAGTAAACAGGGAGAACCTCCTGTAGGAAGCATTTATGCTGAGCTTTTAAAGAAGTACAGGATTCTAAGAAGTTAGTGCAATTGAATGCTGCATTAGGAGCAGTGAGCTCTCCAGGACTAAGGAAGCACTAATCCTTCTGCACTGTGCCCTGGTCAGGTCACATCTGAAACCCTGAGTTCAGTTCTGGACATCGCAGATGAATAGGGATATTGATAAATTGGAGTGTTTCAGAGGAGTATGATCCAATGGTGAAGGATCTCAAGTTCATGTGATATAAAGGAAATGAAGGCAATTCACTTGGAGAAGAGAAGATATAGTGGACATGATAGTGGTCTTTAAGCATTTCATGGATCATGATGGGGAAAAGGGTTCATTTCTACCTCCCAGCTTCCCTGGAAAAAAAACAGGATTTCCTTTAAGTCCCAGATAAAATCCCCCTTTCCGAACCCCTCAATTCTAGTTCCTTCTCTCTGTTAATTATTTCCTACATAACTTGTTTGTACATAGTTTTCAGGTTAATTCCCCTATTGTACTGTGAAGGTTTTTGTAAGCAAGGGTTGTCATTTGTCTTTCCTTGTATCCCCAGCACAGTGCCTAGCACATAGTAGGTCCTCATTCAACATTTATTGACAACCTGACTAAAGTTTCACTAATCTAAAGTCCAGGATTTTCCCTACTGGACCAAAGGAGCTTCATTCCCTCATAGACTGTGAAGTCTGATCAAATGTGTCAGACATGAATACATCAGAGCTAACCTGTTGATGCAAACTTTTACAAAGTCATTAGAATGCTTGACAATTTCTCAGACTCCCAAAACTTCAGCCTCCCTATCTATTCCTCAGAGCTATCCCTTCAGTCTCATTGATTCTTAGTTTCTTTACAGGAAGAAAATCTATACTGAGGACTAAAGGGACATTTGGGGTTTAGATTACCTCTCACATCGTCACAGAATTTCAAAGTTGGAAAGAATCCGTCATTTTGTCCAACCCATATCCCACCTCCTCCCCCAAAGAGCACCATTCCACAATACCATCATTGAGCTTCTGTTTGCAGACCTTCAGTGGGAAGAACACACCAGCTGCAGCTCATTACACTTTTGGAAAAGCCTCATTATTAGGAAGTTTTCTCTACATTAAATCTAAATCTATCCTGCCACTTCTATTCATTACAAACCCTGGACCTTATCTTCCTCACCTATAAAGTAAGCGTGATAAAAACTGTGTTGATATTAGTTCTGCTCCCCAGGGCCACAGGAAACAAGTCAAAGCACTCCTGTGCATGACAGACCTTCACAACAGCCTTCCCCTTCCTCTATAATATAATAGCCATGGAGCCCTGCCTGGGGACTTCAAATAACAGGAAGAGAACTCATGTATTATCCTGTCCCTATGTACTATCTTGGCTTGCTGGAGCCATGATCACTTTAGACTACACCATGAACTCTCCTCTTGCTACTCATGTTCCTTGGGAAGTGAAAGCTGAATTACAGAAGATTAACACTGACCTCTAGTAGAGTCATTGATTATGGAACAATGGAAATGAGGGATAGCTAAATGAAAATTATTAGAAACTTAATCATTATTAAGAACCAGTGGAATTTAATAGAAAAGCACACAGGACTTAGAATCATGAAAGGTCTGGGTTTAAATCCTACCATAGACAGTTCCCATGTAATGGGCAATTCAGTTTACCCCTCATCCTCAATTTTCTCATCTAGAAAATAGGGGTAATAATACCTTCCAGGATTGTCCATAAGTAGCCCTATAAAGTAGGTCAAGAGCTATAAAAATGCCAGCAAAATTATTACATGATCCCAATTAACCACAGAACAATTATATTAACAGCTATCATTTACATGGCACTTTAAAGCTTTTAAAGGACTTTAAATATTATCTCATTGGATCCCCATAAAAATCCTGTGACATGGGTAGGTACTATTATTATTTGCATTTTATAGTCAAAGAAACTAAGACTCAGAGAAGTCATCAGACCATGGGTCTAGAGCTAGAATGAACCTTAAAGGTCACCTAGCACACGCCCCTCATTTGACAGATGAGGAAATTGAGGAACAGAGACAAAGTATCTTGTGCAAGGTCCCACAGAACGTTAGTGGCAGGGCCAAGGATTTGGACCCAATTCCTCCAACTCCAAATGTAGCATTTTCTGCTATCTAACATAAATATCTTCTTCTGATTTCTCATTGTGGTATGGAGGTGACCCTTGCTTCCCTAAGGCTATTCCAATAAATCACAATCTCTAACCTGTCCCATTCAAACAGAAAGGGTTTCAAATACTGACCCAGAGATGAATTATTGTCTATGAATCAGCCTAAGTTTGTAGGCCCAGAACCATGTGGTGATGAAATTTTTAGCCACAGCAGCTCCCAACAATCATCCAGAAAGGTGTGGAGGAGAACCAGAGTCCTAACATTATCATTACAATATCTTTTGGTGGTAGGGGTGGGAGGAAGGGGCAGGGCATAGACATTCTGTGTCCACTGCCCTGTAAATCCCTGTGAGGTAGGAGAAGTGGACAGAGGGTCAACACTGCTGTTAATGAGATTCATGGGAGCACTGGCTCTTTGAGATCATTGAGTCTGAATTTGTTATTTGACAGAAAAAGAACATCCCAAAGAAGAACAGACATGTGACCAAAGTCTCATAGTAAAATTGAGGTGGAGTCCTTTACATTGTACCTTAATTAGTCCCTGCTGAGAATCTGGACCTACAAACATTGATTTTCTCTGCTTTCTACATGTCAGAAATTTATGTTGAGGGCCATCCAAGTCCATTCCTTACTAACTGGGTCAAGACTGTGGACAAATATATTTTCAGGGACAAAACGAAACTCCAAGGGCCTTCAGATTCATCTGGCTCATAAGAAAATGCAATTCATTATCAGCGGTTCTCAACCTGTGGGTCGCCACCCCTTTGGGGGTCAAATGGGGTCGCCCAAGACCATTGGAAAAACACATATTTCCAATGGTCTTAGGAACTGAGACATCACTCCTCTATCCATCTCCAGGCAGATTCGCCCACATGAAGATACACCCACATATGAATATTAAAGGGTCATGGCATTAGGAAGGTTCTCAACCTTGAGAGGCCACTGCATTAGATTAACCCAGTCATCAAAGGGATGCTATATTGATATGAAGTGTGAGCCAAGGGGAAATGAAATTATTTGGATTTTAACAGAAGACAGTTGTGTCTATGACTTATTAACAACAAAAACTAACATTTATATAGCACTTTAAGGTTTGCAAAGCACTTTACATATGACATCTCATTTGATCCCCATGACAGCCCTGGGAGATAGGTACTGTCATTATCCCCATTTTAAAGTTGAGAAATTGAGGATGAGCAAGAACTTGTCCAGAACTACATGGCTAGTATGTGTCTGATTCCAACTCCCATCTTCCTGAGTCCAAGTCAAACCTTCTGTATACCATGCCACTTCTCCCCATTGGTGGGAAATTGTTTTGCTACCTGGAGGAATTGGGGCCAGTTTCTTGGAGGAAACAGGATTCAGCCTGCCTCTCCTACCAGTGCTTGATCTTCTGCAGAATGAATATTTGCAAGGGTTTCTTAACCCTAGTCACCTCTGGTTTTCACTGTGCTCTTTCCCGGAGTAGCATTTTTTTCTTAGAGTGTCATACTTTCTCCAAGATGAAGGAACTATTATATAATTAATTTTAAGACACATTACATTCTGTCAACTGTGACAGTGCCGGAAATGCCTTTTTTCAACTCTCAGAGAAAGAAACGTTAAATATAACATCCCAGTGTCACACATAGCTTTCTTCTAAGCACAGCTCAGGGGCCACCTGCTACATAAGAGCTTTCCTGATCACTCCAGTTAACGGTTCTTTCTTCCTCATGAAATTACTTTGATTTGATTTGTATATAGATTGTATTTCCTTGTGTGTGAACATATTATATGACTTATGGTAGAATGGAATCTCTGTGGGTACAGATATTATTTCATTTAGAGGAGCAGCTAGGTAGTGCAGTGGGTAGAGCACAGGCCTGGAGTCAGTAAGACCTGAGTTCAAATTTGACCTCTGAACCTACTGGTTGTGTTACCCTGGGCAAGTCACTTAACCCTGTTTGCCTCAGTTTCCTCATCTGTAAAATGAGTGGAGAAGGAAATGGAAAACCACTCTAGTTTATCTGCCAAGAAAACCCCAATTGGGATAATAAAGAGTCAGACACAACTGAACAAAGAAACAATGATTACATTTTGGTTTTGCATCCTCAGCACCTAGCATAGGCCTGACACATTATAGGAACCTAATGCTTCTTTCACTGAATTGGATTGACAGAAAGGTCAGTGGACTGGGAGCCCAAAGATCTAATTTTAAATCCTGGCTCTGCTATTCATGAGTTCTTTTAGTCAAGTACCTTTAGCACCTCAGTTTCCTCATGTATAAAGCAGAAATAATAATACTTGTACTACTTCACAGAGTTGCTTTGAAAATGTTTTCTAAATTGTTGTTTGACTTAATCATATTCTATAATGTATTTATGAATTACAGAAATATATAAATACAAGAATACAATTATTATAATCTCGTTGATGGAAATCACATGGAATCCCCACCCCCACAAAACCACAGGTGACATGTTTTAAGATCTTCAAATCTTTGCCATTGACTCTGTACTTCGGTTACTCTGAATTTATATAAAAGCCCTCCACTAACAATGAAGGACCATATAAAGCTGATGAATTTCTCTTTGTAAGAGTAAGATCAAAATGCAACTAAATTATCATCGGATCTCATTTCTGTACTAACTACTCCCAACACCCAGCAAAAGACAAAAAACACTAAAGTTATTGGAAAGGACTTTGGAGGTTATCTAATCCAACATCTGTTTTTCGCAGATGAAGAAAACAGCTCTTGAGAGATAAGGTGATTTGCCCAAAGTCACATAAGCAATAAATGAGAAAGCCAGTATTGGAATCTGTCTTCTGAATCTAAATTCAGTACTCTCTATATAATAAAGTACCATACTAATGAAATCTCTGGAGCCACCTGAGCTGTCCACAAGAGTTGTCAGATAGATATCCCTTTACCAGTATAGATCAGCATATTCTCTGCAACCAGATATCTTTGAGAGTTGCCTAGACCAGAGTACTGATGACAGAAAGATGATGGACTCAAGATGTAGAATGGAACATTTGTTTTTGAAGATGACTGATGTGGGAATTTGTTTTGTTTAATCATGAATATTTGTTATAAGAGTTTTGCCTTTCATTTTTCATGAAGAGGTGAGAAAACACATTTTTGTTCATTGAACTTTATTAATTTACTTTTTTAAAAAAATAGAGTACCAAGAAATTAAATTATTTCTCCAGAGTCACACAGCCAGTGTGTGTCTGATGTGATACTTTAACTCAGCCTTCCTTGGCTTCAGAGGCAGCTTAACAACAACAACCACAGTTAATATTTATGTAGCACTTTAAAGTTCATAAATTTCTTTAATCTTTTATTCTGTAACTCTTTTAATCCTTATGACAACCATGTGAAATAAAAGCTATTATTATCCCCATTCTTCAGATGAAGAAACTGAGGCAAACAGAGGTTAAGTGACTTGACACAAAATGGTTAATGTCTGAGGCAGGATTTGAACCCAAAGTTTCCTGATTCTAAGTTCTACACTATCCACCATACCACAATATCTGTGTGTGCATGTATATAACTATGTATATATACATATTATTATATTTTATATTTATAAAATTATCCATAATATAATATACAATATATAATATTCTATGTTCTGTTCTGTCAAAAGTCTTAGTATACTTTTAAGCCACTAAAGCACAAACATAGAGAGACAGAAAGATAAATGAACATATAGGTACGTGCACATATATACATACACAGAGCTACGTGTGCACATAGGAAACTTAAAAGCTCTTCCTTTCCTTTGGCATTATCCAACTCTTACTACAGTGCCTGGCATATAATGGTTGCTTAAAAAAATGACTGTTGACTTAGCATAATTAGTTAGCACTTATAACACCATAAAATTTATTCTTTTAGCTTTAAAAATTTCTCAGTTAAAAGTTAAGAGATGTGAGTAGTCTCCAAACACTACTACTAAGTAGCTACATGAAACATGACTTTCAGCAAGTCACTCAATCCCCTTTGGCTTCCTTTTCTTCATGTTAAAAAAAAGAAGAGATTGGATGCATTGATCTCTCTGGTCCCTCCTACTTTATAACTTCATGCTTCTCTACAGGTACTGTATTCTTTTGGGACCAAGAGGAAAGAGAAGATTGAGCTCTCTATGAGGAATATGCCTGCAGAAGATGGATTTTGATCCTTTGTCGGAAAAATTACTTCATCATTTTCTATCCATAACATCCTCATCCTTTATCATGGAAATAATTAGAAAACTTTAATTGAGCACATTAAAGTCTCTTCATGCATAATCAGGGAAAAAAAGGATTTCAAAAGTGCACTCAGAAGAAATGTTGATCGATTGTCTAATTCCTATTGGAATGGATTTTTGAGCAGAAATGAATTTGATTCAGAAATTATCTTTGAGTAAAGGTGATTGCTCTGACTTTGGGATGAACTCCTGTGTAGTGTAGCTTACTTTTCAGAAGTACCTTGTGAAGGAGGCCCAAGGAAAGGCCATTTTATACATTATAAACTGGAGACATCTTATAAGCATCTAACTTTAGAGCAGAAAATGGATGATAAAGACCATTGCCACTTATTTACAGGCAAGAAAATTGAGGTCCAGAAATATAAAATGGTTTGTCTAAGGTTATGTGGTAATTAGTTATTGGCAGAACCAGACCTGGTATCAATATCTCTTAATTTAACTCCATGTATAGTGCCCTTTACTTCAGATAGACGAGGTTGCAATAAAGAAATAATAACAGTTTATGAATGGCTTACTAGAGGCTCTATGACAAAATATAAGCTCCCTGAGGGAAGGGACTTTTCGATTTTTGTAACTCCAGCATATCACTTGCCTTGATACAGAGAAGACACATAATAAATACTTGTTTAATTGAATTATTATTATTATTATTATTATTATTATTATTATTATCTCATTCTTCTCATCTCTTTTCTGGAGTTCAGATAGAAATGGTCTTTTAGACAAGTTGCTATCATTTGTTATTCTTTTATATTTAACTGCTTTTTGTAGTTAAATAAAAGTTGTGGAATGCAGTCTTACTTTGTGTGGGTTCACTGAAAGTAATTTTAGAAGAGATAGAGGACAATAGTGATGATGTGTACCTTGTCAAGTTCCAAAATAATTTTGATCACTTCTCCTGGAGTCTCTACATTTTGAAAGCTTTTCTTTCCACATAGTTTGGAGATTTTGAGAATCTGGTACAGCAACATCTAACAAAAATGTGCTAAATTTTTAAGCATTAGCATTGTGTCCAGGCAATTGTGTGCAATCGTTTGGTCTGTGATAATGACCTACTTCCAGGGCATTGAATGAGCTCCCTAGGATATCTTGAGATCTGTATAAGAATTTGTCATCTCTCAGTCCGTGAAAAGACAGACAGCTTCTGATGTGGTTCTAGCCATCAGATCATGTTTTGCTAGACATTCATAGGGGCTAAATTTTGACAATCTGCAGTGATATAACTTCTGCATAGTCTTCAATATTTCCTTGTATAATCTACATTAATCTCTTAAGTCTTGGCCTCCTTGGGAGTAACCCTTCTGTAATTTCTAGAAGCAAAAGTTTGGTCCTTAATTTCTATCATAAACCTCTTGTTTTTACAATAAAAAAAACCTACATGACTTAGTCATTTGTTATTATTACTTTAATAACAATAATAACTTGCATTTATAGAGCACTTTAAACTTTATACATACAAAACATTTTGTGCTCACAGAAATCCTGTGAGGGCAATAGATTTTTTTTTTTTTTTTTTTTTGCTTTTTGGAGGGGGGAAGGCAGGACAATTGGGGTTAAGTGACTTGCCCAAGGTCACATGGCTAGTAAGTGTTTAGTGTCTGAGGCCATATTTGAACTCAGGTCCTCCTGACTCCAGGGACAGTGCTCTATTCACTGTGTCACCTACCTGCCACCAAGTGCAAAAGATTTTAATATTCTTATGTTACAGGTGAGGAAACTGAGGCTTAGAAAAATTAAGTAATTTGTTTATGGTCATAGACCTAGTAAAAGTCAAAGGAAAGATTCAAACTCACATGTTTCTGATTTCAAGTTCATTCTCTTCCATACTGCTGGCTATCTCCTAAATGAAAAGAAATTATGAATGAGTACAGATATATTTCTTTTTTTTTTTAATTTTTTAAAATTTTATTATAGTTTGCATCATTCATTTCCACAAGATTTTGAGTTACATATTTTCTCCCTGTCTTTTCCCCCACTCACCGCCCCAAAACAGCCATCCCAGTGTGTCCCCCCTCCCCCACTCTA
>CM053591.1:170735972-170757095 GCA_028646515.1 Pseudochirops corinnae
GGCCAGACTGCTTATCTCCCCCTTTTGCAATTCCCACTCGCAGCTGCTGCTAATCCGCTCACCTGAGAGGCTCCTCTGCTCCTCCCATCCAGCCGCCCCCGGGGCACAGCCAAGGCTTCAGGCCAGGCTGGTTTTGGTTGGCAGTGCTGATATGGTTCCTCGTAGCTGAGCTGACTTTAGTGGGAAGTATCTTTGTGTGCGTTTTGGAGTTCTAGGACTGGTTTAGAGTCCTGTTTTATGGGTATTTTGGGGTGGCTATGTGAGACCTGCGATATGTTGCTGCTGCTACACCGCCATCTTGGCTCCGCCCCCCTACAGATATATTTCTAAGGAGTTATTTTATTGAGTGAGGCTTTGTACCTCTTTTATCATTTAGCCAATTCTGATTTTAATGAGTTACTTTCTTCAGTATTTTTGCACCTTTTTTGCCAAGCTGTTAATTCTCCTTTCATAATTTTCTTGTATAGCTCTCATTTCTTTTCCCAATTTTTCCTTTACCACTCTTCATTAAATTTTAAAATCAGTTTTTGCTCTTTTTTACACTCTATTTCTTCAGATTTTTTTCCATAAATTGCTGCTGGACTCCACCACAATTAGCCCAATTGGAGGTTCTACAGGTTCAGAGTGTCTGAGTTTCTTTCTTCCACTACTTTCACAACTCAACCTGGGGGTCTGTAAGTTTTTAGTCCTACAAAAGTGATGCGATCTGGGGAGAGATAGACCTCCTGTTCTGCATTCTACAAGTTCTTGACCTCTTTTGGGTCTTTTGGTGTCTATGGTGATTTAGCTTTCATAGATAGCTGCTGAACTCAATAGCAGTTAGCCCAATTGGAGGTACTACAGGTTCAGAGTGTTTGAACAGCTCTGCTCTTCCTTGGTACTACTCTCCTGCCCTGTTTTATTCCACTGCAGACTAAAGGTAAGAACTCAATGTCAACTCTGTTCTTGGGCTTGGAGCTACACAGTTATGATTTTAGAACTTGTTTCTCACTCCTTACTTAGGTAGGACCCCTGTTCCCTTGTGACCTTAGCTGCTCCTCTTCCCTTTGGAACTGAGACCTAGGACTGGGGAATGGGTGGCAGTGATGACAAATAGTCCCCCTTCCTGCTCCTGGTGTTAGAACAAGGATCCACTGGGATCTCTTTCTGCTCAGGTGTTCAGTCCCCTTACTATTCCCTGGGCAATGGGCTGCTTGCTCCCTGTTGCACTTCGGCAGCTCCCATAGCCCACTGCTGTTTCCACTTGCTACCAAGCTACTGCACTGCTCTTATACCGCTCAGGTGTCTATGGACTTCTCTGTTTATTTTCCTAAGCTGTCCAGGGATGGAAAAAATGATGCAATGTGACTTTTTCTTGCCTTTCCAACTCAGAACTTCGTCTGATGAGGTTTATAGGTCATTGCAGAGGAGGACGTGAAGAAGCTAATGCAGAATTGCTACCCCCTCACTCGACCATCTTAATTCTACCCTGAAATAAGAACAAATAAATATGAATGAACTATATCATGAAAACTATGGTTTAATAACCTTTTTAATAAAAGGAGAGTGGGCAAGATTTATTTCAGAAAAGCAGCATTAAAAGAATGCTTGAAACAATTTCATGGTATGCGCTATCTGTTCATCTAACTTGGGAAATGCCATAAGAAAGGCTGAAGTTTCTGAACTTTGATAGAATCATAATTTCTGAATTTAAACATAACGAAATGATTAAGATTAAAAAATAGTAGCCCAATGACCTTATTTCTGGCTACAGTAAAGCTGAAGATTATGTCAATCTTGATGAAATATGGAAAGTCATCAAGATGAGAGTGCCAGATCAGTACTTGTATCCTGAGGAACCTCCATGTGGGTAAAGAAGCAATAATTAGAACCAAACATGAAACAAATGGTTGGTTTAATATTGAAAAGGAGTACAACAAGACTATGTATTGTCACCCTATTTATTTAACTTATACACAGAGTACATCATGTGAAACATCAGGCTGGATGAATCAAAAGCTGGAATTAAGGTTGTCAGGAGAAATATCAACAGCCTCAGATATGCAGACAATACCACTTTGATGGCAGAAAGTGAAGAAGAATGAAGAAGCCTCTTGATAAGGTGAAAGAAGAGTGTAAAAGCTGCTTGAAGTTTAATGTAAAAAAAATAAAATCTTGCCAACTGGTCCCATCACTTTCTGGCAAATAGAGGGAGAAGAAATAGAAGCAGTGTCAGATTTTATCTTTTTGGGCTCAAAGATTACTGCAGATGGCAACTGTAGCCATGAAATTAAAAGATGCTTGCTCCTTAAAAGGAAAGCTGAAAGGTGTTGATCAGAGCTTCATTTCACTATAAATGCATACATATGAAAAATTAGGCATGGGGATTGGCAATGATATCTTTTCAGTCAAAAGTGACATTTTTTCTTTTCTTTTTATTTCCATAATAGTATATGTGATCTCTTTAGTCTTTAGAAATCTTTCCCTATTTGAAAAAAAAAGGATGATGTGGTAAGAGCATTAGAGTGAAGACAAAGGATGTGGATTCAAATTCTGGTTCTGTTTTTACTATTAGTTATGACTAAGTCAACTACTCTGAGCCTTAGTTTCTTCACTTGTTAATTGGCACAGCATGGATTTTATTGCAATCAGGAATATCAGTTAAAAAGTCAGTAGTTATCACTTGCCCTACTAGTTTTGCTAAATGATATCCCAGAGTAGTTAATTTTCCTTGGTAACTATTAGCATTATGGGAAGAGAAAGGAATTTTCTTACTCTCTATCAAATGCAAGATTCAACTGACAGTGAGGCAACTCAGAATTAAGAGTTCAAGAAACAGAATTGAAAACCCAAAAGGTTTTGCTAACCAAACAGGCTGGGTGGGGCTTGCATCACACAAGCGCTAAAGACTCTGAATTACATACAGCCACTGGGGGTGGTGGGGTGGGGACAGGAGGGCAGGGGAATCATATTGCAGCTAAAGACTAGCAAATGGCAATAGAGAGCAGTTGTGGCTCCTCAGAAATACTCAAAGAAGGAGCAGAGGTGCCTGGTAAAGAGTGGTACAGTAGCATTACCAGATTGTACTTGCAACTCAACGGCATCAGAAATACGAGTAGCTTAGGTGCCACAAGGTCTCTGACACGTTTTTTCTTTATGTGTACTCCTCCATGGACATTGATGGCATTCTTGTTCTCTGCATTTATCTGTCAATAAAGGTGTGGGGGCCTATGGTAAAATGTATCCTTGTATGTATAAAGGAAAGCTTTTCAGTTAATTATTCTTCTATACAATATGTTTTTATATACTGTAATATATAATTATATTTTTATTTTGAATTATTGTACCCTCTGGTTAGTCTAGTAGAAGAAACACATAGTTGTGGACTCATTAGCTATTGTTTTGAGTGGATGTTGACCCACAAAGTGTGTTGTACCTGGGGTAGTTCTCTGTAGACCTATATCTTGGGGGCGGGGGGGGGGGGAGGAGGAAACCATATACTGCATGGACCATAAAGTAAAGGGATTGAACTAGATTATCTGGTTCCTTTCTACTCTGAGTCAAATTAAGTCAACAAGCCAACAAGGACTGGTTAAATACCTGCTATTTACAGGAACTATGCTAAGTCCTAAGGATACAAAGAAAAGCAAAAACAGTCCCTGCTCTCATGATCTAATGGGAGAAGAAAACCAGAAAACAACTACGTACAAACAGGATATAAACAGGATAACTTGAAAGTAATCTCACAGGAAAGGTGCTAGAATTAAAGTAGACTTAGAAAAATCTTGCAGAAAGTGGATTTAGCAGAAGTTTGGAGGAACCCTGGGAAGCCAGGAAGTAGAGATGAGGAGGCACAGCATTCCAGGCATGCGACATAGTTGATAAAAAAGCATGGAATGAAGAAACAGAATATCTTGTGTGGGGAATTACAAGGAAGCCAGGGTTACTTAATCATAGAGTGTGTGCTAAGGAGTAAGATATAAGAAAACTGGAAAGGTAGAAACAGATTAGGTTATAAAGGGCTTTAAAGGTCAAACATGATTTTAGATCTGATACAAGAAGTAGTAGAGTTTATTACTTCTAAACATTAGAGTTTATTCAAGGAAGTGGGATGGAGGTGGCCCTCACAGTCAAATGTACCCTTCAGGAAGATCATTTTGACAGCTAAACTGAAGGCAGACCAGAGCGGGGAGATGCTTGAGGCAAGGAGACCAACCAGCAGGCCATTGCCATAGTTGAGATATGAGATGAGGACCTCCACTGGGGTGATAGCAAAGTTAAAGGAGAGAAGAGAGTACATACAAGGGACATTGTGAAGGTCAAATCAGACAGGACTTGGCAACAGATTGGATATGGGAGGTGGGATGGGAGAAAGTGAGGAGCTGAGGATGACACAGAGTGTGTGAGCTTGAATGACGGGGAGAATGGTAGTGATTTCAACAGAAATGAGCAAGTCAGAAAGATATCTTGAAAATCAGTCCTTGAGTGTCTTAAATATTGTATTGTCTCAAACTTTGGTTCCTTCAAGAACTCTTTTGGTCTGGTCCATCTGCTATCTCTGACTACATCTTCTTAAGGATCTTACTATCTCCCCATATGGTACATATGGCTAGAAAGTAGTGGCTTATAATAATTATGATGATTCAAGTAGGAATAAATACTGAACCAAATAAATGAAGACAGAGGAAGGAGACCCAAAAGGAGCATAGAAGTGATAAGCTGTTATTGTGTCTGTACCTACATGGTCTTTTTAAAGTTTTATTCGTTGTAAGTATATTTAATTTTTGTTATTGCTTAAAGTTTAATTTCACAATAAATTATTCCTTCTTTTAAGAGGACTCATAGGTTACCACAGAGACCAGAAAAATTAGCAGCAGTTGGCATTTTAATGACTTGTTCCCAGTTTACAGCCTCCAGGCCTTCTGGGGCCTAGGTTAAAAACCAGCCTTGGTCTTGTCTGAGGTCAGCAGCTCAGAATTAATGCAGATGATGTTATTATTTTATGAATGACTTGATTTTTGTGATTCAAGGAGAACTAAGGGAAAAGAAAATCTTTACAAAAGAGCAATTAATTGGTAGAAGGGGATCACTTAAAAAATCCTCCAATACTTCTGTTGTGTTTTCCTCTCAAAAAAAAGCCTCCTTTAGCAACTTCCTTCCCATTATGAGTCAGCCTGAGAAAGGAGAGCCTAGCACCACCTCAAACAAACTGAAACGTTTCTTAAGCTATGTGAGAGGGAAAGAAGGATTAAAAAAGAGAGAAATGAGACTACTCCTATGCATGAATGGGATAATGATCATTGGCAATGGAGGGAAGGTAGAGTTGCCAAGGAGAATGACGATGGGATTAGAAAAGATGGAACCAAAATGGCTAACAGGAAGTTGATCTCAAGATAAGGACAGAGATAGTAACAAAGCACCTCAGGCCTCAATGAATTCAAAGCACCCAGGTGAACTATATGCTTGTGTCTGAAAAAAAAATGGCGGCTATCATTTGGTCAGCCAATTAACATTTATTAAGCACTTACTATTTGTCATATACGATGTCAACATTGTGGATATAAAGAAAGGCAAAAGACAATACTTGATCTCAAGGAACTTACAGTTTAATGGAGGGAAAGACAACTATTTACAAACAAGCTATATACACTATAAATTAGAGATTCAGTAGAAAGAAGGCACTAGAATTAGGAAGGATTGGGAAAGGCTCCCTATGGAAGATAGAATTTTAGCTGTGACTTTAAAGGAAGCCAAGGAAGACAGGAGATAGAGATGAGAAGGGAGAGTTCCAGGCACAGAGACCGCCAGTGAAAATGCCTAGAGTTGAGAAATGGAGCATCTTGGGAAAAGCAGAAAGGAAGCCAGTGTTATGGAATTTCAGAGTATGTGGGGAATGTAATGTGCAAGAAGACTGGAAATGTAGGAAGGCCAAGTTATGAAAAGCTTTGCATGCCAAAGAGAAGATTTTATATTTGATCCAGAAGGCAATGGAAAGCCAGTGGAGTTTGTTGAGCAGGGGTGTGATAGTCTTGAGGCTTAGGAATATTACTATGACATCTGAGTAAAGGATAGACTGGAGTAGGGAGAGACTTGTAGTAAGGAGACAAACCAATAGTGCAATGAGTAATGCCCATAGTAGTGTGGTAGTGGTGACAGAAGAGATAAGGGAGAATATTTGAGAGATGATACAAAGGTAAAATAAAAAAAGACTTAGTACTAGATTGGATATGGGGGTGAGAGGAAAGTGAAGCTGAGTAAAAAGTTGAAGACCACACCTAGGTTTCGAATCTGGGAGACTGGGAGACTGATAGTGCCATCAACAGTAAAAGGGAAGTTAAGAAGAGGATAGAATTTGGCAGTAAAGATAATGAGCTTAGTTTTGGACACATTGAGTTTAAGATGGAATTTCTGAGCTACTGTCAGTTTTTCTTTGAAAGAATAAAGAGAACAAGAGAGATAATACATGATTGGAGAAGGGAACATACCCAATTTTCAAAAAAACAAAAATGAAAAGTCTGAAAACTATAGACCACTGAGCTTGATTTTCATTCTTGGAAAAATTCTAGAATAGATTGTTATGGATGCTCAATGAGCATCTAGAAAAGGAAGCAGTGATCACAGAGTCAACATGACTTCATCAAGAGCTGGTCATGTTGCTCTAACCTCATTTCCCCTTTTTTGATGGATTTTCTAGACTGCTAGATCTGGAAAAGAATACACAGCTGTCCTATATTTTATCAAAGTACTTGATAAAGACATTTTATTCTTGGGAGGGTGGGGGGCAATCATGGAGAAATTTGGACTAGATGATCAGTATATCCTGAACTGGTAGTATGTTCAGATTGAAAGATTAATCATTAATGATTCAATATGAACCTATAATGCAGTGTCCCATGGAGTACCCCAGAGATTTGTGCCTGTCTCTGGGTTGTTAGCATTTTTTTAAATCAATAGAAGCATCCTCATAAAATCTGAAGATGACATAAAGCTAGGAGCATTGAATGTCACCTTCCATGGGTGACAGAGTCCAGACTTGAATTATAAATTATATTGTTATATCATTATATTGTTAAATTATAATGCTATATTGTTATGTTGTCATGTGTTACATTATATTACCTTATGTTACTTAATGTGATTACATGGTATGTCATGTTATTATATAATATGTAATATTAATCACACACACAAAACAGATACATATGTGCATATATATTTACACATATGTACATCTACACACAAATATATATGCTTGTACATGTATGTGCATTTATATGCATATATACATATATGTATATATATATAAATGTATAGGTGGATTGCATATATGTGTATGCATGCAGATTATCAACAGTAATGATAGGTAATATTTATAGAGTGCTTTAAAGGTCTGAAAAGCACTTTCCCTATATTATTTCATTTGATCCTTATAACACTGGACAGATTCTATTAAGATGAAATTTAATGAGAATAAATGTAAAATCTTACATTTGAGCTCAACGAGTCAACATCTGGACAAAAGTTTGTTTAGAAAAGATTTTGAGGTTTTAATGGTCTTCAAGGTCAATATGAGTCAACACTGTGGTTGGCACATCTGCCAAAAAAGTTAATGCTAGTATGGAATTCATACTGTCAGAGTTATCTGGAACATTAAGGAATTAAATTACTTGCCCAGGGTTACACAGCCAGTTGGTGTTGCAGGTGAGACTTCACCCCAGGATTTCCTGACTCTGAGGGAAGTTCTCTATTTACTCTGCCATATTGCCACTCATGTAGGAGGGATAGAGAGGGAAATTTAGCTTCAAACCAAGGAAAAATTTTCTGATGGTCAGAGGTATCCAAATGTCAATTGAGCTGATTCAGGAAGTAGTGGGTTTCTCAAAAACTGGAGGACTTGGATAAAGATGGGATGACAATTTGTCAAATTATGTGAGAGTGGATTCTTTATGTGAGTATCTGCTCAACTGGATGGCTTCAGAGTTTCCTTGCAAATTTGAGATGAAGGGAAATGATGTGAAAATGGTTCAGGGTATGAACCACAGCCCAGAAGGTCAGTTTGAGTTGGGTCACTACTACAGTGAGGGCCTTGAGCAGTCATGTGGCAGAGAGGAGGTGGAGGTTAGGGAAGGGAATTAGAATTATAATAAAACCTGATATTTATATAGTACTCTACCTTTTGCATATATTTGATCTTCATAACAACTCTGTTAGTTAGATACTACAATACTTGTGATTTCATTGATAGAGGGAACTCCTGGGCAGGAGGAAGTCCTCTATCAATGCAAATCAGTACCTTTTCTGCAATTATATTGAGTTATCAATGGTCTAGATAGATTAAAAGATTGTCCAGGGTCACATAGCCCATAAACACCAGAGTAAACACTTGAACCCTAGGATCTAAGGTCAGTTCCTCATTCATTAAGCCTGTTCATTTCTACCAAAATTATTGTATGCTTTTTATAGATAAGGAAATTAAGAGTCAGATTAAAGGATTTGTTAATTATCCCACAACTAGTAACAGAGGTGAGATTCAACACAGAAAATTAGCTGGTTCTAATTAAGCAATCTTTCCCTAGTACACCATATTATGTCTCCATAGGATTACAGGACTTTAGAGCTGAAGAGTGCCTGTGAGAGATGGTATGGAACAGAGAATAGAGTGGTTTGGAGTCACAAAGATACAGTTTGAGTCCTCTCTTAGACACTTAGTAGCTGTGTGACCTGGGCAAAACCACTTAATGTCTCAGCCTCAGGTTCTATCACTAAAATGGGGTGATAACAACATTCACCTTGCAGGATTGTTGTGAGGATAAAAAAAAGCTAATTTCTATAAAATGGCTCATAAAGCCTAAAGCATGATAAAAATGTGACATTTTTTATCACTCAGTCATACATTCTCATTTTGAGGAAACTGACATCCAGAGTGGTTGAGTGGATAGTCACATAGATAGAAAATGGTGGAATTAGGCTTTAACCCTGCTCTTCTTTGGCACCAGGAAGAGGGTTACTAAAGGAGAACAACCAAGAAGGGAGGCGAGGAGACTGGCCCTGCCAAAAAACAAACCACCTACCTTATATTTTTCCCTAGAATTGACCCTAAATTGAATCATTCCTTTTCAGACATCTATTTACCATCCCTACAAGGAAAACAGGCATCCTGCATAGAGTTGCAAGTGTCCATGAGAGATGAGCTTATCACTGGGTGGATAGAGAGCTCAGCCTTTTCCCCTCTTCCCAAATTGCTTTTGCTGAGCTGTCAATCAAAGCAAGTTCCTAAAGTCTAGCAAGATGAAGGCACACAATTGCTATTTTTGCATATCTCAGCATGCAAGAAAGAAATATATTTTCAACTCAAGCATATTTGTCAAACAACTGGTGAGGAGTAGCTAGATTTGGGGACCTTCTCAGTCACCCTGTGGTATGTGCAAAACAAACTAAAGCAAAGTATCAGTGGGTTTCTGAGTCAGGCCATCATTTACCACCTAACTCCAGAGGCTGCCACCATAATGAACAGACCTATTTTGTTAATACCCATAGAAAGCATCAGAGCAATAAGGGAGGATTTGGGTGCCCACTGAGCAAGTTAATGGCCATTGAAGCAACTACAATCACTCAAGGGCCTTTGCTACAGTCCCCAACCAGGAAACTGTGACTCAAGAACCTTATTACTGGCAAATGAGTCTGAATCTCACATCTTCCCACAATGAGCCTCTTGATTGGGATTCTAAAATGCCAAGCACCATAATTTTATATAATGTTTAGATTTCTTTAAAATTCATCTTGAAATAAACAGATTTATTCACTAGAATATAGTTGCTATTTCAGTGAATATTTGAATGAGAAAACATTCTAAAAATGACCCCAATCTCTAGAAAAGGTGTTTGTTTAATCCAATTCTCTTTTGCCAAAAAGGAAAGACTTATGGCCAGAGAGTTTGCTGTTTGGAGTAAGAAGAGGTGGTTTTGAATATTGGCTTTGTCATTTATCTGTATGATCTTGGGCAAATTACTTAGCCCTAGGTCTAGTTTCCTCATCTGTAAAGCTGGAACGTTGGACCAGATGGCCTCTAAGGTCCCCTCTAGTTCTGTATCTCTGATTTTATACCTGTGCATTGTTGGGTTATTCAATTAATGTTCCTGGATCTCCATTTCTTCATCTGTAAAATGATGGTAAGGGGATCTGAGAGTGGCAGCCTCTTAAATTAATGTAGATTGGCAGCTCAACTTGGGAATGCTACTTAGGTGAATCTAGTGATGGAATAAACTAGATTATGTCCCTATAAGCTTCAAAAGTAATGGAAGAGCCAAAATAGATATTCTCAACAACTGGAGTTGGTAATAGAGACCACCACAGCCAATATCACCTATACCTGAATTTGGTGAGGAGATAGTCCTGAGGATAGAACCAATAATATGTTGACCTGACAACTAAGAAACTTATCTTTCAGGGTCCAACTGACCAAGGAAGGGACCCATTCATTGCTTATGCCACACCCAAATTAATTTAGTAGAGATTCTTTCAGGATAGAAAAGGATTCCCATGGCCACAAGATACTCCTTGGATATATGCATATCCTACACTTATGCTTTAATAGCTTGTGTTTCAAGTTTAACCTCTATGGTCTCCAGAAAACTCAGATATGTTCAAAAGAGAAAAAATATTCCTAGATGAAGGTGGATTTTTTTTTTGTACCAACCACTTTTAGCTTCATCTCACTCTCCCCAACTCTTCCAGATCTGGGGGAGACATTTTGCAACTTTCCTTGCTATATTTTCTCAGTAAACATGCACTTGTAAAACATAATTAGTATCAACTGAGAGGAAACACATCAGATAGGGGCTCATGAATCCTATGGGGAAAAGTTATCAACCAACCTTTGAGACCCAACATGCCAATACAGTATAAGTTGGGAGACTGAATCCATAGAGGTTGCTTCAATGAGATAGTCTGTCCTCTAGAAACACCATCTCTCCTGAGCTATTGCTAGGACCTAGAACTGTGTCTGAAGTAGTGACAAGTTATTTCACTTGCCTTTAATTTCCCTCAGTTTCCTCACTTGTCAGATGGGGGAATTGGAGAAGATGATCATAAGAAAATAGTTCTAGAATGTTTGAGTGAGAGTTAGCCCTATATGCCTAAGAGAAATACCACAAAAGACCCTTTCCCCCAAGATGGTACAGAAGGTGAAGAAGGAAATTGTTGTGCCCCTCAATACAAAAGCCAAGTACAAGGCCTTGAAGGCCAAGGAGGTGGTGTTGAAGGGTGTTAATAGCCACAAAAAGAAGATCCAAACATCCCCCACCTTCCAGTGACCCAAAACTTCAAAGACAGCCCAAATTCCCTTGGAAAAGTGTCCCTCAGAGAAACAAGCTTGATCATTATGCCATCATTAAGTTTCCCTTCATCAGTGAGTCTGCTATGAAGAAGATTGAGGACAACAATACATACCCTACTCTTCATTGTGGACATCAAGACCAACAAGCATCAGATGAAGCAAGTGGTAAAGAAGCTGTATGCCATCGGCATGGCCAAGATCAACACAATGATCCAGCCTGATGGAGAGAAGGCCTATGCCTGACTTTCTCCAGACTATGATGCTTAAGATGTCAACAAAATTGGATTCATCTACACTATGTCCAGCTATCCACCTTCACCTACAATAAAAAGTTTTCCACTAAGAAAAGAGAAGAAAATAGTTCTAGAGATGGAAGGGACATTAGAGGCCATCTAATCCAATCCCCTCATTTTACATAAATTGAAACCAAGGCCCATAGACATTAAATGATTTGCCTTAGGTCACACAGTTAATGACTGGTATTGATGGAGTTAAACCATGGTTCACTGACTCCAAATCCAAGACTCTTTCCATTATCCTGGTCTTTTCCAGTGCTAAAATTAAATATGTCTGTAATACAATTAGAAATTTCTTCACTTTGAATAAACTTTTTATAAAGGGCCTTGAATGAAACAAAAACTCTAGCTCTTTTGTATGCTTAAGTGTCAGATTTTGCCACATGGCCAGACTCAATATCTCTAAATTTTCATGAATATGTTCCCATCACACTCACAGATTGAAAATTTACTACCTCACATCAAAGAAACTGAGACAACACTAAGAAAGAGGACAGATATTTCAATGACCAGTGTTTAATGGGGATGACCATCAGCATCCTAGTCACATACCTTTCAGAGCAAAGTGATGCTGGCTGTTAAACTATCTCTATGATGCCATGGGCTATAAAACACAGTAAGTTTTAGAAGTGAAAAATCCACAAATGTATGTATTAAGAGACCACACTGGAACTTTAGTACATCATCAGAAGAAAAATAGCAGCCCTAATCTCATTTTTTTACATTCAACTGCCTAGTAGATCTGGGAAAAGATTGTGACAGTAGGATTAAAAATGAGTGTGCCAACCCTAAGCAAAAGAAAATTATTTAAACCAAAATTGAAGACTTTGAATTTTTCTTTTTCTTAGAAAAAATTCTTAATTCCTTATGGTTACAGCTTATTTTAAAAATATGTTTGAGTGTATCTTATTGAGGGTTGAAAGGGATGTGAATCTCTTATTTCATCAAGGCAGGGAAATCTCAACGTGAAAAACTCCCTTCACTAATTCAGATTAGCTATTCAACTTGTCTGCATTATTGATAATCTTATCAGAATTGACAGATTCCTTGAGAGATTAAGTGATTTGCCCAGGGTAACATAGCCAGAAACATCACTTGAACCCAAATCTTTCTGACTCTGAGGTTAATTGT
The DNA here is from genome assembly GCA_028646515.1 of Pseudochirops corinnae. Classification (NCBI taxonomy): domain Eukaryota; kingdom Metazoa; phylum Chordata; class Mammalia; order Diprotodontia; family Pseudocheiridae; genus Pseudochirops; species Pseudochirops corinnae. The sequence goes on from CM053591.1 coordinate 170,748,714, forward strand.
CCACATTGTGTCTAATTATCATACCCCATAAATACCATTCAACAAATATTTACCAAGTAGCTACAAGACACCACTGAGGACAGAGTCAAATAAAGTATGTTCTCACTAAGGTTATAGTCTAATTAAGATTATAAATTATGTACCACAATAAGTATAATAAAATGTTGGATATGAAAGAGCAGCAAGAAAACGCCCTCTGAGACATCAGGAGAAAGAGATATTGTTTTCTGCTAGAAGTGTAAGGTAAAACTTTATAAAGAAGAGATCATTGGACCCGAGCCCTGAATTGGGGCTTCCAATCAAGGAATTTCTGATTGAATAAGAGAGCTGGCTTGGAGAGGATGGTATTTAAGAGAAACAGAACAGTGGGGAGGAATGTAGAGGCTGTGTTTAGAAAATGACAAGAAGTTAAGTTTGAATGGGGACTAGCTTGTGTGAAAAGGAATAATAGCAAGAAAAGCTGCAAAAGTAGGTTAAGGCCAAACTATGGAAGCCGTTGAGTGTCATGATAAAGAGTAATTATAATCATAATCATACCAATGGCTAGCACTTATTGAGCCCTTTAAAATTTGCAAAATGATCTACAAATATCTCATTTTATCCTCACAACACCTCAGGGGATGGGTGATATTATTATCTTCACTTTACAGACAAGGGAACTGGGGCACAGAAAAGTTAAGCTACCAGTCCAGAGTCACACAGCTAGTATGGTTTGGACTTTTTCCAACAGGCAATAAGAAGATATTGAAGACTGATCAGGACTGGCATGATGGGCTGTGCTTTATAAAGATTAATGTGTGCAGGCTAACTGTAGGATCAATAGGAGATGAGAAAACCTGTTGCCAAAAAGATCAGACTATGCTAATACAATAGTTTAGGCAAGAGCTAATGGTAGTATAAATCAGCATAATAGCAATGGGAAAGGTGAAGAGGGGATGAATATGAGACATAGTATAGGAAAGAAGTCGAACAAACAGTACCTTGTAATTGAATGAATGTATGGAGCTAGGGAAACATTGGAGTAAAAGATAATACTGTAAGAATACTCAGGAAGTCAGGTTAGGGAGTATAGCTTAGAGGTTGAGTCAAGGAGGTGGAAGCTGATGGGTTTACCTTCAATAATGTTACTTTCAAGACATCAAAGAACATGTAGGTAGGGGTATACCTCTTTCAAACAGTTGGACATATGGGTCTAATGCTAACGAGGGAGGTAAGTATTGTAAAAACACATTTAGAGGCTTCCTATAGTCTCAGGAAATCACCGTCATCCTTTTGAAGAATTTGAAAATAACTCTCAGAGTCATGGGAGTAGATGAAGTCACCAAGGAAGAAAGCAAAGAGAGAAGAAATGAGGGATCAGGACAGATTCTTAGGTAATTCTGGCATTTAGGAGACAGGAGAAGGAGCAGGAGACATTAAAGTAGATAGAGTAGTGGTCAAAGGTAAGAGGTAGAACAGAAGTGTAAAGTGTAGTAGAAGCCGGAGAAATTCACAGTGGAGCATGTTGCCTAAGCTAGAGATTAAACCAAGACTTGAGCTCCTGTGTATCAATTCTATTCAGCTCTCTTCTTGTTTTTTTTAAATTACATTCAGATTTCCAAAATATATTTCTTCACATCTTTTTTAAGGATGGCCAGCCTCCCTAACTGTTTCTCTACATGGTTTGTCAATTGAATCTTCTCTTGGTGTAATATAATAATTCCTTGATTATTAATGTCCACAATCTCAAGTCTCAGATCACAGCATTTTGTTACAAATCCTATATTATATTCTCACTGCTTCCCTCACAGTTAATTCCATCCCCAAATTTCCAAGTCTTTCATAAGTAGAATTTGTTTCAAGTGATAAAAGCGTATATCATTAAAACTATATCAGCAGCTCCTTCACTTGACATATTAATGTTGAATATTAGTAGACTACATCAGAAATATAAATTTAACAGTAAATTATTTTTGAGATATTTGATTTTCAAAGTTTTTTCAGTACCCCAAATTCTTATAGAGTAAACCAGGTTCTTGTTCTTCCAATGATTTCTTATCCAGACTCAAAGTTATTTTGTAAAGGCTTTTAAAAAGTCGTTAACAAACAATGTCAAATGTTTCCTTCCTCCCAGAGTAGCATTATAGAAACCCAGAGTACTGGATTGAGAGTCAGTGGACTTAGATTCAAATCCCAGCTCTATCATTCATTATTTCTATCAGCTTGAGGAACTCACTTTTTCACTCTGGTCATCAACTATAGAATGAGGGGTCTGGACAAGGTGAGTTCTAAGATCCATTCCATCTCTAGATCTATGATGCCATGCTCTCTAAAGCAGTGAGGTAGAGTGTTTTTTTAAGTGGGGTACAATACTGCAAACACAGTCAGATGCCACTCTCAGTTATTTTTGCTTCATTGTTTTCTTGGTTCAGGAAGGGTTCGGTGCTTGGTTGAGGAGGTGGTAGAGAATAATGTTTCTGGAGAGAGTGTAATGTAAAACAAAGGACAATAAGAAGACTTTTTAAAAGCAAAGTCAAATACTTAGAATATAATCAAATAGGTATAGAAGTTCTCCTTAGTGGAATTTCTTTAACTTGTTTCAACAGGAAACATTTGTCGTACAATTGGAACAGCACTAGCTTTGGAACCCGGATTCAAGTCTCACCTCTAATGCTTGCTGCCTGTGTGATTCTGCAGCTCTTAGAGATGTTGGATTAACTGGCTTCTGAGATCTCGTCCAGCTTGAAATAGTCTTGTGAATCTAAGACTAAACATGTGGCCTTGGTTGGAGTTCTGAAACATTGCATGCTATCTCTGGAAGGAAAGAAGAAAATAAACATTTCATAAGTACCTACTATGGATGTTCCAGGCACTGGACTAAATACTGTACAAATATTATTTATAAATAAATTCATTTGATTCTCTCTGTGCCTCAAGAAACCTTGTTCCTTTTTCCCACTCTGTCTTCCTTTCCTGGCAGCCTTGGGTCTCTTGTGTGAATTTTCTAGATTCATGCCCTGCTGGAAAGACTACTTGTCAGCCTGATGTTCTGAATGCCAACTGATCCTTTTCAATGCCTTGGAGAAGAAAAATGGGTAAGTGGGTGGATCTTAACAGAGTACCCCTCCTTCTGATTGGGCAATAAAAGCAAATGAGCCATTTTAATTGGGGTTTATAGTCATCTTTACTGTTGACAGCTCCTACACTAGCCCTGTGCAGCAGAGTTTCAATTGTATCCACTATAAAAGAAGGGTTGAATCATCAAAAGACTATTCTTGCTGATATTTTTAAGTCTGTAAGAACACTGACATCATTATTACTCAGCTATGAAAATTCCTAACAAACCCTGCATTTTCAACATCCTTTTTGAATGCATGTACTGATTAGGTCAACTAACTGGTGATGTGACTACTTCCTATGCCTTAAAAAATAACAACGACAAAAATTATTTCTGTAAACTTCACTTAACTGAGCTTTTTTTCTCTCTGCATTTTTATTTTTTTATTGAGGTGGCAGGGAAAAGTGAGATGTAGATAGATGAATTATCTGTAGCCATTTTCTATAAAAGAGGTTTTGTGGAATCTACCCACATAAAAATAGAAAAGCACTTTGAATTGTGGCAAGACAGTAAGACAGAGAGAGAAGAAGGCAAGGAGAGACCATGAATCACATTTTACATTTAGATAGGTACACCATCCCTATTCCCAGATCCCAGTAGCAAAATCAAGAGATTACACTGGGAGAAGACCGCTAGAAGGTCACTGATGAGCATAAGAAGACATAGAGAACCAGTCATTATAGGAGCAGCTAGATGACGGGAGATGAATGTGATAAGCCAAAAGGGAGAGCATCTGGCATTCTTTACATTTAAATAAAAATGCTTAGGGGAAGGAGGCAATCTCTTGAGGGTGACTATGGAAAATCAGGCATAAAATATTGCATGAGGGGAGTTCAGATATCATTCCCAGTCCAGGACTACACCTGATGTTCAGGAATTCTGGACCTGTTCTTGGCTAATTTCATTTCTGCTTTAGTGAATGCATTAGAATCTATATGTGAGTGAATACTCTTTAGGGTCAAATAAGAGAAAACAAAAGATTAGTATCTCAATGGGATGAGGCTAAGTCATGTGAATTTGTCAAGTTAATCATATTCCCAAAATAAGAACTTGGGAAAACATCTGGAAAAGCAGAGGCTATTAAACCAAACCAAACCAAAACAAACCACAATAACCCCGATGTTTCATGCATGCACCAGGAGTGAGATAGTAGACTTCAAGGTTTGGTCACCATCTAGTGTCTTGATCAAATATTGCAACTCACTGGGAAATTTGTTTCCTTCCCGTGTGCCCCGTGAGGGAACTCTTAGAGCAGCTTAAGTCTAGAGCACTACCTAGTGACTTAGCCAGATGTAGTATTTTAAAGTCTACCTGGAGCAGAGGGGTCAAACACAGAGGCCTTAGGAGCAGTGGGCCCATACATATCTTGAATCAGATTAAAATGTAATTAGGAAATATTTAACAAAATTAACAAATACAATGTAACACAGATAATGTTAATGTGTGATTTTCTAAGTCAACATGAAGCTCACAGGGATCTTTATGTACCTGTTAGTGTATTCTCTCTTTCCATTTCATTTTAACATCATGGATGATAGAGTACAAAAGAGAAAGAAAAAGCTTCTTTCTTGAGGAAAATATCCTGTACTGTCTTGATAAAGATGGAAGAAATTGCTGAAGCTTACATTGGAATTACTTTACCAACACTATGGTCAGTCACAGTACCTGCCACTTCAATGACTGTCACTATCAGATGACTAGAGATGCTAGAATCATCACTAATCTCAGCATGTTCTAAATCATCAGTAAACCAACTGCTGCTAATATTGTTTATGATTTGTACAAGAAAGTTGGTATCAAAATATGTTGATCTTTGACTTGATATTTTCTTCATCCTGGAAAATGAATATGCCCTTTTTGAAGTCAAGTCCACAACTGGGGACTTCCCCTTGGATATAGAGGACTTCGATAACTATATGATCAAATATTTCATTGCTGAGTCTCCAGCAAGCATAATGAGAACATCATTGAGAACAAGAGAGGCATCTGCCCCACCCTTACCTCTCATGACTGTGTAAAGCATACCCTCACTTCCAGTACCCCTGTTAGTACTGAATATATCAACTTTTACAGCATCCATAACCATTCTGAAGAGCAGAATGCTGACTTCTATAGAACCATGGATCCAATGGAAAATACCTGGATGGGGGAAAGACAGGGACTAATTTGAGCTCTCCTTACTTCTCCTTTAAACAATTCAAAATAACGCTTCACAAATTCTGGAGTGGTAGAACCAACAAAAGGTTGGGGTGAAACATTTTTTTGGCCCCAGACAACTTTAGAAGGTTGATGGGAAAGGACTGTTGCATCAGGGTGAGAGTGGAGTGTACCTCAGCATAGACAACAGCAGGCCTTGGGGGCAACTGAGTAGGCAGCAGTAGCTTTCAGAGGTTTTACCCTACAGACAATAAGGGGATTGGATAGCTGGCCAGAAGGAAAATATAGGGGTTGCTTTGCTGGCACTGAGAGCATAACTCTGTTGCATTGCCTATACGTGGATCTGCACCAAAGTCCTGGATCACAGTCCAGAAGCATGAGCACACCAGAGCTTGCAACCAAAGGCAAGTGGGGACCCTGATCACAGTTCCAGGGTGGAAAAGCATGCTAGTGGTCACTCACATACCAGAGTACAGTCCAGGAGAGGAGTAAATACCCCTCTTCTTAGATCATATCATTTTGGAAAAACTAAAAGCTTAAAAAAAACCTGGAATTAGCTCTGAAAATAGCTTCACAAAACCCCCAAAGCTTGGGGCAGTGCCCCCTCCACTCTGTGAGCAGAGCCTAACTTCAACATGAAGTTAAAAATTGAGAAATGGACAAGCAACAACAACAACAAATTCTGACCATATAAAGTTACTAATACAGGGAAGATCAAACCACAAACTCAGAAGACAACGAAGTCAAAACTGCTGCATCCAAAACCTCAGAGAAAAATGTGAATTGATCTCAGGCCCAAAAGAATTCCAGGAAGAGCATTAAAAGAATTTTTAAAATCAGAGAAGAGAGGTAGAGGAAAAAATGGGAAAAGAAATGAGAGTGATACAAGAAAATAATTTTTTAAAAAAAGGAATCAACAGTTTGGTAAAGAAGACACAAAAATACAAAAGAAAATAGCACTTTAAAAAACAAAATAGGCAAAATGGTAAGAGAGGCACAAAAATCCATTGAACTTAAAAAACAAAATTGATCAAATTAAAAAAGAGGTCCAAAAATTCAGTGAAAAAATAATTTCTTAAAAAGTAGAATTGGTCAAATGGAAAAGGAAATACCAAAGTTTAATGAAGAAAAATTCCTCAAAAATCAGAATTGAGTAAGTGGAAGCTAATGACTCCATGATCTGGGTTCTTTCCATTCAACTAGTCTAATAACTCCAAAAATTAAGGACTCAAAGTCAGGATGAATTTGCCAGAATAACATTCAAAGGACTGAACAACTTTTGGACATTGTGAAAACTTCAATGTGTACAACAGGAAGAGAAGGGAATGGCACTGCCTTTCATTGATATTATAAACAAATAGAAATGCAATTTTTGTCCTGGAGAATAAAAATTTGTATAAAATTGTCACAAATGTACACACACACAAACTAACAAGCAACCTTTCTTCTTCACCTTCCTCAAGTTGTGAAGAGATGGGAATCAATGAACAAATATTTACTAAACACTTAGTACATGCCAGGTGATGTGCTAAACAATAGGTGTGAAGGACAAAAAGAAGAGTCCTCCTGCCCTCAAAGAGATTACATTCTATTAGATCTTATTAATGAAAATAGGATGTTAGTGGAGGTAGAATTTGTCTCAAAGTAATTTCTAAAATCTCTTTGTCATTATCCAATCTTTCACCACAGGAAATATAGTCATCTTTCTGCACCTCCATTTATGTATGGATAGACTACAGAAGAAGATAGTATTTTTCATTTATTTATTTTTTGCTTTTTGGAAGGGGGAAGATAGGGCAATTGGGGTTAAGTGACTTGTACAAGGTCACATGGGGAATTTTTCTGTTAAGTGCCTGAGGCCAGATTTGAACTCAGGTCCTCCTGACTCTAGAGCTATTGCTCTATTCACTGTGCCACCTAGCTGCCCCAAGAGTATTTTTCAAATGGAAAGCATTTGAGAGATGTCTCTTATGGAGACCGATTTTATCTATAAGCCTTTATTGGAAAATTTCAGAGTTTTCAGGAATAGCTCTACCCCAACTCTCCACAATTTGGAAAATAAACATCTCAATAACTCCTCTATGTCGTCCCAAATTCCAGGACTTCATAAGGAAAAAAAAATTGTGAGTCTCATGTTATAGCACTCAGTCAAGTTTATTGGGTTCCTGCTTGGTTACAAAAGAAAGTGGAATTGAGGACCTCAGGAAAGAGGTTAGTTCTGGGAAGTTTGACTCTGGCTGAGAATGAATTACCTTTATCCTCTATAACAACACTTCTGAAACTCAATTTATAAGTGACATTGAATTCAATTTAACAAACATTAATTCTCAGTAGTGTTCAAAGCACTGTGTTAGGATTGGGGTTTCAAAAAATAAAGAAAGAAAAAAGAAAAACTATCCTTGCCCTTAAGGAGCTTACTTTCTATCGATTGATGCGATCTGTAAACAGATAAATAAATATAAGACAATTGGATGAGGGAGAAATTATTATTAACCAAGAGAATCAGAAAAAGACTCTTATAGGGGATAATACTTGAGTTGAGACTTGAAGGAAGCTAAAGATTGTAGGATGCAAAAATGAGAAAGAAGAACATTCCAGGCAAGGGGAACAGTCTATGCAAAGGCACCGAGGCAAAAATTAAAATGCCAAGTTCAGAGTTCAATCAGTCTACAACATTCATTATGTATGTGCTACGTGCCAACCACTGAACTGCCACTGGGGACACAAATACAAAACAAAGCTGAGTTAGTAACTGGGAGGATCAAGAAAGGTTTCATCAGCCAGTGAAAGAACACTGGAAAAAAAATATGCTGGATCCAGATTGTGGCTTTAAATACTGAGCTGAGAAGCTTTTATTTTAGCTTAGAGGTAAAACAGAGATGTTGAAGATTCATAAGGAAGAGAAGAGTATTTTGGCAGTTGCGAGAAGGATGGATTGGACAAGGGATAGACCAGAAGCAAGCATATCAGTTAGGATATTGCAATAAGTCAGGGAAGAAGTGACAATAATTTGAACTAGGGTAGCAGCTATGTGAGTGAAGAGGAAGAGATGCATTTGATAGTTGTATAGAAAAAGTCATTTTATACTTATACACACACGTAATATGTGTAGTTATATATGTGTATAT
>CM053591.1:170757595-170797909 GCA_028646515.1 Pseudochirops corinnae
GCAGATCCTATACACGATTGCACGCCACCATGGGGGGGGGGGGAAGGGAGGGGAGAAAATCTGAAACTCAAGTGATTGTGGAACTGAATCTTGTAAATTAAAAGTAAATGAGCAAATAAATAAAAAATAAAATAAACTAGATAGTCTGTGAGGTCCTTTCTACTCAGTCCTATGACCCTGTGATCTCCTGGGTCTGTTTTCTCATTTATAAAATGATGGTTTAGATGGCCTCTGAAAGCCTTTCCATTGATAACTCTATGATCCTAGAACTTCTCTGGGTCTCAATGTCCTCACCTATAAAATCAGGGAGAGTGGACAAGATGACCTCTAAGGTCACTTCCATCCCTGGATTTCTTTTTGGAGAGAGGAAGGCAAAGCAGTTGGGGTTAAGTGACTTGTCTAAGATCACACAGCTAGAAAGTATCAAGTGTCTGAGAATGGATTTGAACTCAGGTCCTCCTGACTCCAGGGTCAGTGCTCTATTTACTGAGCCACCTAGCTACCTCTCAGCTCTGGATTTTTAATCCCATACTTCCAGGACCTGGGATTTGCTGGTATGGGACCTTGCCTCCATTCATTCTCTCTGATCACAAACCAACCTTATCTACATTAATAGATGGCCTTCCAGCTTTGGGGGCTGAAAAATTGCCCTTTCCTGCAGCCTTCCTGGTGCCGGGCCTCTTGGAATTTTTCTGAGCCCATTTCAGAAACCCCATTTGTAGCCTTGCCAGTGGAAAATGAGTTATCTCAGCTTGCTCTGTGCTATCCAACCCTTCAGCAGCCCAGGCTCATATCACACCACAGGGAGACACTGCAGGTGGATGCAAAGGGCGTGGACATAGTTGGTGAAAAATTAAAAACAGGGCAAACGAATGAACAAACAGCGTAATGGTAATAATCTCTCTATCTGCAGTAGGACCTGGAGTGATGGCTTTTTGGAGAAAGAGGAGAAAGGGCAGGTCCAGAGTAAAGGCCAGGGGTGGGCAGATGGTAGATCTTTCGAAAGGCTCAGTCCTTGTTTTGCTCTGTGCGCCTTCGATGTCATTTAAGCACCAAAATCGCTGCCTTCAGTGAAGTTTTGCTGGGAGGAGAGCCAGAAGAAGATTTGGCTGTTACTGACTGGTATTTATTATGGATGGATGATAAGTTGGGCTCAATACAGAACTCCTCCATTGCACCAGACTCATTTAGATTCTAGTTCACAGTCTGTCCAAGGTAGTCTGTTCCACACAGTACAGATTCAAATGCCTCACCGATAAACATTGATTACTTCTGTGGTTAGTTTTATTTTTAAACTTCGGTTCCTTTCTCTTGTCTTCCTTGGTTTTCCTTTCCATTCCATTCCCTTCCCCTACCTTCCTGTGCATAGGTCTTCCATTTCACTCCACTGCTCAAAAACCTTCAATGGCTCCCAATTACCTAGAGGTTAAAATTCAAACTCCTTAGCCTGAGCTCTAACCTACCTTTCCACTTTTATTTCTTATTACTCCTTTTCATACACTTCTTGTTCATTTGTTTCAGTAGTATCTGACTGACTCTTTGGGACCCCATGTGGGGCTTTCTTGGTAAAGATACTAGAGTGGTTTGCCATTTCCTTCTCCAATTCATTTTACAGATGAGGAACCTGAGGCAAACAGGGCTAAGTGACTTGCTCAGGGTCCCACAGCTACTAAGTGAATGAGACTTGAACTCAGGAAGATGAGTCTTCCTGACTTCAGACCTGGCACTCTATGTACTTTTGTACCACCTAGCTGCACTCTGTTCCAGCTAAATTGAGCCAACCACACCTTTTCTGTCTGCTTCTCTCCATGTGCTCTATGTTCTTCATAAGTACTAAACAGAAATATAGGGTAGTAGAGTGAGCCTAAGACTTGGCATCAGGATACCTGGGTTTGGATCCCAGCTCTGGCACTTCCTAGCTGTGTTACCACAGAAATCACGTAATCTTTCTTTCTGTGCCTCAGTTTTTTCATCTGCAAAATGAAGTATTACCTATTTCCTCGGGTTGTTATTAGGAAAGTACTTAGAGAGGTGACATCATCTAGTGGAAAGCATTTTCAATTTAGAGTCAAGTAGTAGAATGTAAGCTCCTTGAGGGTGCATATTGTATCAGTTGGCTGTAATCCTAGTCCCTAGACTTGTACACAGTAGATGCTTAATAAATACTTGTTAATTGGTTGGTTGGTTGAGTAAGAGTAATGCTGCTATTTATTCCATATGGGATTCTGGACAATTCATTTCATGTCTTTAGATCTCACTTTCCTCATCCATAAACAGAGGGGGTTGAGTCACTAAGCTGCTTCTTCTTCTTCTTCTTCTTCTTCTTCTTCTTCTTCTTCTTCTTCCTTCTCCTCCTCCTCCTCCTCCTTCTCCTCCTCCTCCTCCTCCTCCTCCTCCTCCTCTTCCTCCTCCTCCTTCTTTTGCTTTTTGGGAGAGGGAAGGCAGAGCAATTGGAGTTAAGTGACTTGCCCAAAGTCACATGGCTAGTAAGTGTTAAGTGTCTGAAGCTGGATTTGAACTCATATCTGGCTGATTCCAGGGCCAGTGCTCTATTCACTGTGCCACATAGCCACCCCCACCAAGCTTCTTTCCAGCATTAAATTCTATCTCACTCATCCTGCCACTTCCACTCCTGTGCAGGCTGAACTCTCTGCTTGGAATGCACTCCCTCCTCCTATCTGCTGGTGGGAACATTCCTCTTCCTTCAGGGCCTCAAGAATGGTCTCTTCTTGAAGCCTTCTCTGAATGGTGCTGAAGGACTTCTCTCTCTTCCTGAGATCTTAGAATCACAGATAGATCTGAAAGGGACCTCAGAGGAATCTAGTCTGATCTCATTTTACAGGAAGGAATTTTACTGAGGCCCAGGGAGACTAAGTGATTTGCCCAAGGCCACATAGGTGGCAGGACAACAGGGGACAAATTTGAATTCAGGTCTGCTGGCCTCAGAGTAAGTGCTCCTTCATCTCTACTATCTTAAAGCTTTTTGTCTAGATTGCTCCCTTTACTCTTATCCTACCTTATCTCATATGTGTCTATACAACATATTTCCTTCACATGAGGCTATAAGAACCTTGAGGACAAGCCCTTTGGGCTTTGCATCTTTCCATCCCCAGTCCTAGCACAGAGTAGGCTCTTAAATAGCTTTTTGTGGGATTGAACAGAAGTAATGACCCAGAAACAGAACAGCCAGAATTCTGGGCCCCTGGCAGGTGGCAAAGCTGTCTGCTTAAGCTGCAACCAACTGGATCAACCACATTTTCTGCTCTAGGCTGAATGGCCTGTGGAAAAATATGGCATCTTCTCTCCATAGATCTGGGTCTGCTCTAATTATGCCTGTCTGGATGAGTAATGAAAAGGAATGTGTCATTCAAATAGACACCTAGTATTTATTTATTAAGCACCTACTATGTTCTGGGCATTATGCTACGTGCTGGGGATTCAAAGACAGGCAAAAGGCAATTTCTATTGTCAAGGAAAGAACCGTGTACAAATAAGATTCTTCCCCTCCCCCCGCCATTTTCAGGTTTTCTTGGGAAAGATACTGGAGTGGTTTGCCATTTGCTTCCCCAACTCATTTTACACTTGAGGAAACTGAGGCAACAGGGTTAAGTGACCTGTCCCAGGGTCATACAACTAGTGTCTAAAGCCAGATTTAAATCCAGGAAGATGCATCTTCTTGACTTAAGATCCAGCACTTTAACCACTGCATCACCTGACTGCCTTCACAAATAAGATATTCATAGGATAAATTGAGGCTAATCTCAGGGGGAAGGTCCTAAGATTAAAGGGGACTGGGAAAGGCTTTTTGCAGAAAGTGCAATTTTAACTGAGACTTGAAGTCAGGGAAACCAGGAGGTGGACCCAGAATTCTTTATTATTACAAGGAGTGCACTGGGTTGGGGAAACGGTTGGGGGGAAGAGAATGAGATAACCTGGATAGATCATGCATAGTCACATATCAGGTTTGGGGATTTGAATGCACAGTCTTCATGTTTCTAGACTCTTGCTTACACTCTGAACCACACAGTGTGAATGAAGTAGAATGAGTACTCTATTTGGAGTCAGAAGACGTAGTAAGTAAGTAAGCTTCAATACTTATAATGTGTGTAACTTGGTCAGGCCCTTTCAATTCAATGTCTTCAACTCTAAAATGAGGGAGCTGGGTTAGATGGCCTCAAAGACCCCTTCTAGTTCCTAATCTACAAATTAATGAATAGAGTTTTGGAGGTGACATATGTGATAACTGACTTCATATAGCGCTTTGAGGCAATGTGGTGTAGTATCTCAGGAACTAGCCTTCTAATCAGGGAGAAGTTGGCCTCTGACACCTGCTGGTGGAGAGACCCTAGTAAAGTCACTTAACATCTAAGTCCTCTAGACAATTTTCTTTCTTTTTTTTTTGCTTATACTTTCTTTTTGGAGGGGCATTTGGGGTTAAGTGACTTGCACAAGGTCACATGGCTAGTAAGTGTTAAGTGCCTGAGGCCAGATTTGAATTCAGGTCCTCCTGACTCCAGTACTCTATTCACTGCACCACCTAGCCACCCCTAGACAATTTTCTTTTTTTTGCCTTTTTTCTTTTAGCGCAATTGGGGTTAAATGACTTGCCCAAAGTCACACGGCTAGTAAGTGTGTCAAGTGTCTGAGGCCACTCCTAGACAATTTTCAAAGAATGCTGTAGAACATTCGTCAATTGATTTGCATTGATAAAAAGACTTTCCTCTCTGGCAGCTCTCCACTCTGATGAAAATCAGACTTGAACCTAAGTACCTAAATAATCCTTTCAAGGTTTTAGAGCACTTTACATTATTATCTCATTTGATGCTCACTACAACTCTGTGAGTCAGGTACCGTAGGCAATATTATCCCCATTTTACAGAGGAGAGAACTGAGTCTCAGAAAGGGAAGGTGACTTACTGATGATGGCAGAATTAGACCTTAAATTCAGCTCTTCTTACCCCTATTCTAGGGCTTCTTCCACTAGGTCTCAGTGATATAGAAAGAAATCTCCAAATGTCTTACCCTAGAGTCATTATATTCTGTTGCACAATTAATTATCCTGGTAATTTTGCTGTGGATATGTCCCTGGTACTGGAAAACTGGAAGAGCCTGGTATATTCCTGCTGTGATAAAACATTTACATAGTAATTTCTTCTTATGGGGAATCCTAAGGGACTGTGATTTCATCAGTGCAGGGGAACTCCTGGTGTGGAAAACTCCTCCACTTATACAAATCAACAGCTTATTGGCAGCTAATAGTCTTAACTAATTGCCTGGGATCCTGAGATATTACAGAACTCATATGTATGTCAGAGGCAGTACATAATTCCAAGTATTCCTGATGTTAAAGCCAGTATTCATTGACAAGTTGCCTCCAATATTCATGTGTACACACACACACACACACACACACACACACACACACATATACACACATGCACCCCTCCATGAAACAAAAGCCCATCTTCTTTTATACCGGTATTCTCATAATGAGAGGTACAGAATTTTGTAGTTTCAGAAGAACTGAAAATGAATATCACCCAGTGGTAATGCCACAGGGCAATGGGAAGACACATGGCAAACATGTGTAGGCTATAATACCCTACAAAGAAGGAATTACAAAAAGATAATCAGAGCAAAAGAAATAATTAAATGTGTGGACAGAAAAAGAAAATGAACCTGGTTATGTGGCGAGAGTGAGGATGCTTTTGAGTTCTACTGGGATCTTTTCAATGTCAAGAAAAATGGAAGAAAGCACCCTCATGTTGGGTACATCATGGCAATCTTATGGGAAGACATGGACAGGATCCACAAAGGGTGGTCAGGCTTCAATAATTATAGTCTCTCTTACTGTATTACTCATTTCAACGGGATTGCAGATCCATTTGAAAATTGAGTGTGTATATGAATGTGTGGATATACATATATATGCATGTATATGTGTATGTATGTATATATGCATACACTTAATATTCAAACTAAGGATGGAACCTAGGGTGTATGTATTTAATGTTTGTCTTTGTAGTCCCCCAGTGCCTAGCACAGTGCCTAGCATATGGTAGGTGCCTAATAAATGTTTGTTTGCTTATTTGATTAAAGGATTAAAAAAGACCTGAACTTTATAACAATTGTGAGGTGATCATGACAGGTTTCATTATCCTATTTTAGAGATGAAACTTAGGCTCAGGGTGGTTAAGTGACTTCCCCATGGTTACAAAGCTAGTAGGTGCTTGAGGTTGAATTCAAACCCAGGTGTTCTACACTCCAACTGTGATAGAAAAAGAGGTGAGAAAGATGGAGACTGTGAGTCTGACAAAGTCCAAAAATGCTATTAACTTCCTCTTCCTTCAGGTCCGTCTTTACAGGTCTTTTATGAAGCCATTGAATCATATCAAAGTGAGCCCCATTCCTGGTACTTCAATTACTTGGGTGAATGAGGATGACTAACCACTTTCCTTTGAACTCCAAGTTCTTGGCATCACACGGCCTCTCTCAAGACTGACAAAGAGTGACTATTCTAAGCACAATTGTTCTTGAACCCGAGAGACACAGAAGGATTTCTTTGATGAAGAAGACATACCAGAATATGATGCCAGATCTGGATTCCTCTTAAGGCCACCAGTCATGCCAAGGTTTTCTTGAGAGTTTCAGGTATCCTGAACAGAACCATAGGCTCTGATTACACTGGGACCTCCAAAGGTCTTGGTTGTGCAAGTGGGCTTTGCATGTCAAGCAGAATTTCTGAAGTCATGGGGTAAGAAGAATGACCACCCTCCATAGATAAGGCTATGGCTGCTTTGGGAAAAATGTCCTATTTCTAAACAGTAGACAAGATGTTTATATGAGTAGGATTTGTGAATATGGGACTGGCTCTACAATTAAGTTCTGGATAAAATGATGCAGAATGATGAAAATCATATAGGAAATCTGACAGTTGGACAATAACTCTAAAGAACACCATGAAGACCCAGGCAAGTCATTATGATACAAAGGAATGGAAGACAGATTCCAGTTACTTTATATTAAACTTATAAAACCAAGTCATTAGCTACAAAACAGGCAAACCAACCAAATCAAAACCCTGTAGGGATACATGAATCATCTCTCTGAAAATCACTCAGGCATATTGGAAAATCCTGTACAATTATAGAATTACAGTGAAAAGTAAAGATTCCAGTCAGTCATCCCACACCAAATATCCAGATATTTGTTGCCAAGGAACTCAAACATCTGAATGATTGGCTGAATTTTTCACTTTTCCTCTGAATCCTTTCACATCTGATCTATACATTCTTGGTTGATGAGATTTGATCATGGAAAAGTGAGTTATGGTTCACTTGGGGGGCTCTCTTTGTTCTTATAGGTGATAAGGATCTATTTCATGTCTGCTGAGATCCTTTATCCAAGAACCTCTAAAAGCTTGAAATGAAAATCTCAAAAGTAGAATGAGGGCTTCCAGAAGAAAACAGAATCTAATTCATTCTATGCTACTAAAGACTTGGTGACTGATTCATTGACAGATAATACCTTTGTGTATTTATGTAATGGTTTAGACAACGGAAGGGAAAAGAATATACTTAGATTTTGCTCCCCAAATTCTAGCAACAGTTGCTGACAAAACTTGTGCAAGTCTGTTAATCTCTCCTTCCCCCATGTGAAATAATCAATGGTCCACCCCCTACCATACTCATCAGAACTGTGAGGATTAAGTCCTGGGAACCTCTGGCAAGAAAGGAACTTACACAGTGCAATCAATCAACACTCATTCAACAAGCATTTATTAAGAGCAGGAAACTAGTGTTAGAGATGAAGGCTGAAGTGACAGAGAGCCCCAGCACAAAGCATTTATCAGATATTTAAATAAGAAATTTGAAAAAGTGTTAGATCAGGAGCCTCTCCCTTTTCCCAACTCACTGCCCCTTAAAAATGGAGTCTTCAAGAAGCAATGGTCCCTGGGCCCACTAGTTTATTTTTTTTTAATTGTATTTTATTTTTCCTAATTACACATAAAGACAGTTTTTAACATTCATTTTTTAAATAAAATTTTTGAGTTCCAAATTTCCTCCCTTCCCTCCTCTCTCTCCCTAAAAAGGTAAGCAATTTGATATAGGTTATATATGTGCAATCACATAAAACCTATTTTCATATTAGTCATGTGGAAGAAGAAACCATTTGAAAACAATTACAGTTTGCAAAAGGAAACACACACACACACACACACTGCACAAAACAAAGAAAATGAAAATAGCATGCTTTAATTGGCATTCAGACTCCATCAGTTCTTTCTCTGGAAGTGGATAGCATTTTCCATCATGAGCCTTTTGCAATCATTGCATTGCTGAGAAGAGCTAAGTCAGTTATAGCTGATCATCACACAATGTTGCTGTTATAGTGTACAATGTCCTCCTGGTTCTGTTCATTTCACTTTGCATCAGTTCATCTAAATCTTTCCAATTTTTCTAAAATCTGTCTGCTGATTATTTCTTATAGCACAATAGTATCCATTACATTCATGTGCCACAAGTTGTTCAGTCACTCCCCAATTGATGGGCGTCCCCTCAGTTTCCAATTCTTTGCCACCACAGAAAGAGCTGCTACAAATATTTTTGTACAGGTGCATCATTTTCCCTTTTTCATTATCTCTTTGGGATACAGATCTAGTAGTGGCATTGCTGGGTAAAGGGTACACACAGTTTGCCATTTGACCCTGTAGTTTTCAGAAAACAATGTGGTATAATGGACAAAAGGATGGCCTCGGAGTCAGAAAGGTTTGGATTCAAATTCTACCTTTGATGCACACTGACTGTGGGACCTTGGGTAAAGTCATTTAACCTCTCAGTGTCCCAGGCAACTCTCTAAGACTAGAAGTTGTAGATTATCTGCATTGTTAGTGGGAGTTACTATATAACCCAAGCTGATTAAATCATAGACCTGAACCAAAAATCAACCAAGCCAAAAACTCCAAACTAACTGATTTATAAGGCCAAGTTGTATTTCAATGAGTCATTTGGTAATTAATATCTTGGTGTAATGAACAGAAAGCTAATCACAGGTAAGAAGGAAGAGGGAATAGCTATTCTAGACCTCAAGCTATATTATAAAGTGCTATCATCAAAACCATTTGCTACTGGTTAAGAAAAGAAAAGTAGATCAGTGGAATAGACTAGGCAAAGGAGGATCAGAAATAATGGAAATCAATAATCCAGTGAACAAATCACCTCAGAAAGAAGTCTCTATTAGATTAAAAAACCTGTTAGAAACACTGGAAAGCAGTGTGAAAGAAATTAGGTTTAGATCAACACTTGACACCATATTCTACAATCAATTCAAAATGTATTCATGGCCAAAATATTAAAAATTAGAATATAAGTAGATCATGTACATTTCTCAGCTTTAGGCAGGGGATGCATTCTTAACCAAATGACAGACATAATTAATGACAAAATATAAAATAGATGATTTTGATTACATGAAATGGAAAAAATTTTGCACAAAAATAATGCATCTAGTACAAGGAAGGG
The DNA here is from genome assembly GCA_028646515.1 of Pseudochirops corinnae. Taxonomy (NCBI): domain Eukaryota; kingdom Metazoa; phylum Chordata; class Mammalia; order Diprotodontia; family Pseudocheiridae; genus Pseudochirops; species Pseudochirops corinnae. Next base: position 170,767,117 of record CM053591.1, read on the forward strand.
AAGTGGAAGAAAAAAAACCATTGTTATCAGATTTCTCAGACATGGGTTTGGTATCTAAGATATATAGGCAACTAACAGAAATCTATAAGAAAAAAAGCCATTTCTTAGTAACTAAAGGGTCAAGGAATATGAATAAAGATGAATTGAAAACTTTTGACAATCATTTGAAAGAATGCCCCAATTCACCAATTATAAGAGAAATGCAAATCAAAACCACAACGTTCCACCTAAGAGTCAGAAAAGTGGCAAAGATGACAAAAAGACTAATTAGTGATAGAAGATTTGTGGAAAGATAGGCACACAAATGCATTATTCATGGAGCTGTGAATTAGTGCAACCATTTTGGAAAGCAATTTGGAATTATGCAAATAAGATGACTAAAATGTCCAGACCTTTTAATTTAGAGATTCCATTACTAGGTATATATCTCAAGAAGATCATTGATAAAAAGAAAGTTCCCATATATATATCAAATTATTTATAGCAGCACTTTTTGTAAAGAGCAATAAACAAAGTAGATGCCCCTCAACTGAGGAATGGCTATCAAATTGTAGTTCATAGATGTAATTGGAATATTACTGTGCTGAAAGCAATGATGAACATGCTTAATATAAGGAAGCATGAAGAGACTTATATTGACTGATGCAAAATGAAATAAGTAGGGCCAAGAAAATAAAATGAACAATGGCTACAACAATGATATGGAATGCAATGGAAAGAACAATGACAATCAAGAATGAAAGTTGCAAAATTATAAAGAATGAGTACAATCCCAAAGAGGAGATATGAAAAGATACCTCCTCCTGTTCTTTTGCAGTTTTAGAACACTGTATATAATGTAAATTTTTTTATATATTCATAGATTTTGGTGAGTTTTCTCTATTTTCTTTCTTTTTAAAATTCTTTATTATGAGAGATGACTCTCTAGGAGAGGGGAGAAGGGACACAGGTGACATCTAAACAATATGAAAACAAAATATATTAATAAAAATCTATTTTTTAAAAAGAAAGTTTAGAATCCAGAAAACTTGGTCTCAAGTCAGACTGACTATGTGACCCTGGATAAATCAATTCGACTCAGTTCTCCAGGCAATTCTCTAGGACTAGAAATTGTAAAGCAATTGATTTTTACATCTTACAGATGAGGGAACTGAAGCCTTAGATCAGGGGTGGGGAGATTTTGAGGCCATGGGTTCCCCACTCCTGCCTTAGATATGTGCACAAGGTCCCATAGGCAATAAATGGCAGAACTTTTTTTGAACCCAGGATGTCTCATTCCAAATCCAGAACTCTTTCCACTATATTCCCTCCAGGGAAATTTTTGGGAAGCTATGATCAGCTCTAAATGGATTGTCCCTACCCTTAAGGAACTTACATTCTTATAAGAAGGACAACATGTACCCACACAAGTATAGAGAGAAGATACATGCATGTATACGTATACATACATATATGTATATGTGTATGTGTATGTGTGTGTATACATACATACATACACACACGTATATATGTGGCTATATATACATACGTACATACATATATATATGGAGGGAGAGAGAGAGAGAGAGAGAGAGAGAGAGAGAGAATATATATAAAAAGAATACAAGGTAGTTTGGGAAAGAAGTACACTAGCAGCTGGGAGGAACAGGAAAACTTCCTGAAGAAAGCACATTTGAGTCATCTTGAAAGAACTAGGGATTCATAGAGGTGGAGATAAGGAGACAGTACATTGCAGTCATTCCAGGGGTGTCCCTGCACTGCAGGGAAAGTACAAAGAAGGGGATGGGGCAAGGGAGGGGAAAGGATGGAGAGTTCTGAGTGAGCACAAGTAGTGTGAATACAAGCACAACAGGCAAGCTCTATGCCCTTTGGGGAGACTGCTGAGGGCACCTTTCACTATTAGATTTCACATGGTCCACCTGATGAGATTGGGAAGTGGGTAGGACACACTGCTGAGGACACACATTGCTGTCAGTTATATATGGTTTCTTACCTTGCTTCCAAGACCAGGGTTCTAACCATTATGCAACACTTCCTCTGTAAGTTTCTTTCTGGCTCTATATTCTAAATGGGTGATGACTCCATAGGTGTAACCACAGTGTACTAAATAAATTGCACCAACCTAGGTGTGCTGATTTATGCAGCTTATTTCTGATTGAACTATCAAAGGTGCCTGACTTTGGCTCACCCTAGCTTGGAGTAGTTGGTTGGAGTAATAGTTCCCTTGGTGAATTCTTGAGTATGAAGAGGTGCATCTCTGGCAGCGGAGGAGGGGCAGTGGGATGGAGTCATGGTCAGTCTTCAGTTTCAGCAGAGTGGGACATCTCCTGGTTGGACCTTGTGTGTCACAGCATATCCCAGAATCAGGGACAAGGGGATGATATAATAGGCTGGCACATTCCTTGACTCTGTCCTTTATTATCATACCAATCAATAACTAAGCTCCCTTTGCTTTTCTCCTTTGCTTACACAATCCATTTAGTACTTTGGCTATACCATATAAATTGGCATGGGAGCCAGTGAAGTTTAAGCACCGTCTTAAGAGGAAAGGATAAGAATTCAAAATCACCTTGGGAAGTTGGAGAAATGGTCAGAAACAAGTGGGAAGCTATAGTTCTATTTCTAGAACTATATCCACAGATTGCCCTCAGGCTCTAAGAGGCTCAGGCCACTAAACAGGGTAGAATGTTTTGACAGTAAAAGGCTGGTTAATTACAGTGACAATCTAATTATAAGGTTTCCCTGTAATTGATTCTTTTTCAACTGTGTAGAAACTTCCCTGCATATGCATTTACTCCTGAATCACAAGGGAACCGGGACCAGATCCTGGGCGGGTCATGTACTGATAACTACCAGGAAGAGCTCTTCAATTGCATGCTGAGGAAAGACAGTGGTATAAAGAATAGTTTTTTTTTAAAGATTCTTAGTACAAGAAAGTTCACCTGCCAACATTATAACTGAGAATGGACTATACACGTATCACACAAAATATGCCTCTTAACATATCTTATCAGAAGTGGGGGTCAACTCTTCCAAGACTTCAGCTAGCTAATTTGAAGGTTCTGAGCCATCTAGAGCAGGGGTGGGGAAGCTTCAGCCTTGAGGCCATGTGTGTCCCTTTAGGGCCCTATTTGCAGCCCTTTGGCTGAATCCAAACTTCACAGAACAAATCTCCTTAATAAAAGAAATTGTTCTGTAAAACTTGGACTCAATCAAAAGGCTGCACCCAAGGACCTAGGAAGCCACATGTGGCCTTGAGGCCACAGGTTCCCCACTCCTGAATTCTAGAGAGAAGATGAATTTGAAAATGTGACTGTGATCATATGATACTCTGCACAATTAAGATATTTCTGTAGTTGGCTTGAACCAAATTACTTCAACTCTATTTTGTATTGCTTCATCTGTGACCATGTTGTTCCCATCAGGAGAATCTAAGTCCTGGAGGACAACAACCAATTTCATTTTTGTCTTTGTAGCCCCAGCACATAGCAGAGTGCCTGCCAGCATGTGGAGGCAGCAGAGTATTGTGGAAAGAGAAATAGCTATCTATCAAATGATTTGAGTTCAGATCTTCCCTCTGACTCTACCTATGTGAACTTGAGCAAGTCACTTAACACAGAAGATTTCATTTTTTTTTTCTATAAAACACTTTGTAGTTTCTTCCAGCTCTGGATCTATTATCCTATGAACACAGTAAGTGCTTAATTCATGCTTGCCAGTTGAATTGAATAGAACCAAATGAAAATACACTTTGTTCAATCTCATCCCAAGGATTTTTTTTTTTTAACTTTTTTTAATATGATAAGTTTTTTATTCAAGTGTCTTGTTGCGGTTTTTGCAGTCTGGCTTGTAAGTGCATTAATGCAACTGAAACTGCTCTCTCCAAAGTTAACAATGATCTCTTAATTTTCAAATGTAATATGTTTTCCCCTCAATCTTCATTCTTCATGGCCTCTCTGCATCATTTGACACTGATAAACACTTTCTTTTGAACACACTTTTGCTTTTGGATTTTCTTGGTACTACTCTCTAGCTGGTTCACCTCCTTACCTATATGTTTCTTCTGTCTTCTTTGCTGACTCATCATCTGCATCATGCCTACTAATGAGGTATTCCCCAGCTTTCCACCATGTGCCCTCTTCTATCCTCCATTTATTTTTTATCTTGGTAACCTCATCAGCTCTTATGGGATTAACTATTATCTCTATTCAGTTACCTCATTTGTGCAAATAGCTAGTCCCAGTCTTTCTCCCATCTTCAGTTCCACATCAACAATGACCTATTAGACATCTGTAACTAGGTGTCCTTGAGACATCTTAAACTTAACAAATCTAAAACTGAGCTCATTATCCTTCTGTCTAAACCAGGAGTTCCCAACCTTTTTGTTTCATAAACTCCTCTAGCAGTCCAATAAAATCTATAGACCCTTTTAAATGCATAAAATAAAATACCTAGGATTAACCAAAAACCCAATCATATTGAAATACAGCTATTAGAATATTTAAAAAAAAAAGGCTACAGACCCCAAGTTAAGAACCCTTGCCTTAACCAATCACCTCTTCCAAATTTTCTTACTTCAAACAACGGTACCATCATTCTTCTAGTGTCTGAGCTTCATAACCTTGACATTATCCTGGAATCCTCCCTCTTCCTCACCCCACATATCCAATCAGTTGCCAAATGTTACCATTTCTGCCTTCAAAACATTTCTTGAATCTGACTCCTCTCTACTCACTTAGTTCAGACCCTCATCACTTCTCACCTAGATTATTACTATAACCTTCTAATCATTCTCCCTTCCTCAAGTCTCTTCCCACTTCAGTCCATCCTACATGCTGCTGTCAAAGTAATTTTCTTTAAGTACATATATGACCACATGTGACTTCCCTACTCAATCAACTCCAATGGCTTCCTATTGCCTCTATGATAAAAGTAGAAACTCCACTGATTAGCTTTTGAATCCCTCTACAGCCTGGTTCTACCTTATCTTTCCAACCTCATTAGATATTACTCTTCTTTCACTCTTCAATCCAGCCCAACTGATCTGTCCTCTGTTTCCTCCATATGATATACCATCTTTCATCTCCAAGCTTTTGCACCAGTTATTGGCTATACCCATATACATCTCCTCTTACCTCCATCTGATTGAATCCTCTTTCTTTAAAGCGAAGTTCAGGCACCATTTTCTGCATGAACTCTTTCCAAATCCACCCAACTGCTAATGACCTCCATTTCTAACTACCTTGTATATGTGTGTACATATGATATATATGTCTACATATATTTCATATTTATGCTTATACAAATTTACATGCATTATATCATGCACTAGAATTATCCTGATAATAGATATTATTTTGTTCTTTAAACCTTTATTCCCAGGGCCTCTCACAGTGTTTAGAACACGATGGGTTCTTGATAAACACTTCTTAATTGATTGAGATGACTCTGAGTTTCCCAAAACTAGACCAGCAGAGCACAAACTCTGGAATTGCCTATCAAACTGGAAAATCTTTGTGGAAAGGTCTAGCAACAGACTATTATCTGAGGACTAGGGTAGCTACAAATGAAGGGGCTTGTCACAGAAATCCATCAATAACAAGTGCCTATTAATCACCTACTGTATATAAGACATTGTGCTAAATGCTTGGGAACACAAACATGGAATTGAAGTAGTCTTTGATCTCATGAAACTTCTTTTTTATTGAAGGAAGTAACACATATATACATATATGATGCACATATACATAAATGTTATATAGAGGTACACATAAGTCTATTCCTATACATGTGTATGTACATGTATGTGTATATGCATATGCGTTGTATACATGAGGTCCAGGTGGCTTACATGACATGTAATCTAAAGGTTTATGCATATATGCACACATACACATATTTGAAATGACACATATGCACATATAATGTATATATACATGTATATATATATATATGCCCATGTGCGCACACACATACAGGGCAGAGTAGTAGAATTATTGCCAGCTTTGGAGTCTGAGAAGTTAGGTATTCAAAGGAAGTCTTCAAGTAGAGATTGGATGATGATATGTTGGGTGCGTTATAGAAGCAAATAAATGGCACAATGGATAGAGCCCTAGACTTAAGAGTATGAAAAATCTGAATTCATATCTGGCCTCAGATACTTAGTAGCTAGATGACCCTGGATAAGTCACTTGACTGCTATCTATATCACTTTCCTCATCTGGAAAATAGGAATAATAGCAGCACCTGCCTCCCTAGGTTGTCGTGAGGAACAAATGTTACAATATTTGTAAAGCGCTTAGGACAGTGCCTGGCACATTGTAAGAATTTTAAAAATTCTTGGTGTTTTTAAAAGCTTGCTTTGTGGGGTTTAGTGTGTATTAGATGACCATCAAATGCTGAGATTCTGTGAATTATGACTTGCAATTTGTTTTCTAGTGACCTTGGATGAATCGCTCGAGCTTTCTGGGTTTCATATTCCTCCTATATATAATTAAGGAGCTGCGTTGGATAATCTCCAAGGTCCCTTCCAGAATTAAGGCTACAATTATATGAAAGGTGATGGATTTTTTTTCTAGTTATAGCAGCTCAGGAAATCCATCTGCTAAGGTGAGGAGGGCTGATGGTTTATGATGTTAGAGAGAGTAATAGGACTAATAATACTAGCAGCTAACATGTATAGCACTTTAAGGATGGAAAAGCACTTAATACGTTGTACCTGCTTTGATCCTTACAATAGTCCTATGGTGTAGGTATTATTATCTCTATTTTACACATGAAGAAACTAAGACAGATAGAAGTTAAGTGACTTGTTCAAGGTGACACAAGCAGGAATTGAAAGCAGAATTTGAACTCGTCTTTCTGTTTCCAAGGCACCTTTGTCAACTGTGCCACTCTGCAGATACTTCTATTGTTAGATTTCATCCACAATGATGAAAGTACAAATAGTTCAAAGAGTTAAAGAAGGATTTCCATCAGAGTTTATACAAGGTAGGGCACATTAACAATGACTTCTATTATAACTGAGCCTATTTTTAATTAGGGTGGGGATACTGAACACCTTACTCTTCTTTTCTTGCAAATTCTCTAATTCCATGGGAGATGATAGAGGTGCAGCTAGGTGGTGCAGCAGACGTAATGCTGAACCTGGTGGCTAACAAGCTATGCATTTTTGTTGTTCTTTAGTTGTTTCCCTCATGCCTGACTCTTTGTGACTCTATTTTGGGTTTTCTTGGCAAAGATACTCCAATGGTTTGCCATTTCCTTCTCCAGATCATTTTATAGATGAGGAAATTGAAGCAAACAGACCTAAGTGACACCCAGGGTCACGCAGTTAGTATGTGTCTATGATTTGACCTCATGATGATGAGTCTTCCTGATTCCAGGCTCAGCAGTCCATCCACTGCAGCACCTAGCTGTTCAAGTTATCTATACTCCAGCTCTGAAATTTCCTTCTCTCATAAGTGAATGTATGTAATAACAAATGATTTAAGGCTGCCCTTCAATGGGCCCTAGGAGCCATCTTTAAACAGGTTACAGGAATGATGTATTTTTTTATTTATGCTCTTATTTTGAGATGGAAAGGACATTAAAGGGCATCTCATTACACAGATGATGAAACTAAGGCCCAGAGTACTTTATCATTTTAAAAATAATTTTATTGACATCTTGTAGTTTTATGTCACCTACATTTCCCAATGGAACCTTCTCCTCCCTTTTCAGAGAACTATCCCTTAAAATAATGAATAAAAAAGAGACACAATGTACAGTGAAACTATCCAATGTGTCAAAAAATCTGATTTTAAATGTATCCTTCCACACCCTTCATCCTTTTCCTCAGTAAAGAAGCAAAGAAGCATCTTCCCATAGCCTACAGATGTTTAATGACTTAGTCAAGGTGAAATATAGAATGACTAATGAAAGCAGAACTAAAATCCAGGTGCCATGCTTCTTTCATTACAGCATTACAGTATTCCTTATAATTTCTTCTAAATCACTACTATTGTGAATTAATGTTGTTCTAGATAATAATGTCTTTATATAATGCATTTTTTTTTGCTTTTTGGAGGGGGGAGGGCAGGGCAATTGGGGTTAAGTGACTTGCCCAAGGTCACATGACTAGTATGTGTTAAGTGTCTTAGGCCGTATTTTAACTCAGGTCCTTCTGATTCCAGGGCTGGTGCTCTATTCACTGTGCCATGTAGCCACTCCCTATACAATACTTTAAAGTTTGCAAAGCACCTTACAGAAATCTCAGCAGAGTGGCTGCATGGTGGTAGAGAAACCCAAATAATGGGTCTGGAGTCCAGGAAGACCAGATTCAAATCCCATTTTAATAACTTGCTGTATGACTGACTAAGTCACCTTACTTCTCTGAGGCTCAGGATCATCATCTAGAATCCAATTCGATTCGATTTAAAACATTTATTAAATGTTTACTACATGTTAATGTGTTAAGTGCCAAGAAAAGGAAACTGGCATGGAGGGAAGGGAGGAGAAACCAGGGGGCACCTTGTTTCATGGAACTGAAACCAATCAGAGATTCTGATGGAAAGTAGTGAGTTACCGGGAAAGTTCTGATCCCAGCCCTCTATAAAGGAAAACTTTGAGAGGACCCTTCAGTCAGAGAGGAGAGGAGGCTGAGGTGGGAAAGAGTGTGACTATTGAAGCCTGGGAATGAGTTTTGGAGCAATCAGTTTATGCTAGGAGGGACATTTGCTTTACTTGGGCCTAATAATAGTACCTGCCTCTTAGGAACAAATGATGGAATTTCTGTTAAATTGCTTTGCAGAGCCATCGTTATAGCATAGTAAGATAGTTTATTATATAGTAATATGTAATATAACTAATGTAATATGATATGATATAATATAATTATATTAATATTATATAATATGATATATTGATATAATATGATATAATTAATATAACATAATATATAGTTTTTTCAAACTGCTGCAAGCCTTTTGGAACACCTCTTAGCATCTCTCTGTAAGTTCTCTGTGAGGTAGAGCCTGTAGAGAGAATCATTCCCATTATGCTGCTAAAGGAAACAGGCTCAGAGAGATGAAATTACTTACCCATTACTTACAACTAGCAAGTGTCAGGGATGGGATTCATAGCAAAGCTCTCCTTACTCCAAAGGTCGTCCTCGTTATACTCATTTCACCATCTGCCTTCCATTACCCCTAATGCCTCAATGAAAATGGAAATTTTCTATAAACTAATCAGACATTTTATCTTCGTGACAAATCTCCTGCTACCTACAAGCATCTAAGTAATTAAATGTGAAGTCCAGTTTTTAGCTGGAATTTTGTATAGGAAAAGAAAAAATGAAACAGAGATTTAAACAATCTAGCAAGGATTAATCAATATAGCAAGCCATCCAGATGGCACAGTAAATGGAGCACTGGACTTGGAGTTGGGTAGATCTGAGTTCAAATCCTGTATCAGATTCTTATTAAACATGTGACTCTGGGGAAGTTACTTAACCTTTGTCAGCCTCAATATTCTCATCTCCAAAATGGGGATAAGCACCTACCTCCCAAAGTTGTATGAAGTGAGGCAATATTTGTAAAGTGTTTTGCAAACCTTAAAGCTCTATAGAAATGCTTGCTATTAGTATTAGAGCCATTTACAAAAGTAACGTTGTACTTCAGAAGAAAGAAAGCCATTTAAGTTTCACTGGTGACCCTGTTCATAATTGTGACTTTATATAACACACACACACACACACACACACACACACTCTTTCTGTATGTATATATATGTATGTGTGTGTAGATATTATGTATCATGTATATACATATGCACTATATAAAATAACTGTGTGGTCCTGAACAAGTCACTTGAGGTCTTTGACCTCCAATTCCTTCCTGTAGAAAGGCTCCAGCAGAATGTGAGAATCCCTTGAGGAGAGGGACTGTTTGGTTTTGGTTTTTGTATCCCCATCAGCTGGTGCAATATCTGGCATCTAGTAGGTGCTTAATAAATGCTTGCTGAATTGAATCAAATTGAATGAGGAGTTCAGTTTGTATTATTTCAAAGGTCCCTTCCATCTCTGATATTTTGTGATCCTAAAACAGAATTAACATTCCAATATTTGTTGAACATTCTGCAAAAACAGCATAGAAATACTAGGAAAGTAGAAGCCAGAAGATCCCTAGAATTGCTCTGGAAATGCAAACAATTCTGGTAGAACCAAAGTGCTGGGGAGAGCAAGATCAAAACTACACAGGAAATTCAGGATATTTAAAAAAAAGAGAGAGAGAGGACCAACTCACAAATCAAACATTATTTCTCAGGGGATAAAGTCAGGATAGGGAATGGACTTGTGATTTCACTGATACAGAGAACTCCTTTCTGGGTAAGGCAATTCCCTCCACAAATGTAGGCTGGTGCCTCCTCTGCAATTTCTAGCACTAAAGAACGTATGGAAGATTGGGAAGTTCCGACTTGTCCAGGGCCATGTAGCCCGTATGGGACAAAAAGAAGCCTTGAACCTGGGCCTGCCAGGCTCCCAGCCAGCTTTCCAGCTTCTGTGCCATGCTGCCTCTCAGTTCTTCCTTAACTGGCATTAATGGAAGCAGGGTGTCATCACATCTAGGTGGGTGATACTCTGAAGCGGGGCACAGGAGTTCTGGACTTCAAATTCTAAGAGGAAAATTTGACCAAGTCGATTACTAGTGAAAAGCAAAGTGTGTAGTGGGGAGAAGATTCTCTGAATCTCAGTTTCCTTATTTGGAAAATAGTGGTGGCCTCTGATTATACTACAGCCTTAAATCTATGATCTTATGGTCCAGAGGAACATAATCAGGCTGAATTAATCCATAAGGGTGATGAGAAGGCAGGGGAGGAGGGGCAGCAGGAAGCTAGGGTCATTTACTGTCCATCTTATGGGACAACTCTCTGTTGAAATGAATGTTAAGCTTGAGCAGAGACACTGAATGGGCTACATGTTTGCTTCCTTCATTCTTGTTCTGTGCTGTTCTGAAGGACAGTCACACGCAAGATGGAATAAACTACTTCCAGATAACAGATTGCTTTAAACTTGGCTCAATGGATGGGAGTGACACAGAAGCAGATTTCAGTGCAACATCAAGAATTTTCCAGTTAAAGCTGGCTCACATCTTGGGTCTCTCACTCCCAGAATCCCTGGAAGTGATAAAGCCAGGGCTGGATGGCTATCTGTCGAGGATTTTAGAGTTGGGATCACTGAACTGAAAGTGAGAATGGCCAAGATAACCCTTGGGGTTCCTTCAAACCCTAGGGAAATCAAATGTACTTGTTGAAAACAGACTCCTAGGAGTGACAAAGGGAAATAAATTTCAGAGAAGATAGCTGTCCTTTTGCTTTTTGGAGGGGGGAAGGAAGGGTATTTGGGGTTAAGTGACTTGCCTAAGGTCACATAGTAAGAGTTAAGTGTCTGAGGCCGGATTTGAACTCAGATATTCCTGACTCCAGAGCCGGTGCTCTATTCACTGTGCCACCTAGCCATCTCTATGGCTGTTCTTTGGAAAGATCAGCTTTCAGAATTCATTAGCCATAGCCCCCTGATACATCTTAATTATATTAGAGTAGGATATTAAGCCTAGCATCCTGGGTCACAATATGAAGGAATCAATCATTAAAACAAACAACAACAAATTAAAAAAAAAACTCCACTCAAGAAAGTCAAAAGTTTTTTCTGAGGGAATTTTTGTAGGAGCTTTTTTTTTTTGAGGGGGAGGAATGGGGTGGTTACCAGCTTATGTGTTAGTGAATTGTGCCCTAATATCCAGTGCCAGTGGACGTTTCAAAGAGAAACTAGTGCAGTCTCTCTTAATAGCATCTGAGTCAAAAAAAGAGAGAATCCTTTTATTATTTTTTTCAGATCTACCTACTTATCACCATAAAATCCTTGTTTCTCTGACTCTGGCCTCCTGGCTGTTCCCTCATACAGCACTCCATCTCCTGACTCCCCACTCATTTTCACTGGCTGTCCTTCGTGCCTGGAATTTTCTCTTCATGTTTGTCTCATGACTTCCCTAGCTTCCTCTGAGTCTCATGCCTTCTACGCAATGACTTTCCTGTTGCTCCTTCGTTTTTAGTGCCTTCCTTCTGAGATTATCTCCATTTTATCTTGTACATATCATCTTTGGGTGGTGATGTCTGCCTGGTGTCTCCCCCATTAGACTTGAGGGCAGAGATTTTTTTGTTTTTGTATTCCCAGCACTTAACATGTTCATGGCCCATAGTAAATACTGAATAAATACTTGTTGTTTTTGACTTGACAACAAGAATTTTGTATTATACTACTGAATAAAGTATTATTTTTCAGAATAAAAATAGAATGTTCTTCAATTACATGTTTTGTTTTGGTTTATCCTAGGATAATTGAAAGAAAAAGCCTGAATTTGGAGTCTGAGGTTCTGGTTTTGAAACCTAGCTCTAATGGTGACTACCTGTTTGACCGGGGACAGTCATTTAACCTTAATCGACCTCAGTTTCCCTGTCTGTCAAATGAGGAGGTCTTTCCAGCTCTGGATCTATGCTTTGGTATCTGTGTGGGACCAAATATTTAATCTCTCCGTGACTTAGTTTCCTCATATGAAAATTGAGAGAGTTGGACTAGATATTCTTCAGGGTCTCTTCCAATTCTCAATATTTAATCCCATGTTCCTCTTCCCTTTTCAAGCCAGGCAAATTTTATTACCATGCTGACTTTATAAACTAAGCCAACCATTGTGGGTGGCAAAGCTTCAAATGGTTTAATGGGCCATGGCTTAACTTTGAGATCAGGGAAGAGAGCTATAGCTCTCTAGGTAGATTTCTGGCATCTGAGATAGCATCATATCTCAGCACCCTCTGTGATTCACAGCCCACCATCTGGTGCCCTTTCTGGAAAAAAAATCAAGTTGTTCTTCCCAGCCTCCCTTGCAGGGTTGTTTTCCATAGGCCTTTCTGATCTAGGGGAAATCCTTTAGGGAGCTCTTCCCTCTCAGAACACCTGTACTGCAAACTCCCACGCCTGGCTCAAGTTCTTTGCACTTCTGAACTGCTGGCAGGGCTGGGGAGATTTCTCTTGAATGGGATGGCAAAGTAATCAGCCTCTTTCTATGGAAACAAGCTCATTATGAGCATTTTTCCCTTTGTGAAATTCCTCACCAGCTATTCTCAGAAGTGGAGAGGGAGGGGGCTGGTGGAGAGGGAGGCAAGGAAAGAGAGAAAAAAAGTGGAAAAAAACCATTCCTGATCTCCCCAGCTGCTAATGCACCCCCTTCCTAAACCAGCATGTTTTGATTTTGTATGCATAATGTATATATTCATATAAGTTCATGTTATCTCTTTTATTAAATTTAAACATCTTGAGGACAGGGATTTAGCACAGCACCTGGCACATAGTAAGTACTTGATAACATTTGTTTATTAATTCATTTATTAAAAAGCACTGCTAGGTTCTTAACCTGGAGTCCATGAACTTGTTTTAAAAATACTTTAATCACTGTATCCCAATAGAATTACTTTCCTTTGTAAATCTATATATTTGATTTTATGCATTTAAGTATATCATTTTGAGGTTTCACCAAACTTCCAAAGGCCTCTATGATATAAAAAAGGTTGCAAACTCCTATTTTAAGACCCCTCCCTCTGTGCTGATGTAGAGAAAGCAGCAGAACTTGGACAATTTATACAACACTAACAACCTTATAGAAAAAATCAACTTTGAAAGACTTTAGAACTTTGATTAATTCCATGGCAAACCATGAGTTCAGAAGACTGAAGGTGAAACATGCCACTCACCTTCTGCCCATGAGCTGGTGAAATGAAAATGCAAAGAGACAGACATTTTCATGTATGACCAGTATGGGAATTTCTTCTGCTGAATGTTAAAAGGAGAGGCTTATTTTTCTTGTTCCTTTTTCCTGAGGCATGATTGGGGGCAGTGGGAAGGATAGATTATAAATATATGTAACAATATATTTTTAAAACATCAAGCCCTGCTTCAGCATCAGAAGGACCTAGGTTCAAATTCCTGCTCTGCTACTTATTAGTTGCACCTTTGGCAAATTACTTGTCGTCACTGGACCTCAGCTTCCTCCTCTGTAAAGTGAAGAAGTTGGACTAGTTGATCTACTAAGATTCCTTCTAACTCTTCAGACTACTAATCCTATGACCACTCAGTTCCTCTTGCTAAAGACAGTAGTATTGATAGCTTGGTCTAATGGAATTTCAATAGGGTTGGAAAATATATTTGGCTACTCTTCAGAGTTAATTGTCAACATTATAAAGGGTAGTTTATAATGAAGACTGGCATTTAAAATGTAATTTGAATAGGATGCTATAAAACAGTCCTGTACTGACAGTGGGGCTTTTAAAACTTGACTCCTTGGATGTCAACAGTTTTTCCTGTTTCCATTCTTCATGAGAATACATATGTGCATCTCTATAGAATCACAAAGGCATCCTCTGCTTGAAAAAGGCAGAAGATAATGCAAGCCTCCTGTTAATTATATATCTATCAGAAGGGGATGGCTTTGAGACCATGATATATAAAGCTTGTATCAAGACACTGAGAATGTTAAGCCTAGAGATGAGAATAGGGTGCAAGAAGGGAGTTTGAAAGGGCTATAATCAAACATTGACAAACAAAACTGTCCTATGGAAGAAGGATTCCACTAACTATTCAGCTCCTGAAGAAAGAAATAGAAACAACGGGTTTCCATTCTGTGTGGGAACAGGTTGAGTGAATGAGAATAATTCGTTTTAATTAGAACTGTCCAAAAAGTGGAAGGGAGTGCTTTAGGAGGTAGCAGATGTTCCCTCATCAAAGGTTGGATGGCCACTTATTGGTGATGCTGTAAAGAGGATTAGTTATGGGGATTTGGCTTAGATGGGATTAGGGGTTCTTAACCTGGAGTTGTGAACTTGTTATATTTTTAATACCTTGACAACTTTTCATTATGATTGGTTTCTTTTGTATTCCTATATATTTCATTTTTATGAATTTTTCTGAGTAGTGGTCCATGGGATTCACCAGAATGCCAAAGGGCTCCATGATAAAGAAAAGGTTAAGGACCCCTGGACTAGATGGCAACTGAAGTTCTGTTCCACTTTGAGATCCTGGACTTCTGTCTCTAGCACCCATGTGAGTTTGTAGAGGAAGGAAGCCATAAGTTTATGTCACTCCAGCTTCTGATCCATTCTAGAGTTGGAAGGGAGCTTAGACATCACTAAGACCAACATGCTTATTTTTCAGAGGAGGAAACTGAGATCCAGAGAGGTCAAATGATTTACCACACAGGTGGTAAGTAGCATATCTGGGATATGAACTCAGGTCCTTTGAGGCCAAGGTTAATGTTCCTTTCACTGTGTCATGCTGAGGTAGCCATTTGAAAAGAAGGAAATACTTTACAAATTCTGAGTTATAAAAATATGAGGAATGTTTTGCAAAAATTCTATTCTCGTTTTTATTTTTATGAATGAATATATTTGAAATTGTTCTCACTTGTAGGTACTCTGGACTGTCCAAAATTTTGATATTTCATCCTATGTGGTTCTTCAGGATTGCTGCTCCTAGATACACAGTTTCTCCTATTTTTATTAAAAATGCCTTTTAAATTTAATTTTATTAAATTTATATTATTTACTTTATTTTATTATCATGACTTTTAATGTATGTTTTTCTCCTTTATTGCATTTTTTGACATTGAATAGGCAAAACATTCCAAGGCCTTTATTTTAACTCTTTATATGTTCTTGCACTATGGAGACATATGGAGTCATGAGTGTGGACCAGACTAGTTCAATCTTCTTGCAGGGTTAGCCAAAAAGAGCATGCGTGTAAGGCATTTTACAAACTGTAAGCCATGAAATAAATATGATCTGTAAGCTGTCAGAAGCATGAAAAACATGCATGTAAATATGTGCATATGTAATTATTATTTTTGTATATTTAGAAATGTTCAATAAATATCAAAATTAAACTCTTAACAGTGGCTTTTAGAAGGAGAATATTCTGAGCTAATCAGATGGTTAACAGACCATATATGCCATATGTGTATCAAAGGATTACTGGTTTTCAAAGTTTTTTTTTTAAGCAGACCTATGATTTTGCTGGTGTATGAAGTTCTCTCTACCAATGCAGACCAGCAACTTCTCTTTAACTTGCAGTCTTTGAGAGCTGTCTGGGGAACAGAGAGGCAGCACTAAGAGGGTAAGAGACTTTTGTAATTTCATATAACTAGTATATGTCAGGGGCAGATTGTAAACCCAGGTCATCCTGACACAGAAGCTCATTATGCCATATAACTTTTCCTTCAAAGAATTAGGAGATTCAGAACATAATTTAGTATTTCATGAATGATTCGGGAGGGAAGTGAGCACTTTGTAGTATCTTATCTTCACCATTATAAACACTGTAATTTTTGTTATAGTTCATAAGTGCCAGTTAATAGTTTGCAAAATCTTAACAGTGGAAACGATCTGAGAAGTCATCTAGTTCAAGCCATATCTAGCCAAAGATTCCCATCTACTTCCCCAAGAGTTCACTTGGACTCTGCTTGAAGACTTATGTTATAGGGAAGTTATTATTTAATAAGATAGCCCACTCCACTTTTGGAAGTTTTTCCATTTGTTGATTTGAAACTTGCCTCTCTGTTTGTAATCATTGGCCCTACTGCTGCCCCAATGACCTATAAAAGAATGTTTCCTCTCTCTTCCTTATGACAACATTTAAAATATCTGAAGATAAGTTCCCCTATAAATTGTCTCTTCTCTGGACTAAACATTATACATTTCTTTAACTGTTCTTCATTTGATATAATTTCATTTCCCCTCACTGTCCTGGTTGCCTGATTGAGACAACCCCAAACTTGTTCAGATTTTCAGGCTAGAGATAATTGACTGTCTTTTGTCATTTCTTGTGATGATCAAGGCTGATCTTGTGTGTTGCTAGAGCTAATCACATGATATTATAGGAGGAAAGGACAGAAATGGGTCTGATAAAAAACATCAGTCCTGTCACCTCTCAATTCACCATTACAATTTCAGTCTACTACATCTTTAATATTTTTCAGCCAATAATCACTTATGCAAATGTAAATGGTTCTACCATTTGAACTAGATCTGTAACTTAATTGGTATTGAGAACTCACTGATGAGGAAACTTAACTATTTCAATGCAGATTGTTACCTTTTCTGCAATGTGGAGTCTTAAAGAGTTACCAAAAATATCACGAAATTATTTAGTGACTTGCCTGGGGTCACAAGTCAGATTCAGAACTCTACCCCAGGTCTTTCTTACTCCAAAGTTGTTTCACTATCCACAATACCCTGCTGCACTTAGTTATCAGGTTTAAAGTAAAATAATCAGGAATTGGACAGAAAATAGTTATGAGACATCAGAGAGAGAAAGAATGGAATGGAGCAAGGGGGAAAATACAAGTAGGAAGAAACAAACTTACCAAAAAAAACCCAGTAGCTCAAACAAGGGCAGCTAGATGGGGCAGCAGATAGTGCATTGGACTTGAAGTCAGGAGGACCTGAGTTCAAATTTGACCTCAGACGCTTACTAACTGTCTGATCCAGGGTAAATCACTTAACCCTGTTTGTCTCAATTTCCTCATCTGTAAAATAAGCTAAAGAAGGAAATGGCAAAGCACTCCAGTACCTTGCCAAGAAAATCCCAAATGGGATCATGGAGAGTCTGATCCAACTGAAACAATTCAACAACAACAACAAAGGCACAATACTGAAAAAAACAAAGACAAAAAAAAACCCCTGAATTATATGTCAAATTCTACTGGATGCTAGTCTTATTTTTAGAAAATCTATAGATATAAGATCTTGCGTCTTTAGTTTTAAATAAGATCTAACAACATGATGAACTGACATTTAGGGCGTGCAGATAGTAACAGAGAAACAAAGATGAAGAGGAGAAGGCAGGACATCAGAGAAAAAACTTTGCCGATTCATAATTTTGTCTCTTGCTGGGTCAGATTATGATAATACTTGCTGGAATGAATTTGAAGAAGATAATATACAGGCCCTTCCATGGACTGCATTCCTCTATTTCAACATAATTTGCACATGGTTCATGACAGTTGTTTGCTTCCCTGTGCTCAAAAATTTTTTGTATTTAATATGCATATATCTTGTCTTGTGTCTGATCATTTCATCCTCACAAACTCCCAATAGAATGTAAGCCCCACGAGGTCAAAACCAGCTTTGTTTTTGTCTTTACACAACATCTAGCACAAAGTCAGACACAGAGCAGGAGTTTAATAAATGCTTGTTGACTTCAATTGCTTTGGATTGAATTGACTAACAATCTCCAGAGGAGGTAGACAAATGTCCTCAGATTAAATTTAAAGAAAGCTCTCTTCCTTCTGTATTAGGTGTCTAGGATTTCCCTAATACTGTATTTTTCTTTTAAGGTATAATTAAAATGCTGAGAAAATAAGAAAGTACAGCCAAATGGCTCTGTGTGTGTGTGTGTGTTATAAAAAATTTTGAAAATGGACTCCCAGGCAGAAATAAGAAACAATGTGAGCAGCACTGTAGCTTCTCCTGTCTTCAGTGAGGATGTATCAAACTTACGTTGGAAATTATTTTAAGAGAAAAATGAACAGGAAGTCTCACACGGAGACACATAAAACCCAAATGAAATGACTACCTTCAGCGTTGTTTACAATATGTTGTTCTTGGAGTATTTTATATAATTCAAGATTTCAAGGATGTGGGGGAATTCCTGATGTGGAAATCCCCACCACTAAATCATATAAGCAATTCACTTGTAACTTATAGTCTTAGAGATTTATCTGGAGCTCTGAAAGAGATTGGCCCGGGGTTGTAAAGACAATGTGTACCAGAGACAAGACTTGAACCCATGTGTTCCTGACTTAAACTCCACTTCTTTGTCTATTAGAGCATGCTGAGAAAACATAGTACTGTGGAAAGAGCTGTTGATTTTGAGTTAGCGGTGACATGGGTTCAAATCCTTCTTTTGCTACTTACTGTATGTAAGACTTTGTACAGGTCATTTAACTGATTTTGCCCCAGTTTCCTCATCCTAAAACAAGGAGCTTTCGACTAGATGATCTCTTAGATTTCTTCTAGCTCGAACTCTATGTTTCTCTGCTAGTCAAAGTATTTCAAATTACTTCCCCATTGAGAGTAAGGTAGAAGATGCTTCCTAAGCCCTTTGTCTTTGAGAAGCGTAAGAACTGAATTTTCAAATGAAAACAAATACTTCCAATGACAAAGGGATTGGTTGCTGTTGTTCCCAGAAGTACCAACCAAACTTGAATCATAGTGGCTCCTTTTCTTGTTTTTCACTGAAAGAAAAATCCTGATCTTACCTCCTTACCCAGATAATTATGTTGTTCTCTATTTATAATAGCTCAGAAACAGAGTTTTTCAAAGGAAGTAATTGGAGGCACAACTCTAGGGCTTTCATTAGCAGTTATAACTTGCATATGTGAATAGATACTGGTATTGACAGGAATGGCTTTTACATGAAAATGCCATTTATTAGGAATGGAAAATTTTCCTCACAACTAGCACTAAATAATAATCAACCTAACACAAAGCCCTTGGGGTCAAAGTGGAAAAAAAAATCTGAAATTTACCCCAGAAGCAACCTTTGGCTAAATTGCTGGGTAAATAAAATTCCCGCTGAGGCTAATTAGTGAAGGCAGTGGGATTATGATATACACAGTGACTGTAGGGTTAGGCCCCCAAGGTGTGTCTGATTTATGCCACTTTGGACTGTAGACTAACCTCCCTCTGTTTGTCAAAGTTACCCCAATATGGCTCTATGAAACCTTTATGGTAAGCTAAGAGTAGAAAGAGGTTATGCACAAAAACATTAAAAGTTCATGAGTTAGATGCTGTGGCTAACTGTCTGAACTGAGTCCCTGTGTGTGAATTCATAGCTCTTCTACACTTGTCAAACTGGTAAATCCTCAAATATGAACACTGCAAGGTGTTCTTGTTACAATGGTCCTTAAGACGCCATGAACTCTGCTTTGTGCCTAGGTGTTTATAGAAACATTTTCCCCTAAATCAGTTTCAATTCCCTGGGCTTTTTGGAAAGTCCATCTTGCTTGCTCATTTGAGACCCTAAATGAAAATATTAGCCACACAGTACAGCTTCCTAATGACTAGTAACATTTTCCATTACATTCCTTTTGGGAGCAACTGGCCAAGCATTACAAGTATATCAAACCTGTCTGAGACTTGGCAGAAATGTTTGTGAATTTCCCCATCCCAACATCACTTTAGCAGATAGGATTCAAAATTTTAATCAAAACATTTGGCTATGTTTTGGCTGTGTTTCCCCTCTTCTGTTCACCACCCCATCCTATGATTAAAGACAGGTGCACTCAAGAAGAAAATATGGTCTCTGAAAAAGGAAGGCTTTTAACTGAGTTCAGGACAATACCAGTAGAGTGGAGACTTTGACCATAGCCTGAAGATTTGTTTTTCAGAGAAGATCATAGAATGTTTTTAAAATAATAAATTCAGTTAATTAACAAATATATTATGGACCAAGTTGACATGTTATTTTTATAGAGTGAGAGCTGTACCAGTTTGAGATCTCATAATTAAATAATTCATGTACATAATTCTTGAAGACTTGAAGACAAAGTGTACTACCAGTGGTCAACAGTAAACATTCATGGGAGTGGGGTTGGGGGAGAGTGAAAAAATGTTTTATGTTTTACATTTGGGGCTACCGTATTGATCATAGTCTTTATTTAGCAACATTTTCAAGTTAAGCTTGGCAGAAAAGACATTTGCGAGTCTTTGCAGCAAAGCATCCTGTTTGCTGTTTTAGCACTGCACAAGCAAAAACCATTAAGTTTTGTGCAGATCCTGAGTTTTAGGCTGAGTCTTTCTGTCCTTGCAAAGTAAAGCAGAAAATGAGGGCAAGCATCTGGTAGAGTCAGGTCCTCATAAAAACCCTTTGCCCAATAATGATCAGAAAATGGAGGAAGAAGTAGATATATTTTTGACCTGAACCATCCTCAATCTCTACTTCATGTTGCAGATATAAAACACAAGCTTATGTGTATTGTTCTAATAAGCAAAAATACCCCGGGGCAATTTTCTTTGATGAAGTTAAGAAAATTTAGTTTTTGAAAAATGTGTCCAAAATACTGATTTTGTATGTCTGTGCACAATCTTTTAGAAAGCCTACTCTATTTAACCAAGCCCACCTGTTTTCTCCTTTTTGATGAGTTTTCTGTGGGACAAAACACTTAATCACAGATTTCAGAATGACATTCAAGGGTGAGAAAAAGCATAAAATATCATATTTCTGGAGAATATGCTAAGCCAATAAGCTTCCAATTCTTTATTATGAATGCCCACACCAATTAGTCTTTATCCTATAAATAAAATGCAAACAAATGACCAGCCATAGGCTGAGAAGGCAGCTCCTAGAAATTGATTTCTACCCCTCTTTACTTGTGTATTTTTGTCCCTCCCCCCCCCAACAAATGTGATATCATTTCATTAATAATTACCAAAACAGAATGAGGTCATTAATATGGGAAATGCTCTTGAATTCTGCTTGTGCTGATTCAGGTTTCTCACTAAACTTATTAGCAAGACCTAAGGCTGGGCTTGACATCTAAGTGAGGCTATAGTCCAAAATAACTTCCCCACAAAGCCTGAAATAGTACAGCAGTTGTAAACAGACACAGTATTTTTACTCATCTGCAGTCCTTCAAACTGAAAGGACCGACAGCCTCAGTACTCTTTTTCCCATGCAATATACCAGTGTAGGGGCACTGCAAGGTAGAAAAAGTCTGATCATTTGAGAAATGGAAAGCCACGAGATCTCAGCCTCAGCTCATATTTCAGGAACTGATTTAGTTATTTCGTTTTCTCAAATGTGTACCTGTGTTTTTGAAGGGGAGGAGAACTTGCGAATGAGAATGGGAGTCAAGGTGAAAGTAATCTTTTCCAAAATACCGAGAGCGTTTGCATCAGGGAGAGGTGGAGATCAAGGACGACACAAAGAAGCTCTTTCCCCTGAAAATGTTCAAGTCACTTGGACATGTGTTGGAAATTCAGACTCTAAAGTCATTATGTGCCGACTGGGCACAAGAATGTCCCAGGATCTGAAGGAGTATGGGGGTGGGGAAAATAGCACAGCCTACTTTAAAAGCAATATTAAAAAAAATAATAGAACAGGAAGTTATTCCAAATACCACGAAACCTTTGCAGACGTGCAAAGACCATGCCTTGCCTTGCCTATTACTGTTTGCCCTTCAGTTGACATACATGCGGAGACGCCTCCATCAGATTGCAACAGACGTGAAACCGAAAACATGACATTACAGATGTTTGCCCTGCTTGGATTCCCTTCGGAGTCTGTTTGAATAGGCGGGCAGAAAGAGAAGTTCACTAGCTTGAAGTTCCCAGAATTTCTTCCCCTCTGCCCCAGTAAAAGACCTGTCCAGTTTCCCCTATAGCCCCTGCACTTCCTTGTCGTGAACATTTTTGCACCAATTCTTTCACTTGTTGAGTTTGCCCTGGAACTTGGTGGCTCAATCATCTTTCCCTGAAATTAGCCCAAAAGCATCTTTGGGGCTAGGTTGAATCTTCTTACCTGTATGTGTCCCTGGTACATTCTGCTTGGGCTTCTTCGGCTCCCCTGAGGTGGGCAGATTGTTTTCTCCCGTGTAGGCTGGCACACCGGGAGCAGCTGGGAGTACGGGAGAGTGCTCGGGGGTCTTGTGGCGGCGGGCGGACGCTCAGCTCAGCTGCCCTCCCGTCTGCCTGCGCTCCCCTCGGCTCAGCAAAGCCTAGCTCAGCTCAGTTCAGTGCTATCGCCTCGGCTAGGCTCGGCTCAGCTCGGCTCAGGCTGCACCTTCGCAGTGCTGCAGGAGGCGAGGAGCTGTCCCCCAGCCCAGTGCTGAAGGCGAAGGCAAGAGGCAGCCTAGTCCCCGCCAGGGAGTGGGAACAGTCAAGCGAGAAGGAGGTAAAGGTGGAGAAGGAGGAGAGGGAGGAGGAGGAAGAATATGAGGAGGAGGAGGAAGAAAAAGAGGAGAAGGAGGAGGATGAGAAAAGTCTCGCCCGTCCGCTCAGGAGCCGCTACAACTCTCTCCTTTTCCAGCGAACTCTTTCTCGCTTTCCGTTCGGCTCCTTCATTTCGCTCTCTCCAAGCGAGCCCTCCTCCTCTGGGGGCCGGACCCCAGCCTCCCCTCCCCTCCCCTGACGTGAGCGCCCACCCCAGCTGCCGCCGCAGCTGCCACCGCCGCCGAGAGGTGCAGAGCACGAGCCGCCGGCGAGCGCGCGCCCCCAGGTCCCGGGAACGTGCGCAGAGGCCGAGAGCGCGCGCGCCGCTCCCGGAGTCCCCGGGGCGTTCAGGGCCAGCTTCAGAAGGGCGCTGCACCCTAGAGCTCGCGTGCGCGCGCGCGCGTGCCCTTCCACTGCAAAGGGCCAGCCAGCCCTAGGTGGGGGTGGAGGGAGGGGGGGGGTAGGTGGAAGGTGGGGAGCTGGGGAACGGGTAGGTGACCTGGCCCGCGGTTCAGGATGGCAGAGAGGTCTATGGAAGGGCAGGCTGCTAGTCCCGCTCCAGAAAGAGGGGAGGGAAGGGCTGGATGGAAAAGTGGAGGTAAAAGGCATTCTCCAGTGGAGAGGGGCAGAGTTCCACCCGGACAATTGAGGCAAGTGGAGGCCTCACAGCTCTTGGTACACATAAGCGTCGGAGGATTGAGCTTGCTCGAGAGTTTCTATATGACTCTATGCAGTTATAGTTATCACAGCACCATGGGCCTTAACTCTTTCTCTGAGATCTATGTGTCCATCTAGACACACATACATACACACACATACACAAGTGTAGGTATATGTGTGTGCACAGGAGCCTTTGAGGAACTTACATTCCATACAGTAGGTGCTTAGTAAATGCTCGTTGAATTGACTTGGATGTTATCCCTACATAATGGATTCGTACTTGCTCCCTCTCTTTGAATGTATGCATACATGCATGTATATGTACATATGTGTATGTGTGTGTGTTTATACGCACATTGATACACATGAACGCATACATTAGGTTTATACACATTATGCATATGATATACAAATACACACTTATACACATTTATTATATAGGAGTAACATCCCAGTCAAGGCAAGAGGCATTTATTAGGCATATTCCAATATATTTAAAATATATGATATGATACAATATAATCTAATATAATATATAATGTATTCCATGCATATATGCACATGTATGTATATGCACATTACATATAGACATAACATTTCATTTATATACATATGTGGGCACTCAATAAATGCTTTCTGTTTTGGATTGGATTGGATATGTTGTGGTTTGGTGTTATGCAGATATGAAGCACACATATGTGGGAACTGGTGTTTTCTTCCCAAAGCCAGAGTGGGGATGTGGAGAAGTCTCAAGGGAGACTGACGCAATGGAAAGGAAGATAGGTTTGAAGTCAGAACACCTGCTCTTGAGTCTTGATTCTGATAGTTGTTTCTCTGACCTCTGTGAACCTGACTTTTTATGTGCAATGGCAATGATACTCTGCATGCATGTATGTATGTGTGTATATGCACATGTACATATACCATGCATGTACATATACACACAAATATATATGTATATATATATATGTACACATATATATATATATATGATGTGCCTTTGTCCTCTGGGGGATGGGCTGTTCATGGAGGACAGTATTCCAGTAGAAGGCATGCTGCTTGAGAGGCTCTTTTTCCTGTGGTCATTATATCCTCAGTACCTAGCCCAGTGTTGGCAATCAACCAATCAAAAGGCATCTATTAAGAGTTTGCTCTATGCCAGGCACTTAGCTAGGCACATAGTGCCTAGTAGCAATTTGATGCTGATACAAAGACAAATAGAACAGTCTCTGACTTCAAGGAGCTTACATTCCACACGGGAGTTGCTTAACAAATGCTTGCTGAAATGACTTGGATATTATCTCTAGGACTTCATATGTATACCAAGTTGGCTGTGCATGCACGTGTGCACACACATGCATGATGTACATACAAATTCACACAGGGCTAAATTTTGTCATGACTGAGCCATGTTGGCTTCCAGACTTGCTTTCCAGTGGTATTTCATGGTATTTCCCTTTATAAACTCTATATTCCAGGCAAAGTGGTCAACTTGCTACTCCCTGAACTTTTGTCCTCATGCCAGGAAAAGAGGGAGCCTCTTCAACTCTATCCCTTAGAATTCAGTTTCCTTCAACTCAGTTCACTCACCACACACTTCTTCCAAGAAGTGTTTCTTTACTCTCTTCATTCATCTGTTAGTACTCACTATCATCATAATCATCTACAACATCAACAATAATGTAGTGTTTACTATGTGCTTCTGTATTAAGCACTTTAAAATTATTATTAATTTGATCCTCACAAC
Source organism: Pseudochirops corinnae (assembly GCA_028646515.1). NCBI lineage: Eukaryota > Metazoa > Chordata > Mammalia > Diprotodontia > Pseudocheiridae > Pseudochirops > Pseudochirops corinnae. Next base: position 170,792,537 of record CM053591.1, read on the forward strand.
AACCCTGGGAGGCAGGACTATAACCACATTTTACAGGTGAGGAAACTGAGGTAGAGGTTAAGTGACTTTTCCAGGGTCACATAGCTAAGAGTCTGAGACTGAATTTGAACTCAGGTCATCTTGATTCCAGGTTTAGCTCTTCTGTTTACATGTTGCCCCATTCCCCCAAAAATATTCGAGCTACCTGAAAATAGTCTGCTTTTCATTGTGTCTTTGTGTCTCCAGTGTGGAACATGCACCTTTCACATGGTAGGCACTTAATTAATGCCTTCTGTTTTGGTTTGGGTTAGATATGTTGTGTCATTCAGATAGGAGGCACAATTATATATGGGTACTGGTGTTTTCTTCTCAAAACAGGAGTGGAGAACTGGAGAAGTCTAAAGGTAGCCAGCCTAGTACAGTGGAAAGGAAGATAAGTTTGAAGTCAGAACACCTGCTCTTGAGTCTTGATTCTGACCCTTGTTTCTCTGACTTCTATGAACCTGACTTTCTATGTACAATGGCAATGATACCCTGCCTCTCAAGGTTGATATGATGACGAAGTGAGATAAATATTAATTTAAAGTTCATTGTAAACTGCTATATAATCTTAAGAGCTTTAGGAGATTCTGAAGACTGAAACAAAAAAAGGTTTTCTTATGATTAAATTGGCTTTGTATCTAGTGAATTGATTTTTATTGATATGTGATAAAAATCTATGAAAAAAAAAAAACAGTGGCTTGGATGCCTCCCAATACATTATATGACCATTATCTCTAACCACTTTTTAAACTACTGAGTAGTCAACCAAAACTATTACAAAAAGTGTCTAGACAAGAATGCAGTCATCTAGAATTGAAGTTAGAGCCCAAAGGAACCTTTGGGAATAAGGGAAAATCCTTCAATGTATATAGACACACATCGTAGTTGACGCAGACCTGGATTTGGAGTCAAATGACCTGAATTCAAACTCTGGTTTTGCCACTTACCTCTTAATGTGACATAGGCATGTGGCTTCACCTCTCTGGCCTTCAGTTTCTTCATCTTTAAAATGAGATAGTTTAGCTTAGATGACTTCTAAACTCTTTTTTGTGATCCCAGTCAATAGACATCTACTTTTAGCTGAATAAAAATTCAGTGGGGGTTTGCAACTTTCCTTGGCAAATAAAGGCAGACGCCCTCTTAAATAGCCAAGATTGTTCTGAAGCTGTTCCACATTCTGTCTGCTACATTTTTTCCTTTTAAATTGATCATCTAAGCTTTACTGGATCTTTGATAATTATCTTGACTGCTGATAAAACTGAGTGGGAAGGATCTCAGGACATTTATTGATTTGCACTTCTGTGAAGTGATTTACATATCTCGCTTGACTAAACATGTTGATGCAACATCTTCTTGGATATAGGCTAGAAATCTAACATTGTAAATAAAACAATCGGACGTGTCTGAGCAAAAGGAAATTTTCATTAACAAATAAATATGCCTCTAGAGAAAAACCGTATTGTCAAGAGAAGGTAATGAAATTATGGTGATAAGTAGGAATAGATGTAAAGTGTGATAAAGTACATACAGGGCAGATCTGTTACCATTATTGAGGAGGAACATTGAAAATTCATAATATCATTAACATTTCCTATTATATCAAGAAAGAAGTAAGAACTTCTTTGTGAGATATTATGTGAGAAATATCAGAGAGAGGTCCTGCATTGGAGCCCAGAAAACCTAGGCTCAAGTAATTTCTACCTCACACAATAGCCAGGTGACCGTGGGCAAATCAGTGGTTTTTGGGTCTCTAGGCAAGTATCTAAGAGCATAAATTTTAGAAGGAGTTGCTGTTCTTCATGAATTGAAGGGATTTCTACAGAGGAGTAAAAGCATATCTTGTACAAACTCCCTTACCCCACAAAAATGCAAATCAAACTGAGGCCAACACTAGGTCTCAGCAGTAAGTTGAATAGTCACAGTATCATAGCTTTAAAACTGGAAGGAGTATTTAGGGCATCTAGTCCAACCACCCTATTTTATAGATGAAGAAACTGAGCTTCAAGAAAGCAAGATGATTGACCTGGGTTTCTACAAATAGTAAGTGGTTGAGCCAGAATTTGAACCCAGATCCTATGATCAAAGCCAGCACACTTCCCATTGTGCTACAAGGCTTTCATTTCATTCACAACTGGCTGTTCATTTGGATAAGTACAATTATTTAAGTAAGTTGTTTGTTCTTTTTAACATATGTTAAATAAGAGAAATGTGTATAGACTGATGGATGCTTTATTGACTTATGGATAGACATGGAAAAAATCACAAGATGAAAAGGCATCTATACCTCCATCCCATGATATCCCAATTCCATTGAAGTATATTTGGTACACTAACAGGAGGATAAAGTTCTCAGTGTAATACTTAGCCTCATTATGTACTTGTTGAGGTATCATTCCCAATATAATCCTAATCAATCAATTCAGTCAACCCAGTGCCAAATTGAAAGACATTATAAAAAAGTTGGCTTATTAGTTTTCTTTGTCAAATCCCTACTTCCTCTAGAGAGTTGTTGGATTATACATAGGCAGACAAGATAAGTAAGAAGTTTCAAGTTGGAGAAGGGGTAGATTTTTTAAAAACTAAAAATTTCAGGAAACAATGTGGTGATGTTTGTCGTCGCCTTAATGTCTTAATTCTTCCAGTGATGGCAAGTGCCTATAACTTAAGGAGCATGCTGACGGTTGTTGTTGTGTTGTCTTTTCTGACTCTTTGTGATCTCAGTTTTTTGGCAAAGATAATAGAGTGGTTTGCCATTTCCTTCTCCAGTTCATTTTACACAACAGGAAACTGAAGCAAACAGGGTTAAGTGACTTGCCCATGGTCACACAGCTAGTAAGTATCTGAGGCTGGATTTGAACTCAGGTCTCCCTGAGTCCAAGCCCAGTGGTCTAGGTAATGCTCCACCTAGCTGCCCCATGGTGATTTGAAGAGGCTGTAACTAAGGCATATAGTAAGCATCAGCAACCTGTGGCCTGTTACCAATGATGTCTTCTGCTCCAGAAGAGATATAAAAGGCACTGAGGATATATACATACATACATACATACATACATACATACATACATACATACATATATATATATATATATATATATATTAGGGAGAACAAGAGACAGCAAATGGACAGTCTGAGTGCTACTCAAGTGCACTAAAGTCACAAGAACCAGCAGGAGGTCTCCAGTATCCTGGGAGGATCCTCCAAGAAAGGTTCACCTAAAGATAAGGACAAGAAATGAAGAATTAATTTTGCAGGGCGAGGCAGTGAGAAGTTGCGATGAGCACCATTAGGGGGAGCACTTACACTGATCAAATCTTGGATGTCTCAAAGGTCCAAAGCATCAGGTAACAATTAAGTTGTTGCCTCTTAGGCATAAATCTGGCTTTCTGATGTCAAAATATCTGGATCAACACAGAAAATTTCAGCCAAATGTCTAAATGTTTTGCTTAATTGGCAACAAACACTGGGCTAATTAATTGAGTTGGAATTAATTGAGTTCTCATCCTGATGTTTCAGACCATAAAATAATACTAGCTGACATTTGCCTAACGTTTTATGGTTATAAAGAGCCTTTCAGCTATTGTCTCATAGAATAATAGATTTAGAGTTTAAAAGGACTGCAGATACCAAATTGTCTAACTCCCTTATTTAACAGATTCACTGATGCTCATAAGTGGAAAGAAGTGTCCCAGATAGTCTTTGAGCCTAGGTCTCTGGCTCTAAAACCAGTGCTCTTTCCATTACAATCCAAAGGAACTAAAGTGAAACACACACACATATACACATACATACATACATACATACATACACACACACACAGTTGCACATACACATACACACACATGCCCCATTATTTGTGGTAGTGAAGTTATCATCATTGCCGTTTTACAGAGGAGGACATTTAGGCTCAGCAGTGATTTGTCTTGCTAAAAATCCCATATTCAAAATTCAATAAGTAATTTTAAGCATTCATTTTATGCTGTAAGACACTGTGCGAAGCACTGGGGACACAAAGAAAAAAAGAGTTCCTGCCCTCTAGGAGCTGAAACTTAGGTTATCTTTTATCTGCTATGTAAGTGTTTTTGGGATAAGGATAGAGACTTACTGGCAGTTTCATTGGCACACTCAGATGAGAAAACTCACTACTGATATAATTCAGCACCTTCTGTGGTTTATAAACTTATAGCTTTGCCTAGAATACTGAAAGATTAAATATTTGCCTGGACTTACACAGCCAACATGTGTCAGAGGCAGTAATTGAACTTGGATCATTCTGGCTTCAAGTCAACTATCTAGCCACTGTACCATGTTGCTTCTCACTGTATACAATATGTATATGTAAGCATATGTGTGTATATAAACATATATGTGTATATATTGTCTCCCTCATTATAATTCAAGCTCTTTGATGGTAAGGATTGTTTGATTTTTGTCTTTATAACTCCAGGGTTTAGCACAATGTTTGGAATATATTAAGGGCTTACTAAATGCAGGCTGAAGATCAGCCAGAGTTAGTAAATTGCAGATCTGGGACTCCTAACCTGGTCTTCTGACTTCAGAACTTCTTCCATGAAAGCCTGGTGCCTATCTATCTACTTCCCCAGTTTTCACCATAGAACTGCAAATAGGACTGTGCTCCAACCAATCCCTGAAGTCACAGGGAAAGGCCAATGTCTGTTTCCTTTATGGTGTCTTAGTCTCTGCAGTCATACCTGCACGAAAGGGCTGCAGTGAGGGCTGCAACCAGGATCAAAAAAGCATCAGACCATTTAGACCTGAAAAGGTTAGGGTTAGAGATTGTCTAGACCAGCCTCTCATTTTCCATGGGAGAAAACCGGGACCCAGAGGGTTTATGTAATGTGTCCATTTTCTTAGAGACTGTAAAAAATCAGAGCAATAGATTGGATCATAAATTTAGAGCTGAAAGTGACCATGGAGGACATCTAGTCCAAAACCTTCATTTTATAACTGAGGAAACTAAGGTCCATAGAGGTTAAGTGGCTTGCCCAAGTTCACATAGGAAGTGAGTAACAGAGACAGAATTTGAACCCAGGTCCTTTGACTCTAATGTTAACTTTCATTTTAACATGCTATCTAGCCAAGAGATTCTTTCAAGGATAATGAAAAAAATAGTGTTCCTCATGAGCAACTTAATTATTTATAAATAATATATGTGTATATACATAGACATACACATATATACTTAACTATATATATATATATATATAACTACATGTAATACATACTTAACTATATATAACTCTATATACTTAACTATATATCTGTGTCTCATATTTAACTATATTAACTCTCTATACTTAACTATATAGCTATGTATATATAGATAAGAATAG
>CM053591.1:170798409-170808409 GCA_028646515.1 Pseudochirops corinnae
TTAGGAAAAATGATGATAAATGTATGCTGATAAAAGTATTGATATCCAAAATTTATAAGGAGTGAATATCAAAATATAATCAGATAAGTGAGTAAGAAGAAGCCATTTGCAAAACTACAATTTTAAATTGTAAATAAAATTATTCAAACTAATAATCAGAGAAGTATAAACTTAAACAACTTTTAGATACTCTTTGTTTAATAATTAATTTATAGCCAAATTAGAAAGAAAAAACCAAGTTAGGACCATAAGTTATTATTATTAGGTCTATGAGGAAATAAAGTAAGTGCTTTACTGAATTGGTGGCAGAAATATAATTTAGTACAGTATTTCCTTGGGATGCAATTTTGCAATAAAGAGTAAAAATTATAAAACTATCTTATCTTTTCATTTAATGGAAAGAAAGAAGGGAGGAGGGAAAGAAGAAAGGAAAGAAAATACAAAGGAAGGAAGGAATGAAGAAAGGATTGATAGATGGATGTTTGGATGAGTGTCAGCTCTGCCACTAACTACCTATCATTGTCTTTAAATAAGTCCCTTCATCTTTCTAAGCCTTAGTTTCCTCATTTGAAAGAGGGAGTTGGCTTCCTGATCTCTTCCAATTCTAAATCCTGGGATATCTAGGTTCAAGATTTTATACCAATTATACCAACACTATATAGTATATGAGATATACTATATATAGTATATAGATACAGATATACTATATATAGTATACATGTACTATACTATATATACATATACTATATATGCTAACTAGCTGACATGTGTAGGTCTTCTAATTCTTTTATGACTATAAAATACAGAGAAGCTTCTGATCTGAATTAAAAGACATCCCTTCATTAATAAAATGAGAATGAAACAAAAAGAATCTACATTAAAAATGTTTTAATGCAGGTAGAGAAAAACCAGTCTGGTTAATTGCCATTTCCACAGAGTAGAGGGTTCTAGTTAAATGAAGTTTTGCCCTGCATTAACAGGATGGGAATTAGGAGGCTGTTAGCATTTTTTACGGGAGCAAAGTTATTATATACAGACAAGAGAAGTCTCCCATCTGCCATTGTTAGATAGACAAATACACAGTAATGGAACCATCTCCTCTTTTGCTCAGCCCGGAGTAGGTTACAATGTGCTAATTAAGTATTGCATCATTTATCTATGAGAGAAATATTTACAAAACCCAGGGCTACAGGAATTACCAGGAAGGTGAAGTCGATAAACTCATTTCAGGATTAGGTCATTTCAGGCTGTTTGACATCCTCCCACTGAACAAATTGCCTTGAGTTGATGAGAGGAGAAAATAAAATTAAAAGGATAAGATAGCAGTTTCTTTTTGCTAGTCTTCCTGCTGCCAAATGAGATATTGGATTTTATGGCCTCTCCCTGGACAGATCCTGCTAAGAACTTTTGTTCCTTCCAGTGCCTGCATTTTTAACTTTATTTTCTTCTAAGACACTCTCATTTCATTCATTATTTCTTCTAGGTTTAAAAAAAATGCTTCTCGGGGCAGCTAGGTGGTGCAGTGAATACAGCACCAGCCCTGGAGTGAGGAGGATCTGAGTTCGAATCCAGACTCAGCCACTTAACACTTACTTGCTGTGTGACCTTGGGCAAGTCACTTAACCCCAATTGCCCTGAGTTCCTCCTAGAAAGAAAAAGAGAGAGAGAGAGAGAGAGAGAGAGAGAGAGAGAGAGAGAGAGAGAGAAGGAAAGAAAGAAAGAAAGAAAGAAAGAAAGAAAGAAAGAAAGAAAGAAAGAAAGAAAGAAAGAAAGGAGGGAAGGAAGGAAGGAAGGAAGGAAGGAAGGAAGGAAGGAAGGAAGGAAGAAAGGAAGGAAGAAAGGAAGGAAGAAAGAAAGAAAAAGTGTTTCTCGTTTTTTTTAAAAGAAAGTCTCTGTAGAATGAAATAAGCCAATTACCTTGGAGTGAAAAGAGATGTCAGTTGAATACTGTTATCAGCACTTACTACCTGTGTGATCATAAGCAAATCATTTCACCTTTATGAAATTCAGTCTCCTCATTTGTAAAATGGAGCTAATAATGCCTGTACTATTCAAATGACATAATGTATACAGGATGCTTTGTAAACAGTAAAGCACCATACAAGTACCAGTCATTAACATCATGATTATTATTTTCTCATTCTTTTCATCTTGGTCAATGGAATTCCTATAGAAATGGTCCTAGGACAAGTCAAGTCACTTTTTAAAAATTCTTTTATGTTTAATGCTCTGCAAAATATTACACAAGTGAATGGAATGGCTACTTCTGGTAATTTAATTTTAAAAAAGCATTAGGATATAAGCTTATCTTCCCTAGGTTTCAATAAGCAAATGAGCCTACAGATTATGAACTTATATCCCAATACTTTGGATAAGAAGGCGGGAATAATATGTACCACATCCTGTTCCCACAAGATTCTGATTCCTTTCACTAGTTATGTTTGTAGAGTGTCCCAAAAGTCTTAGTGTAGTTTCAAAACTGTCCTAAGACTTTTGGGACATCCTATACTTTAAAAAACTTTTCATTCTATATCATTTTAGGTAACATTTATAGAATACTTTCAGGTTTACAAAGCATTTAAAAATATCATTGCATTTTATACTCACAACAGCCCTGGGAGATAGATGTTATTATTATACTCTCCATTTTACAGATGAGGAAACTGGTTAGGTGACTTGCCTAGGGTCACACAAGTATTAAGTGTCTATGGCAAATTATAAATATCTGGCATTATGACACTTATCAAGAATACTGTCCTTAAGTTCTGAAGGATTAATGTTATATCTGGGCAAATTATGTTGTGGATAAGAATTCAGTTTATGATAATGCTCCAATTCCAGGGCTAATTATAGGATCATTGATAAAGAGATGGAAAAGACCTTCAAAGTCATGTGGCCAAACCCTTCATTATACAAGCTGAAGCACTGGAAAATTCAATGATTTGCCCAAGGTCACACAGGTGATAAATACCCAAACCAAGACTTGAACTAAATCTGTCTGTCTCCAGACCTGTGGCTCTTTCCACCACATCATTCTGCTCTTTTACACTTCATTTCTTCTAATTCACAAGATATTTGGACGATCCTTATTTCTAGTGAAGGGATCTATCATCTGTGAGTTTAGGAAGGATGTCAGTCTTTTAGTATAGAATTTTGACCATGTCATCATGTCTTTCTAGGGATTCACTAGGTCAGTGGTTCTCAACCTGTGGGTTATGTTCAATTTGTAACAATGAAAATACATCCTGCATATCAGATATTTACATTATGATTCATAACAGTAACAAAATTACAGTTATGAAGTAGCAATGAAAATAATTTTATGGTTGGGGGTCACCACAACATGAGGAACTGTATTAAAGGGTCATGGCATTAGGAAGGTTGAGAACCACTGCACTAGGTGCTAATTTTTTGCAGCCTAAAGTGATATGTTGCATAGTTTCTACTTTTTCCTTGTATAATCAATTAATCAATAATTCTGGCTTCCTTAAAGCTAACGTGTTTATAATTTGTCATGACAAGAACCTGGTTCTGAATTGCTGTTATAAACCTTTCCATAATTCCTATAAACAAACCTATATGACTCAATAGTATAACTACTATTATTCTAAAAATTTCCCTTGTTTATTGAATCTTTTTATGGCTATTTTCTCCCCTGGATATCTATCATCTTGCTTCCTTTCTGGCATTTTCAACAGACAAGCCATTGATCTATGGTCAGGGCAACCTGCTTGCTGTAAGATTTTAAAATTTGCTTAAAATTTTAAAAATATTCTCATCTCTCTCTCTCAAATCCTGGCTATGTTTTTGAGATTTTTGTCAGTTTCTATGCCTTGTTCTCAGACAATAAAAAATATTCACTGTCTAATTAGAGAATGTGATACTGAATTTGTACCACTAGGTATTGAAATGAGTCAATACTGCTTTATGTTCTAATCATCTGAGGTCAAAACCATGACTAGGATGGGAAGATAAGGACTTTGTCACAGGAAGCCAAATTGAGAGGGCACTGAAAACATCTTGTAGTCCTTCAGCATCATAGAAATAAATGAAATTCACACCCTGTAGCAAGAATAATTTGTTAGAATAGGAAGCTACTATAGATGACAGCTGGGGTGAACACATCTCCTCCCACATATGCCAATATATCCCTTCGTCTCTTTCTACTGCTAGTAATGGCCTCATTCCATTATCCCAGCAGATAATATCTCTCCAATCTGAGGTGGTATCTCTCCCCTCCCCCTACCTGAGGGGGTTTTCTAGCATCTTGTCTCACAGGCAATTTGTGGTCTTCACCCCAGGGACAAAAAGTGCCTATCTACAGCTCCACCAGAGGCAAAAGGCTGAATTTGAAAGCTTCATTTATTGATTTATTTTAAACTGCTAAATCTAGTTTTCTTTTAATTTTGCTTAGGAAAATTTCACATAGGTCTCCTAACGATGCCGTTAAATAAATTTCTTAATAAGTGAAAGTGGCTGGCAGGGGAGGAGAAGGAAGGATGGGGGAAGGCAGACAAGGTTATACCCTTTAATTACTTATCAACGTCTAGATGTTAAGCCAATTTCTATAATTATGAATGAGGCTTTTGTCATGTCCCTAGACTTAAGATATGCTGCATCTGACGTTCTTTCCCCTCAGTCAAGTCTAAAGGAAAGAGCTATCCACTCCTTAAAATATAACTCACGCTGATTTTCTTAATAATGAACATAATTTGGCATCTTTTCAGGTAGACAGGCCATCTGCTCTGGACAGCTAAGTCACCAGTAGGGCTCTAAAGCTATTCTTGCAGGACTCCCGAAGACTTTTCAGAGTTTTGATTAACACTCATTTATTTATGGTAATATTATTAATTACTTATTCATGCAGTGCTTTTAAGTTTATGAAGTGCACTACACCATTATTTCATTTAAACCTCACAATGGCCCTGTGATGTAGTAGCTATAGGTATCAACCACATTTTACATATGAGGAAACTGAGTCTGAGAGCAGTTAAGTGACTTAACCAGGGTCACACAGCTAACGTCAAAGGTGAGATTTGAGTCCATGATTTACAGGTTTGGTGAACTATCTGCTATGCCATTGTAGAATCACAGAATTGGAGAATTGGAGGGGACCTCAGTGACTATCTGGTCTAACTCTCATAAAAAAGGAATCCCAACTATAATCTATCTGACAGGTACTCACAACCAGCAGTCAGACTTCCAAGGAGGGAGAGACCACCACCTTCTGAGATAGTTCATTTCACTTTGGGACAGCTCTAATTCTTAGGAATTTTTCCTTACAGAAAAGTCTATTTTGCCTCTTTGTAATTTCAATCCACTGCTCTTGGTTCTTCTGTTGGGGGGGCAAATAGACTAAGTCTAACCTCTTGTCCACATGACAACCCTTCAAATACTAGAAAACAGCTAGCATGTCCCTACTGAGGCTTCTCTTCTAGAGGTTTAAGCTCAAGTAACCTCTTCTTTTGCAGGTACAGCTTCAACTAGATGGCTTTGGAAGCCCTGTCTCTGAGCTATTCTTTGAATCATTTCAAATGATTATCATAGTACACAAATTTAAGGTCCTTCACTATCCTGGCTGCTCTCCTCATGACCCTCTCAAGCCTATCAATGTCCTTCCAAACCTGTGGCATCCAGACCTAAACACAACACTCCAAATGAGGTCTGATGAGTCCATAGGACAGTGAGACTGGCATTTCCTACTATGAGATGTTCTGTCATTCTTAATGTAACCCAGATTTGCCCACCATTTACAAATAAGGAAGGCGTAGAGCCAGAATTCAAGCCCACGGGTTCTGACAGAGTCTTCAATATTGTTATGAGTGATTTGGATGAAACCATAGAAGATCTGTGTCTCAAATTTGCAGGTGATGCACAATGGAAAAGGAATAATTAATACATTAAACGATGATCTTAGGATGTAAAATATTTCAGTAAGCTAAAATGATGAATCAAATCAAAGAAAACAAAATTGGGATATAACATATGAAGGGCTTTGCAAACCATGAAACACTATATGAATGTTAGGTGTGAATCTTATTAATAATTATAAATAATTTAATTATAATGCAAAAATATAATTATATATTAATATAATAATACAGCATTTTATATTAAAAATTATAAACAATTTGCCCAAGGTCACCCAGGTAATAATAATAGCTATCACTTGTATAATTTTTTTTAATGTTTATAAAATTATTTTAAAATAATTTATAAATATATTAAAATGTTTACATATATTTTGTATAAAAAATGTTTACAAATATCATTTAATTTTATCCACACAACAACTTTGGTAGGCAAGTCTTCTTATTATTATATTCATTTTACAGATGAGAAGACTGAGGCTCAGATAGTTAAGTGAATTTGCTCAGGGTCACAGAGCTTGCACCTGAGTCTGGAATTAAAGTGAGGTCTTCCTGACTCCAGGGTCAGTATTGTCCATTGTGCCGCCCATCAGCTGAGTGATGTGGATTTCCCTCTCACTAAAGGTCTTCAAACAGAAGCTGAATGACTGTAGAACATCATAGAATCCTAGACTTCAAGCTGGGATCAGAACCTTGGAGACCATTTAATCCAACTTCTTCCCTTGTATAGTAGAGGCAATTTAGGGCTAGGAAAAGTAATCACATTGTCCTAGGTCATACAAACAATAAGTGGAGCTGAGATCTGAACCCAACCCTTTTTTTTTTTCTTTTTTGGAGGGGGGCGGGCAGGGCAATTGGGGTTAAGTGACTTGCCCAAGGTCACATGGCTAGTAAGTGTTAAGTGTCTGAGGCCGGATTTGAACTCAGGTCCTCCTGATTCCAGGGCTGGTGCTCTATTCACTGCACCACCTAGCTGCCCCTGAACCTAACTCTTCTGGCCCCAAATTAAGTGCTCTTTCCACTACAGCAGGGATCCTCAAAGTGTGGTCCAGGGACCTTTGGATGCGCTCAAGTTTTTTCTGGTTCTCTGAAGTCAAAACTGTTTTCATAATAATGTTCTAATTTTGCATGCAGTAAATATAGGTAAATACAATTCACATAAACAAAGGTCTCTGTGGAGGTCCCTAATAAGTTTTAAGGGTGTAGAGGAGTTCTGAGACAAAAAAATTGAGAACTATTGAACTACAAGTCCTTTTGCAGGTACAGTTTCAACTAGATGGCTTTGGAAGCCATTCTGTCTCCGAGCTTTGGGAATTCCCTGTCTAGTGCTCTTTCCTCCATACCTGCTACTAATCTGCAGGTCATAATTGACTTAATTTTTTAGTTAGTTATTCCCAAGCTTGTTTTCTTGAGTTTATCACTTTGCCCCAGTTTGTAGGGAGTTCATATTGCCTCTCCTTTTGAGTCTCATCCCCTTAACTTATTTTGTCGTATTAGTGCGATTAGGAGGTCTAGCTAGACCTAGTGAATTAGAAACTATAATGTAGCCTTGTGATACTGGGTTACACTAACAGATGAAGATGATAGTCATCAGTAGCTAAGAAACACACACAATAAAGGAAGAGGGAAAAGATTGGGAATGAGAGGGGGAGCCTTTCCCAATTTTCCTAGTTTTTGTGCCCTCTCCCTCCTCACATTATCTCGTGTTGACCTATCTGCTCAGGTATGGTTATCTCCCAGTAGAATGCAATCCCCCTGAGGGCAGGGATTATTTTCTTTTGTATATGTATCTCCAGAACATAACACAGAAATTGGCATATAGTAGTAGGTGCTTAGGAAATGCCTGCAGACTCATTTAATTGTTAGCAGGATAGAAAGAAGATATTTAGAAGAGACTAGTTTTGTTCCAGTCTTATAGCCTTTAAAGGCAAGTGAGCTTGGAGGCAGTTTTAATACTCTAGCAAAATAGAAGGAGAGCAGAATTTAGAATCACATGACGTGAGTTCAGATTTTATTGTTCAGTCATTTTCAGTCCTGTCCAACTCTCCCTGCCCCTGTTTTGGTGTTTTCTTGGCAAAGATACTGGAATGATTTGCCACTTCCTTCTCCAACTTATTTTACAGATGAGGGAACTAAGGCAAACAGGGTTAAGTGACTTGCCCAGGGTCACACAGTTAGTAAGTATCTGAGGGCTGGATCTGAATTCATGAAGATAAATTCAAATACTAGCTTGCTAATTAACTGTATAACTTTGGGCAAATTACTTCACATCTCTGGGCTTCAGTTTTCTGAACTAAAATGAAGGGATGGAACTAAGTAACCTGGAAAGTCCCTTACCTTTCTAAATCTATAATCCTATGATCCTAGGAGAGAAAATAAACATCTAAATGGTTTAAGATTTGGGAGGAAAACAAATCATGAAACTATATAAGATAGGACTAAAGACCAACCTAGCCTACATATTTCTATGTTTTCTAGTGTTTTAATAGAAATGGTTATTTTACCTCATCAAAAGCTTTGCATCAATTGAAATAATCATATGATTCTTGCTCATTATTATAGTGGTCTATTATGTTCATAGTTTTTCTAAAGTTGAACCAACCCTGCATTTCTGGTACAAATCAAATCTGGTCATAATTGTATAACCTTCATAACATACTGCTGGAATCTAACATAGCCCAGAAGACAAGTGAAAGAAAGAGCAGTAACACTGCACTGAGATCTCTGTGCACAAGGCCAAACTAAGCCCAAAAACACCTGGGAAGGGGTACAAGGAGGGAAGAGACTACTGGGGAGCTGAAATACTTGTGAGCAGGAAAAATCCAAAACCCAGCATTTCCAATGGGGCCCACCTATGGGAATTTGAGAATAGCTTTCTTCAGGGAGCAAGGGCAGCTTTGTTTAATTCCTGTTTCCAAGTTGCCTCCCCTTCAAAATGGGCATTTGTCATGGGAGGTTAAGTGTGTTTCTCCTATATGCATATTGGGTGTTCTTTGACCTTATGCAGCATCTTCACAGCTTCCAGGGTAGGGATTAGGTGGGTACAGAGCCACAGTGATAATTAATAAAGGAGAGAAGAAAGGGGATGTGAGATGGTTACTCTGAATAGGAATGAAGTTCCTGCAGTAATTAATTAAAAGTGTCATTGACTGTAGTTACAGAGAAGGAATTGCAATTAAAGCAGACAATGAGTTTTGGGGGCTTTTGTGAGACTTTTTTGGTTAATTACTCTATGGTCTGTGATCAGTTTCATTTCAAGGGGAAATTCGATGACTTCTGTATCGATGGATGGAGTAGGTCTCATTCCTGAAATGGTGATGGTGGATCCCTTTTGGGATATGGATACACATATGTCCAGGTCTTTCAGCCCTAGTTGAACTAGAAGGCACTGATCTTCAGCAAGGGATCTTGCTGTTGAAGCATGCTTTAGCTATGGGGAGCCACCCCAAGGGGCAATGATGTCAAAAGGGAGGAAGTTTGTAAATACTTGTGTGTAGGTACATCTTATTAGTACATACTTATTTCCCCCATTAGATTGTGAGTTCCTTGAGTTTAGGGACTGTGTTCTGCCTTTGTGCCCCTAGTGCATAGCACAGTACCTGGAAAACAGTAGACAATAAATGCTTGCTTATTGACCATGGGAAGCAGTGGAAAGAATGATGGATTGGGAATGAGAGGACTCTACCACCCATTAGCTGTCTGGTCTCCCCTCCCTGTTCCTCCATAAAAGAAGAGGATGGATTAGAAGACTTTTCGGGACCCTTCTAATTCTGAATCCTGGTTCCATCATGTCCTACATAAAAAACTGAGATCAATAGATTCATTGGTGGGGTTTCTTTTCTTTTTCTTACAACTTTTATTTATAATCTCCAGAGTGAAAATCTGCTTTAGTCAAAGTATATTCTCATTTGCAGTTGAGCGTTTTTGGGCATTTTAAGTTCAGTTGGATGTTGGGAGGGGCATTGGGGGTGCCATATTTCAATATATTTCCTTCTCCCAACCCAAAATAGTTATTTGATGCTATTTCACATTGAGAAAACAATAACATTATGCTTCTTGCCTATATTATCAACAAATAGTAAATATACTGTACATTGGAAGCAGCTAGGTAACCCAATGAATAGAGAGCC
>CM053591.1:170813409-170824507 GCA_028646515.1 Pseudochirops corinnae
TATATAATTACATTATCTATTTTACATTTTGTAATGCTCTCTATATCTTCATAGGTTCTAAATTCTTTCCTTATCCATAAATTTGACAGGTAAACTGTTCAATGATCTCTTAATTTACTTATAATATCATCCTTCATGTGTAAATCATGCACCCATTTTGACCTTATCCAGGTGTACAGTGTAAGATGTTGTTCTATACCTAGTTTCTGCAATACTGTTTTCCAATTTTCGCAGCAGTTTTTGCTAAATAAGGATATGAAGACTATAGCCCAATAGTCAGACCAATCATTTATTAAATACTTGTTATGTGCTAGGCACTGTGCTAAGCACTGAAGAATAGAAAGAAAAGGCAAAAATAGTCCCTGTCCTCAGGGGGTTTGCCTTCTAATCAGACTACATGGCCATGACCCCACAGGGCTCTGGGGTTGCTTGCTTACAGTTAAATGGGTCTCTGATATTAAATTTTCTCCCTGTAGTCTCTAAGATGAAGCTCAAATGAAGAGACATTTGTTGTTCAAAGTCCTTCACATTTTCATTCCAATCTATCTTTCCAGTATACATTCCAGAATAATGGGCTGATTGCCCATTATCCCCCCTCACCCACTCCATGATAGTCATATTGGTCTATTGGACAGTCCTCATTCACAGCATTCTATCCCGTGTCCTGTGCCTCTGCATGAGCTAACCCTAAGGCTTGGAATGCTCCCTCTCCTCCACTCTTCCTTTGAAAGCCCTAAGCACTCTCATCATAGACTAGGCAATTAACCTGTCTGTTTGGGAGTTGCCAGGAGGCACAGTGGAAAGAGTAGGGAATTGGGGTCAGGAAAACCTGTGTTTGAATCCTGCCCCAGACACTTGCTAGCTATGTGAGTGTGCTTACCACCTCAGTTTCCTTGTCTGTAAAGTGGGGACAATATTCACAGAATTGTGATGATCAAACCAAATTAATATATAAAGTGTTCACAAACCTTAAAGTTTTCCATAAATGTTAGCTATCATAGGATTATATGACTTAGCAGTGGAAAGGACTTCAGGGACTAAAGAATTCAACCCCCTGATTTCGCAGATGAGGGAACCAGAGCCCAAGGTCATGCAGGAAGTCAACGACAAAGGCCATTTTTAAAGCTAGCTCCTTTGATCCCTGAGCTGGTGTCCTGTTTACTAAGCTAGGGTGCGCCTCTCCCTACAAGAGAATTTTCTTGATTCCCCTCAACTGTAAGGACTCTCCTTGCCCTCAGACCTACACCCTCACTCCCGCCTCAGTCCAAGAAATGATCTGTATTGTATGTATTTTGGAAATTATCTTGTATTTATGTTACTTTATATTTATTTTTATGTGTGTGTATGCACACACATTGTTTCATACAAATGAAACAATTGTTGTTCAGTCGTTTCAGTCATGTCTGACCCTTTGTGACTACATTTGGGGTTTTCTTGGCAGAGATGCTAGAGTGGTTTGCCATTTCCTTCTCCAGCTCATTTTAGAGATGAGGAAACTGAGGCAAACAGTGACTTGCCCAGAGTCACACAGCTAGTAAGTGTCTGAGGCCACATTTGAACTCAGGAAGATGAATCTTCCTCATTCCAAGCTTAGTGCTTTATCTACTGTGCCACCTAGCTGCCCCTGGGGTGTGTGTGTGTGTGTGTGTGTGTGTGTGTGTGTGTGTATCTGTATCTGTATCTGTGTGTCTGTGTGTCTGTGTGTATGTATGTGTCTATGTCTCTGTGTGTGTGTGTGTGTGTGGCTAAGATACATACAAAAACTATATCTGATTGTTTACTGTCTCAGGGAGGGGAAAGGAATGGAGTTTGGAACTCAAAACTTAAAAAAATCCAAATGTTAAAATAATTGTTTTAACATGCAATTGAGGAAAAATAAAATATTATACATTAGAAAATATATATATTCATATACGAATCTATATTATATACATACACAGTGATTAGCATAAAGCTCATGCTCAATAAATAGTTGCCAAATTTGGGGGTGGCTAGGTGGCTCAGTGTATAGAGCACCAGCCCTGAAGTCAGGAGGACCTGAGTTCAAATCCGGCCTCAGACACTTAACACTTACCAGCTGTGTGACCTTGGACAAGTCACTTAACCCCAATTGCCCTGCCCTCTCCCCTTCAAAAAAGCAAAAAAAAAAATAGTTGCCAAATTGAACTGAATTTGTTCCCCAGTGGACTGAAGTCTCATTCCTTATAATTGGCTAAGATGAACAGATAGGGAAACCCAACACCCAACAGAGGTTAGAGAGGATGCATGGTCCTCAGCACTTATCTATTTCAGTATCATAATTCATAAGTCCTACTTCAACCCTTTTTTCAGGGATGCATCTTTAAAAACCCGGACTGTTCCTAAAGACATCCAAAAAAAAAAGGGGGAAAGGACTTATTTGTACAAAAATATTTAGAGCAGCTCTTTTTGTGGTGGCTAAGAACCTGAAAATGAAGGGATACCTGTCCATTGGGGAATGACTAAACAAACTGTAATATATGATTATAATGGAATATTATTGTGCTAAAAGAAATGACAAGTAGGATGATTTCAGAAAATCCTGGAAACACTTACATGCACTGATGCACGGTAAAGTGAACAAAACCAGAGGAACATTGCACTTGGTAACAGCAACATCGTACAGTGAAGAACTGTGAATGACTTAGCTATTCTCAGCAATACGATTATGCAAGACAATCCCAAAGGACTAATGATGAAGCATAGTATCTGCCTGCAGAAAAAGAAGTGTTATTGATTGAATACAGACAGAAGCAGGCTGTTTGTCACTTTTTTTTTTCATTTATTTTCTTTTATTTGGTCTTCTTGTATAAAATGACTAATATGGAAATATTTTACATGATTGCACTTGTTTATTCTTATAGATTTCATGTTACATGTTATATATTACATATATAAGCAAACGTGAAATTTCTTACCATCTCAGGAAAGGGTGAGGGAAGGGAGGGAGGAATAGAATTTGGAACTCAAAATTTTAAGTAAATATGTTTTTGAAAATTAGATTAACAACTCTAAACTGCTACTATATTCCCAAATAAGAATTTTAGAGCATATGAATTCATGATCATAGACTCAGATTGGAATCTGGAAAAAGCTGCCAAGTCCAGCTCCTTCATTTTACAGATGAAGAAATGGAGTTCTAGAAAAGTAGGAGTAATTTATCCGAGGTCACACAGGTTGTGTGAGCAGCCAGAGTTAGGGTCTGAACTCATCTAATAGTGAGGCAGAGCCACCCCACACCTTAAGACTTACTTCTTGCTGTTACTTCACTGGATCTTCAGTCCTTGAACCAAGAGCAGCAAACGCCTTGGTTAATCCATTGCTTACCTCATCTAGGTCTTAGAGATCTATGCCCTCTTTGAGAGAGGCCTCCTGAGGAGAGAGGAAACTAAAGTGTTTTGCTCATTCAGTCTGCAAAGGCCTTTGGTGAACTATTCAAGCAAGAGGTCTCTTGCTAAACAATATGTGTTTGATTTCGAGGCCCAATAGAAAAGCTCTCATAAAGCATCTGATAAAATCAAAGCAATCCCTAAGCCCCTCACTGATGCCTTTACTCCCAAGGTGATGTTTCTCCTTCTTTACACCATCTTTTTTTTTAAGAGTGAAAGTCAAATTTCCACATGGTTTCATCCAGGACTGCTGATGAATGCTCTTTTAATTCTGTGCCAAATAGTTAACTTAGAAAAAAAGAGAGAGGAAGCTTTATTGTGTACACAGCATCAATTGTTTCCTCAAATGAAAAAGCTCATATGTAAAAAAAAATTCAAAGGAAGCAGAAATAAATATGGTGAACTTTATATTTCAATTTGTTTGCAATAAGCAGATAATCCAAGCAGAAACTACACATATACAACACAAAAGCAAAGGGATATTCAGCAATTACCTAAAGATCAATAGAGAGATTCTATTCAAATGATTCATGTGCCAAAGTGAAATGTGGAATGCCTGACATATCTCACTGAGTCATCTACAAAGATGAGATTAACCTAACCCAATGACTGCCAAATCACCACCATCTTCTCTGTCATCTAAACCCATCTGTACCTGTGAAAGAGTAACAGTAATAGTAGCTGGCATTTTATAACACTTCCAAAAGCTCATCATTTCATTTGGTCTTCACATAACCCTGTAAGGTAGGTGTTACCCCAATTCACAGATGTGGAAGTTTGTACCCACAAAAGTGTATTGATTTAGGCATAATTATATAGAGGCAGAATCTGAAGCCAAGTCTTCCTGTCTCCAAGGCAAACACTTTGTATACTAGACTACACTTTCCCCTCAGTAGAAACACAAAAGAGAAAGGTCTAGATAATCACATCTAGTTCACTTGGCTTATCCAATTCACTAAGGCCATATTAATCACAGCAATCTAACAAGATGGCTAAAAAGGCAAGGTGGAAGAATGGAAAGCACATTGGGGTGAAAATACTTAATTTGATCTTAATAGGCTTGACCAATGGGCCAAATGTAATCAACCAACCAGCAATCCTGGCATTGGGGATGCAAGCTCAGAGAATGAAACAACTCCTACTCTCCAGGATTTTTGTATAAAGTTCAATAGAGATAAATGTAAAGTCTTACACTCAGGTTCAAAATGATCAACTTTGTAAGCTGAAGATGAGCGGAATGTGGTTAAATAGTGTCCAATCAAAAAAAAATTGGATTTTTTTTTCTTTTGGTGACTGTTGACTCATTTAGCAAGCTGGAGGAGTAATAAAGGGATATGGTAGCCTCAAAAATTAATGCAATTGAGCTCAAGGAAGCATGATAGCCAGGAGGTCACAATTCAAATATGCTTTATCCTGCCTTTTCCTGGGGAATGATTAAAGTTCACCTAAAATTAGAAGATGAGTTTTAATGGTTAGCATGAGTTAAGAGTTAGAAATGGCCACCCCCTCCCTCCAAAAAAAACCAAACAACCACTGAATTTTGTCTCAGACAGAATTAGGAGAGGCATACAGTAGAGAACACATAAGGTTATATAGTCCTTCTCTCCTCTGGCTGGTCAGATCACAGCTGAAGAAATGTGTTCCTTTTTGGATGCCACATTTTAGGAAGGACATTAAATATCTGGAGAAAATCCAGAGGAAAACCAGAAAGGTAAAGGGCCTTAATATTGATTTTTAAGCTCCTAATAAGCTAATCAATTAAAGTCCCAAAATAATAATAGCTCAAATTTATATAATACTTGAAGGATTGCAAAGTAGTTTATACTTTTACTATATCATATGAGCATCACAACAAGCCTGACAAGTAGAGAGTATAGGAAAAATTGGTAAGGTACTAGGGGTACAATGAAAAAAGCCCTGCATTTGGAGTATAGAGAGCAAAGGTTCAGATCCTGACTCTGCCACTCAGTCAGCAAATATCTCCCTGCAACCTCTTTGAGCTTCAGTTTCCTAAGTGGTAGAACGATGAGGGGTTTGGACTGGATGACCTTTAAGGTCCCTTATAGCTCTAAATCTACATTCTATTTGATTATTCACACTTACAGAATAATAGAATGAAGGAAAAGGAAGCGCTTAACCTGGAGGAGAGAAGACTTAGTAGATGTTATGGCTGGTTTCAAGTATTTGGAAGGCTGCCATAAGGAAGAGATATTTAGACTTTTCTGCTTCTTTGTTGATTGATCTGTTAGTAAGTAAACTAGCAAGCATTCTGAATCAATTACTAAGCAGGTACTGGAGGAAGAGAGAGGTTGAGGCTAACTATCTGAGATACCAACCAGAATGGGAATGCTGTTCTTTTTCTGTTTCTCTAAACAATAGTTTAATTAAATCCACCCTCCATGATTTATTCTTCTTGCCAAAGTCTATTGAAGGGCCTTAAAGAATCATGGAATCATAAACTTAGAGTCAGAAAGAACATTTGAGGTCATGTGATCAAACCCCCTCAATTTATAGTTGAAGAAATTGAAGACTAGCAAAGGTATGTGATGTGCTCAAAGTCACACATGTGGTGAGTGGCAAAGTCAGGATTTGAATCTAGCTCCTCTGATTCTAAATCAAACATTCTTTCCACTACATCACAGGAGACCCTGGGTTCTCAAAGGTTTGGCCAGCAGAGGGCAAACTCTAAAAGGTCCTGTCAAGTCAAAAGGATTTCATTTATGGGCTCAGCAATGGACCAAAATGTCTGCATCTGAACCAGATGATCAAAGTTTCAAGGGTTTCATGACCAGCTTGGTCAAAGAGGGATGGACTTTTAAGCCACAGCAACTCACGAAGATCAATCTCATAGAGAGGGCATGAAGGAGTAAAATTGGTACAGGAAGTGTCCACCCAGATAACATCACAGATTCTTGAAGTACTGGTGTATGAAGTCAGTCAGACAATGAGCATTTATTAAGTGCCTACACTGTGCTAAGAGCTGGGGATATGAAATGAGGCAAAAGACAAGGAGCTCATAATCTAATGGAGGAGAAAATAAGCAAAAGATTGCTGTTCCCTCACCTCCTACCACTATTCTTCTCCACTTAAGCTTGCTATTACACAGAAAGTGTGTGGGAGAGTGGAATGAGTCCTAGTTTAGGAGTCAGGAGACTTGAAGACGAGACTTCTTTGAGCTTCTGTTTTCTCATCTATAAAATGTAGATAAGACCTGCCTTGCTTATCTCTGAGGATCATTTTAAGGTTTGAAGTACAAAGAAGGATTTTGTGAACTGGAAAGTGTGATACAGAGGTGTTCTTCCTCTCCCCGTCACCATGTAAGATACTAGAAGAAAGGCCAGTGACTCACACAGAGAAGTCAAAAGATATGTGTAGTATCATCAATTTAGAGCTGGAAGTGTCCTCAGAGCCCATCAGCCCCTCCCCCATGTTATAAAAGACACTGGGGTTCAGAGAGGTTATGGTTTATCTTTGTTATTATTCATCATCATAATCATTTAAAATTTTCTATTTGTATATAAACCAATGTAGTTATTAAAAGAGACAGTGGGATATAGAGAAACTACCTCAGAGACAGAAAGATCGGGGCTCAAGCCCCTTCTCTAATAAGTGCTGGTGGCATGATTCTGCATGACTGTCCCATACATGGGCAAGAAGGTAATATTCTATGTAACACAACATATATCCCCCCAAAATATCAAAATTAAAATGTAAACTCATTGAAGGAAGGGACTATTTTCTTTTTGTCTCTGTGTTTTCAGGTCTAGCTTAGAACCCTGCACACAGTAGGTGTTTAGCAGATGTTTACTAAATTGAGTTGAAAACCTGTTGACAAATATATTCCTGAGATGTGCTTGAGGCAAACTGTCAAAATGAATAGTGTGCTAGGTCTGTAGCTGGGAAAGCCCGAACGGAAGGAACCTTAGAGATCGGCTTGTCCACCATTTGTCTTGCCCAAGGTCCTATATCTAGTAAGTGCCCCCCTGGGTGAGTTGCCTCTCTGAGACTTAGATTCCTCATTTGTAAATTGGGAATCATAACACCTAACTCCCAGAGGGTGTCCCGAGGCCCAAATGAGATAATGGATGGAAAAGTTCTGCTCTTTGTTTGCAAAACACTATAGAAATATTAGTCAATAAACAATTATTAAACCTACTCATAGGCCAGAAATTGTGCTAGGTGCCAGAGATACAGGAAGAGGCAAAAAATAATTCCCTCCCACAAGGAGTTCACAATCTAACAGTCTCTTCTTCCCAGCTCTAATCATAGCCAGTATTTGTATGTGTTTTGCAAAGCATTTTACCCACATTTTCTAATTTGATCTGCACCACAACCCTGGGACATAAGTGCTCCTATTATGCCCATTTTAAAGTTATAGAAACTGAGGCAGACAGAAATTGCAACTTGTTTCATTTCCTGGAACAAATTTCCGGGAAAACACTTTCTTGAGTGTATTTAAACTTCTCCAATCAGGGCCTGTGAGGCTCAGTTGTTTAACACACTGACAACTTAAGTGCAGAATCTTACTTTAGCTAACAAGCTATTATCATTCACAACAGAACTATACACTAACTAATCTATTAATGCCTTTTTTAAAAGTCTGTTTTATGGCCCTAAAGTGATTTTTCATAAGTTAATAACTTGAAGTCTTAGAATAATAATGGCTGGCATTTGTATGATATCTTAAGGATTACAAAGTACATTAGGCATGTTGTTGCATTTGAAGCCTGAGAAGTAGGTAATACAGGAATTATGGGGGAGGTATTCATGACACTATGGAAAGAAAAGCTGGATTTGGAAGCAGGAGTCCTAGATTCAAACCCTGATTTTGCCACTGAATCAAGAAATATTTAAGTTTAAAATCTGGGCAAGCCATATATTGTCTCAAGCTTCAGTTTCCTTATCTGTATGTCAAAATGAGAGGTGCATGGACTAGGTGGTCTATGAGCCATTTGATTATCCCCATTTATAAAATAACAGAGTTAGAAATGTTTCAATTATACATCAGAAAAGTTGAGACTCAGAGAGGGAAGTGACATACCCAAGATCACTCAGCCAGTTTGGGCCTGGCACATCATGTGAGTGACTGCTTGTTGAGTAGCTGATGAAATAACTTGGCAAAACCAAGATCAGAACCCAGCCCCACTTATAGATATTCACCCACTCTTGTTCAATTTCTAGTTGTATCACACATAGAAAGTATTTCTCATGCAATTCTCTAGCAGTGATGTGTGCATTCATCTTTTTTACTGAATCTTTAATATTTTGTGCCATCTCTTGAAACAAACTAAAAAAAAAATCTGATTTGTACTAAAAAAGGATTTAGCAAAAGGCTAAATTTTCTTCCAAAGATTTAAGTCAAGGCTCCCTGTTGATTTTCTGCTCCAGTTACTTAACAGCAGGGCCTGGTTTGGTTCTGTCTAGTTTGGTGGGGGCTCTTCCTTTTTTTCTTTTCAACCAAAATAGAGCCCTTGAGGCTTTTTCCTTTCAGAGTCATTGGAAAACCAACTGGCAAGGACGCATTCTGATATTGCAGTTGACTCTGGCTATCTCATTTGGTGTCTTCTTCTTAAAATAAAGCTGGGCCAGTGTTTATCTTAGCACTGCCTTCTGAAAATTGTCACAGCAAGAACTACTTCTCACCATGTTCTATTTTTAAACCCATTTCACAGTTTTCAATGTTTGCATTTGAAAATGGCATTTCTGAGTCTTCAATGATGATTGGCATATAGCCCTCTTGTTAGAAAGATCACTTAGTGACTGGTCTCAGTGAAAAATGGGGGTGAGAGAATAACTCTTCCACATTATGGGTCTGATGGAAATTGAAATATATTTATATATAAACATATATACATACACATATGTATACATATACATATGTACTGAGGTCATAAACACTTAGATTTTAGAGTTTGACAGGAGTCAACTAATCTAACATTCTCATTTCACTGGGAGTTGAGGCCCAGGGAGATTAAGGGCTTTTGCCCAAAGTCACACACCACTAGTTAGTGGTAGAATTGGGATTTGAACCATGTTCTCTAATTTTAAATTTAGTGGCCTTCCCACTGCTTCATATTTGGTGTATTTAATAAATTTAGGAAACATTTATTAAGCACCTATAATATGCAAGACATTTTGCTAGGTATTAGAGGTGTAATTTTTTTTAAATGTTTGTATTCTCAAAGAGTTTATTAGTCTATTGTTTGAATTTATTGAGTTTTGGGGCTTGATGTAATGTTATAGATACAGCCTTAGGGAGTAACGTTAGAGAAAGCAACTCATCCTCTTCCAAATTGAAAATGCCATAGCAAAATGTTGGGTAACCATCTCTCCAAGCTACTTAACATTTGATAGTGGTTGCATCATGAGGTCTTTCTTTCCTGTGATATTTCTTCTCTCTCTCTCTCTCTCTTTCTCTCTCTCTTTCTCTCTCTCTCTTTCTCTCCCATGTTTTTGAAATTTTAGAAGGATTACAAACACAATTCCATGTTAAAAAATGACAACCAATGACCTTTCCCAATAAAATAAGTTTGAGTGTACCAGTATTTACATAAACACTGTCTACTGTTTGTGGTATCCCCATAACCATCACCATCCTAATTTCCATCTCTGCTACTGACTTCCCAATTACCCTCTCATCAGCACTATAATAAGTCACCACTATCCCCACCACCATAATCTCCACCATCCCCCCACCACTATTACTACCATCATCGTCCCACTCACCATCTCCATCATTTCTATCATCCTAATCGCCATCTCCACAATTACCATCATCCTAAACCCCACCAGAATGTTCTACTTTAAACCATTCAACCAACCTTGGAGAAGAGTTATATGTATCCAAATTTAATAATAGACATTCCAGCTAACTCTGCTGGGTGTTCATTCCATGAAGAATTAGGTATGAGAAAATGTTGAGAAAGCAGAGAATTATGCCTATGCTCTTGGCTTGTTGTAACATTGGGAGAGTGTGTTTTCCATGACTTCACTTGCATACTTAGGTGAGTTCATGTACAGAATATGGGACTTGGGAGCTAGGAAGATCTAAGTTCAGATCTGGTCCAAGTTACTCCATAATTATGTGACCTTGAGAAGACTCTTGACCTCCTTGAGCCTCAGTATGGGGATGATAATGGCACCTATATCATGGAGTTAGAGAAGGCTAAAATGATATCAACCAATCAATAAGTGTTTATTAAGGGTTTACTATGTGCCAGGCACTGTATAGGAAACGTACAAAAGGAACTTTGCACATTGTAAAGTGTTCTGTAAAAGTGAAGTGGTGTTGTTGTTATTAATTATAATCATGAGCAGTAGTGCTGCTGTTGACATTGTGATTCCTGATCTCAGTATGGGTATTCCATTAACCAGTACAGACTGCAAGGATCTTCTCTTTCTGTATGATGCTTACATATGTATTTTCATACATCCCCCCTGGGTGATCCATCCAACATGTTGTATCAGCAAGCACCCTAGCATACCCGGGGTGGCTGCTAGCTCAGGTTCTTAGATCAGCTTTTCTAAAGGAAAGCAACTCAAAATGGGTTAACAATCTTACTTTAATCAATCAAACACATATCATTTACCTAGTTCAGGGAAAAAAGTCAGCACCCTGAATTTCAGAGAACACAAACAGAATACAAACACAAGTTAACAAGCAGAAGTTACAGGCAGACAAAGAAACAGAT
>CM053591.1:170824607-170835790 GCA_028646515.1 Pseudochirops corinnae
GGGTTTTTCAAAGCCGGGGGGCTCAATGGCTTCCCAGAGTCTCTGGCCAAATCACAGAATTCTTCTCAAAGTAAGCCCCAAAGCAAAAGCTTATATCAGCAGTTTATATAGCCTTCTCCTGGATCAGAGACCATCACAGCCCTCTTGACCCACTGCCCAATCACAAAGTAATAAGGTGTGGGCATTCCTGAAGAACAAGCCTCCCACCACAGGCTCCATGTGACCACATTCAGCCTATTAGGGGACAGAGTATACTTTCAAATCAGGGAAGGTTCTCAGAGCCACTTAAACCTATCAAAGGGCCTAGGGGCAGGGAAGATCTTCAGATTCCCGTAACACATATATAAGGCTTTACTCTAGTTTTTGTTACAGTACATGGCACCCTCCCTCCCCTATTTTCACTATGAAACTTTCCCATCCCTCTTGCTGGTATCAATTTAGAGCCTTTTGTGGTTAAATTTCTTGAGAAGACCATTTACAATCAATGCCCGTGTCTCTCCCATCCTCAAAAAGCCCTTATTTCATTCATCCTTAGTAGCAATCATCCAATACCTCTCCTCTCTTTTGTGTCTAAATTTGAGAAAGCTATCTGTAATCAATATCTCCACTTCCTCCCCTTTCATTCTCTTCTTAACCCTTGGAAGTCTGTCTTCCAACCTCATCATTCAACCAAAACTACTCTCTTCAAAGCTACCAATTACTTCTTAATTAACCAATCCAATGGCCTTTTCTCAATCCTCATCCTTCTTGATCTCTCTTCAGCCTTTGACACTGTCACTGACCCTCTTCTTGATTCTTTCTTTTCTCTAGGTTTTCATGACACTAGTCTATTCTGTTTCTTCCCCTATCTGTCTCACTACTCTTTCTCAAACTCTTTTGCTGGATCTTCATCCAGGCCCTACTGTCTAACAATGGGTGTCTTACAGGATTCTGTATTGGGCTCTCTTCTCTTCTCCCCTTATACTATTTCACTTAAAGATCTTATCAGTTCCATGGATTTAATTATCATTTCTATGCTGATGATTTGAAATCTACCCATCCAGCCCCTAACTTCTCTCCTAGACTTGTATTAGATATATCAGACTGGGTGTCTGTAAACAGATAACACTCAACATGCCCAAATCTAACCTCATCATCTTTTCTCCAAAATCCTTTCATCTTCCTAACTTCTTTATTACTGTTGAGGGCACCATCATTCTCCTGGGCTCCCAGACTCACAACTTAAATGTCATCACTGACATCATCTCATTCTTTCTTTCCTCCAATATCTAATCTATTGCCAAGTCTTGTCAATTTTACCTTCATGGCATATCTCCTATAGCACCTTCTCTTCTCTGACACTGCCACTACTCTGATGCAGGCCCTTATCATTGCAACAGCCTACCAGTTAATCTCCCTGTCTTGCACTTTTCCCTACTCTGGTCTGATCTCTACTCCACTGTCTAATTAGTCTTCTTAAAGTACATGTCTGACCATGTCAGTTAACTCCAGTGGTTCCCTATCACTTCCAGGACAAATTATAAAAGCTTCTGTTTGGCTTTCCAAATCTTTGATAACCTGGTTCCCTTCTACTTTTCTATGCTTCTTAAACTTACTCTCCACCACAAACTCTGTGATCCAATGAGCCTGGCCTCCTTGCTGCTCACACAAGATACCTCATCTCCTGACTGTGAATTTTCGTTATCTCTCCCCCACTCCTGGAATTGTCTGTCTCCTGGCTTCCCTGGCCTCCTTCAAGTCCAAGCTAAAATTCTGCCCTCTATAGGAAGCCTCCACAATTCCCATTTAATGTAATTCCTCCAAGATTATAGGGGCTCATGACTTGCAGTCATGATTCTTAATAAATGCTCATTGGCTGATTGACTGATGAACTCACTGGCCAAAGATTATTTTCATGCTATCTCCTGAATTAGACTTTAAGCTAATAGAGGAGACAACATGACATCTTAATTGCCAAATCCAGTGGTCCTTTTTTAATCTCATCCTTCTTGATGATGAATTGAGAACAGAGATGGTCTTTTACCCATCTTTATATCCCCAGGACTTAGCTCAGTGCTTCTTTAAAGACTAATTGGTGTTAAAAAGCTGGATTTTTGCAGTAGTGATCAACTTGGGATCATTGAAAGGGCTGGACAGTTCTTCAAATTCTATTCCATTTCTATGCCCTGAAAAAACTGAGGCTCAAAAAACTTAAAATATCTTGTCTGAGGCCAAAGAGCAAACAAATGGCTTCTTTGACTCCATGTTCTGGACTCCTTCCCCGACCAGTGGATCCAACCTTTTCAAATATGGGCATCCCTTTTTAGTCCTCGATTTCAAACTGTTTCACAGGAACCTGAAGTCACAGAGGGAGAAATCGAAGGGACCTCAAAGGACAGCTGGTCCAATTCCCTCATTTTGATAACAGCAGTTGTACTATTAGTACCGCTTGATTGGCAAAATGGAAGCTAACAAAATGCAAATGGGAATTTAGTAATGCTTTTAAAATGAGTGTGTGTTTCATTTATCACAGCAGTATGTACAGACATTTGAAAAATGACAGTACTTGGGGAACATAGCAGATTTATGGGCCCTTGGCAGCGACTCCATGTTTTCCCAGGGGTACACAGCCTACTGGTATCAGAGTACCTTAGATTAAAAGCTGAAAGGAAGCTTGAGGTCACTGAGTCCAACTCACTTATTTTATGGAAGAGAAAACTATAGCCTAGAGAAAGGAAGTGACCAGCAGTGACCAAATATCACATGTTCAGAAGCCATTAAACTCTAGCACACTGTGACATCATAACAGATGGAAATGATTCCTGTCAGAAGGCTAATTGGTTCATTTAGGGGTACATCATCTTGTGGCCTAAAAGATACAATTAGCTTTCTTAGCATTGCCAGTAACAACCTGGCCCCAGAAAATAATTTGTATTCTGTATTTAATTTTCTATGTACATGTCTTCCCTCCCATCCCAAATAGTGCATGGCCCTAAAAGTCAGGGACTTTTCCTTTCTACCTTTGTATGCCTAATTCCTACCAGGTCCATCATATAAATGCTCTTTTAATTAATTGAATTAAATTATGAAAAGTAGAACAGCAAGCTCATTTTAGACAGGAGCACTACTGGCCAGATGACGCCGCTGTAAACCTCATGTCGTATTGCCTTGGTATCCTCAGTGCTTAGCACGTTGGATAATCCATAGTAGGTGCCTCAGAATGCTTGGATTGATTGAGTAATAGGGGCCTCTTCTTTCTCGTGATTCCAAAGCTGACTACAATGCTTTGGACTTTTAACAATGCCAATGGTTGGACATTCTAATGAATGGACCAAGAAGAGCTTGGGCCAAGACCCTGGGAAGAGAGAATATGGAGGGGCCCTTGGGTATTTATTCCCACCTTCCCGTTCTTCTTCATGTTGTAATCATGTAAGGGGCAGAGGTTTCCACATATAGGAAAGTTCTGTATTCTCTGCAGCAGCATGAAGCCATTTGCTCATGGTGGGAGGAAAGGATTGTACCTAATTCAGTCTCTCTCTATGTGGGGCTTTAGTACTGGTTGTTCCCATGCCTGGAATGCTCTACCCCTCACCTCTATTTCATAGGTCCCTTGATTTTCTTCAAAACTCAGCTCAAACCCTACTCCAGGAGGTCTTTCCTAGTCCCCCAGCTGCTAGTGCCCTCACCTTTCAGGTTACCTTCCACCTACTCTATCTGTATCTTTTTTTTTAACCTAGTATTTTGCATATGATCTTTTCCATTTGTTGTATATTCCTAGAGGGCAAGGACTATGTCCTCGCCGCCACCACCACCCACCTCTGCTCATGCAGAGTCCTCTTTGATTTTGCCATGTAGCTATTCTGGATGTATTTTATGAGTAAATAGCTGCTCACTGGATAGAAGATGGGAGAGGGATATATTTAAAAGTGGAATATATTTGAAATGTCGTACCCATTTGACTGGGGGCTCCTTGAGGGTGGGGACTGTGTTTTGTCTTTCTCATACTAAGCATAGTGCTGGCACATTGTAAGTAAACACTTAATAAATCCTCCTTGACTTGATTTGGGGCCTGTATATTCATATACCCAGCAAATTTCAAGAAAAACAAAATGAAATACTAAAAGATTTATAGAAGTATCCAAGAATATGTTCTCTCTCTTCTTTTGTGAAGGGCGTTTGTCTTTCACTAATGTATAGCCTATCTATAACAGATTAAGGATTTCTTATTGGTTCTTGTTAGAAGTTAACAAAGGAGAGCAGTATAAGAAAAAAAATCAATGGAAAACTGTTTCCTTCTGTGACACATGGAGAATGGCCTCATTGTCTTTTGTACATCTACAAAGGAAACTCCCTATGGTTGCAAACCATTGCAGGCAGCTGTCGCCAATGGACTGGTGACCAAGACCAGGCAAGGTTGGAGGCAGCAAGAGTTTCTTTCACTGGTCTCAGATCTCAGGCTTGGACTTTTCTGTTATGAGACACAAAGTTGAGAGGGACTACGTTCACACTGATATATTTGGGGGGTTTTGTGGTCAGACTCAGTGTGTTTAAAAGGTGAGATAAAAATCTTAGTTCCTTCCCTGCCTCTATCAAGTATTTTGTGATGGTATTTTGCAGGTTTATAGCTCAGAGTGAAGTGATGTAAGACAGTGTAGCCCAGAACGAAGAGTGTGAGCTTTAAGGTAAAAGAACCGGGGCTCAAATCCTAGCTCTGCCACTGATTACCTACATGACCATGGACAAATTGGGTTTCTCTGGGCCTCAATTTTCTCATCTATAAATTGAAGGATTTGGTCTAGATAAGTTTAAAATATCATTCTTTGGTTCAAGCCATATCTCTGATATTCAGTTTTTAAGTGACCATTGGCTAGTCACTTAAAAGACACCCTCAGTTTCCTCATCTATAAAATCAGAGATTTAAGCTAGATGACTTCTGAGGTTCCTTCCAGCCTTGGGACTGTTATCTTATGGTCCTAAATCTGTGTTCCAATGAAACTCTATAAATGCTGAGAAGATAAAGATGGTGATGATGATGATGATGATGATGATGATGATGGTGAGGGTGAGGATGGTGAGGGTGATGATGGTGATGATGATGGTGAGGGTGATGATGGTGATGATGATGATGATGGTGATGATGATGATGATGGTGATGATGGTGAGGGTGATGATGGTGATGATGATGATGATGATGGTGAGATGATGATGATGATGGTATGATGATGGTGATGATGATGATGGTGAGATGATGATGATGATGATGGTGATGATGATGGTGAGGGTGATGATGGTGATGATGATGATGATGGTGATGATGATGATGATGATGGTGAGGGTGATGATGGTGATGACATTTATGTGGAACTTTAAGGTTTGCAAAGCACTTTACAAATATTATCTCAGATAGGTAGAGACAAGGGTGGAGGAGGGGGATTTCTAGGGGGGAAGGAAAGGAGGACCTCAAGCACTATATCCAAGGTTTGATCCATTTCAGTTACACAATCAATACACATAATAGATAGCAAAGAAATCCATTTGTCCAAATCAGAAAAACAGAAATTAATGTTTTTCTCTCTCTCATGGTTTCTCCCATTAGTTATAATTCTTCTATACAACATGTCTAATGTGAAAATATGTTTAATAGGAATGTATATGTAGAGCCTATATCAGATTGCAGGCCATCTTGGGGAGGGAGGGGGAGGGAGAGGAAAAATTTAAAACTTATGGAAGTAAATGTTGAAAACTAAAATTAAATAAATTAACTTAAAAAAAACCAGAAATCAGAGAAGATATACATGGGATAATATATATCCAGGGGTGGGGAACCTGCAGCTTTGAGGCCACCTGTGACCTTCTAGGTCCTTGGGTGCGGTTTTTTGACTGAATCCAAGTTTTATATAGAACAAATCCTTTAATTAAGGGGAATTGTTCTATAAAGTTTGGATTCAGTCAAAGGGCTGCACTTGAGGACCTAGAGGGCCACATGTGACCTGGAGGCTGTGGGTTCCCTACCCCAGTACCAGACAATACAGAAGAAGGAGTTCTTTCAACTCAATCAAGAGAGGGGTCCTGGAGCTCACCCACAGGAATGCCCTTCATAGAGAGTCTCTTTCTGGCCCTTCCAAGAAGGTGCTTGCACTCTCTCTCTCTCTGTCTCTCTCTCTCTCTCTCTGTCTCTCTGTCTCTCTCTGTCTCTCTCTGTCTCTCTCTGTCTCTCTCTCTCTCTCTCTCTCTCTTTCACTTTCTCTCTCTCCCTCTCCCTCTCTCTCCCTCTCTGTCTCTTTGTCTCTCTTTGTCTCTGTCTGTCTGTCTCTGTCTCTGTCTCTCTGTCTCTGTCTCTCTGTCTCTCTCTCTCCCTCCCTCTTCTTTCCTCCCTCCCTCCCTCTGTTACTTGCTCTCTTTCTCTCTTTCTCTCTCTATATATATGTGTCTCTGTCTCTCTGTCTCTCTCTGTCTGTCTGTCTCTTTCACTCTCCCCCCCTCCCTCTCCTCAATGCCATGATTCATTTTAACTTTCAAAAATGCATACAAAACCTCCCACTCTTCCTTATTGAAGTAGAGGACTATGGGTGTGGAATATCACATATACTATCAGACTCAGGATACTGTTTAGTTTGCTGAAAAGCCTTTCCCTTTCCTCTTTACTGTTACCAGGGATGGTTCACTGGAGGAGATGGGGAAGGGATGGATATATTTGACAGTGAAAAAGATATAAAAACAAGATATCAACCAAAAAATTAAGCTATTCAAAAACTCCATAAAATAAGCATAACTCTAAGCTGTATATAGAGTCCAGTGGAAGGACTCCATCCTCCACGAAGGGAAGAAACTACCAATAATCTTGTTTTGTGTTTGCTTCAATTGCCCTTCTTATCACCCTGTGACAGGGGTGGCAGGAGCTCACTGATGGAAGTTCTTCCTAAAGATAAGATCTACATGAGTTGTGACAACTCCCTGGTATCACATAAGGAAAGTACGAAATGAGAGCAGGCACAGAAACAATGTAGTCCACAGAAATCTCTTGGTGCTGATACTATAAGGGTTATTCTTTGAGCTCTTCCTCTTGTCATTTCTGATTAATACCCCAGGCAAACAATGCCTTTCGCATGGCTAATGTGCTGTTGCAAGACAAAGGGATGACTGGCTCCTTTAAGTACTGAAATTCACTCCTGGGGACCACACACTGGAATTGACCAAAAATCATTAATAAATTTATGCAAACTAGAGAAATCTTTCCCCCAAAGGAGAAAGCCAAGTAAAAAGCAGCAGTAGTTGTGGTATTAGAGATTAGATTGGGTTGGATTTTTGTTGTTGTTGTTTTTTTATTAAACAAAAGAACATTATCACCTTCCAAAGAATGGAGAGCCTACTGCCAGAAAGAAATAAAATAGATGAGCCGTACAGAGACCTCTTCTGACTGGCAGTGTCCCTCTTTAAGTGAGCTCGCTACTTCTCCTAATTCAATTTGCTTTAATTTCTAGAATTATAGCATCATAGTTCATAGCTGGAAGGGGCCAGAGAGGATATCTAGTCTAAACCATTCGTTTTGAAGATAAGGAGATCGAGGACCAGAAAGGCTAGGGGAGGTTCACCCAAGGCCATATAGGCAGCAAGCGGCAAAGGTAGCACTTCGAACCTAGGACATTTATTGTTGTTGTCACTGTTCAGTCATTTTACAGTTGTGTCTGGTTCTTCATGAGCCCATCTGGAATTTTCTTGGGAAAGACACTGAAGTGGTTTGCCATTTCCTTTTCCAGTTCATTTTACAGATGAGGAAACTGAAGAGAACAGATTTAAGTGACTTGTCCAGGGTCACACAGCTAGTCAAGTGTCTGAGGACAGATTCAAACTCAGAAAGATGAATCTTCCTGATTCCAGACCTGGTATTCTATCCACTGGACCATGTAGTATGCATTTATTAAAAGTGTGTATTATGTGCCTTGTACTGGGGAATGCAAAGAGAAAAAGAGAACAATCCTTTCCCCCAAAGACCTTACATTCCTGGGGACACAGAAGGAAGGGGATGGGAAGAGTGATATGCCCACAGAAAGTTAAATATAAAATATACCCTAGTAATTTATTGAGGGAAGCGCCTAGTAAGTGATGTGTCTGAGGCCATAGGCTAAGTGATTCTTTAAGTTAAGGAAATTACACCTAAATGAAATTACAATGTGTGTAATAAAGATTCTATTTTTATTACATAGTTTTGAAAAAAAAGAAGTATACAAATGATTAAAATAAACACTATTTTTTTCAGCACTTGGGATGTCACAAGTGATATATTTCAACTTGTGTTTTACTTTATTTATATGGTCACAATAGAAAGACCAAAGAATAAGTCAGAAAAAGAAATGATTATTTTAAGTGAGTCAAAAGAGGTCATTGAAATTATTTTAATGAATTATTGAATCTTGATGGAATCCTAGACTTGGAGTTAGGAAGATCTCAGCCTGAATCCTACCTCTGACATGGAATACCTGTGTGATCTTGACCAAGTTACTTAAACTATATGGCCCTCATATTTCTCATCTATTAGAGGTATATAGATAACATACCATGACTTCACCAGATTTTGTGATGACCAAATGAGCCAAATATAAGAAAATGATTTGGCAAACCTCAAAGCACTTCATAAATATTAATGGTTCAAATCCCAGACCCTCTATGACCCAGCCTTGTGACCTCAAATGTCACTTCCCCTCCCTCAACTTCATTTTCCTCTAAGGTTCCATCTAGTTCTAAATTTTGGATCCCATGATCCTTTGGGAAGGGGCAAGGGGAAGGCAACGAGGAGAGATAGTCACCAGACTTCTGTTTTTATCCGCATAGTAAACTCCTAGTATAGAAATTTCTTCCACCACAGCAGCTGTTTTACATTTGATAATCTTAGGGTTCCATAGGACTCTGACAGGTTAAGTGTTTTGCCAAATGTCACCCAATAAATGAACAGCAAAGCTAAGACTTGAACCCTTGTCTCTTGATTGCAAGTTCAATGCTCTTTCAATGTTCATGGCCTCCTGCATTTTGAGCATTTACTTTCTCCAAGGATAGACTTACTATTTTCTCAAACTATTAGAAGAAACTTAATACCTGTTATATTTTTACAGGTTCCACCACATGCTCTTTTTGATGCGCTAGGTGGAGAAAGGAGAGAGGTGCTTCATAATAGACGAGTGCTGATACAATAGAAGAAAAACAACCCATTTCTCAAAGTGACTGAGTCCCTGCATAAACAGAGTCTGCCTGAATACCTGGGTGTCTGAAACTGGCAGACATCCAGGGGGTTCTCTCATGAACTCTTGTCTTCTTGCCGTAAACAGACAGTTGATAGCCCCTGGAAATTCAAAGCACATACCATTGGATTTTCATGTTAGAGTGGTTCTTAGTGAAAAAGCTCATTGATTAAAATCTCCCCAATCAATTTTGCCCTTTTGTGAGAAGCCATTGTATTTTTGCCTTTTCAGATGTATTTTTGTGGGGTGTTTTTTTTCTGCCTGGGTGTTTAATTGACCCTCATTATAAAATGGGGTAACCCTTCTACAACTGTCTCACAGGTAGCTTGGTGAGGGAGAAAAGTAAGAGTTTCCATGTCATAATGCTTCATGCACATTATCATCCCCACTCCAGCACTAACTACCCAGGTCACCATAGGACACTTATTGAGCCTCTCCAACCTCAGTTTTCCCATCTGCAAAATAGGGGTGAAAATGCCTATACAGTATCTATTCTCTAAAATGAGATGATGGCCCTAAACTGTTTTGCAAACTTCAGCATCCCATATAAATGTCAGTTGCTGTGAATACTACAGAATTGTTGCAAGAAAGAGTGCTTTTGTAAACTTTAAAGTGATATGCACTGGTGAGTAGTAGATAGAGAGTTATTTACTTGGAGTCAGGAAGATTTAGGCTTCAATCCTGCATTGGACACTTATGACCCTGAGTAATTTGTTTCTATTTTCTGACATTTAACTTTCCTCATCTATAAGTGGGAGCCCACAATATGTAAAGCACCTATCAGGAGGGATCTTCCAAGGATCAACTGGTATTGCATATAAGAAGTGCTTTGCAAAACAAAATGCTAATGCAAAAAAACCAACAACAACAATAGTAATCATAATCAAAAATAACTTATTATACAGGCATGTCGAGGATGGAATGTCGACATGGAATCAGGAAGACCCAAGTTCAAATACAGCCTCACACACTTGCTGGTTGTATGAGCCTGGGCAAGTCAGTTAACTAAATTCAGACTCAGTTTCCTCATCTGTAAAATGGGGGTCATGACAGCACCTACCTCACCAAGTTGCTGTGAGAATCAAATCATATATGTAATATACTTTGAAACCCTTTAAGCATTATATAAATGTTTATTATTATTGTTATTTCACTGATGCATAATGTGCTATCTGTTTGACACATGCCTAATGAATAAGCTTATCCATGGCCGAAGCAAGTGTCTTTCAGTGTTATCAGAAATCCAGCACCCCAGCAATGACCTGACCACTATTCCGGGTCCTGCTCTTGATTCATACTACTGTATTCTGGATATGTCATTTAGCCAGTTCAATGCTCACCAAGTTTGCACAAACACTGGGATAAGGAACCAGATAGAGTTGCTGTGACCAGAATATTGACAGGTTTCCAGCTGATCTTAGCACCATAGAGGAAGTCTCAGAAGTGAGAGTAATAATCTCAGGCTCCTGCTTGTTTATTTGCTGCATTGTCATGGTTACATGTAGATCTTTGTTGGGAAGGGATGGAGAAGGGAAGAAGAACAAAACAGAAAGTCAGAACCTTGAGGGCAGGGTGGCTCCATTTTTCTGTCTATCTCTAATGCTTAGGACACTGCTGACACATGGTAGAAACTCAATAAAAAAATTTTGATTGATTGAAATTGCAAACACATTTAAGGTCATAATAGACAAGTTGTTTGCACATTATTCTATTCTATGAAAGATCCAGAGGTAATCCCTCTCACTTTCTCCCTTCATTTTACTTCAAGAAGACAAACTTTGAGCGAGAAGATGGATTGGTCCTTTAGAATTTGGATGGCAGGAGTAACCTGAACAAGCTCCCAAAGAATTTCGTCCTTGGGAACTAAAAAGTAAATTTCAGCGAATTTAAGAGTGACGGAGCCCATTGTGAGACGGAGAGTGACAGATTCCCAGCCCAGAGAGGTGCCTAGTTGGGTCGGGGCAGGGAGAG
>CM053591.1:170836290-170873016 GCA_028646515.1 Pseudochirops corinnae
GAAGGAAGGAAGAAAGAAGGGGAAGGAAGGAAAGAAGGAAGAATGTAATGAAAAAGAAAGGAGAGGGAAAGAGGGATCAGAATGAGGGAAGGGAGATGAGAGAGAAAGCAACAGAAAGACAGGGAAAGAGTTACAAAGAGTCAAACAGAAAGAGATGTTGAAAAAAGAGGGAGAAAAAGAGATGGGGTGAGGAGAGGAGATGAGAGACACAGAGAAACAGAGGAAGGGAGAGAGATGGCAGAGGTGGCAATCAGAAGTAGAGTTTGGGAGATTGGGAAAGGTGTTACTTCTTTAACTGTGTTCACAGTGATAGAACTCTAAATTCCAAAGAGCCCAGAAAATGTTGATAGAAAGAAGTAAAAAGCTTTGCTAATGGAAAGGGCTTTATTCCAGGGGGCATAGAGTGTAATGGAAGAATGGATTGAGTGGGAAAGGAAACAAATAGTAAATAATAGATGAGCTTCCAAAGAAGCTTCAGCTGGGGACAGAGATGCCCTGGAAGGAGAATTTGGAAAGGAAGCCATCAAGTTTTCGATTCCTTTTTGTGCTAGTGGCCTGCCCCCATTCCCAATGACAACTTGCCCAGATTGGAGACTGCTTCAGGGATGTTCCAGTCCTTGATGCATGTTCTAAATATCAACGCTGTGCCAGATTCGGGGTCCTATTGTGCCAAACCTTGGCAATGAAGCCACAGTTCAGTTGGTGCAAGGAATTCTGGGATGTCTGAAAGTGACATGAGTGGAAGGACTCACGTCCCATCTCTCTTTAATGACCTATTGTCCAGAAAACTGGCCTTACAAGTCAGCTACTTGGTAGGTATACGGACAAATAATCCAAGTGGTGCTCTGAAACAATAGTTCCTTTAGATGGCCTCCGTGATTTACCTCCCCAACACCCAGTTAGACTGAGAGGGTCAAAGTGCAAAGCAATAGGACCAGAGATGGGTAGGAAGAAGCAGGTTGATGGGACTCAACCAAGCTCTTTTTTATTTCCACCCTGCCTGAAATTTAAGCTCAAATGAGAGCAAGAATAATCAGAGAAACACCATGACCCTCTGTTCCATTCTGTCTAAATTCATGAGTAAATGAATGAAAGCTTGGGTTTTAGGACTGCATGTATATACTTGGAAACTCAGGACTCCCTTTGCTAGAGTAGACACTACTACCTGTCTCATTCATTCTGGGGGCGGGAGGTAAGGGGATGAGCAAAGCCAAGGTAGAAATGTTATTGAAGTGGTCAAGGACTTGGCATATGGACAAATATTATCTCTACTAGTTTCTTAAAGATTTATGACTTTTCAAATGATACCATGTACCTTCTAAAGACAGGTATATTCTAATTCACTACACCAGTTGAGAACACAGAAAGTTGGGTTTTTTTAAAGTTTATTAGCTTTTACTGATAACCACAAAAGCCGATGTCATTTTAAAGAAATAAACTTGGGATATGGGGGTCTATTTAGTTAATTTTTTCTCCACTTTAGTAATCATCTGGTATGACAGTCATGGCCCACAGGTATATTTATCTTGGGCTTTCCGATTCAAATTACAAAGAAACAATGAAGCTTAAGTTGGGGCTCAGGTGGGGTTCAGATAGATGGGAGGTCAGGCTTCTTTTTCACAATTATGACTGAAGTGAAATGATCTTTATTTGCTGTTTCCAAACTACAACCTCACAAGAATATGTACATTGGTGGAAGTGATTGGGGGTGGTGACCAGAGTAGAGAGGGGTCTGAGGCTAGTTGGAAGGATGTGCAATCTAGCCAATGATCTGTTTGTTTCTCCTTTCAAAAAATGTCCTTAATATTTAAACGTGTTTCTCAGTCCGTCTTGTCACTATTATCTCAGAGGGTTTCCCCAGTGGTAATTCTCATCTGGTCTGTGTACAAAGAGAAAACAACTTTAATTTTGTCATACAAGTAGCATGACATTTTCACCTAATTTAGAAAATGTGTGAGAGCCAGACATCTGACCATCTCAGTCTTAAACACCTATTTACACAATTATAAGACTGAAAAAGAAGTGTGAAGACCACATGTGTCCATTGTGATCCTCTAAGGTGGGGTTTCATAATCTGGGGTCTGTGAACTTGTTTTCTTGTCTTGAGAGTTATATTTCAATATAATTGTTTTTCTTTGTAATTCTATATACTTTGATGCATTTAAAAACATTAATCTGAGAAGGGGTTCATAGGCTATACCAGACTGCCAGATGGGTTCATGACATAAAAATCATTAAGAATCTCTTCTATTCGTAATTGCTCAAGCCTCCCCAGGTAATACTCAGACTGACCAGGAACCATGAAATTAACAAGGACCCCAGAGAAGGGAGCTAAAGTTTGGTTGGAGGGCACAAAGAGGGGAGGGAGATAGTAAGAGATGTCAGAAAGAAAATGGAAACAGTTATTCCAACCAGCAGCTTAGGGAAAGTAGAGGGCCTTTGCTTATATATACATGCAAGATCTACAGAAAGTATGATGAATTATGACTAGCCAGTAGGGTGAAATAAAGGGATTCATTTTTTACTGTTGAATGTTAGCTGGGAGTTAGACCTGTTATTCATGGAAAGAGACTAGAGATCAATAATGCTTCAAAATTACCGAGCTACTGAAATGCTTTTTAAAATTATTCTTTCACAAGAAAAGTAAAGAAAAAGGATATGGAAAGCTAAGCAGTGATGAAGACATCGAAATAATGGTTGATCAAAGCCAGGTAAGTGGATGCTTCCATTGGTTTCTTTTTGCTGGTTCTGTATTCCTGAATGTTGACATCTCTGATAGCACCTGAGGTCCTTTTACATGCGAGATCAATGGGATGTCTGTCTATGTCTGTGTCCATGTCTGTGTCTGTGTCTGTGTCTGTGTGTCTGTTTGTC
The DNA here is from genome assembly GCA_028646515.1 of Pseudochirops corinnae. Lineage (NCBI taxonomy): Eukaryota > Metazoa > Chordata > Mammalia > Diprotodontia > Pseudocheiridae > Pseudochirops > Pseudochirops corinnae. The sequence continues at coordinate 170,839,165 of CM053591.1, forward strand.
TATGTGTGTCTATGTTAGAGTTCATTTGCCTTGGTCATTATGGACCTTCTCCTCGATCTATGACCTTCCTAGCAAGATGGGTTCTGAGACCATCCTTTGATAGGATGCCTGGGTCAATGACCACCTACAAAATGGTCTATGGATGAATATTTTGCAAAACAGAGGCAAAAGAGCTTAAGAGAAATTTTGAAGAGTCAACTAATGAACTGAGCCTCAACATGGATGGTAACTGTGGAATGAGTTAGATGAGAATGGAAAAAAGGAAGCCTAACATTGATCCAGAATACTTTCTAGAGGATTAGATTGTGTCTAGAGTCCTTCCCAGCTCTAAATCTATGCAACTACAATGCTATGGTAATACATTGTACTCTCATCATTTTTCTTGCTTGATTCTCACAATAAACTTACGAAACAGGCAGGGCAGGTGTCATTCCTTTCTTCTCCTCTCTTTTCTTTTCTCTTCTTTTTTAGACCAGACTAGTGACTTCTTTGGCATAGGGAACTCCTAGTAAGGAAACTCCCTCTGCCAATGTAGACTGCCACCTGCTCTGCCTTAATGCCTCTTTAGTATGGTATATAAAAAGGGATACAAGGGGGATTATTGTATTAATCAGGACCCCAAATTCACACTAGAAGCCCTGGGAGTAGGACAACACATGCTCCCACTGTGAAGATTTACCTGGGGACACTGAGAGATTAAGAAAGGATGTGTCAGAGCTGCCACTTAACCTATCTGCTCTTGCCTCTGAGGCCAGATTTATATCCACCACACACATTGCTCCATTCATGGGATGATTATTTTCAAGATAATAAAACTGAGATTTAGAGAGAGCCATATACCTAGTAAAATGTAAGAGTGGGTAACAGAACCCAAGTCTCTTGATTTTCATTCCAGTGTATTACTTGAGATCACATATAGAGAATTAACTTAGAAAAAGCAAAGCCAGGCAGAGAAGGCTAAAAAGAAAATTATTGACAGTGTCAGCCCATTAAAGGTCTTGTCAAATATTATAGCTGCTTTTTGAAAGCAAAAAAGTGAAAAACTAATGATTATTTTTTTTAATTGCCTGCATGAACTTTCTTAGATAAAATGGTTGATAACACCATGAATTCAAAGATAAATTAGAGGCTTTTGGAAAGCTTTTTAGGCTCCCCATTATTTGAAAAGCCTCTAACTCTGATTTTATATGAGCACATAAGGTGAAATGAAAACTGGCTAATGGTCCATAAACAATGACATGCTAAGTAGTGAGAGGTGTCCAGCACAGGGCTGTGGAAATCGGCACCAGCCCAGCTTCTGACATTCTGTTAAGGAGATTGGAGACAGAGCAAGCAGCAAAGGTTTTTGGTGGGGAGGAGGCCCAGAAGCTAGAACTGTTGCCAGCCCAAATGAAGAGAGAGAAATGGTTTGATGAACCTAAAAGAGATCTCATGGCTCAGGGTTGATACAGAGAATGCTCAAACCAGAGGCATGCTTGAGGGAGGGAGGCCAAGATGTCCTAATTCACTGAGTCTGATGGGACCAATATAAAATGAGCCACCATGTTGTGAGAGAGCATGGGAGGAGAGAATATCTCGAGGCAGAAGACTGCATTTGTGTTCTGGTTCTGCCATTTACTGTCCATTTGACTTTGAGCAAGACCCTTAATCTCTCTGAATCTCACTTTACTCATCTTTAAGTTAATGGATTTGAACTAGATGGCCTCCCTTTGAGTTCTAGAAACTTTAAATAGCCATGATTGAAAGGAATGGAGGAGCAGGTAAAGTTGACTGGAAGAGCCCAGTGGGACCATTGTTGATAACCAAACCATTGTTCAACCTGAGGTGGCTTTCCTGGAAAGACTGGTCATGTCATGGGATCGTAAACATAGAGTCATAAGTCACTTAGTCCAACCTAATAATTTTACAGATGAGGAGACTGAGGCCCAGGGGACTAAAGAAACCTTGCCCAAGTTGACTTAGTGACAAAGTTAGGATTCCAACTCAGGTCTTCTAATTCTATCCATTACACCATAGAAGGAGCTGTGAGGGGTGAGGCTACCTTGGCACAGGCTTGTCAGCTAACCTCATCTTATAAAAGTATCTCAGAGTCATCTAAGCAATCATTTTGTCCCCTGCCTTCTCCTATATACTCAGTTCTTCTGAACCTACTTGCCCTTCTCTCCCAACAGAATGGCTCCTGAGTGTAGCAGGGAGGGAAATAGGCATTTGGCCTTGTGTTTCTGTCACCTAGAGCCAAATTATCTTTTTAATTAATGAGGCAAGTAGCAGCAAAGGTTTTTACTAGACCTTGAGTACTAGGCTGGCCTATTAACTATCATTTTAATTATGCTTGAACAATGACTTAGGGGCATGTACTTTTCCTCCTCCCATTGGTACTGGTGGGAATTGGGGGCTCTGATTAATAGATTAGTCCTCAGAATTCTCCCCTTGGTAAGAAAGAAAGAAAGAAAGAAAGAAAGAAAGAAAGAAAGAAAGAAAGAAAGAAAGAAAGAAAAAAGAAAAGAAAAGAAAAGAAAAGAAAAGAAAAGAAAAGAAAAGAAAAGAAAAGAAAAGAAAAGAAAAGAAAAGAAAAACCATGCTACAGATGCATTAGATATTTCATATATTTGTGTCAAAGGCAGTTGGGAAGGTTGTGGTGGGACAAGGGAAGGATAATTACTTGTCTATAAAAAAAATAACACTATCAAAATATGTCTTTCTTTAATTTTTTCCCCCCCGCAATCATCTAGAAGGTGAGTTCTTAATTACTCTTGATTTTCTTTAGCATCTGGGGACTCTGGAGCTCTGTTTTCTTAAATACTTGGTTTAACTAAACATCTTGGTCCAAAATCTAGAGAGAAACTGTGAAGATTCCAGAAATGGAGAAACCAAAGGTGCCCTTCCCAGAGGCATCCCTCTGTAGCAAAACTCACGTGCTCTCTTATTGTGAGAGGGGCTAAAGAAGAGTCTACTTTTTTGCTTCTTCAGAATCTCACACCTATGTCACTTCCTTCACCTGGACCTCAGGGGGTGGAATAAGACTGATACACAGTCCTGTCATTTAGGGATTTCTCTGTGCTGTTGGGTTCGTGCTTGCTAGATGGCAGTTGGACACTATCTTTGCTCAGACCTTCATGTTTGGATATTTAAAACCTTAGTAATGACGTACATGGTTTGGCTTTCAGGTCACTGTTAGCATGAGACTTATCCTTTCCTCGTCTGGGATATCTGTCTCTCACTGAAGCTGTAAGAAATCCTTCTAGATCAGTGGTTCTCAACCTGTAGGTCACGACCTTTTTGGGGGTCAAATGACCCTTTTACAGAGGTTACCTAAGACCATCAGAAAACACATATTTCTGATGGTCTTAGGAACCGAGACACTGCTCCTCTATCCATCTCCAAGCAGGTCCACCTACATGCAGATACGCCCACATACGAGTATTAAACGGTCATGGCATTAAGAAGGTTGAGAACCACTGTTCTAGATGAAGTAAAAACAAAGTTGATACACTGGGGTAAAATATTTGGTAACTTACTAATTAGCACATGTGTGCCTGTGTGTGTTTAAAAACTTGGCCTGTAATTTCATCAGTGTAGGGAACTTCCCTTGAATACCAAAAATCCCTTCACCAATGCAGCTTGTCAACTCCTCAGTAGCACATACTCCTAGGGAGTAGCCTGGGCCAATTTAGTGGCTTGTCCAGGGTCACATAGCCAATTTTATTGGAGGAAGGATTTAAACGTAGGTCTTATATGCATATATAGATATAGACATCAAAAGCATATAAAACTATGCTTCCCCTATATGTTTCACGGGAGAAAACCACCCTCTTAGGTTATATGCATCTATGAGCCAGGGAACAAGCATTTACTAACCACTTACTATGGGCCAGGCACTGTCCCAAAAGCTCAAAATACAAAGAAAGACATCCCCTCCACAAAGACAGTCCCCTCATCCCAAGAAGTATACATTCAAAAGAGAGAGATAACATAGAAATAGCTAGGTATGTACAAACTAAATTCATAGTATGTGAAGGAAATCTGAAAGGGGAAGGCTTGTAAAGATGAGAAAAGATGGAAGGAAGAAGAGAGGAGTGTTGGAAAGAGAGAGGAAACAGAAAAGACGCAGAGAGACAGACGAAAAAGATCCAAAGATAAGTGACAAAGAAATATGCATTTTGTTTTTCCAAATGATATATTTGCTTCATTAAATTTATATACCATAACATGGAAACCATACGCCAGCTTCTTGCATTTTCACAGGCATCAGCATTCAGTCTGTTCTCCCGTATTCATCTGGGAACAGCCTGGTGGAGTATGAGCCTGCACTGACCACTCCCATAGGCCATGCTCATAGAAAACCCAGAGATATTAAATAAAATAATTGGAAATTGAGGTTGGGCAGAAGTTCCCTGCTCTCATTATCTAAATAGTCATTCCAAAGCTCTCTCTGCACAAAAATGTGCAAGCTGTCAGAGCAAGAGGCTGCATTGGCATGGTCTTTACTTCCTCGAAGACACTCAGATTTGCTGACTGAATAAATAAGAGAAGTCACGGCCAAGAAACCTTCCATGGACTTTTGCTTCCCTGAAAGCCTTGACCTGGGCAAAAAAGACATATTTTCCCATCAACCCAATAAGCATTTATTAAGCACCTACTATATACAAGGTACCATGTTAAGTGTTCGGCATACAAAGAGAAAAAGTCCCTGTCCTCAAGTAGTTTCCATTCTAGAGAGAAGGAAGAATATGCATATAAACAGGGAGATGTAGGGGTGTGTGTGTGTGTGTGTGTGTGTGTGTGTGTGTGTGTGTGTATGTGTGTGTATGTGTGTGTGTAGATAGATACATAGATAGATACATAGATTAGATAGATAAATACATAGATACATGATTGATAGATATAGATAGATAGATAGATAGATAGATAGATAGATAGATAGATAGATGAAAGATAAATGTAGAACTTCAGAAGGAGGGAAGCAGTCTATAATTGGGCTTCCTATAGGAAATAGTACGTGAGCTAAACCTTGACTCTGTGTTGTCACTGGATGGGAAAAATCATAGTAGAAATGTGTCAGACTGGCTTCATGACAGCAGGACTTCTGTCTATTCATGGTGAGATTGTCTTGTTCCAGTATCACACGAATGCCCACGAAATATTCTTGAGCGCACTTTCCACGAGAACCAGTGGACTATGATGTCAGGAGCAGCATAATAGATAGCTAGCCTTAAGAAAACAAATGTTTTTTCATCAGAACCATGACCTAATGTTCACACTACAACCTGAGCAGTTTTTAAAGGGCAAACAGAGGCCATGAATCAAAGGGGAAAATGTTGAATTAAAATCATAAAGAATCCAAAGATGAAATAGGATGGCCTGACACCAAACAAATCAACTTTAATTATTGTCTTTTGGCTTGCTAGGGTAAATAGAACAAGAGTGATTTCCCTTATCCATCTTGATTAGGGATGCAATGTTTATTTTTTCCTGATGACAGCCATTTTGTTTTAGGTCTTAGTGTCTTCTGCACTGGGTAAGTCAGAGTAGTTGAGATCCCTGGGCTCAGTAGTGCTGAGCACATTTAGAAGAATGAAAGCAAACCTCATACTGAATAAATCAATCCTATTCTGTGGACAGTATTTTAATTTATAGCTATCATAATTCAAAGCTTAACTACAGTCCAGTTCAATGTTGTAAAGTCCCTACTATGTGTTATTAAGCCCCTACTATGTTCCAAGTTCTGTGCTAGGTATAAGCAACACAAAGAAAAAGATGAAAGAGCTTTTGCCCTCAAAAATCTTACAGTCTATTGGAGGATGCAAAATGTACACGGATAAATACATAAATAATATGTACAAAATAATTGGGGGAGAATTAACGACTGGGGATCAGGAGAAGTAGGAGGTGGCATCTGGCCTGAGCTTTAGAGGAAACTTGAGAGTGTAAGATATGGAGGTCATGTGGGAATGCATTCTAGGCATGGAGTGAGGTGAAGGTGGGGCAGGCAGCTAATGCTACAATGTACAGAGATGGGAGATAAGAGTCTTGACTTTGGAGAATAACTAGAAGAGTCACAAGGAAGCAATGTAGGGAACCATAGATGAATAATATAAATCTGGAAAGGCAGATGGGAGCCAGGCTGAATGAAAATTAAAATGTCAGCCAGAGGACTTTGTTTTCTTTTTAGAAGCCATAGGGAGCCAGTCAACCTTCTTGACTAAGAGAATTATACAGAAAGAGTATGGAAAGACTTTGCATTTTAGAAATATCCTTTGGCATATCATGAAGAAAAGATTAAGATAAAGAGAGATTTGAGACAAGGAGACCAAGTGAGTGGTGATGAGTTTGACTGAGAGTGATAGTTGTGTGAGACACAAGAAGGAAGGAGACACATATAATATGTGAACGACAAAATGTGGCAACATTAGATTGGGTAGATGGCCTGAATGGGAACAAGAGAAGAGTTGAGAATGACACTGAGGCTATACATTTGGGGCACTGAAAAGACAGTGGTACCCTAACAGAAATAAGGACGATGGGGGAACTGAATGTGTTTTTAACTAAGATTGGCCAGGTTTCAAGTGAATTTATCATGGGTGAGAAATACAGGCAGGAAATAAGCAACCGTGTGTGTGTGTGTGTGTGTGTGTGTGTGTGAGTGTGTTACAATGAATAAGTGAATGAATGGACAAATGAATGAAAAAGTATTTGCTAGGCTGTTACTATGTGCCAAGCTAGGTAATATGAATAACACCAGATATTTCAAATATACTATATATTGTGCTGAACTGGATTGAATTCTTTTTATGACATGACACAATGAGCATGTTCAGAAGGAAAGTGATGTTCCTAACAGAACACTATTAGGCAGAGAATGACTGTGAATTCTTTATGTAAGTGAGAGGTGGTGCATGACAAAGAAGGCAAAGACGCCCTTTACCAAATTTGTATCTGTCATCCTCCCATTGGGCATCTTCATACACATCTGAAAACAGACCTGAAAGGGGGACTATATATACACCAACCTATTCCCAAACCCTCAAGCAAGCAATAGAATGTAAAAGCTAGAAAAGAATCGTGTTATCTGGTCTGATCCCCTCATTTTATAGAGGAAGAGACTGACCCACAGAGAGGGCAAACACTCATCCATGCAAACACTGGCAGAGCCAGGAATAAATAGAATCTGAGTCTCTTGTGCCTAATCCAATAATCATTCTATTCAACCATTTCACCTATGGAAGTCTGAAACCTCTATTTTACACAGAGAAGACACCAAGACAGGGGATGTTATATTTGATCTGGGTGCACAATGCTTAGCATACTTTATTGTAGACAAGGGACACAGGATGAAATTGAGTGAATGATAACTACTTACATTATCTCTCAATGTGTCACAACCCTCCCACTCCCACCTTACATAATCTTTTCTTGCTAGCTTGCTCATATATGTCTGTCTCCTAGCTATTAGTGACCTTCCCAATATTAAATTGTGTATATAGTATAAATGTATATATGTAGGTGTAGATATACATCTATGTATATATACACACGTATGTATAAATGCATATATATCTATGCGTATATATACTGTACACTCGTGTTTCTGTGTGTGTGTCCCTGAGAGCAGAGATTATTTCATTCATTGTATTTGTAACCCCAGCACTTAACACAGGACCTCCTGGCACATAGTAGGTATTTCCATTTAAATTAAAATACTGCCATTAAAATGGCCACATGTCATTTACCTCATTATAAGATACATACAAACTATGACTAGTAGGAATAAATCAGAAAGTTAGCAGTGGCTTCTGCCCTGAGTCAAACAGATAGAAAACCAGGGCCAAAAAGCATTTCCAAAAGGAATGGATTTATAATCTACTGTAAGCTCTGGATGGTTATGGGTTCTCTTTTTAATTTTTTTTAATTTATGGGATAAAAAAGCATTTCCATAACATAGTATAATTTTGAAAAAAAAGATTGCACATGAAACAAAATCTATTAGTGCGTACTCTAGGTATTTGGGATACTTTTGTCAGCACTAGCAAGTGAGGAAGTAACTTGGTTAAAACAGAAAGCTAGAACCAGATACTAAGAATCCAAACTCTAGGAATGGTCAGCTGAGAATAGGAAAATATAGAAGCTACCATTGATGTGTATACCAGAACATCACGTGTGTTGGTACAATCAATGCTTTATGCCATCTATTGCTGTTTCACTTGTGGTTTCCAGTTTGTCATTTGGAGGATATAGCTAGAAGAAAGGATATAAGCGTCCTTAAAAAGAGAAAAAGAAGGGAAATATATTGATTCAGTGAACAGGTAAGATAGTAGATAGGCAGATAGATATGTATATATGTATTGTGTGTATATATATGTATGTATAAACACTTTATATTACCAGCATTTTTCTAGGGTGAATAGACGCAAGGGATCTCCTCCTCCTTCTACTTTTCCTTCTCTGTCTCCTTATCATCATCATTATCATACTCTTCCTCCTCCTTCTTTTTCTTCCCAAACAATTGATTTCTGTCTTGACCTCATGTATACTAAAAGGGATGATGACAATATGGGGAGTATAATTGTTATCTTATTTAATAACATCTGGCCTGACTGCTTTTTCTTTTTTTTCCTTCCTTCCTTTCTCTTTCTGTCTCTCTTTTTTCTTCCTTCCTTCCTCCCTTCCTCTCTTCCTTCCTTCCTTCTTTTTTTCTTTTCCTTCCTTCCTTCCTTCCTCTTCCTTCCTTCCTTCCTTCCTTCCTTCCTTCCTTCCTTTCTCTCTCTTTCTCTTTCTTTCTTTTTCTTTCTTTCCTTCTTTCCTTCTTTCTTTCTCTCTCTCTCTTTCTTTCTTTCTTTTCTTTCTTTCGCTACATGCAGGCTTACCTAAAAACTGCAGCCCACATCTTGCTCTCTGTCTCATTTTCTTTTTGCCTCTGATGTAAAGTTATAAAAGATGAGAACCAAAACCTGACATTGCACTCTCCTGATAGATTTCTGGATGCCACATGCATGAGCAGCACAGATAGACTGAGGAATAGTCAGAAAAAGTTACAGAGAGGCAGTTTGAGGTCCAACATCAGAATAAACTTCCTGGCCATCGGATCTAGTCAAAACTAGAATGGGTCACCTCAGGAGGAGATGATTTCCCCCTCACTGGAGGTCTTCAAACAAAGGCTGGATGACCATCTCTAAAGTCTGCTGTAGGAAATTTGAGTTGGAAGTAACCTTAGAGTCCTATTCCTCATTTTTTTTAGATTAGGAAGCTATATCTGAGAGATACTGACTTATTTAAGGTCAAATAGTGAAGGACATAGGCAAGGTTTGAGTCCAGATATTCTAGCTCCAAATCCCATGCTTCATCCACCAAACCTTATTCATAGAATCATATATTTGAAGCTGGAGAGCACCTGAAAGGCTATCTAGTTTAATCTTCCCATTTTAGAGATCAAAGAGGGCTTGGTGACTTGCTTGGGGTGACAGTAAGTAAGTGTCAGAGGCAGGATTTGAACTGGAGTCTTTCTAACCTCCTTGCCACAGTCAGTCATAGTTTGAATTGAATGACCACTGGGGTCCTTTCTAGCTCTGAGATCCAATGAGTCAGAGACTCTTTTTTGTTCTACTTTAAGCATGTTCCTTGGGGGCCTTTCAGTTTTATTGGGTGATGGACCCTGTACCCTCCTATTTCTACCTAATCGGTGTCTTCTTGAGCAGAGATTGATTGGGAAAAAAGAAGTGCCATTAAAATAAGCTTTTGCTGTCCTCTGTCCTAGAGGAGAATAAAGCTCTTCAGGATGGATCCCTGTGTCTGAAATGAGCAAAACAATAAACAAAAGTGAAGCATTATGGTCTGATCAATGCTGATTTGTATGTGTATGTGTGTGTGTCTGTGTGTCTGTGTGTGTGTTTCCTACTAATGAATGTTGTATGAGGAAAAAAACAGCTTTATATTGGGTTAGCTGAAAAAAATAACCGGGAAATACAAGTGTCCACTCTGTTTCTTTGCTCCTAAATGTTTCTTATTTGTGTCTGGATAGACAGGCAAACTCTATGTTCCAGACAAATTAGAATAAACAGCCACAATCCTGCACAGAGAACACATTTTAGGCTTTATTTGTCTAAATACAAAGCATTTGGGGGATGTATCTTCTGACATTGTCATGCCTTCTAGTTTGCTGGGGCTGATTCTAAAACTGTGGCTTGGTTCTAGGAAAGTAGAGAACACCAGTATGAAACTGATATTTGCTGCCTACTGGAAAACTTTTCAGAACCAACCTGGAGGTCATACAATGCCCAGGGTTAAAGGTGACAGAGAAGAAAATTTAGAGAATATGACTCTTTTCTGGAAACATGCAGAGATGGTGAGATCTAATTACATGAGCCCTGGCCTAGAAGTCAGAATCCCCATGCTCTTTTTGGTGCATGTCCCACTCACTAGCCAGGGTGTCCTTGGGTCAGTCACTCATTCTCTTCAAGCCTTTGTTGTTATTGAATCATTTCAGTCATGTCCGATCCTATTTGGAAATTTCTTGGCAAAGATACTGGAGTGGTTTGCCATTTCTTTCTTCAGCTCATTTTACAGATAAGGAAACTGAGGCAAGCAGGGTTAAGTGATTTGACCAGGTTCACACAGCTAGTAAGTGTCTGAGGCTGAATTTGAATTGTAAGCCTTAGTTTCCTCTTTAAGTAAATTGGGAATGATATTGGCTATAATGACTAGCTCGCAGGACTGTTGTGGGGATTAAGTGAAATAATGCACATGAAAGTACTCTGAATCAATCAGTGGGCATCTATTATGTACCTATGATGTACTGGGCATGATGTCATGCCTCAGGAATGCAAAGACAAAGAATGAAAGAATCTCTTCTCTCAAACACCTCTGAAATGTTATATAAATTTCAAGTATTATCATCATGATTCTTCTCATCATCATAACTGAGAATGAGTGTGGTCTAGGGGATAAAAGACCTATCTCACAGACTAAAAGACCTGGGTTCAAGTTCATGCTCTCACACAGAATGTCTTCTTGCCTCTAAAAAAACCCCATTAACCTCTAAGTTCCCTTGGCAACTCTATAACGCTTTAAGTCCTGAAGAAGGTGCCAGCCTGCATTGGTAGAGGACATTGCTCCACCAGAAGTTCTCTAGAACAATGAAAATGCAGGTCAGAACCCCAAAAACTTACCATCAGTATGCCAGTGTACATTACTTACCTTTCAGTGCTCTATGCTTGCAGGTCTAGACTTTTGGGTCCCAGGACCCCCTTATACTCTTAAAAATTATCAAAGACCATGGGCAGCTAGGTGGCACAGTGAATAGAGCACTAGCCCTGAAGTTAGGAGGACATGAGTTCAAATCCAGCCTCAGACACTTGATACTTAACTAGCTGTGTGATCTTGGGCAAGTCATTTAACCCCAATTGCCTTGCCTTCCCCCCCAAAAAAAAATTTATCAAAGACCCTCTCCCAAAAGAACTTTTATTTGTCTGAATTATGTCTATATTTACCAAGTAGAAATTTAAATATCTTAGCATTATTATGAAAATAATTTTGACCTTTCAAGCCTCCCTTGGGATCCCCACAGGTCCCTAGATCACCTCCTGAAGCAACTCTTTAAGTTTATAATTGCAGAGAAAGCAATAAAGTACACTGTTACAGGTAGTTTTCTCACCAGGGATTTTCCTGTACCAGTGAAATAACAGGTGCATTCACCACGCCTGCTGGTGTATCTGCCTGTCCCAAGACTCTCCCCACTCCAATCCATCCCCTATTCAGCCATCAATGGGATTTTCCTAAAACACAGGTTAAACCATGTCACTCTCCTACTCAATAAGCTCCAGTGGCTCCCTATTACCTTCAGGATCAAATACAAAATGTTCTGTTTGACATTCAAAGCCTTTCATAATCTAGCCCCACCTCCCTTCCCAGTCCTCTTACACCTTATTCCCTGACACATACTCTTCTATTCAGTAGCACTGGCCTTCTGGCTGTTCCACCTACAAGGCGCCCCATCTCTCAGCTCCTGACATTTTCTCCACCTGGCCCCCGTTCCTGTAATGCTCTCCCTTCTCCACTCCAGCTATTGACCTCTTTGACTTCCTTGAAGCCCAACTAAAATTCACCTTACACAGGGAGCCTTTTCCAATTCCATTTAATTCTAGCATCTTCCCTCTTTTGATTATTTCCCATTTCTCATGCGTATGCCTCATCTGCACATGTTTGTTTGTTGTCTCCCCAGTTAGATCCTGAGCTCAATGAGGACGGGGACTATTTTTGCCTTTTTGTATCCCCAGCATTTAGTACAATGCCTGGAACGTATTAAGTGCTTAATAAGTGTTTATTATATGACTATCATTATAGCACACATGACCTTCTGTTAACATTTATGCCATTTGTCAGATTTTTCTCCCTTTTGAATTTCTCCAAAAACACAAGTTAGTTTTTTCCAAAGTAAAGAATAGAGGAACCAGTTCCATACTTAGAGAAGGAATGTAGCCCAGTGGAAAAAAGAGCATTTAGATTTAGAATCAGAAGTCCCAGGTTGAAATCCTAGCTCCCCCACTTACTACTTGTGTGACCTTGAGTAAGTCACTTGACCTTTATGATTATATTCTCAGTAAAATGAGAAGGCTGGACTAACCAATTACTCAAATTATAGGATTATTAATCTAGGGTTGAAAGGAGCTAGAAGCCAGCTAGTTCAGCCGCTTTACTTTACACAGGAGGAACCCAAGACCCAGGAAGGTTTAAGTGACTTGCTCATCACCAGGCTAATGGAAGTTAGAGACAGGACTTCCAACCCAGGTCCTCTGAGTCCAGAGCCAGTGATCTTTCCGTTGTATAATCACCAATCAATTCCTTTCATTGCTAAATCCATCATCCTTCCAGATCTGAATCCTTTGAAATCTGTAGCTATGCCCATGGCCACAACTAAAATGAAACAACTGGGGCTTTATTTAGTAGATGTAAAAATTCAAAATCATGATTTTAAAAGAATTTGCAGCTTTCAAAATTGCACATTTAGATTTCAACAGTGTTTTCACTCCTTCAATAGCATAGAAATAAATTAGCAAGCATAATAATTTCAGGATGCTACCAGATTTTTTTTCATTCACCACCACCCCAGCAACATAACAGGTGAGCTGCTCCTAAGCCTGTCCCTTCCATCACCCTGCTCATCACTGGTGCCTCAAGGTCGGTGCTCCTGCAGGAGTTTGGTAGGTGTTGGGGATTTCCCCACATGGCTAATTTAGAGATGTGTCTAGTGCTAGTCATTTCAGACATTACAATTGCTACATCCCTGGTACATCTCTTAGCATTATTCTACCTTCCCCTCCTTCTCCATTTGCCAAGCACATATGGGTACAAGGTGAATTGAACCAGTCATCACAACAGAACTACTGGGGCTGCATTGTCAATACAGAGACATCAGGGAAGACTGTCTCCTCTGGTTGGAACTTTGGTCATGAAATCAGATTAAGCCTTTTGTTGTTTTGGCAGATGGGGGAGAACCTGTGCATTCAGTGAACAGAGAATAGATTTGTGCCTGATAGAAGAGCTTTCATCATTACTGATAAATATTCTTTGAGCACACAACCTATTCTATTCAGAGCATGTTAGGCACTTTGTTTAGCTCTCTTTTTAGAAACATTGTGTCTTGTGCCATAGTTATTTTTGCCCTTTGAAGACTGCAAGCTTTTTGAGGGCAGGGAACATGCCTTGTTCTTGTACACTATACAACACTTAACACCCTGCATTGCACATGGACAGCTATGTAGCATAGTGGATAAAGTGCTGCACATGGGGTCAGGAAAACCTGAGTTCATATTTACTCAATATTTACCAGATGTGTGAACCTGGGCAAATCACAATCTCTTTCAGTCTCAGTTTCTTCATCTGTATAATGGAGAATAATAGTAGCATCTACCTTGCAGAATTATTGTTGGGACCGATGAGATAATATTTGTAAAGCTCTTTGCAAATCTTCAAGTGCTGTGTCAATATTAGCTTTTATTATTATAATGTATGTTCAATAATTATCTTTTGAGTCAACTTGAATGGCCATTCTTTCTTTTTTCAAGTTGGCCTTGGCACCCTTCAGTATAAGATCTTGTTCTTTCTAAGAGTAAGATGTACAGAATTAGAGGAAGAAGAACAATGATAATAATGTTATCTTGCGTTGAATGTAATCTTGAGGACAGGGACTGTTTTATTATTGCCTGTTTCTTCAGCACCTAAGACAGTTCCTGGCACATAGCTGGTATTTTATAATGCTTGTTGGTTGATTGACCTATGTGCTAGTCTATGGTTTGCAAAGTGCTTTCAAACTTTGGATCTTTACAACAACTCTGTCAGGCAGGAATGGCAGATGGAATTGCCCCATTTTACATATGAAGAAAACAAGGCTAAGAGAAATAAAAGAAATTGCCCAAAGTCACAGAACTAGTAAGTAATAAAGCTGGAGTCTTGTCCCAGGTCTTCTGACTCCTGTCATGTCTAACCAACTTCCATGGAGATTTTTTCACTGTCCAAGAGAGAGCAGGTGGCTATCACACATTCCCCTGTCTAGTAAGATGGAGAGAGAACAAGGGAGAATCAAGAGGAGGAGAGTTAAGTGACAGTAAGAGTGTGAATGATTCTTCTATGGTTCCCTTATTTCTCATTCTTTCTGCCCCTCCTTCCTTCTCATCTCTCTCATTAGAATTCCTATTCCCAGAGACTGAGCTCAGCTGAGGGGTTATCTATGACAGTGGAAATTAAGACATGAATGATCAGTGAAAGAAGGATGAAAGAGAGAAAGAAGTAAAGAAGAGAAAGAAAAAAGGGGGAAAGAAGGAAAGAGAGAAAAGAGAAAGAAGGAAAAGAGGGAATGCTAGGCATCATAGACTTAAACAAGGGTGTACTCAAATCAGCTCCAACCAGTGAAAGCTGATTGTTAAATTTTCAGTGTGAGCATTTGCACCTCAGAAATAGGAAAGTGCTACAAGTCAGAACTTGATTTGTTGATTTAAGAAAGTGTCAATAATGCGGATTAAGTTTAAATTGTCGGCATACATTTTTTTCCAGAAATGTCATTGTCAACCATTTACAAGCTCACCTATGGAAGCTTTTTAAAGCACAGAGGAAAGATAATTAACTTTAAGGAATTGGTGGAATGTAGAAGGAAAGTGTTTTTCACGAGGAGACTCCAGGTGATCTTTCCCTTCTCTAGGCTGTTGTAAGTGTCCTCCTGCTCTCCCTGACTAGTGGGAAGTAAAGCATATGGAATAAGCATGGCTTATACACTGTACACTTGCCTTCCTCACCTCTATAGATGGTTCTTTAACACATGAGATTCAGTAAAACCAGAGTCATCTCTAGGGAAAAAAGCATGAGTTGACACAGTGAATATTGGAAACACCTAAGAAAGGTTTCATTGATTGCAATATAAAGGAAGAGTGGAAGGAAAGATTGGAGAAAGTAGTTAAGATAAAATCCTTTTTCAGGTGATGTTTTGGGGGGGGAGGCAGTCCTTCCATGTAATACCAAAAAATCTGGAAATGTGCTTAATACCTAACACAAAATAGGAATAAAAAACAAACCCCAAAATAAAATGACATGTGTTGACATGCTGCATGTAAAAATGATGAACTATGCGAAAATAATAGTCAAGAATAGTAATCCCAAAACATAATTCTTCCATTTGGAAGATGAGTATGGGAGGGGAATATCTTATTGAGATTTAATATTGGTTTAATCTAAGTACACTCAGGAATTTTTAAGAGGACTTATATGTACATTATACTTTTATCAGTTCTAATTTTATCCTCACACCAGTCACTTATCATTCTAGCTAGAATATCTATATTAGAGTCTACATTTTAACACAAGGCCTTTCTTCCTGCCTGCTTTCTTTCTCTCTTTCTTTTTTATTCCTTCATTTTCTTCATTCTTTCTTGCTTTCCTTCATTTCTTTCTTCAACCTTTCCCTTCTTATGTTTCTCCTTTTTCTTTCTCTTTTCTTCTTTTTCTTTTTACTTTTTTCCCTTTCACTCTCTTTCCTATCCTTTCTTCTCTCTCTTTCTCTCTCTTTCTCTCTCTCTCTCTCTCTCTCTGTTTCTCTCTCTCTCTGTCTCTCTCGAGTCTCTCTCTCTCCTCTCCCTCCTCCCACTTTCTTTCTTTTTTATGTCATGGATTTTTTTGACGTTATCATGATAGACTTCCAAATTTTTTTGTAAAAAGGAAAAAGTATAACAAATGTTGCAATGACTCCCCCCCCAATATGGTGGAATTTACATATGGTGTATTTCAGCTTGGACTTTGGCACTCTTTACTGGACACAGGAGAAGGAGTGAGTTTGTTCACTATAACTATATAACTGATATGGAATTCAGCATCCAGTTACCTTCTTTATCCACTTAAAAGTGGTTACAAACCAATTACTTTTAAAGGACCCTACAGTAGAAAAATGCCCTTATGAAGGACTGGCACAAAGTTTCTCTGCATCAGTTCTTGGAAAGAAAAAAGACTGTATCTGGGGGAATTTTATCCTAAAGTAAACAAATAAAAATGATGGCCTCAAATTAGAACATAAATTATTTTCTGGTTTTGATCATCACAGTGAAAGAGATTAGAGGCCATCTGTTTCTTCTCAACTCTCTGCTATTGCACCTAAAGGTTTGAAAATGGGTATCTCACATTTTTATGGCATTTTATAGTTTATAAAGCATTTTTCCTCACAACAAACTTGTGAAGTAGGTAAAGTGAGTGTCATTATCCCCATTTTATAAATGAGAAAACTGGAGATCAGAGAGATTAAACCATAGCATTCCAGAGATGGAAAAAAACACAGAGATTATCTAAACCAATACCTTCATTTTTATTGATGGGGAAATTGAGGCTCAGAAATGTTACTCCATAAAATCTAATAGTAAGAAACAGAGGCAGTGACTTTACGTGATTGCATATGTATGACCTACGTCTGATTGCTTACTGTCTCAGGAAGGGGAAGGGGGAGAGGAAGGAGGGAAGGAGGAAAGGAAAGACAGAATTTGGAACTCAAAACTTTAAAAAAATATATTAAAAATTGTTTTAATATATAATTGGAGAAAAACAAAATATATTAAATTTGAAGGAACAGAGCCAAAATTTAAACCCAGATCTTCTGGCTCTCATTTTCCTGCACTCCCTCAGTTCCACGTCTGTGTTTTCGTTTCTTTTCCCAGATTTGTCAACAACGTCAACAAGGACTTATTAAGCACTTACTGTATGCCAGGCCCTGAGCTGACCTTGTGGTGCTGTATATGCCTTCCCCATTCAGTACAATACACAAATCCTGTTTGGGAGGAGGAGTGGGAACATGATGGTGGTTCACCCTGGATCCTGACACTGTGTAGACAAGTCTGACAGAATCACAAGCCTGTCAAGCCTGTAGTCCTTTTTATGTGTCATTGCTTTTCTTGCCAAAAAAGAAAGCTTTTCTCAATTCTAGGAGGTTTCTCTACCATTGTTGAGATGGGGGTTGAGAAGGATAGATACCAGAGAAGGAAGTTGCCACCTCCTCTTGCTATCAGATGATCTAGGAGGACCAAACAATCACTCCTAATCATTCATCCCAATTGTTATTTCTCTTTCTTCCATTGTTCACCCTCACTACTCCTTGGGCCAAATTATCTCATTCCTGAAATTTGTGAATAAGAGACTTGTCTGGGGGGGGATGGAGGGAGAGAGTACCACCATCTCTGCTTTGTGCTGAGTGATATGCTTAGAGGGGACAATTATTCATCACAGCTTTCCCTAACAAAGTAATCTCATTTGTAGAATCTGTGAACATCTGGCTGATTGCCATTAACTGCACAACCAAGAGTAGAGGTAATTTTACTTCTTTTATGGTATAAGGTTAGTAATAAGTAGTTCCTTCTCTTGGCTCTTGCCTTCAGTCCTTAATCTCTCAGGGTGTCAAAAGAAAGTACAACACATTGGTCCTTTGTGAATGATGTGAGAGGGTTCTGAAGCAGGGAATAGTCTCAGATCAGTTGCTCAGATGCATTTGGGATCAATGTGACAGGCTAGTCCAGGACAAAACATGCATTGCAAATGAAAGGCTACATAGAGCAGTAGACAGGCAAGTTGATTTAGGAGATGCTGTCATAAATCTACACCCAGTACATTGTAGTACAAGGAAAAATCTAAGAATTTTTTTCAAAAAATTCTCATATTAGGCAGATTCATACACTGATTTTTCAAATATTTTAGTTATTGGAAAACCTGGAAATATAAAGTGACATTCTTAGTCACTGTAACAGAATATCGTCTGTGTTTTGAACTGAGTCTGTTATTTTTATGTTCTGTTCATTAATTATCCAATATAGTCTATTTCAATGCAGATATCTCCATAGGTAGATCTTTTCATTTCCTATGGGTCAAATTGATATTCAATGGATCAAAGCCTTAGAGCTGAGACCTTAGAGATCCCCACATCTAACTCCTACATTTTACAGGCGAGGGCCTGAGGCCCAGAGATTGTGGGTGCCATACTCAGAATCACACAGCTAGTAGGAGTGAAGCCTGAGTCTTCTGGACTCCCAAGTCCAACATTTTATGCACTATCCCATGAGGCCTCTCTTGAGCAGTCAATCCAATAAGCATTTCTTAAAAGTGTCCATTTTGTTGGAGGCACTGTGCTAGGTGTTGGGGAAAATGAAAACAATAACATTCACTGTTGTTAAGAAGCTTACATTCTTCTGGAGAGAAACAGTATATAAGGGAATAAGACTTCTTGGAAATTAGAAAAATATCCATGAAAGCTGCTTTGATTTCATGCTTCACTACATAAGGCATCTAAATGGATACTGGGAGTCATGTGAGACTTCCCCGAGACAAGGTTAGCTCAGTGTTCTGTAGGATTAACCTTAGAGGGAATGGAGACAGGCATATCAGGGTGATGGGGACGGGGGGGGGGGGGGGAAGCTGGTAGATAAGCTTTCTAGACAAAATAGGTAGATGTGGCATCATTTATAAGTAACCAAAATGGATGGCCTCAGAGTCTGATGGTCATCAGGGAGGAATGGGCTCCATCAGCAGATCATGGGATCACATATGGATTTAGATCTGGAAAGTACCTCAGAAATCATCTTGACCAACCCCTCTATTTTACTGATGAAGAAACTGAGGTAATAGTAGGTCATGGAAATAGTGCTAGAGTTTGAGAATAAGGGATAATAGACAGCCCAACACTGGCACTAATGTCCTGGATATTTGAAAAGAATCAGAGAAACACCTCCTGTTCAGTAGGAGGATATTCCAGGAGACATGGAGAAGAATCCCAGAGGATAGGAAGGGAAGGTACAAAGGAGCAGGGATGGCACCAGCAATGAAATTATTATCTATTGAAGTAAGACATGGTCACCTGATTTCAAATATGGCACAAATGCCAGGCTTCAAAAGTAGGCTAAAATTTTGCTGTGCAACACATTTATCAAAGGCTTAGATAAAGGCAATAATGAGCATTTCTGTCAAATTATCAGCTGACACAAAGCTGGGAGGGATGGCTAGCACACTGGACAACAGTCAGGAGCCAAAAAGACCTTGGCAGTCTGTGGCATCAGGTTGGAGCTTAGGAGATGAAATTTAATAGGAACAAATTTAAATATTTATACTTGGGCTCAAAGAATCAACTTCATAAGGACAAGATAGGAAATGAATTGTCAGGCAGCAGCATGTCTCAAAAGGATCTAGATTTTATAATGGGCTAGAAGCTCAATATTAGTCAACAGTATAAATTGGCAGCCAAAATTTCAACGTGATCTTGGGTTTTGGTGAAAGGTCTAGAAAAAGAGCTGTAAGTCCTACTATAACCCTTTCCAGGTCAAATCACATCTAGAGCATCACACTCAGTTCTGGATGCTTGCAGTAATTCATCGACAAAACTAGAGAGGGTCCAGAGGAGAGCAACTAGAAAGATGATGGCTCTCAATTACATGCACTATGAGGAGCAAATAAAGTACCAAGGGATGTTTAGTGGGGAGAAGAGACTCAGGAGGGACCTGACAGCTGTTTTCAGGGATTTGGAAGATTGTGATGTGGAAAAGGAATTAGGTGTGCTGTGCTTGGCCCCAAATGTAGATCTAAGGATAGTGGATGGAAATGAACAAGAGTCAAACTTAGGCTGGATGTCAGGAGAAACTTCTGAATAATGAGAGCTGTCCCCAAGTAGGAAGAGCTGCCTGTGGAGGTGATAGCGCCCCCTCCCTTGCAGTCCTCAGGAGAAGGCTGAGTGTCAAACTCTTAGATACCTGCTCAAGGTTTCTTCCAGCTCTGTGAAATTCTGTGATTTGGTGACGTATTTAGACATCCCTTTGAAATTCCAGGAAAGATTATTTTTTAAGAATTAGTTTAAGTGCCAAAGAAACATATCTGCATATTTTTAAATTAAATGAATTTGTAACAGAAATGAACATTTCACTTGATTCCAGCTTTCCCCTGAGCAGAGCTGATATTTAAAGACAAAATTGTTGAGAGACTATAAATCCATGATTAACATTAGAGTTTTATTCCTCCCCTATGGTGTTGTAAACTCCTTAAGGGCAGGGACTGGTCTTTATCTTTCTTTGTATTCCCTGAACTTTTACTGTGCCTGGCACTTAGTAGGTGTGGACCCTGCCTCCTGTGACCATTTAAATTTGTTGGCTTAACTGGCAAAATGGGATTAAGTAATCTCATCTTCTTAGGATATAATTATGATAATTAAACAGAAAGATGTGGAAAGAAGGTGGAAGAGTGCTACATAGCCTCTGAATGCTCTCTAGCAAGGGGGTAGGATTGTGGGAAAAGTAACATAGACAATCCAAGCTTCGGGGTGGGGAAAGAGTTTGTGAGGCATATTAAAAGAGAAGGGATCCCTAAAATCTGGAAGCAACTGTAGAGATCATCTACTCCAATCCTTTTATTGTACAGATGAGAAAGTTAAGACCTCAGAGAAGGGAAGTGATTTGCACTGAGGTCCAAAGTGGTACATAGGTACTCTAGCTTCAACCCCATTATTTATTCCATTTAAATGTGCAGCTTCTCCTAAGACTAAAATTTATCATTATTTGGGGGTAACAGTTCTCTAGATTGATCCAAATGCTAAAGTCGGAAGAATTGTAATGGATTCCAGGGGAGAACTGGCCAGGAGAGCAAAGCAAAGCAAAGGCACTGTGCTAGGTGTTGGGGAAAATGAAAACAATAATATTCCCTGTTGTTGAGGAGCTTACATTCTTCTGCAGAGCCATCGCAAAGTGGCTGCCTC
Organism: Pseudochirops corinnae; assembly: GCA_028646515.1. Classification (NCBI taxonomy): domain Eukaryota; kingdom Metazoa; phylum Chordata; class Mammalia; order Diprotodontia; family Pseudocheiridae; genus Pseudochirops; species Pseudochirops corinnae. The sequence continues at coordinate 170,860,409 of CM053591.1, forward strand.
TGGTGGTAAGTCCCCCCTAGTCTTATAGCAAAGACTAGCTGCCTACCTTTTGGGGGTATGGTAGAAGGGATGTTTGTTCTGGTTGCACTAGATGGACACTGAGGTACCTTCCATCTCTGTGATAGTATCATGAAAATGCACATTAACCCTTTCAATACTTCTACCAACATGCCTGCCATTCAACAAACTAGAACAATGATGGGAAAAGAGTAGAGACCAAATGTTCAAATTCTGACATTAAGATTAAAATGGACCCTGAACCAAATTAATTTTCTCACAGGCATTTTCTACTGAGAAGCTGTACTTACTGGCTAGATGTAAGCTTATGTTGAGGACTGTTGGGCTCCAATACCTTCGAGCACTGACCTTGGAGTTAGGAAAGCCTGTGTTCAAATCCAGCAGGAAATATGTACTAGAAAGCAATTTAGCCTCCCTTGCCTCACTTTCCTCACCTGTAAAATGAAAATGATTATAAATCATTATAATTATAAACATATAATTTATAAGTAACCTCATAGCATCATTCTGAAGATCAAAGAAGAGAATATATGTAAAGCACTCAGTAAATGATGAGTGCCCAATATTATTTTTATTGCCTATGCTGAGAAATAAGGTAGTTTGTTAAATGTCCGAAAAGTATTATTTGCAGAAAAGAAACTTATTTTAATTATAGCAATGTAGAAAAGACAAAATAAGCCCAAAGGGCTCAATTAAAAGGAGAAATTTCTTCTATTTATTCTTTTCTCTGTCCTCCCAAAAGAATGTGGCTCATGCACACAGATCATGGCCACCACATGAAAGGGACTCCATTTGAATACCTCCAGTGATGGGAAATTCACTACCTCCTGAAGGACATTAATCCCATTTAAATTTCTATAACTGGTAGGAAATTCTTCCTCATATTGAAAATGAAATCTGCTTCCCTCTATCTCCCACAGCCTCTCATATTGCTAGAGTTGTCCAAAAAGGAATCAAGTGACAATAGAAGCCTTTCCCTACTAGTAGATGAACTAAATTGTTAAACGTGTATTACAGTCCTCCCTCACAACTTATGTGTTATTCACACAAAGTAAAACCCTATCTACTCAGCTAGAACTCTTTCCTTGCCCCCACATATAGAAAAATGCCATTTCTGGTCAATACCCAATGGGTCCATGGTTTGAGCATTCGTTGATTAGCTAGCCAGCCTAACTGTGTGCAATGACAGGATGCAGTTCAGCCTGAAGGAATGTCAGCTAGGTAGCCAGCCAACCCCCGAGAAGTGACCTTTTATGCAGGCTAAAGTCCCTTCAGAACTCTTCTGTCAGACAAGTTTATCAAAAGGACCTGATAGACCTCTAGCTTTCTGGCATCACCCTCTAGAAAGACTGTCAAAGAGCTGATGTCTCTATGCCCCTCCAGGCTTCACCCTGTCAGATCTCTGCCACTGCTACTTCCTTGGGGCTCTTGGACATGCACATTTCCACCATGACATCTCGGATCCTTCCCCCTGGACTGCTAGCTGCTAATGCAGGAGAGGCTAACCAGAGAAGCCCATCCCATGCTATCTCCCTCTCAGGCATCACTGGGGCTTTTTGCTGGGATTCTATACCCAGAGACCATGTGCCAGATCCTCATGGGCTCTGTTTTTTCATCTTTCTTTGTCTTTGCAATAAAAGTTAGCAAATATACAAGGGTAAAACTTGCTTGGGGGTCAGTGGGAGGAGCTCATGAAGGAGAAAAGTTTACAGTGTCCTGAATGTACATGCTAATATTTCTCTGAATTGTGAATGATGCTTCTGACATATATAAACTGTAAGTCAATCAGTCATCAATTAATCACAGGTAAAAGTATATTATGGACTAGGTACTATGCTGAAGATGAGTGACACAATGACAAAAATGAAGTAAGTAGGGAACAACATATACAGTAAATGCAAAATAATTTCAAAAGGGAAGGAATACTAATAACCAGGAAGAATCAGAGAAGGTCTTGGGTAGGAAGTGGCTTCTGAGCTGAACTTTGAAAGAAGCCAGAGATCCCAATGGGGGAGGTAAAGAGAGAATGCATTCCAGAAAGGGAGGGGTCACCCGCGAAAGATGACATCTCAGGTCCAAGGAACAGTCAACAGACACATTTGACTAGAATGGAGAGTGTCACAAGAAATAATGTGAAATAAGCCTGGAACAATAGGGTCTCGTAAGATTGTGGAGGGCCTTCAATTCTATCTTATTTGTTATATGTTTATTTATACTTATTTTATCTTAGAAGTGATAGGGAGTCATTGGAGACGTTTGAGTGCATAATGGAGGTGCCCAGTAAAAGATGCTTTCTAATTGCTTTAAATTCATTTACTCATATACTCAGATCTTCATTTTTAATGATATTGATTTGACAGTGGGGGTGGAGTAAATAAGGTAGACACTTGAAGCAGGGAGACTAATCAGGAGACTATTCTAATAATCTGGGTGGGAAGTGATGTGAGCTTGAACTAGGGTGATGGTCATGGGAGTGGAAAGGAAGAGACATACAGAATATATATTGTAGAGATAAAATTAATAAGATTTGGTAACTTAAAGAGTGAGGGAGAAAAAAGTCAAAGGTTCTTTGTGACTAGCCTCAAATTCCAATACTTTCTCAATGCTTCTAGAACCTCTTTTCATTGATGTGGGTAGTCCCTTCACCAGGACAGAATGTCACTCCTCTACTCCCTAATAGATGGTCTTTGAGAGTTGTTTTTGCCAAAATAATCACTACCTAAGGCCAGCGTGGTGATGATCCCCTCCAAACTTGGCTAGGTTGCTCTTTAGATGACAGTTGTGTGGTACATCACCATTAGAAAATACAAACTCATAGTCTATTTGGGTTGGCTGGGATGATCTTGAGCTTTCAATACCCTGGCCTAGTCTTTGAGAATCCAGGGACCCTATTATCCATGATATCATCAGAGGAAGATTTTAGTTGAGGCAGGTCCTACTAGTACATTTGTAAAATGTTTAGCATAGTGCCTGGTATATAATAAGCCCTTGATATATGCTTATTTCCTTCTTTCCTTTCCTCCCTCTGTCCCTCCTTTTTTTCTTCCTTCCTTCCTTCCTTCCTTCCTTCCTCCCTCCCTCCTTCCTTTCTCTCCTTCCTACCTTTCTTCCTCTCTTCCTCCCTTCCCTCCTCCCTTCTCTCCTTCCTTCCTTCCCTCCTTCCTTCCTTCATGAGATGATGGAAGTAACAGGGTTAACAACATTCTGCTTTTATATCAGATTGTTTTAAGGAAGGTAACAGCCATACTCTGGTAGGCTATGTGCTCTGGTTGACATACACAACATGTTGGTTTTTCTAGGGAAAGTCTTCATAAAATATCCTATTGTAATTTATTTTATCTATGGTAAAATGGTCCTGCAAAGCAGGTTGATGCTGTGGTGTGTCTCTAAATTTTTATTTAAAATCATAGTAGAAAACATGCCTTTGGAATTCATCCCTGGAAAGGAAAGACCTAAGGGTGGCCCACTTATAAGACTGAGACTGAAAGGGGAGAGAGAAAATGAGACAAAGACACACACACACACAAAGGGATTCAGAGACAAATAAAGGTGGGAGAGAGAGGAGTGAGAGAGACAGAGACAGAGACAGAGAGAGAGAGACAGAGACAGAGAGACAGAGATAGAGACAGAGACAGAGACAGAGAGAGACAGAGAGAGAGAGAGAAAGTTTTCAGAGAACAGAGGGTTAAGACCTCCAGGTAAAGCTAGAGGAAGCACCAAGGCCTGGTAATCTGGGTTAAGGTAGGTCTGGAGTCAGAGCACCAAGAGTCCTCTCTTCCCAGGAGTTTGGGGTCATGGGAATAGGAGGACTTTCCCCATCCTTGGCAGCAGGTCAGAGTAAGCTAGGCCCCAAGTGACAGAGCTGGAGTAAGAGGAAGGATTTGCCCAGCTTCACACTCCCATATTCCATTTTGAAGATTGGGGAAGTAAATGCCAGAGGGAGGGGCAAGGCAATCACAGCCTCCTGCCCTAGAGCTAAGAAACTGGCACCCAATTACTATCAGGGACAAGACGGAGCAGAAGGAAGTTTGGCAGAAGGGAGCTAAGAAGGCTACGCAGATATCCTCCAGCTTGAGCCAAGGATGAGAATTCACTATAAAAACCTAGGGAAAGTGTGAAATGATTAAGCTTTTCATCTGCTGTTTTACCTCTTCCTTTCCCATCCCTCGCCCCCATAATTGCATTTTTCCTTTTTAGTGCTTCAAAATAAATCCCCATTAAATCAGCCAAGATGTTGATTTTCAGGGAAGGGGGGAGGAGCAAATGAAGCCCCTGAAGCCTTTCCTTGAGAGGATCAGGAATTTTTAGATCCCCAGTAAATTAAAGGAAGCAGAGGCAGATAGAAACCTGAAGGTAGCCATCTTGGGCTAAGACCTAGGAGTGTTGAATGCCTTAGGGACAGGATGGAAGTTACTTCATAAAGAAGTCAGTTCCCTGGGACTAGAGGTCATGGATTTAGATTTAGTACTGAAGGACCCTTAGAGACCACCAAACTTAACCATCTTCATTCTGCAGATGAGGTTAAGGTTAAGTGGCATGCCCAAGGTCACACAGCTACTAGGTGTCTGAGGCAGAATTTGAACTCAAGATCCCATGCCCAATGGATTATTTCATTCTTTGTATTTGAATCCCTAGCACCCAGCACAGTACCTAGCACTTAGTAGGTGTGTCATAAATGCTTGCTAATTGATTAATAATGGGACTTCAGGGTTCAAGAGCCCCATTAATTACATCCAAGTTATTCTAAGACTTCACAAAAACTTGAAAGAGAATTCCCTTCAGGGCACAGCACATCAAAACAAGTGTTTTATATATTCCTGATGGTAACTAAAGGCAAAATTTTTACTCTCTAATAGACTGAGATTAAAAAGCATATTTGAATTGGGGAATACTAATGAAGGAGGCAGAAACTGGACTTTACATGAATGTTGTAAGATCAAAATCTCAGTCTATCATTGACAAAATAAAAAAACAAATCACAATTCTGAAATGCTCAATATTTGGGGGGTTCAAGTCAATATGCATTTATTATCTGCCTACTATGTGAGAGGCACTGGGCTAGTGATTAGGGTGGGGGAGAGGTGGAGAAAGCCAACAGTTCCTGTCCATTGAAACTCAACTAGGCAATAGAAGGTGTAAACAGGAGGCTATCACATAATTGGAGAGGCAGAAAACAGTAGCTACTCAACAAGTGGAAAAGTTTCCCACAAAAAGGTGAAGCCTAAGTTTAGTCCTGAAGAAACTAAGGAAGATTGACTAGTTCATTTGTATTAGTGACATAAAGTTCTTTGGAGAAATAGCATTTCTGTGGTAAAATTTAACTTCCTGTTAAAAAAAGAAAATGAAACAAGAAAGTTCCTCTCCAGTCCCCCAAGCCTTTGATATCAATCACATTCTTTCCAGTAGCCTTGAAATTGCATAGACCAGGAAAAGCAACACATTTTACCCTCCTATGGTAGAAAGGAGATTCCCAGGGGAGTTATCTTTACACCTGAGCCTTCTGCAAAGGGCTTGAAGAATTTATAATGAGCCTTTAGCCAAAAAGTCACAGGACCCATCTCTCAGTAATGTTGAGAGACCCAATTAGTTTGAGTCAAGAGCCTGGGAAGCAGAGAGCTCTAACAATGTAAGATGGCATTATAAAGGCTCTCTCCAGCTTGAAAGTGAATTTTATGCCCTGTCAATGACCAGGCCGCTGCAAAAGTATTTCCTACTCTCCTGGTGGTCCAAGCCCTTCTCCGAGGAGGAATGATGCTCTTCTCTGTGAAGAAGATGCCTTACCCTATGAGTTCACAAATATAGGCTGGCTGCAGACTGTCTCAGAACTCAGAATCACTTGCCAAACATTTTATTTAAATTAAAATTGATCATGTCTTCTGTGTATATGTGGAGTGCACATATGATCTTGGTGCAGACAGATTGGGTATGACCAAAACGATTAAGACCTATGATTTCCCAGAAAGTTACCCTTAACACAAAGGCTTTTAACCTGAAGTCTATAGACCCCCATGGGGTCTGCAGGTAGAATGCAGGGGGACTGTGAACTTGTTTTTAAAAATATTTTGACAACCATTTCAATGAAATTAGTTTCTTTTAAAATCCTACGTATTTTATTTTATGTATTTAAAATCATTGTACTCAGAAAAGGTTCATAGGTTTCTCCAGATTGCTGTCAGAAATATCAAGACTGCAGAAAAGGTCACCAACATTCTCCTTGTCTTGTACCAAGACAACAGAGGTGAGGGAGGAAGGTACATCACTTCTGCTTAGATTGTCCTGACCCTCTAATTGAGTATGGTTTCGTCCATCAAGAGAACTGAATTGTATTGTATTTGAATATGATTATTGCTAATATATTATCGTAACAGGGAAATGGCTGCTGGACATGATGGTGCTGCTGCTGAGAAGGCTATGGCTGGGAGATTTGAGCTGTAGTGGAGCTAAGGCAGATTGGGTGACCACACTGAATGCAGCACCAGTATGGGGCAATGGGCTGCCTGAGGAGGGGTCCACTGGCCCAGGCCAGAAAAATAGAGCAAATTAAAGCTTTCCTCATGATCAGGATTGGGAATTACACCTGTGAGTGACTGCTGAACTCCCAGCTTGGGAAGACCCAGTCTCAAAAAGTGAAGAAATAAATAAAATGACTGATGTGTATATAACACAGATGTGTATATATGTACATGTGCATGTACATGCAAATTGGTATGTATACATGTGTGTATAGTGTGTGTGAATATGTGTGCATACATGTGTGTCTATGTGGAGGGATAGAGACACAGAGCTTTACCAATAAAAAGAATTGGCAATTTGGAGCTGAGGATTTTGGAGGTAGAGTCCAGACTCGTCATTTATGAGCAGATAATGGTGCAATAGACAGAACACTTGTTCTGGAGTCAGGAAGACCCGAGTTCAAATTTGACCTCAGATACTTACTAGCTATGTGACCCTGGGCAAGTGACTTAACTCTGTTTGCCTCAGTTTCCTCATCTGCAAAATGAGAATGACAATAGTACCATCCTCTCAGGGTTGTTGTGAGGATCAAGTGAGATAAAAATTTTCTGGCTTATTATTATGTGCATGGTGCCTGCCCCATAGTAGACTCTATAAATGTTAACTATTATTATTAATATTATTAAATTAGTATAGGAAGCTTCCAATGGAGGAAATTATCTTTACCAATGCAGAGCAACACCTGATGTGTACTTTCTAGTCTTGGGGAGGTGCATGGGCCACTGAGAGATTAAAGGATCTGCCCAGAGTCACAAAGACAGTGCATGTCAGGGGCCCAGCTTGAACCCAGGTCCCCTGGACACAAAGGCCAGCTCTCTATTCACCACATCGACTTAATTGCCTCCCTCAAAGATCTTTCTATCCCTAATGGGGTCATCGGATCTACTGGGCTGTCCACCCACAGAGCTACTATTTGGAATGCCTGCCACAAGCCCATCCGCAACACATCTGGTTTTCCCAACTTTGTAAGTAGGAGGTTGTCATGCTCATTTTAAAGATGGGGAAACTGAGGCTCAGAGAAGGGAAGGGTTTAAGTATTACATGTATAAATCTGGTGTTCTCTCAGTAGAATGTAAGTGCCTTGAAGTCAGGGATGGGGTTTTGTTTTTGTCTTTTTATTCTCAGTGCTCAGCAGTGTGCCTTGCATAGATTGGTATTTAACAAGTGTTTTAAATTAGATTGAATTTGTAGGATCATTGGATCATGGATTTAGAGATAGAAAGGACTTCAGAGGTATATAGACTAACCTTCATTTTATGTATGAAAAAATGGAATTGAGACAGGTGAATTAAATTGGAATCTGGTCCTCTAACTAAATTTAGGCTTCTTTCCACCATGGCTACATTCTCTCTTGGAATTGAATAGAATAGAATGGAATGGAATGGAATCTAACTTAGTTGAACTGAATTGAATTGAAGTAGACTAGACTTTTCCTGGGCTAGATTGGATTGGATTGAAGTTAAGTGAAATGAAATTAATTGCCCAAGAACACATGACCAGAAAGTAACAAAGTATTTTGTTTTGAACCCTGACCTAGCGAATTTTCTATTGCTACAAGACTCCTCTTCTATTGCTACAAGACTCCTCTATTAATGTCGTTTTTCTTAATGACTAGCATATGTGAGGAATTCTGCAATGAGAAGGAGTTTCATTAAAAATAAAGACTCATTTCACCTGCTGACTTGTCTCTGTTCCCATCCTGGGAAGCCATGATTGCCAGAAATGAATAACATTGACATATGAGAAAGGGCCATGCATTCGGTAATACTGAGACATGAAGAGCCCATAAAAATAAAGGCTGCCTTGTCCTCTTTCCCATTGTGTATTCACCAAAGGCTGTTTTTGACTCTTAATTGGCCTGAAGATAAATCACAGTGGAGAAATAAAATGGCTCATTTCACCAAGATCATCTCAACTCTAAATGGTCCAAAACTTCATTATCTAGGACAGATCTTTGTTTCCCACCATTGAAAGCTGACTTTTTGGGCTTGCGTTTCTACAGCTGAAATGGTAGCTCTATTCAGTATAGGCTTGAAAAAAGAAAACATGACCTTGAAGGTAGAAAGCAGGAGATTCAGGAGCCAAATGAAACTTACAACTTATTTCTCACCATCTGTTCGAAAACTTTCAAGAGTCAAGGAAGCTCAGAAACACTGGATTTTTTTAAAATATATTTTTAAGTTTTTAAGAAGTTTGAAATGAAAAATAGAGTTAATGAAATAAGCTATAACTTTTTACTGTCTGATGATTATAGGTTGATGTCAGACCAAATTAATCTGAGGCTCCCTTTGTGAAAGACCTCATTCCAACTTATGGTGATTATCCAATACATTTCCCAAATATTCATCTCTGCAGGGATATGATCATTTGTCCAATAATCATCAAATAGCTCTAGGATTTAGGGGTCCTCAGTTTATTAACTATACAATTCTCCTATTGGTTTTATGTAAATGAGCAGTCAACTAGCATTTTTTAAGTACCTACTATGTGCCAGGAACTTCACTAAGCACTAAGAAACAAGGTACAGAGGCAATCTATATCCTCGAGGCAAATTCATTATCTGGCAGCTATTCAAAGACTCACAGTGTATCTGTCCTTGCCTTTTATGACCTGCAAACTTGCCAAAATCTCTAAGAAGCATGCCCTTGCACATTTTTAAATCAGCCTGCAAATTTTTAAGCACTCTATAAATTTCAGTTATTATTTTTAAAGTGGGTAAAAATCAGAAACACCTCTACTTGAAGCTTGATCAGAGTTTAAATCCAAAATTTACTAGCTGTATGACAATGGAAAAACCAATTAAATTCTTTGTATGTCACTTTCTTTAACTGTAAAATAAGGAGGCATTGGGGGCGGGGGAGTGGACTAGATGTCTTCTGAGGTCTCTTCTAACTCTAAATCAATGAGTCTATATGTATTATCAGAAAAAGAATAAAAAAGCCAAATTTTTACAAAACATTAGAAGGCACAAAGCCTCTGGTGGTTTGGGTAGTTTTTCTGTGGAAAATCTATGGGACAATGTGGACAAGCATCTGGAAGCATGAATACAACTAAATGGGTTATATTATTGATTGAGGGAGAACCGTACTGCAAAGATCACAGAGCCATCAGCATGGTACAGTGGATTCATTGTTGGACTTGAGTCTGAAGCACCTGTGTTTGAATCCAGGCTCAGAGACTTATTGTCTATGTGTCCCAGGGCAAGTCATGTAAATTCTCTCAATGTCAGTATCTTCATCTATAAGACAATATAACAAAGTACTTGCCTCATAGGGCTGTCGCAATCATCAAATTAGACAGTCTTTAAAGTGATTCACAAACCTTAAGATGTTATATAAATGTTTGCTGATTTTTATTATTAATAGGAAAGTAGTCTATAAGTAGTCTAAATAGCATCATTCATATAAAAGTGCACCATTTTAGGTTCTCCATTAATCACTGGTCAATTTTCATGAAGTTAATGAAAAAACTAGCATTTTGAAGATTGAATTTTGCCTGAGGACTGTGTGGTATACCTAGTTGGGCCACATCTCAAGTGTGACTTCAGATTAACATCCAATTCTGGCCAGGCTAATGACCAAATAGCACTAACCTGAATTCCAGGGCATCAGACTTGGATTCAGATCCTTTCACTTCTAGCAATTCACTTTAAATCTCTGAGCCTCAATTACCTCATCTGTAACAGTAGAAATTCAGACTTTGTGGCCTCTGATGTGCCTTCCAGCTCTGGATCGATTATCTGAGGAACTAAACAAAGGGGCAAGGGATTCAAGAATGAAAGATAATGTAGAGTTGAGAGATGAGACCATCTGGCTATGGACTGGCTGACAAATTGGAATATTGGGAACCCCAAGGGAAAAGAGGTTGCTGAGTAGTAGTGTTGGAAGGAGAGTCTAGAAGTACCACTGGGGAGCAAAGAAAATTTCAACTTTCCACTGCAACCAATGAGTGGAACAATGTAAGAGAAAATGTTGCCAGTCCTAGAAGGATAATAAGGAAAGCATAGTCATAAGAAGGGAACCAGTTCTCAATGAGTGTCAAAAGATAGAAAGAGTGAGGAAGGAAGAGATTTAAGATGAAAAGAAGCCTTTAAATTATAAAGCAGGCATTTCAAAAGATAGAGTGGTAAAGGAAGAGGTTTAAGATGAAAAAATCCTTTGAATTATGGAGTAGGCATTACAGAGAGCACAAAGGAAGTATATAAACTTAAGGAAAGGATCTTCCATCTAGACCCAGAAAGAATCTCAAAGGTCTCCTCATCCAACCCTCTCATTTTATAGATGGGGAAACTGAGACCCAAGAAGATCATATGACTTGCTAGAGTAAGATTTCATATCAGCATCATAAAATAAATGGTCCTCTGTCTTTAGTACAGGTATTCTTCGTTGTTGAAATGAAATGGATTGGAGAGCAGAGTGACTACCAACAGGGAAATAAGTTAACAGAACATTTCAACAGTCCTGGTGAGAAATCCGAGCTAAGCATTGCACCAATAAAAACAAAAGGGAAAGAAGTGAAAGTTGTAAAAAGCAACAAGTCTTGGCAACTAATTACAGGAGGAGGTTTGAAAGAAGAGTTAAGAATAATTCTCGGTTTTTAACCTGGGTGAACAGAGAGATAATTCCATCTTCATAAAAGGGGATCCTCAGAAGAGGAATTCAGTTCAGGAGAGGGGAAGATGATGGCTTCAGTTTTATACATGTTGAAGTTGAGAGGATGAGATAGAGAGGTTCAGTAGCAGTTGAATGATATGAGACAGGAGGACAGGAAAGAGAGGAGGCTGAGTGTCAAAATTTGAGTCACCTTCAAAATGGTGATCTTGGAAGCCATGGGAGTAGAGATTACCAAAAGAAATTGTGTGTGTGTGTGTGTGTGTGTGTGTGTGTGTGTGTGTGTGATGAGAACTGAAGAGAATCATTTAAGGTGATGCTGTTCATTCATTTCAGTTGTCTGATTCTTCATGATCCCATTTGGGGTTTTCTCAGCAGATATACTGGAGTGTTTTGCCATTTCTTCTCCAGCTCATTTCACAGATGAGGAACTGAGACAAGGAGGATTAAGGGACTCACCTAGGGTCACACAGCTAGGAAGTGTCTGAGGCTAGATCTGAGCTCATGAAGATGAATCTTCCTGACTCCAGACCCGCACTCTATTCACAGCACCACTTTGTTATACCTTAAAGATGAATAGTATACATAATACAGTGGAAAAAGCATTGAATCAAGAGTCAGAGGACCCCAGGTTCAAATCAAAGTCTGCCGCTTAGTATTTCTGTAGCTTTGAGCAAAGTACTTCTCTCTAGACCTTCACTTTTTCTATCAAGTGAAGAGGTTTTATTCAGTAGCATTTAAGGGCTCTTCCAACTCTAAATCAATAATCTTGTGTTTCCTTTTATAAACTACATCTAGTGGTGATACCAGTCATTTTTCTGAAGATATTGTCTCAATGGATTACAAATTTAAGAAATACCAAATTTCCTTCTTTTTACTCTTTTCTTTCTTTTTCCTTTCTATCCTTTCATGCTTTCTCTTATTCTTTCTTTGTTCTTTTCCTTATTTTATTCTTTGTTCTTTCTTCCTCTCTTTTCTTTGTCTCTCTTTTTGTTCACAATGGAAGATCACCAGCTGACCATTGGACATCTCTGTCTGCAAATCCCATGAGTATCTCAAACTGAATAGGTCCAAAACTGCTCTCATAGCCACTTCTTTCAAAAACCTGAATCAAAACAAAACTTCCCTGTTTTACCCAAAAGCATCTCCATTCTTCAAGTCACTAAGACTATAAACTCTGTGAGGGGGGGACTGACTGATTTTCTTTTTTTTCTGTGTATTTCTGGGGCCTTTCATTGTTTTGCAATTAGCATGAACTTAAATGTTTGTTGACTTGATTTGACCTCCTTCTTTCTTTCCTTATCTATGTTTACTTTCTTTTCTTCTTTGTTGGCCTCTATTTCCTTACTTTCTTCTCTCTTCCCTTTTTCTCTTTTTCCTTCCAAATTTTTTCCTTCTTCTATTGATTTTTCTATCTTTCCTCTCTTTATTCCTTCTTTCTCTTTCTTTCTTCTTTTCCTTCCTCCC
>CM053591.1:170873516-170898701 GCA_028646515.1 Pseudochirops corinnae
TTGTGTGAACATTAATTACGTTATTGTTGAAGTCTCTACAAATGAATATGTATACAGAGCAATTTGAATTTCATATGAGTAAATCTGATGTCAGCAAAAACCTATGAAATACCTTTGAATCCTGGGTTTCTAGGACTGCAGTAGAAATTCATTGGAATAAGTAACATTAAGAGCTTAATTAGCCTTTGGCTCCAAGTCATTGACTATTCCTGTATTCCCAGATGAAAGGTCAGGGAGACCAAGTCTTGTTTGTTTGGCTTGTGCCTCAATGGCCCCGTTTCAGAGGAGAGAATTGGAAGTATAGTCCAGCTCGTATATCTATATGATTTCTAAATGAATACTATTATTTCTATTTCTATAGAATTGAATTCATCTCTGACAGCAGGAAAGCATTGCTAAGCCATCATTTCCTCTGCTCACCACTGCTCATTGTATTTTTCTATTGCTGAATTGCTACTTTTTTTTCTTTCCATTTCTTCTCTTGTGACTCTGAGTGTATATCTCTAACTTCTGCTTAATGCCTATAATCTTCCACTTGGCTGACTCTTGAACTAGTAGACTGGGAAGAAGAACACTGGTGTCGTTAAATACAAACACACATTGTATGGCTAAACACCCACCATACACTCATGTCCCAAAGAAAAAAGAAAAAGAAAAAAATGAGCAAGTCTGTGAATCAGGGTTCTGTTTATATACTTTTGTTGTGAATAATAATCATTTGATGGCTTAAGTAAGAGCCCAAGTTTTGATTACAGGCATTAGAAAACTTCCAAAGTGTTGACTAAGCTTGGTTCCCTGGTGGGAAATGCCCGACTATGGTAATTCAAACACCTTTTCATTTATTTCTGAGGACAAATGTCTTTAATAATGGAGTTGCATCTTACTTGAAAGAAAATATTAGCTTTAGCAATAGAATTGCAAAATCACCCTAATTAAAGGGGATATCAATTCCTCTCTTTTTAGTTTTTAAGAGATATTGCTAGTTCATGTCTCTCCACCCACTCCCAGGGTAGCCACATCTTCTTTCTCTTCACCCTCTTTTTTTTTAGGAATTAAATTATAATATTCTATAATTTTGTTTTAATGCTTAGGGACTTTCAGTCCTTCCTCTAATAGGTGAATACATACATATATATGCATATATATATATATATTACAAATCTTAATATATTTAGAAAGGATAAGGGAGGGAAGGAGGAAAGGAAGGAGAGAGAGAGTCTATAAAACAGATAATGACATCATCCCCTGTTCTCAAAGCCTCGATTAAATGATTTGCCTTGTTTACACCATCCATTAGTTTGCTGTATCTTTCATTAGACTAGAAAGTCATCCAGACTGGGAATCTGCCTACCTACATATATTGTGTAGCCCCATGCAACCAGGTATTGCTCAATAATACTCACTGTTGGTGAACTGGTCTTGCAGTGTCAATAATGTGCATTATAATTTGCTCATTGATTTTTGTCTCCTTTTCTAAAATCTAGATAACCATGCATGCTACCTGTCTTTGCCATTCATTTTATGTAGCTCAATTGCAGAGTCTTCTTTCCCTTCCCTGTTATGTTAAGGAGAGAACTGATACCATATTTCTCCATGGATGAAAGAGAGATGAATTATCCTTCCTCTTGCTTTAATATTGACTTCCCCATAAAGACACAGAGTTGGAAGCCTATTCAGAAGCCATGTAGCCTAAAACAATAAAATGTAAACTCCTTGACAGCGAGGGCTCTTACATTTTATCTCTGTATCCCCAGTGCCTAACAGTACCTGGCACATGGTAGCTGTTCGTGGTAGCTTGTTTCATTGAATTCAATACTACACATTTTTTTGAAAAGGTACTGTCCTCTACAATATACCAGACTTAAGGTATTCTAGGAAGAGTAGAATTCCCTCCCTTCTAAAAGAGTCCAGTTTTGGATATCTACTTTTGGAATTTCTAGGAAGTTTTTTTCTTTATATCAAACCTAAATTTGTTTCCTTGCAACTTCCTCCCATAGTTACTCATTCTGCCCTCTTGAGGCCAAGCAGTACAATTCTAATCCTTCTTCAATTGCCAGATGATAACCTCTTCACAACAGAAGCCTATATTCTTATTGCCTTACTGATACTGCAGTTTGGCTAAGCAGTCTCCCCATTGTACCACTTCCCCAAAATCTCAAGGTTCATCCTTAGACCCAAAGAGCATGCAAGTGGTTGCTGGGTTGATTTCAGCTTGAAAAGAAGTCACTAGTAGACATTTCCCAAGCATTTTTGTCTTTATTGGGGTCTTCAACATTTTTATCAATTACTTTGGTGCAGTCATAGATGGTATGTTTATCAAATTTGTTTACTATGTGAAGATGGGAGTGATAAGAACCTCCCTAGATGACAAAGTGAAGATCCACAAATAAACTGACCAGTGCATTTCAATAACAATAAGTATAGTGTTTTTAAGAAAGTTTTTTTTTTTTTTTTTTTTTTTTAGTAATCTAATGAGTACAGGATTGAAAAGGAATTATTTTACAATACAACATATAAAAAATGTCCAGGGATTTGAGTAAACTGGAAACTCCAAATGAGTCAGGAGTGTGATATAGCAGTCAAAAATGTAAACATGATCTTAAGCTGCATTAAGGGAGGAATAGCATCCAAAATGAAGGATGTGATGTTTCAGCTGCCCTCCACCCTGGACTGACAACATAGAGAGTGCTGAGTTCCCTTCTAAACACCACTCTTTAGGAAGGACATTGACAAATTGGAGCTCATCTAGTGGAGGGCAATCAGAATGGTGAGAGAAGGAGAGATTGTATCATATGTGGATCAGGTGAAGGAACAAAATGTGCTTAACAAGGAAGAGAAAGCTTAGGTCATCATCCTTTCTTCAAATATTTGAAAAATAAATGAGAGAGGGATTAGATTTTGTAAGCTTGACTCCCAAGGGCAGAATGAGTAGCAATGTATGGAAACTCTAGAGAAGTAGACTTTGGCTTGAAGTCAGGAAAGATGCTGTAATGGTTAGAACTTAAAATGGGTTGCCATAGTAAGTCAATAAGCATTTATTAAGCACTTACCATATACCAAGCACTATGCTAAGCACTGATGATCCAAAGATGGTCCCTGCCTTCAAGAAGTTCACATTTTAATGGGGAGACAATGTTAAAACAACTCATGATACATGAATACATACAAATATATGTGTGTATACATACAAAGTAAATGGGAGGTAATTACAGAGAGATGGCACTAGGAGTAGGAGGGGTGGAAAAGGTCTCCAGAAGAAGGTCGATTTTGAGCTAAGTCTTGAAGGGATCCCAGAAAGCCAGGAACCAGAGGGAAGAATTCTAGATTTGGGGGACAGGCAGTGAAACTAGCGTGTGATGGGAAGCCCAGTGTTGCTAGATCATAGAGTACACAGAGAGAAAGTATAGGAAGACTAAAAAGATATAAAGGGGCCATATTGTAAAGACCTTTAAATGTCAGACAGAACATTTTATATTGATCCTAAAGGGAACTAGGAAGTATTGGAATTTATTAAGTTTGGATTTGGGTTTTGGTTTTGTGGGTTTTTTTGTGGGAGAGGGTTTGAGGCAAGGGTGATGTAGTTAGATCTGTGCTTTGGGAAAATCACTTTGACAGCTGAATGGAAGATGGATTAGGATCCTAGGATCATATAATCATAGATCTATAGCTAGAATGGACCTCAGAGACCATCAGTTCTAACTCCATCATTTTTAAGATGAGAAAACTGGGACCTAAGCAGATTGAACAACTTCCCCAAAGTCACAGAGGCAGTAAGTTTTACCTGACCAGAGGTCTTCAATCTCTACATGTCTCCATGGTCTTCATGAGTTATAGTTACTAGCAGGGGAAGATCCATTAGCTTGTGGGCAGCTATCTGGTCATTAACCTCTCTTAGGCAGCCAGACTGGTCCTCAAGAGTTAGGTCTATGACCCATGATTGAGTCTCTGCTCAAAACCTTTTTAGCCTGGTAGGAACTGCCAAGCTTACCACTATGACCCCAGTGGAGTTTTAAACCACAATACTTTGTTTGGCCTTGGTTGTATCTTACTTGGATGAGGGAATCTTTGGCATAGGGGAGGATATTCTAGGAACAGAGTACCTTTATTTAAATCCTATCTCTGATGCTGACTACCTATGTGCTTAGGGCAAGGAAATCTATCTCCCTGGAATTGTTTCCTTATCTATAAATTGATCTCTCTAGATTCAGGCTCTAGAATTATGATCCTAACTCACTTCCCTTTTGGAAGTCAGTTTCCTTATCTGTAAAATGAAGAGATAAAATGATATGGCCTCTGAAGTTCCTTTTAGCTCTAGCTCTATGAGCCCATCTTTGCGAAAAGGGAGGTGGAGACTCAGAACAATTGAGTATTTTGTTTAAAATCCTGACCTTGCCCCATTGTATCCCCAACAAGAACCATAGTCCTGACTTGCCCATATAAGAATGCATACCCTGTTGAGTTTTTTTTATTTCGAGGAGATTGACAGTGCTGGGCTCTGGGGCCCCAGATGTCAAATGCTTGGCATGCCCTTCCTAGATTTCCTCATTGGGATTTTCCATATTCCAGAAGCAATATTGTACTCAAAATTCAGCCCATATAAAACTTCCCAGAAAACTTGCAAAATACAAAAATTGAGCTTCCCTATCTGGATGATGGGCAAAGTTTTTGACTAATGGAGCCGGAATTTCTGTTATCTTTATGATAATGCATTGCCAGGTAATTGTTGCATATTTAAATACTTTGAATAAATGAATTAAAAGCCAGTTTTCATCTTTGCATCATTGTTCATCTGATTCATTAGACAATTTCATTTTGGGAAGTAAGAAACTAGGAGTGCTTCATTATGCAGCCAATTAGCAATTCATTCACACAAAGAATAAATCCTGGTATGACTAAGTGCCTTCTGGGGGGTGGGATGAAAATACCTAGAATGGGAGATAGAATGAATGGTCTTGGGATCTGTTTCATGGTTGTGACCACTGTGGACACTCAACAAATACTAGTCATAAAAATAAGGATCACAGCTGACGTGTGAATAGCACTTCACTGTTTATTATTATTATTAATAATAGCTAGCGTTTATATGTCACTTTAAGGTTTACAAAGCACCTTATAAATATTATCTCATTTGATCCTCACAATGACCCAGTGGAATAGATGCTATTATTATTCCCATTTTGTAGATGAAGGAACTGAGGCTTAAAGAGGTTAAGTGACTTGCCCAGGGACACACAGCTAATAAATGGCCGCTCTTTCAGACTCTCTGTCCAGCATTTCATCCACTGCACCACCTACTTGCCTCAATAAACTGTATTTACGTGACCTCATTGAGTCCTCACAACTCTTTTAGATAGTTACAACAGTTATACTTTCATTTTACAGATGAGGAAATCAAATTATTTCACCAGGTCACATATAAGATCAAAGATTTAGAACTGGAAAGGACATTAGAGACTTGATTAAAAATCCCTGATTTTCTAGTTAGGGCAACTAAAACCTACAAAGATGAAATGATTTGCCCCTGGTCACATTCATACTCATCATCATAAGTGAGATTTGAACCCAGGTCCTTTGACTTCATAGTCAGTGATCTTTTTCATTTTACCACACTGCATCAGATCAATCCCAGAAAAAGAGGATCCAACAGTTGGAAAGGACTAAGCTCACCTCTTCCAACCCAAGTCTGAAGAAAGATCTTTACCACAATGCTCCCAATATGTTTAAATCTCACTGGAAGACCTCTAATGAGGAGAGAACTCACAACTGCCCAAGGAAGCTCTTTTCACTTTGAGATAGGTCGAATTATTGGGAAATCTGTCCTCATAGCAAGCAGAAATCTGCCTTTCTACAAGATGATGATGATGCACCAATCTATAAACATTTATTAGGTACCTACTATGTGCCAGGCACTATGTTAAGTCCTAGGATACAAAGACACAATAGTCTTTGCCATCAAGGAGTTTACCTTCTATCAGGGAAATTAATTTAAATCACTAAACCCCAGTGAAATATTTCCCAGGATGTTAAGAGAACTGGCAGGTTGCTGACCTGCTCTCCGTGGTTACTTAAAGATTATGCAAAATGGGAGAGATGTGAGAGAATTTATGATGGGACAATTTGTCTCAGGTTTTAAAAACAAGTGGAATCTGCAAACTAGACTTGTGGCTTTCACTTTTATTCCTGGCAAAAGTCTAGACTATGTTGTTAGAGGGTTGGCTAGTAGACATCTGGAAAAGAAAATGCAGATCACAGGGAGTGAACATAGCTCCAGCAAAAATAATCTGATCACATTAACCATTGTTGTTTGGATTATTAGGTTGACAAATCAGTAAAATGATGCAGAGCATATTTTAGATTCTATCAAAACTGTGACAGACCCTTTCATGTTATCCTTGTGAACAAGATAGAGAGATGAGGGCTAGATTATATTACAGTGAGATGGATTCTGAGCTGATTCTATGACTTGGACCCAAAAGAAATTATTAGCAAGTCAATACATTCTTGCAAGGGGTCTCCAGTGGAATACCCAGAGGATCTCTCCTCCACCTTGAGCTATTCAATGTTTGTATTAGTGACTTGGACAAATCTATAGAAGGGGTTATCAAATTTATGAATGGCATTGAATTTGGAGGTATACCAGTTATGTTGGAGGGCTGACAAGGAAAGATTAAAAAAATGCAAGATCATTGTTCAAATATAAGAAGAAACAGGATAGGAGCAAATGTAAAGTGCAACTTGAATACAAAAAGTCAATTTCACAATTACAAGATCATTAGACAA
Organism: Pseudochirops corinnae; assembly: GCA_028646515.1. Lineage (NCBI taxonomy): Eukaryota > Metazoa > Chordata > Mammalia > Diprotodontia > Pseudocheiridae > Pseudochirops > Pseudochirops corinnae. The sequence goes on from CM053591.1 coordinate 170,880,297, forward strand.
CAGTACCTGTAGAAATAATCTGAGAGTTTTAGTTAACTACATATTCTATATGAGTCAGCAAGATGAGATAGCAAGCAAAAAAAGTTAATGAAGATGTCCTTTAGGTTGTCTGAGATGTGAGTCTGGATCTCAGAAGAGAGATCAAGGCTTGAGATTTGGTAGTTCTCCATATAAAGGTTCTAGAACCTCCCAATCTCCCCTTTCCTACCTCGAACTCCCCTGAACCTACCACATCTTTATTTTTCATGTTTTGCATATGTGAGCATACACACATAAACATAATGGTAAATTTCTTAAAGGCAGGAACTGTTTTGTTTTATCTTTGTACTTCTAGCATCTAACAGTGCCTGACATATAGTAGGCACTAAATAAATGTTTATTCATTGATTAATCACAGAATATGAAAGTTGGAAGTGTCCATCCAATCCATCCCATACACAAAAAGAATGATAATTGAAGCCATTGAAATAGATGAAATCACAAAGGACAGAGCTTTAGAGAGAGAGTGGAAGTGGGCTAAGGATACACCCTTGGAGGAGAAAAGAAAGAGCCAAGCATTTATTAAGCACCTACCGTATCCCAGGAAGACTCTGTACTAAGCAAATATTATCTCATTTGATCCTCACCACAACTGTGGGGAGTAGGTACTATTTTATCTCCACTTAAAAGTTAAGGAAAGTAAACTTTTAAACCTCTAGACAGAAGTTAAGTGACTTGCCTGTGGTCACATGACTAGTAAGTATCTGAGATCAGATTAAAACTCCAGTTTTCTTGACTCCAGATCTGTCTCCTGAATAACCTAACTGCCTCTGGTATTCCTTGGGGAACCTTTGCATTAAAGGGTTAAATAGGAGAAGCAAAAAAGGAATGGTCAGAGAAGTAGGAGGAGAACCAGGATTAACATTCCTGGTGAAGTAAGCTTCTTAAAGACAGGAACTGTTTGATTTTTTTCTCAATGTTTTAAAATAAAGATGAGAAAATGACAAAGCCAACTAATACATTGCCGCAGTCTGACGGTATATGCAATGTTACATCCCCATAGTCTGCTACCTCTGCAAAGAAGAGAGAGTCTAGGCTAATAGAGGCCAGAATGACATTCGATTTTATATCTGTCTTCCCTGTCACAGTGCTGTGTGATACTGTTTATATTCCCCACATCCCCCGAAGTCATTTTCATATGAAATATTATTAGTCATGATTCTCAGCTGGAGATAAATTACAATGCTACTCTAGATTTCTATGTTAATACCTCATTTCAGAAAGTCTTTGCCGGGCACCAATACATTGTTTCAGAACCCCTGAAAGGTAGGTAGATTGAGAGAACTGCATGAGAAATTTGAGATATCCAGGAGTTGATTGGATTTCTCACTGTTAACAACTACAAGATGCTGGACAGAGGCAAGAATGAGAAAGCAAGGGTCCTGACTCTGCTCAGTCCACTAAAGTAGGCTGTCTCTTCCAAGACCTTGTCTTCTGATCCTTTGAAAGTAAAATATATTTGACAATTTGCTTCCTCACGACTTAACCTCTAAAGCTGTAGGTAACCATGCCCTGAACTGCAGAGACAGTTGGGGACTGGGGCTTAATAGTTTAAGACAGGCAGGCCCTGGGCCCAGCAACCTGCTAGAGACAGCAGTTTCTGTTCATGAAGGCAGTCCATCTTCAGGAGAGGAGTTGCATAGCCTCCAGGTCAGTTTTTGAAATATAGGCAGTGTCACCTAGCATACATTCAGAGAGGTCCCATTGGGCCATATCTCAGACTCAAATGGGAATTTTCATCTCAGCTAGGCCCGTTTAGGGCATATCCTCATACTCTGCATCCAAGAACAATCTGGATGCTATTTTGTCATGCTCACAGATCATGCCTTTTGCAACACACCATGCTTTGCCCTTTCTCTGTGAGCCTTCATTTGTCATGCCTGGGTAGACAGGGCCCTCCTCCTACAGGACTTGATCAATGAATGCATTTTTTAAGCTTAACCTTCTCCTGATCTAATAAAAGATCATCTCCAAGTTGGATCGATCATTTGGAACTAATTACACTGGCAGGCATCTAAAAGAGCTCGAAGGCCACAAATGTCTGAAGGGTTTGGATGCTGTTCTCTAATTTCAGAGGAATTAGCAGATTAAATACCTCCTAACAGATTGTGCTTTCCTAGGAGGGAGGCTGCCTCATAATCTGCAAGAACTGGGTTCAAGTTCAAGCCTCTGGAACACACTGGCTGTGTAATTCTGGACAAGTGGTTTCACCTCTCAGTCCCTAGGCAACTTTCTAAGGCTTTACATTGCAGAGAGGGAGTTCCCTTATCAAGAGTTCCTATATTAATGAAATCACAGGTCCAGTCCTCCCCCCCCTCCAAAAAAAAATCAATTTGGGCTAAGGCTGAAATATTCAAATACTGAAAGAAGGGAAGATACCAAAGGCCTGTGGGAAATCTCACACCTTGATAATAATACAGAAATGTGTGCATATGCGTGCACACACACACACACACACAATCCATCAACTAGGAAGAATTTAGCAATTTCTCATTTTTAGCAACCTACAAAATCTTAATCCTGCAACAGGCTTATGGAAGCTCTTTGCTCATATACTTTTCTACTTTTTAAAGTATTTCTTTTCTATTAAGAACCATTTATTTTTCTCTTCCCTCCCTCACAAGAAAGATAAACAAAATCAAACAAAACCCTTATAACAAATATGCATCATCATGCAAAATGACTTTGCCATGTCCAAAAACACAAGTCTTGTTCTGGGTATTGAAATCTCAGCTCTGTCACTTAGTAGCTGAGGGACCTTAAGCAAGTTGTTAACTTCCCTGGACTTTGTTTTCCTCATCAGCTAAATGGGATCGTACTAGCACTGCCCTCACTGGTTACTGTGAGCACCAGTTGAGGTTAGAGATGTAAAGTTCTTTGCAAACCTTAGATAGTCATCACCATCGTCATCACCACCATCGTCATCATCATTATTGTGGGATTTTGAAGGGCTCTCTTGGCTCCACATCCAGCCCAGCACAGGGCGCAAGGGAGGATGGGCATATCAACTTAGGATGCAGATGCTTTCCACCTGCCTCTCCCAAGTTCTTGCATTGATTTTTACTATGCAGCTCCTGCTTTGTCAGGTTACATCAAGAGATAGGGAATAATATATAAATATAAATTATCCAGTAAGCAAATATGTCGATCAAAGGTCCATGGTATTCTTCTAGACTCTGGAGATTAGGATATTTGAATTGTGTTTACATTGGTTGTGTAAAGGGTGATTGGAGAGTCTGATAAACCTAACAAAATTAAAAGATAAGGCCTTTGTAGATGACTAATTATGCTTCCTTGGAGGGTGTGGTCATCTCTGGTTTTTTGAGCTCTAGTATTTCATCCCCGTGTAGATCTGAACTACTCCCCAATGGACTAGGCTTACAGAAGGAATCAGACAGCTCTACTGCAGGGAATCCAGAGAGAGATGAGAACACATTTAGAGGGAAGATGTACTTCTTTAGGGAGTGAATTGAAGCAGGGAAAGCCTGTGCATCCACATAACCTCCCCACTATGTGCAACTGCTCTAGTGGTGGCAGAAATGGTATAAAAGAAGTGTCAAAACTTCTGGGAAGGGGAAACCAGGCAACCCTGGAAGAAGAAGGAACCACATGACCCTCAGTTCTAGAGATAGCAGCCAGAGGCAAGGATGGACTAGTTCTTAGACTCAGGCTTCTGGAAAAAAAGAGAAACAAGAAAGTGGTGACCCTGGAGCTAGAGGAGCAGTAAGGGACACAAGAGCCACAACATAGGGGAGCAAACTTATCCCTTCTCTACTCATAAATTACAGTGAAAGTCCAATACAAAGGGGTTGCCTCTCAAGAGCTCTTAGTGCCAAGTTCCCTTCAGGGGAATCCCAACCTTAAGGGTAGAACTATAAGCCAAGAAGACATTATAGGTCCCTAGAGGCACTAGAAGGCTCCCTAAATGGGCAAGTTAGTAAACCCCAAAATATTTCCCTTCTGGGAAGTCCAAATCACAGAGAGGCACTATAAAGGTAAGGGACTTTGTAGGTCCAGGTAGGGAGAATGGTACTTACAAAGTAGAAAGGCAAAGTATCTTGTACATTTCTGAGCTTGTATGAGTGCTTTCTATTGCTCTGGCATATTTCTGTGGAATGAAATAAAGGCTGTTCAGCATCTTAAATATATAATGGTCTGAGTCCTTACATGAGAGCTTAAGGTCCTTTTAGTCACATCTGTAGAGACCTCAATGCGATCTATACTCCAAGATTTCCAGGAGAATCCTGGGTCAAGGAAAACCTAGCCTAAGAGGATAATTTCTAAGAATTGCCCAAGACTGAAAAGTCTTTGTAAAACCAGAGCTTTGGGGTTTCTGGCCATGGTTAGCTTGAAAATGCTCTTTTCTGACTTACATTGAATTTCCTCCTTTGAATAATTTCCCTCCACTTTATTTTGGTCTCTTTTCACCAGGTTATAGGTGGACAGCTTCAAATTGATATTATTGGAAATGGTAGAAAGAAAATTAAGCCCTGAGAGTTCTCTAGAATTTCTGAAACTCCATTTAACTTTGATCTATGTTTGAAGAGATCTCACTCCAAATGCTGTCTCAGTTTTAGCCCATCTTCCAATTTAAAGTTGTTACTTTAAAAAACTCATTTTTGAAAAATAGACATTTTTATTGATTTTAAAATTCTTTTTCCAAAAAAGGAAATTGAACATTTCATGATGCTTCCTGGCATTTTGTCCAGATAGACTTGCTAGAAATAAAAGAATGAACAACATCTATGGAACTGATACATTTCTCTTATATATGAGTAGCTAATGGCCACACAGAAACTGTTGAGAGGAATCCCTCATCAGCTATTATTGGGCATGAAGGATTTCATAACTATAAACTGTGTGTCATAGAGCAATGAGGACACCAACCAGGACATGTAGATGGTTCCAAGCAAGCCACCATCTTTGAAAATAAGGACAAACTATATGATCAAAAATCTGGTGCAGTCAATGATGAGGTCGATCGATTTTCTTCTTTTTAAGGACAACATAACAAGAATTTAAACTGACTTTCCAATTTTCCAATTAGAAATCAGAATCCAACTAAATGTGAAATGTGAAACCATAATCAGTGGTGTTTGAAATTTTCTGGTGCCTAGCAGCAGTCATCAAAGAAACATGAAGTTGCCAAAAGGGACACAATGGCCTAGCACCAGAACAGTTAGTCAATAAACAAGCATCTATTAAATATTTACTATGTGTGGAGCATTAGTCTAATGGTGTTATAAAGAAAGGCAAAATACATTGCTGTCCTCAAGAAGCTTACATTCTAATGAGAGATAGAATATGTAAATAATTAAATAGATACAAGGTATATACAGAGTAGATGGAGGGTAATCTGAGAAGAGAAAGACTAGCAAACTGGGGTGACTGGGAAAGATCTCCTCCAGAAAATGCCTTTGAAGCTGAGTCCTGGAGGAACATGGAAGAGCTAAAAGGCAGAGGTAAGGAGGAAAAGCATTCTAGGAGAGATGGCCAGTGAAAAGGCTCTGAGTTGGAAAAGTAAGAGTTGTATAGGAGGAAAAGGAAGAAGGCTGGATCATAGCACAGAGTGGAGGCAAGTGTAAAGTGTAAGAAGGCTAGAAATATATGAAGAAGCCAGGTTATGAAGGTCATGAAATGCCAAACAGAGAGTTTTCCATTTGATCCTAGAAGTAATAGGGAGCCTCTGGAGTTTATGGAATAAGAGGGCTGACATGATCAGACCTACACTCCAGCACCAGCATTCTGCTACAACGAACTACAACAAAGTCCAGGAGTATCAGGGCCTAATACATATTAGACACTTACTAAGTCCTTGTTGAACTGAACTGAAAGGAAATTTCCATGGGTGGGAAAGGAACTCAGTGTCCCAGGGCTTTTTCCTATTAAACATTCAAAGCATATTGAACTCAAGGAATTTATCATGTCCAAACCAGGAAATATTTAGGAAAAAAGAAAAGAAAAATATACATTCCCGTCAGGTTGCTCTTAGAGGAAGCAAATGAGAATAATCTCAGTATCACACAAGGTATATGGACAGTGGCTCTCTTTAATCTTTCCTGAGCTCTATTATCTTCAAATTAAATACATTGCAAAAGGGTCTCTCTCCCAACTTGGTCCTTATCATTATCAATAATTATCAGAAATACCTTTAAAAATGAGATAGCAAGAGACAAGCTGCTTTAGGCACCTGGTTTGCTGACACTTGTCCTCGCCCTGATGTGGAAAGAATGAGATAGGGTGTTCCATATCCAATAGCCTTGATACTGGCTCCAATATCCTGACAGATTGTTGGTAATTCAAATTAATTTTAGCCTCACTAAGTGCTTTATAATCCTCACTGTCCAGAAGTCCTTCCATGGATGTGTATCTATCTGCACTTGCTACAAGGAAATTCAAAGCTTTGCTTAAAATAAGCACATACTTTCTTACTCTTCTTACTTTCATAATTCAAACATGTGCCCCTTCCAAAATGAACAATTACCCTAGAGATAACATTTCTCTCTCACACTTGACTAACGATAATTAGAATCACAAAATTTCAAAGTGAGAAGGAAGGGGCCATCAGAGGCCATCTGGACCAATCTATTTTGTTGTTGTTCAATTGTTTTAGTCATGTCTGACTCTTCATGGCTATATTTGGTGTTTTCTTGGCAAGATATTGGAGTGGTTTGCCATTTCCTTCTCCATCTCATTTTACAGATGAGAAAACTGAGGCAAATAGGGTTAAGTGACCTGCCTAGGTCACACAACTAGTAAGTATCTGAAGCCAGACTTGACCTCAGGTCTCCCTGCCTCCAGGTCCAGTGTTCTATTCACCATGTCACCTAGCTAACCTAACTCAATCCATACCCAAATGGAATTCCCAATATAACGTCCTGGATAAGTGGTCATCCAACATCCACCTATACCTCTAATGATAGAGAATCTGCTACCTCTTGGGGCAGTTCATTCTACTTTGGGACATCTCTAATTGTTAGGAATTTTTCCCAGACATAGAATCTAAGTTTTCCTCTTGGCAATTTCTACCCATTGCTCTTGCTTTTGTGCTCTAGGGCCAAACACAGTAGGTGTAACTCTTTAAAATACTTGAATACAGTTTCTTATTAAGCACCACCACCTCCACAGGTCTTCCCTTAAACAGTTCTCAAATGGCATAAACTGAAAGCCCATAACCATCCTGATTGTCTTCCTCTCAACACTGTCCAGTTTATCAATGTCCTTCTCAAGTCATAGTAGATAGAACAGAATGCCATTTTTAAGAAACCATGAAAATATACTTGTAAAAGAAGGAGAAAAAGGCAGGTCGAAATTTGCAGCCTAGAATTTCCCTAGACCATCAACAATGCAAGCTAGATTTGTCTGCTGTAGTTCATCAAATTAGGGGTTAGTTTTATTGCTGTCTCTCATAGTCTTTTTTTGTTATACCCTTATGGTTGTTTCTGACTCTCTCTACTCATAAGATATGGGATCTCTACTATTAAAAAATTATGACCTTATGGATGCTGAATTCAATTCCATTCCACAACATTCATTAAGTTCCTACTGTGTGCCGGGCATCGTGCTTGGTAGAGGAAATAGAAAAACAATAACAAAACAGTCTCTGTCCTCTAGAAACTTACATTCTTCTAAGGGGAAATACATAAGTAAAAATGAGATAAATACAAGATAAATGGGGGAAAGAGATCCAGAAAAGCTTCACAAAGAAGGTGGTGCCTGAGCTGAGCTTTGAATGTGGAGAAGGATTCTTAAAGGCAGAGAGGAGGACAGTGGAAAATCCTCCAATGGGATGGTCTACAGGAATACACAGTTATGAATGATGGAATGGAAGATTTGAGAAACAACTCAGAATGCAGCCTGGCTGGAACACAGAGTTCATGAAAGAGAGAGATATGAATTTCCTGGATTTTTAGGTTGCAGTCAGATTGTGGAAAGCTTTAAATGCCAGGAAAATGAGTTTGTAGTTTTTTCCTGGGGACAAAAGGGAGCCATTGAATGTTTTTGAGTGTCAATCAGCAAGCATTTGCTAAGCACTTATATGCCAGGCACTGTGCTAAGTGGTAGGGATACAGACAAAAACAAAAATAAAGACAATCCTTGCCCTCAAGCAATTTACATTCTAATGAGGGAAGGCAGTACAGAAAAGAGAGTTGAACAGTGCCCCCCACACCGTCCCAGGGCACAACAGTACCTACATGAGGGCATAGTCACGATGTTCATGGAGTCGAAAGTAGTGCCAGGAGAAGGATGAAGAATGGCTGGCCTGGAGTCCTTCCTAAAAATGGAGGAATTCATCAATGGGAGAAGGGGTTACTGGGGTAGAAGGATATTCCAGAGTAAGAAGGCCAAAGAGAGATTTTCTTGGGTGGAAAGGCCCCAGGGGGAAGGGGAACAACATGGCCAGAACTGTGTTTTAGGAAGTTTCTTTTGGCAGCACTGTGGAAGATAGATTGGAGAGGGAACCATTAGGGAAAGCATTACAACACTCCAGGCAAGAAATGATGAACTGGAACTAGAAATGGAAACACTATGTCCTTGCCTTTCTCTGAGGATCCCTTGTCTCCTCCAGATTCAGCTCAAGCATCACTGTCTATAGGAAGTCTTTCCTGGGACCTCCAGTTTCTAGTGCACTTTTTTCAAAATTATCTTGTATTTACTGTATTGTATTATATTTTATCATATATGTGTATATAGTCTCCCCCAATAGAATGTAAGCTTCTTGAGGACAGGAACTATCTCACTTTTCTCTTTGTGCCCCAAACACCCAGAACAGTCCCTGGCACATGGAAGATACTTTACAAATGTGTGTTGATTAATTCATTGAGAGGCTGAAATGCAAAGTAATTCAATCCTTAACGGTCCCATGGTCAATAATGAAAGAGGCCTAACCAACTCCCAATTATCCACATACAGATTTTCCACATCATGAAGTCTCCAACAGCACACTTTTCATTCCAGCATGACTTCCTCTTTTCAGCCTTCCTTTTCCTTAATAATTTTTTTAGAATGTAACAAGCCTAACCAACTCCCAATTATCCATGTACAGATTTTTCACATCATGAAGTATCCAACGGCACACTTTTCATCCCAGCATGGCTTCCTCTTTTCAGCCATCATTCTCCCCCTGTGGTCAACTGATGATACATACTCAAGGAAAGAAAACTGATTTTACCACTAGAATGAGCAAAATATAATTAGAAGAATAAATCTTATTTTAAAATTACAACGTGTTTGAATTATCCTCACTGCTGCTCCTCTCCATCAGCAGATTATCAAGTCTTGATTGGATAAGCCAGCATCCACTGAGCCTTATTGCCATGAAGTGTTTTTTTCTGAATCCAAGTTAGCAGAGCAGTAAACTGATGATAGCCTCAATTATTCATATTAAGGAACAAGAAGAGGGCTGGCAAATTATTGGCTGACTGGACTAAGAAAGATATACGTGAGTGGCTGTAATTAAATGAGGACACTTTATTCCTGAATCTTCTTAGCCCTTTTGCCCAAATGAGCTTATTATTAATGATCAGTACTGCCCTTTGAGAAGTATTGGGCTTTCTACCATGATATTTTTGTGGGGGTTTTTTTAACCTTTAAATAGTAAAACTGAGTCCTCTTCCCTTCTGGCATTTCTCCTCAATGAAGCCAATAGGGATTACTGAGGTTTCTTAAAGTATCATCTGAGGTTGTTTGTCTATAAAAGAAGGAACTAGTGACCAGGTTACTTAGGAGGAGAAAGTAGAAGGTGATGGGAGTGAGAGCATTTGTACTGGCACTAATTCTGTTAAAGAGGCTATAGTTTAAGCCAGGAAACAGGTACTAAAATTCCAAAGGAATTGGACTCGTGATTTTTGAAGGCCATTTCATAATATATGTATGTATAGCTATATACACATGTATTATATATACATACATGTGTATACATACATGTGTATGTGCATACAAACACAAATTATACCTGTATTTTGTGTTGTTTATATACATATATGTGCATATATTTATCTTTTTTCTTTTATCTTATCATGAGCTTAATTACCAATAAACACGAATATTTCCATTTTCAAAGAATAAAGTTGCTTATGAAACTATGAACATTTGTTCCACATATTTTGTTTTAAAAGTATGCGTTAAATTGAATAAAGTAGCCACAAAAGGGCCCTGTTTGTGTCCCTTCCTGAACTTCTTTTTTCTTCTTCTAAGTACTTTATGTTTTATTGGTTCACTTTTCTTTATTTTGTAAATATCTCTACTATTCTACCTACCTCACCTCCTGGCCTTTTTCTTTCTTATTTCTTTCATTCATTCAACCAGCATTTATTAAGTGCCTTCTTTGTGTCATTTACATGGTAGAATAAGCAGGACTTAATGGGTAGAGAGGTTTCTGGGTTAGTAGGACCTGGGTTCAAGTCCTGCCTCGGATACATATAAGCTGCCCAGGCCCTTAAACTGTTCTTGTCCTAGCCTGTAAACTTTAAGACTCCAGAGCTAGACACTGGAGACAGATATAATGACAAAAACAAAGTAGTCCTTGCCCTCAAGGAGTTTACATTTACTAAGAGAGAAATATATATATATATATATGCCCACACACAAATATTTGCGAAGTAAATTTAAAAAGTAATGGGGCCTCCCATTTGGGAGACACAATGGGACTATAAAACCTGGGAGGAGATCAGGAAACAGTCTTGTACAGGACGCTGCATTAGAACTGAACTTGGAAGCAAGTTAGGGTTTTCCAAGAGGCCAAGGAGATCAGGGAATAGATTCCAGGCATGGGAGACAGTACATACAAAGACATGGAAACAGGAAATGGAATTTGTGAGTAACAGCAAAAGGGCCCCTGTTTAACCAGAGAAAGATCCAGGCGTAATGGATAGAATAAAGGACTTGGGGAAAGAAAATCACATGTTAAGTGATCCTAAGAACCTCTCCATGACTGTTTCCTCATCTATAAAATGAAGATAATCATACCTGTAGTTTCTACCTCCTGGGATTGTTGAAAAGCTCCAATGAAATGACCTGGGCTTATAAAGCCCTTTGTAAACTCTAAAGTTTGTTTAAGTTCAGTTCCTAAATGATTGAGGCACCTGTTAACACCAGCCCCATCCCTAGAGTCATGGCCCCAGATCACAGAATAACTTAGACACTTCATGTTATAAGCATTTGACAAAGCTATTTTTTTGCCTCTTGAAAAGAGGCCATTTGAATAGGCAAAGAATCCATGCCCAATTCTACTTTTTCCCTCATTGCAAGGATTTCACATATTTCTTGTATTTAGCACTGTTCTCAAGCACATGTAGCTGCCCATCATCCTTTTATCTCTCCCAGTGAATCTCCCAGTCAAAACTTTTCCTTACAGGGGTCTTAAAGCAAAATTATTTTGAAAAGATGTAGTTAACAATCAATCAGTATATTCTGTTTTATCGGAATGGCCTTTGAAATTAAGCTTCCTTCTTTTGTAAGAGAATGAGGCTTGACAGTTCACTTACTTCTCCAGGACATAGGTTTGCTTGTGAGAAAAGAAGTTGCTGATTTGAGTCTGCCCTAGCAGTTCACTTGTGGAGCATAGGTCTTCTCAGATTTCTAAAAGCAGCAGTTCCTGAAGTCAAAACTGATTCAGAGTTCTGAGAAATCATTGGTTCATTTGAATGTGACAAGCTGTACTGCTGAAGGGAATAGAGAATACTTCATAGATTTACACATGAAAGATTAGTGAATATTTATGTTAATAAGTGGATAAATGTGAGCACCAGAACTGTTCAATGATTATGGGACAAATGTAATTTATTTGGTCGTAGACAGAGATGGGAATTTGGCTACTATCCATAAGCTGAGGCCATTTGCAGAAAGAACCCAGAGTTTGATCCCAGAAATATGAGAAGGACAAGAATGAATTTCAGAATTCTGCTAAAGAGAAAGCATAGCTTTCTCTTTATATTTTCACTTGTTGCCTGGAAGATTAATTTGCTGCTGAGCCTGGAGTACTGCTACTTTGTCACCTGCTGATGGTATGAAGAAGGAATAAAGAACATAACATGCTTTCTACTATTATTTACTGCTGAGCAGAATAAGAGGAGTAGAGAGAAGTACTGTGTTCTCTGTTATGATTTTCTGCTGAGAAGAAAAGACAAAAGATATGTCTCAGTATCGTCACCTGTTGTTACTGAGAAATGATGAAGAAGAAGAAATAGTCTTCCAAAAAGCAAAGTTAGAGGGACTTTTGCAAACTTCAGGATAAAGGTCATTGCATTTTCCTAAAAGAGCATAACAAGACTTCAGATGGAGGCATTAGTGAAGGCAGAAATGGGTAGTAATGGACACTGTAGTTGCTATCTAGGAGTAATTCCAGCTAAGCAGAGAAACAGCTTGGAAGCAAAGAATCAGAAAAGTCACCCGGAAGATCCAATATGTTGACTAAGACATCATACCGAGTGAGATGCCAGTCAGACACCATGTGAATCAACTCAGCAGTAGAAGAGTCTGTTTAGCACAAAAGTGGCATTCATCAAAGAAATGTTATGTCCCTTTTATGTCCCATTTCTAAAACAGAAAGACAACAAAGTTGGAATATGAGTTATCATGAGTACATAGGTTTTCCTAATTCAGATGCCAGTTTTCGCCAGTTTTTTTAAACTGTGTTCCTGCTCTTCCTACTGATACTAAGAGCATTGGTAGGAAAGTGTGGCTCAGGATTATGTGTCAATTGTGATGTGTTGGTTATTCCTAAAATTATTTTACATCAAATATCTGATGTAAATAATAAGATAATAAATAAAAAATTATTAATATTATTATCACTTTTACTTTATGTAGGTAACTAAATGTTTATGTTTAAGATCTAATGTTTCATCATTGGAACAGGCTGTGTTTGTGCAAATGGAAGTATACTAGTGGGGATACGTGAGCTCCAGCAATAAGTAAAGGGAATGTATTCCTCCAAAACAGTGCTATTTCTAGGAACTTGGTAATAGTCTTTCTCTGGGAACCTAGACCCCTCAGTGTGAAAACAGGCTCAGGTGAGCCAGCCAGCCAAAATAATTAGTGTGGGATCTGTATCAGAGGCATTCCATGCAGATACTACCCTTGTGAAAAGGCAGGAAAGATAATTAGAATATACTGCCTCTTGTCTTGTGCACTACATTTCATGTTGAAAACTCCTCTGTGTGCCTATAGGAGCTTGAGGTCCAATTAATTCTATCCAACCACTAATATTACACACTTTTCAATCTGTACACCCTCAAGACGTTATCTATCAATCATCAAAAATTTGTTAAGTACCTAAATTCATGCCTGACTTGGTGCTAGGCCCTGGATATACAAAAATAGAATGTGAAACATTTCCTGCCCTCATGGAGCTTTCCAATTGTACTGGGCATTTATAAATATAAGTAAATACAAGACAGAAACGAAATCGAGTAATTTGGGAGGTTTCTAGCAGTTGGCGTAATTAGGACAAGTTTCCTGTAGGTGGCAGCACTTGAGCTGAGCTTTCAAGGAATTTTCTTTCAATCCTAAAACCCCTTGTGAACCTCAGAAGTCTTAGCCTCTCATCACTTATCCTTTGTTCCTTTTCTTTCATTGAAACCACCCACTGGCAAACCCATTTGGGTGACATTTATTGCAAGGTTAAACATGCTCCTTGTCCATAAGAAATTACATCTCCATAATAATGTCCTGGGAGAACTGCAAAGGTCCTCAGAAGTCATCTAATTCAACCCATGAGTTTCACAAATGAGGAAACTGAAGGAAGGAGGGAGGAGGGAGGGAAGGATGGAGAGAGCAAAGAAGGGAAGGAGGAAAGAAACTTGTTTATAAAGCACTTGCTATTCCCTGAGGATAAAAATACAAAAATGAACTATGGGAAAATTTTGATAAATATCAGCAACTTGAAAGAAAGTTCCCCCAAGGGAAAAAAGAATAGAGGATCAACTACCTTGGCCTACAAATGAACGACTTGCTGCACAGTGTTGTATAGTCATCTCTGCCCCACATATACAACAATCAATCAATCGATCAATTGACTGATGTTGCACAGCCACATGTGTTTCACATATACAACAGACCATTCCAGTCACTTTTGTGGACCAAAGCTAAGACTTTACCTTTAATGGTAGGTTTCCCTTTTATTCAGAGGAAGAATGTAGAGTCAACTCTACTTGCCAAAGTTATTATTATTAATAATAATAAATATTGATAGCTAGCATTTACATAGTACTTTAAGATTTGCAAATCACTTCACAAATATCTCGATTTTTTGTCATAACCACCCTGGGGCAGAGGTGCTATTATGATTCTCATTTTACAGATCAGAGAACTAAGACAGGTAGGGGCCAAATGACTTGCCAATAATCACCCAACTAGGAAGTGTCTGAAGCTCATTTTGAATACCAGGTCCAGAGCTCTATCCACTGCACCACCTAACCATCCATGATCTTTCATTGACATAGATAAGTGAATTAACTATGTCTTTTTGCAGTACGGACAAACTCAGAGAAATTAAGGCACTTCTTTTTTTTAAAATTTGAAATTGGTTTTTAAATTGATTTGTTTATTTACTTTTAGTTTACAAGATTCAGTTCCACAATCTCTTGAGTTTCAAATTTTCTCCCTTCCCTCTCCCCCTGAAAAATAATGGTTTGCAATCGAGTATAGGATCTAAGGCACTTCTTAAAAATACTAACAATGGTTAGCATATGGTGCTTTAAGGTTTGAAAGGTGTATTATGAATATTGTCTCCGATACTTTTAGGATTTTTCACTTAAGCAGTGATAGTTTTCCCTCCATTGCCACAGATTGCAACCTTAGTTGTGCCTTAGTAAATGATCATTATGAGCTTCCGGAAATGAGCCTTTGTTCTCCTTAGCCATGCTGGTCCTCAGACCCCAGATAGATGGAAAGTCAATCACTGGCCCACATTTGAAGCCATTCCTGCTGGGGAGAACTAGCTAGATCCTTTGCATTGCCGCACAATCTTCAAAAGCTTAGCAAAATCATTGTATCACAACTGGACACCAGAGGAAGATGTTAAGTGAAGTTCCTCACTACACGTGCATGGCACATTGACATCATTTCCCAATTATCTACATGATGCTTCATCCCTAGGAATGGGGTTGATCAGCTTATCCTGCACAAAGCCTAGAGGCTTAGTAATTGGTCCAGTGTTGTTATGAGGAGATTGCTGGCAGCTGAATACTTCTTGACATGCCTTATTTATCAAGCAGCATGTGAAAGGAGATGAGGCATAGAGCTGCCAAGGCTAAGTATGTTAGCAAAGACTCCTCCTTGTTTTCTATTTTTCCAGCCTGCAGAAAGACTGAAGGGAAAAAAAGAGAGAAAAGAGGTGAAGAGGGAGGGAGACAGAGACAGAGAGAGAAGGCAGAGACAGAGCTGGAGACAGATAGACAAATGATAGATAGAAAGGAGATAGAAAGAGACTGAGAGGCAGAGGCAGAGAAAGAGGAAGACCAAGAAGCTGAGATGAGGGCAGATGGATAGCAGCAGAAACAGATAGAAAGAAAGAGAGACTAACCAAGACAGAGATAGAAACAGAAGCAAAGACAGAAACAGAGACAGAGGGCCCCTTAAGTGAATGGGGGGGGGGGCGGGGAAAGGGTGTAAAATCTGCCAGAGATTGTACCTTCTAAAATTAAAAGGGTAAGAGTCATCCAGGGCTACATTCAGAAATAGAAACTAGGATCATTCAACATTAGGACTGAAAGTGACCCTAAAGATCACAGAATCCAACCCTGAGGATAGATTGGTGAGGAAACTGAGGCCCAGTGATTTGTCCAAGGTGATACAGCCCGTTAGTGACAGAATCAACACTATACCTCTTAAGGTCTCTCAGTCCACTGATTCTCCTTCCACTACAATCCCTATTCCATTCCTTCTTCTGGGGCATCTTCTTTCTGTTGATTAGTGCAGAGTTAGGATGTAAAGAAAACATACTGCTGAAAGGAAATCTCTTTTTAATGAGGCAACAACTGAATGCATCCTGTGAATCCAATCCAGCTGTGCCATGTTTCCTGCCAGAAGGTGTAGGTGTTGGTGTGGTGAGGGATGGGCATGAATATGAATAGGAATGGATGTCAGAAAGCCCATGGAAATAGTGTCTGTATCCAGATGAATTAGCAAAGATGCTCTCTCAGTATTCTAAGTGACACACTGCCCTTGGCCACCGTGATAACAGCAGCTGACCAGGTCACCTCTTTGGCTTTTTGTCCACACATTTACTTGAGTTGTGATATAAAGTGGGTCTCAACTCACTGGAAAAGAAGCCTTGGGCTTTTGGGGGGGGGGGGGGAATGTGAGAAGACTGAAATAATATAGCTCAGAATTACCTTTAGCAGTCTCAGAAGTGGAATCCACAGGATCCACCATGGAATTTCTTTACTTTTTCAGGAACATGTATTTACATTAGAATGATGTGTTTGGGCCTCCTTAAGATGTGAGGCACATACTGGATAACTGAGTATGTATCTTCAAAGATCTTAACAAGCTAGCATGTTGGGATAAACCTAATAAGGCAAAATGCCATGGAGATAAATGTAAAGACATACACTGAGTTGGGAAAATCAACTCTCCATAGTAGCCATGTGAGGCAGGTATATCCAGCATTCTTACTCCCATTTTACAAATGAAGAAACAGTTTAGAGAGGTCAACTGATTTGCTGAGGATCACACAGCTGGTAATATATCAGAAATAGAATTTGAACCTAGGGTTTTCTGACTCCAATTCCAGATATCTGGGATAGGTATAGAATATTTTTTCTAATTCTGCCTCTCAAGGTCTAGAATACAAATTGTAAAGATGAGTAATTGGAAATAGCCTGAAAAGGCAGTCTCTGCTCAGACCGTGAAGGGATTTTAGGAACTTTGCATTGTATCCTCAAGGTCATAGGGAGTGATTTGTGCTTTGTGAGCAAAAGAGTGCCATGGTCAGACTATTTTGACAGTTGAGACTATATAGAGGTTGGAATTAAGAGGGGAAACTAGAAGCAGAAAGACCATTGAGGAGATTATTGCAATATTCCAGGTAAGAGGTGATGACAGTCTTATTAAGGAGACTTCTAGACAAGTAGAGAGAAGGGAATTGCTGTGACAGTTACACAGGTGAAATTGACAAGACTTGGCACCCATTTTCCATAGATCAGTATTTTTTTGATACCAGTTCATGACTAAGAGGTTCTCCTTGTACTCATCCATCATCAGCTACAAGAAGAGCTGGGATCAGTAATCAAAGCCATGCTTATGATTGACATAACTTGATGGCCTCTACTATTCCTTCCAGATGTAAATTTATTCTTATGAACTCATTTAAATTCTCCAGATCTCAGTTTCCTTATATGTAAGACTGAAAGGTTGGTCTGGTTGACCTCTGTGGTCCCTTCCAGCTCCAAATTTATGAGCTGATAAATACTAGTTTTTTAAAAAGATAGAAGATTCTCAGGTTTAAATTATATAGACAGAATCCTTGAAAACCAGATGGAGTGATCAGGGTATGAATTGTTCTAAGGATAAAAGAGGAGTCAGGGACATTTTGGGTCAGAAAAATTTAGCATTGTTTCTAAGAGAGTAGAATTGTTATATCTGTTGTTATACAGAACAGGTGAAGCAGCATTCTATCTTTAGAAACTTCAAAGAACAGGTCGACTCTATAAACATCCTCCTCTTGCTACCAACATTTTCCCTTATTCAGAAAATTGTTTCTTCCCAATGCAGAAAATTCTTCCTCTCTTTCCTTTGGCAGAAAACCTATTGACTTCCACTGAAAACATGAAACAAATTTCCTGCATTTTAGGATCAAATACAAACTCCTTTGTCGGGCTTTAAAAACTAAACCCAGCCTGTCTCCAACCAATGTTTCCAGCCTTACTATGCTTTGTTCCCCTCTTCGTGCTCTTCAATCCAGCCAAATTGACTGTCCTGTTGTTCCTTCTATCTCGTGCCTTTGCATACTTACAAGGGGCTTCCCTGTCACCTCTGCCTCTTAGATTTCCTCCTTTTGGAAACTCAGCCAAAATGCTCTTTTACGCAGCCTTTTGTAATCCCTGACCAAAGTACTGGAGTTCCCCTCTCCCATTACTTTGTATTTATTCTGTATGTAGTTATGGTGTATATACTTGTACTGTGCATGTTGTTTCACCCACTAGAATGTAAGCTTCTTAAGGGCAAATTCTGTTTTATTTGTATTTGTATCTTTACTGCCTGGCACATTGCTGTGTACATAGTAGTGGTGGTGGTGGTGGTGGTGGTGGTGGTGATGGTTGTAGTAGTAGTTGTGGTGGTGGTGGTGATGGTAGTAGTAGTAGTTGTGGTGGTGGTGGTGGTGGTGGTGGTAGTAGTGGTGGTAGTGGTGGTGGTGGTGGT
>CM053591.1:170899201-170955360 GCA_028646515.1 Pseudochirops corinnae
GCATAGCTGCCCCATGGAATTGTTTTTAAATAAGGTGAGTTTTGTTGTTGTTGTTGTTTTTAAACGAACAACTTAGAGGAAGCCAGGGAGCATAGTGGATAGAGCAGTGGATTTGAATTCATGACAACCTAAGTTCAAATCCTGTCTCAGATATCTACTAGCTGTGTGACCCCTAACGAGTCATTTAGCCAGTCTCAGTTTCCTCATTTATAGAATGGGAATCATCAGTCAGAGGGTCGCTTTGAAGATCCAATGTGAGAATATGTGAAAAGTGCTCTAAACCTTAAAGCACTATAGAAAAGTGAGCTACTATTATTATTAATTTATCATTGAAAGAAACTGTGGGGATACATTAGCATGCTGGGTGTCATGACCTAGGACCAATTTGGATGTTTCCAAAGTCTCAGTCCTAGGTCTTTTTCTCTTCTTTCCCTCTCCTACTTCCTTTCCTTACCTCCGCCTTAGAATCTCTGGCTTCCTTCAAGTCTCAGCTCATGGATCATCCCTCAAGGGAAGGCCTTCTCCCTTTCCCCCTAGCAATTAATGGTCTCTCTTCAAATCATCCTTGTTCTATTTATATACTTATATATTATATTGTTATATATTGCATTTTTATAATGTTACAATGACATAAATATTCTATTAAATCATAATATAATTATACTATAATATTAATGTTACATTATTATATACTGTATACTATGTATTATATTGTTCTATTTCTATATTGTACCTTTTAGTAGAATGCAAGCACCTTAGGGTAGTGAGTTAGCTTATTTTGTCTAGGGAGCTAGGTGGTATTATGGAAGATTACTGGCCTTGGAGCCAGGAAAACCTGAGTTCCAGTTGCTCCTTGAATACTTACTAGCTGTGTAATTCTGGTCCAGTCACTTAATTTTTCCCAGTCTCAGTTTTCACATCTGTAAAATGAAAATGATAACAGCCCCTGCCTCGCGGAGGGTTGTTGGGGGGATCAAAAGGTTATATCATGTCATATTTTAAACCTACATGGTTTAAAGCCACCAAATATTGTAGTTCTGCTTCCTCACAGTTAGTTCAGTTCCTTGTACATAGTAAGAACTTAACAAATCTTTATAGGACAGCAAAGTGTCACAGTGGGTAGAGCACTAGGCCTGGAGTCAGGAAGACTTGAGTTCAAATATGGCCTTAGACAGTTATTAGCTGCGTGACCCTAGTCAAGTCATTTAACCTTGTTTGCCTCAGTTTCCTCATCTGCAAAATGAACTGGAGAAGGAAATGAGAAACCATCCCAGTATCTTTGCCAAGAAAACTCCAAATGGGATCACAAAGAGTTGGACACAACTGAAACAACAGAATAAATCTTTGTTGAATTGGATTGGATGACACCAAGATGGTTGACAGTGGCTTTATATCCCTAGAACTTCATTCAGTACCTGGCACATAATAGGGACATAATTAATTAATTTAGTAAAAAAAAAAATGTTTACTCCCTAGAAAAGCCCAGTTATTTACTTGTTTCCAATCTGTTTAGATTCACAGGTAGAACTGTCTTCTCTTCTCTTTGCCTGTACAGATGCTTCCTTGTCCTTCCTCATAAGTGTCACCTAGAAAGCAATAGATTATTTGGAAAACATCCTGGAGTTCTAAAATGTCCAATTTCATTGCTCAGTATGGAGGAAAGAAAGTGCTAATAGAGTATAATGGTTTGAATGGGAAAACATGACCACACAATCCAGGCTGAAAGTCAATGGAAGGAACATGTATGATGGGGACAGTAATAACAGATCAAAATATAACCAGATACCTAATTAGTATTATAACTCAAGAATCCTGGTTTGCTCTCCACAAATCTGTTAACCACTCTTCTACTGACAATTTTGCAGTTGGTAGAAATTAGTATAATGAAACAATAACAATTCTAGGTACAAAGCCAAAATGCATGTCCACTTCCAATTAAACTTCCTCTAAGAAAATTAGCCAGAGATGCTCTTTTTTTGCAAATGACATTGTGTTAATTTCATCAAGCCCCATAACATTGCAAAACCTCCATTGCAAAGCAGTGACCACTCAAAAGAATCTATCAAAAGAACCTCACTATCCACACAGGCAAAACTAAGTGGATGAAGAACACTTGTTGTCCAGACTATGACGTGCAGTTAGATAACGAGCTCCTTCAATGCATATATTTTGGACTCACACTGCACATAAACAATATTCAAAGCCAGAACTGAACAGAAATAGGAGAGCAGGGTGAATTAGAGAATTGTGCAGTGCTTTTAATTATCCCCATGCTTTTCCTTGAAACAGAGGCCTATCTTTTTAACATAGATGTCATTCATAGAATACCATGTGCTGCTACAAGTTAGGGATTATAAAATTGATTAAAATTGAGGGTCACTCAAAGGATAACAAAGAGGTCTATGATGGAGAGTGAGCAAACTGCACCCACATTAGCAACCAAGAATTGTGCAAGAGAAGTGACATAAAGGATGTCATGTAGGGAGGATGGGGAAGAGAAAGTGGGTTAGTCAAATGATGAGAGCAAGGGATAGACATTGGAGAGTCATGTGTTCCATTGGAACCCATACAGTTTCAAGAGAACAAGAGACAGCTGCTTCTCAGAACCTTGGACGGGTCCCCCAGTGTGGCTGTAGGGAAGCATATGCACCATAGTCTCTCAGGATAGGCAGACATGGTTGGATTGTGCTTTAGATCTTTGGAAAGAGTGCCACTATTAAAGAGCTCATACACAGGCTATGCAAGTGCCAAAGTGTCAAAGTTAAAAAGTAAGCAATTTTTAATGAGGAAAGAATGCTTAACAAGCTCATTTGCCCTTCACAGAAAAGTGTATCTATTCCAGGCTACTGAGAGAATTATTTTATGAGTTCTGTAGCAGAAAAAAGAATATCTATTTCTATGGAATGGAGATTAATACTTTTCACATATTCAGGGAAGATGAAGGATCCTGGCTCTCATATAAAAACTAGAAATCAGAATAAATTAAGTTTCTTGCAGAAACAAGATTTTTAAAAGTATGTTTTTGATCAAGGTTCTTTTTCCCTATTTGCAATGGATAAAAAACAAATTCAGAAAAGGAGAATATAATTTTCTATGCAACTTTAACTTTTATTAGGAGAAAAAAAATATGCACAGGCTCAAATGTCAGAGACTTAAAGGAAATTATTGAGGTCCAAATAAAACCAGGCAGCAAGTCTTAAAATAAAAATCTGAAGACTTGTGGGTGGAGGCAGGAACAATGACTGGCCTGCCTTCCAGTATCTTGAAGGGCTTTCTGTCTGACCCCAGGGGACAAAACTGGAAGTAGTGGATAGATGAAGTGGATGGATGCAGTTGAGCTTGACATAAGGAAAAACTTATCAGTTAATGCTCTCCAAACATGGAATGGCTGCCCAGAGAAAAGTGTTGGTTCTTTCTCACTAGAAGTCTCCAAATAAAGGCTAGAAAGCCATTTGTCAGATGAACTGTAGAAAGGATTCTTATTCAAGAATTGGTTGAACTAGATTACTTTGAAAGTCCATTCCAACACTGAGATTCTTGGATTCTGTGATTCCTAAAATGTATCTAGAACTTGAATAAATTTAGGAATTTAGAACTATAAGAATAATAGGATCACCATATCATGTGCTTGTCTTCAGCTTTGGATTGAAAAGGATCCATTGCATTACTTAGCAGGTTAAAATGAATTCAAGAATAATCTCTTTGGAATGCAAATTTAATCTCTTCTAATATACCCTGATGGTTCCAAGAAAAGAATTGGAGAGATTAACAGAAAACTAGTTTATATGAAGATCAAGAGAATTTCACTCACACTTTGCCATCTATATCATCATGTCCATTCCTCTGTCCCTTGATCACCACCTAGAATATGCATTGTGGACATATTGGCAGTGTTGAATTTATAATCAGTTCTACTCAATCCTTTGTAGATGGATTTAATGATTGATTATGTATGAGAAGTATATGGTTTCTGAGGTTGCCTATAGGACTTCAGAATTGGAAATGAGTCATGAATTCATTTATGACTCATCAGACAACCCAGCAAATGAATTTGTTAAGTAGCAAGAAGGGAGTGGCTGGATAGAGTAGTGGTTAGAGTGGTGGACTTGGTTTCAGGAAGACATTGGTATGAATCTTGCTTCAAATAGTTACTATCTAGACAAATTACTTAACCATTTTCAGTCTCAGTTTGTTCCTCTGCAAAATGGGATTAATGATATTTCTAATACTTACCTCACAGGCTTGTTTTAAAACTCAAAAGAGATGTTATATGGAAATAACTTTATAAAGAATATTATAGTTTGTTATGATTTTAAAAAAAAATTCACATGAAATCTCTTCTTAAACCTTTAAAGTTTCCTTTTAGAATCTTTTTTTTAAATTTGTCCCTGAAGAAACCTATGTTTGGAAATATTTTCCTGCTAGTCCTCACTTTGTATACATAAACTCTTACACAAAGTTCTGTAAATTCACTACTGCCTTTAAAGTATCTTTGGGTGGGACCCCAGAGACCATCAACCCAGCCCCCTCATTTTACAGATGAAGAAACCAAGAATCTGAAAGCTGAGGTGGCTTATACAAGGTCATGCTGGGAGTAAAGGATCACAGGAAGGATCTGAACCCAGGTTGTCTGGAGCCAAGTCTAGCACTGATTCCACTGCACAATATATGCAAAGACATACCACAACTACTTCTGCAATAGAAACAAAGAATGATAGAAAGAGGTTTGTTATAATTATATATATATATGAAATATTCATATAATATATAATATATAATATTATATATAATTTAATTGGAAGTGGAATTGCACTTTTGGCTTTGTACCTGGAATTGTTATTGTTTCATTATAATAATTATAAGCATATGGGGGCAGAGAGAGCACTACATATGAATGATTTCTATAGGCACTTTTCTTCCTTTTTAAGGGGAGGTCGGATTATCTAATGGGAGAAGGAAATATCACAGAAGGCAATGTCATGCCCTCTTCAAAAGGTGCTGATGCACTAAAATGACAGAATACATAAACATACACACGTTCTCATTATATATGTGTCGATACATATGCATTGTGTATATGTATATAACATATATATTTAAACACGTATGTATTCATATGTGGAAGCAGGAGGTTCAATAAATCCTTGGACACAGCATGGGATAGAACTCATTTAAAGTCTACTGTGGCATTTACTTCATTCAATAAGCATTTGCTTCCAAATACTGGGTTAGGCACTAGGGAAACACAGATGAAAACCAAACTTTTCCTCCCCTCAAGGAGTCTCTATTCCACCAGGAGGAAATAACATGTACAAAAATTATTAAATGCAAAGCACATGGTGTGGAGGGGAGAGAGAGAGAGCTCACCAGTAATTTACAGGAATCAGGAAAGTTTTCTTGTAGGAAGAAACCCTTGGATTTAGCCTTGAATGGAGCTAACAGTTCTCATAGGCAAAAATGGAAAAGGAAAGTATTTCAGGTAAAGAGGACACAGCTGGTACAAAAGCAGAGAGGTAGGAAATAGAATATAATCTATAGGGAAGAGCAGTAGGTCAGTTTGGATGGAATGAATGGTATATGAAGAATAAGAACATGTAAAAGCCTGGAAAGGTATTTTGGAGCCAGATTGTGAAGACCTTTAAATGCTAAGCAAAGTAGTTAGCATTTTACTCTGGAAGATGTAGGGAACCATTGAATCTTCTTAAGCAAGGGAGTGACATGATCAGAACTATGCTTTAGGAAGATCACTTTGGTGGCTGGGTGGAGAATAGATGAGAGGGAGAAGAGACTTGACACAGGAAGACAAATTAGGGGACTGTCACAGTAGTCTAACAGAAAGGTGATCAAGGCTTGAATTATTTGAAATCCACTGCAAGTATTATCACAGACTCCTATCTTAGGCACAAAATCAGCAATTTCAGACAGCCAGAGAACAGTGAACTCCTGCACCTTGCACATCTTGCTTCAGAACAATAAGATAGAAGTACAAATGAGAGAGAAATTGGTTGATTTCAAATACCTGTTGGGGATCCAGGTAGACTAAGTCATTTTTCTAGTCCATACATTTAAAACTAATTGAAGACTCTGAAGTATAAGACTAAGTAAATTAGCTGTTGAGGACAGATCACTTTTCTTACTTGGAAAGCTTCTAAGAAGGATATTTGTCAAGATCTGGCAGATATTTTCTTAACAAGGACAGATCATCCAGGGCAGAACAAGGGCAAGAGAAAAGTTCTGGCCACAACATTGTCTGAACTCTTTATGGAAAGAACTGAATTAGGAAGTACTTGAGCAAAAGACCAGCGTACCTGGGATGAGTGGATTGGTGGTTTGGGAGCAAGTGAAATTCCATTGAAATGGAATAATTTTCCCCCTAGATTTAAGTTAGATGCTACCTATAGAGGAGAACCCAGAGAATAGTCATGACTAGGAGGGAAGGAAGGAGACCTTGGTCCAGAATTATAAGCAGTGGGATGGCAAATATCAGACTTTTTCTGGGAACTGAAACAATTTTGAGAGTCAGGCTAATAATAACCGCAGCTATAGACATAGACATAGTTAGATACAGATATATGGCAGACAGACAGACATATGGACAGATGGATGGACAGATGGATGGATGGTGGATGGATGGATGGATAGATGGATGGATGGCTAGATAGATAGATAGATAGATAGATATAACTTTGAAGCTTGCAAAATGCTTTGTATACCTTATCTCATTTTAGCCTCCTAACAACCCTGTGAAGTAGATAATATTAGGTACCAAAATCTTTATTTTTTATAGATGGAGACATTGAGACCCAGAGAGGTAACATGACTTAAGATCATAGATCAAGACCTAGGAAGTTCAGAGATGATCTAGTCTGAACTTCTCATTTTACAGAGGAGGAAACTGAGGCAGAGGATGAATGACTTGCCCCAGGTCACCTAGGTAATAAGCTGTAGTCATGAGATTTGAATCCAAGCCATTGATCTTTCCACTGTATCATGAAAAAGATGGTAGTAATGGAAGAACTAGAATCTTCCATCCCCTGAAAAAAAATCTCTAGAACTCTGGAATAGCAATTGTACTGCCAACTCTGGCTGTTTTGGCCATACTTCTTTTTTCTTTTTGGAGGGGGAAAGGTAGGGCAATTGGAGTTAAGTGACTTGCCCAAGGTCACATGGCTAGCTTTTTGTGTTAAGTGTCTGAGGTCAGATTTGAACTCAGGTCCTCCTGCCTGCAGGGCCAGTTCTCTATTCACTGTGCCACCTAGCTGCCCCTTGGCCATACTTTCACCTCAAGGTCCCAGAGCACAAGACCCCTGTACTAGACTCCAAGTAGAAGCAAATCTCTCCTAACTCCCATCTAGCTAAAGAGTCATCTGCCACAGAAGAAGGGCACACTTCCAGCTTTCTAGGTGTCTGGGAAAGCTATCTTCACACCAACTATTGCTATATCAGGAGTGTGCACAAGTTGGACAGTGATCATATTTTCCTAGCATTTTTCCACATCCCTGAATAAGTTTCCAAACAATAAAATAAGTGCTAGTTGAAAAATTGGGCAAGTGGGAAGAAAGTCTTGACCTTTAGAATATTTTAGTGTTCCTGAGCTTGTCTTTTTCCATTGTGTTACAAGATATGGCAGCTTGTAATCATCTGAGATGTCAGACAAAGAATCAAAAATCCCACCTTCTCTTTAATGAGCAGATGCAATCATTGCACACTCAATCAGCCCAAGCCATGAAGCTGGAGTGTTCTTTTTCCTACCCAATGATAGAGGCCCCACCTATGGCCATCACATTTCTATTCACCGAATGTTTTCTAAGCTCCTTCATGCATGCAGGCTTTTCTAGGCACTCAAAATCAGAAGTGTCAAACACAAAGTGTGACTCCTCTTCAGTGAGAACCAGATTAAAATATCATTGAGAAATATTTGACAAGATAAATAAAAAATGCAGTGAAACATAGATTATATTACATTTTAAAACTAAGTCAATATGAAGCCTGCAGAGATCCTTATGTACAGATAAGTGGCCCTGTTTCTAGAGAATATAGAACAATGTACCCTCTTTTAGTCTCATCTATACTGTGGGAAAGCAGGGGCTGTTTTGCTTTTGTTTGTATATTCCCACTACCTACCTACAAATACAAATTTAGAGCTAGAAGGGACCATTGAGACCATTTGGTCCAACCACTCCATTTTACTGTAGTAACTGAAACACAGAAGTTAAGTGACTTGCCCAAAGTCACACAGTTACTAAGTGTCGGGATCAGGCTTTGAATTCAGTTCCTCTGATTCTATATTCCTTATTTTTTCTATTGTACTGCCATTATGTCTAGAGTGCATAATAAACACTGGTAGAATTGAGTTGACTTGAATTTCCTAAGGTACACAATGAAAGACCTTATCACTTAGGTGGCCAGGGCTAAACACTTTTAGTGCATTATCAATGGTAATCAATATTCCGATAAAATCTTGTTTAGTTCAGACCACTAATAATTCAGAAGTTAAGGTAAATGAACTGATGCTAAGACTTTAGGTAGTTTATGAGGAAAGGCTTGCTAAGCAAATAGAGTAAATAAGGTGGAGGGAAGTATTGAACTTCCTGAAGAGAACAAACAACATTTAATTGCTAACCTGGAAAATGAGGGTAGCAAAGGAGCCTATCTGCTTATGAAAGCAGTACCCTGTCTCCACTTGGCAACACTTTGTTGGCTCTTGGTTAATGTTTCTCTTTGTACCTAATGGTTCTGAAAACTTCACTTCTTGAAAATAAAATAATCTATAATTGAACTTTTTTGTTAATCCAAATTGGTCTCTCAAATTGGCCCCAAAGCAATGAGATCATGCTGGCATTATGCACTTGGCCAGTGGGTATAGTGCTGAATAAGACAGGGTGAGGAAGTCAGTTTAAAAAAACCCTCTTTGTAAACTCAAAAGATAATGACTCTTTTAATGGGGGGGTTAACCAGAACAGCTCAGTGGTTAAGGTGTTGAATTGAGGATCCAATGATCAGTCAGTCAGTAAACATGTATTAAGCACCTACTGTGTGCTGGGCATTGTGATAAGGGCAAAGGATCTGTCCCTGCCCTCAAGAAGCTCACAGTCTAATGGGTAAGACAAGCTACAAACAACCCATACGCAAGGTAAATTGGATGATGGGGTCCCCATGGGGTAAAACTACTGTTAAGATGGTTATAATTTGAGAGAAAGTAGGGACTAGAAGGTAGAGTACCTGGAATCAAGAAGACCTGACTCCAGATGTCTCCTCCTCAGGCATTTGCTAGTTGAATAATTCTGAGCAAGACAATTTTCCTTTCTCTTCATCTGTGAAATGAGGGGGTTGGCCTTGATGACCTATGAGTTCCTTTCCTCCTTTAAATCCATTTCAGATAATAGCAACATTAATAGCCAGTATTTATTTAGCACTAAAGACTATATATATTTATATATTGTATTTATATAGTTAAGGTTTGCAGAGCACTTTACATATGTTCTCATCTGATGTTCACAATAATCCTATGAGATAGGTGCTATTATTGTCACATTTTACAGATGAGGAAACTGAATGGGGGTAATTAAGTGACTTGCCCAGGGCCATGAAGTGTCTGAGGCAGAATTTGAACTCAGGTCATACTCTGTCTACTACGCTACCTAGACACCTCAACTTGTAAATTCATGGTGAGTGGCAGGTCCCATATGAAAAGGCAAAAAAAATGGCCATAGTGCCTTCTTGCAATCAAATATGTAGATTTCATCAGGGCATTTGAAAGTGAGAAGTTTAAAAAAAAAAGTTGTATGGGTTTCACTGTTGTTGCTGTTGCTGTTTAGTTCAGCACCCCCAGGCTACAATAGTGCCTTACACATAACGCATGTTAAATAACATTTATTTAATTGATTTTCTATGCTAAAAACATTGGCATGGAGTGGGCCTACCCTTCTATCTATGATTTTGGAAATATTCTAACTAGTGATTTTTGAGTCCAAGACATGCCATGTGAAATAAGCTTCCTTAAGAAGGCAATTGGGTGTGGGACAGCTGGGTGGTGCAGTGAATAGAGCACTAATCCTGGAGTCAGGAGAACCTGAGTTCAAATCTGGCCTCAGACACTTGACACTTACTAGCCATGTGACCTTGGGCAAGTCACTTACTCTAATTGCCCTACCTTCGTCCTCCAAAAAAAGCAAAAAAAATAAAAGGCAATTGGGTGGCAAAAGAGAATAGAGTTTGATACCCACCATCACAAACACTTACTAGCTATGTGACCTTGGGCAAGATGGTTAACCTTCTGTGCTCAGGATGTTTATTTTTAAAATGTTCTCCAGGCTCCCTTCTAGTTCTAAATCTATAGGAGAAGACCCCAAGTCACTGACAGGCTTGCTCTCAGAATTCCATTGGGGGCCCCATTGGGAACAGAGATTTCAGAGATATGGAGATGGAGGAGGAGAAAGCTCCTGGAGCTTCCTATTCTAAGAGCACTGCCTTCCGAGGCAAAGGAGAATGGCCAGATGCTTTATCTGTGAATAGGACCACAATAGCTAGCTAATCAGAAAACAGCAGGACTGGGATTGTTTAACCACAAAAACATTAGCAGGGACCCCTTCTCGTTACCTAATCCCTTAAAAAATCCCTCCTGCCTTTTTCATATTCTTAATTTCTCTTATGTAATCAGCATCATTATACTATAAAAATCCATCTTGCTTTCTCTGAAGCTGCTGGTTCCTTTTGGAACTTAGCCCACTTCATGAGAGGCGTCAATCTCAAGAAGTGCCTATACTTGGATTAAAGGTGGTCTGACTCTGAATTCTTTGCGATGGTTCTGCCACAATGCAGCATGAAACCACAATACTATTATCCATAAAATGAGGGACTTGGAATAGATGGCCTCTGAGACCCTTTCCAACTCTAAACTGATGACCTCATCCTCTTCATTATCGTTTCTAAGTGCTAACTCTACCATTTCTAAGATGCGCAGGGCCTCTAAATGTTGCCAAGGAATGCTCTCTGAATTTCCAACCCCTGTGGCAAAGCCCCTAGTTGTCCCATTCCTGGTTATAGCTCTGGTATACAGCCTCAAGAGATGCTTTATAAACTTTCTCTTGGGGGAAAAACCACGGCACTGATTCCTGAAGTTACTCATAGATAACAAGAATTACTCAGTCTAGAGATATCTCTGTGTTCCAATGCACCGAGCACACATTATTCTGGGGAGAGAACCCAAAATAAAAGTGAGTGAATTCCTGCTTCCAATATATCTTGTAAAGCACTTAAAATCATGACGTTTTCATGCATTGGTACAATTTGAAGAGGGCACAACTCCTTCTGACATTTACTCTCCCAGGTAAAGAAAGATGATCCAATCTCTGCCTACAATAGAATGTAATACTCAATAGAGATCAGCCTTGCTTTACCTCATTTAGCACAAACCACAAGCATAATTCCCTCAATATCTGAGACAAAGGCCTCTTCCCACCTCTCTTTCTCTGGTCAAGGCCTAAAAATAGAGATGCAATGACAAAAATCCAGTGAATTTATTTTTAAAAAATGAAAATTCATCAAAGAGGCAATGTGGAAAGTATATTGGATTTAGAATCAGAGGATCAGGGCAATTCTGCTGCTTACTAAATGGATGACCTTGGACTAGTCACTAAAACTTACGCAGCTTCAGTTTCCTTATTTTTAAAAAGGGATGGGGGACCTATAGAAGTTCTTTACCCAAATGTCATTAGTCTATGTGTATATGTAGATACATAAAATCAGAGACCTAGAACTGTGCAGGACCTGAGAGACCATTCATCCCCCATTGTACAGGTGAGGAAACTGAGTTTAAGGAGGTAAAATGACTTATCCACAGTCACACAGATAATAAGGAGTAGAAGGAGAATCAGAATGCACCTATCTGATTCCAAAGCCAATTCCCTTTACATTGCATTAATATGCTTCCCCACCCACCCACCTCCTTTGTCTGGATCTGTGATTTCACAGGAGCAGGAAACACCCAGAGTAGAAACTTTCTCCACTCATGCAGAGAAGAGATTCTTTTGGTCCCCTGAGACATTGAGGGGTAAAATGATCAGCCATGGCCCAGCACTCAGCACTGGGTACTGACTGACTGATGATCACAAAGCCAGCATGTGACATAACCAAGCCTTATGGACTTCCAGGTCAAATCTCCTCTATCAATGACCTGAAGCTGCCTTTCATAAAGTACATGGACACTCTCAGGACATGTGTGAATATATACATATGCAGGCATACATATACACACATGAGTGATACTAAGGGTGTTTTTCCTTTGAAATGTTTAGGTGTTGTGTTTTGAAAGATTCTCCAAACTCTGTTTCTCAAGTCATTAATGAGTTGTTGGAGAAGGATTTCAGATATCCCCTCCTTTACCTCATAACACAATTCTACTTCCCTCTTCATTGCAATATAGACACATGCCTCTATGTATATGTGCATGCATGTATGTATGTATGTGGAAGGGGAGAGAGAAGAAGAAGGGAGGAGAGAGAGAGAGAAAGGAAGGAAATGAGATGGAGAAATAGAGACACAGAGAATAAGACAGAGACAGAGAGATGGAGAGAGACTAGACCTGTGATTTCATATATATGTATATATATATTTTATATAAATATATATATATTTCTTATATGCACATATACATACATATAGACATATGTGCACATATACATAGATATGTTAAATTGATAAATTATAATAAACATAAATTTAAGAAATGGCAGCCATCATGGAAGTAATAATAAAATCTGTAATTGTGAAATTGCCTGAGAATTAAAGGGCAAATTTAGGCTTTATATAAGAAAAAACTATCCTGAGTCCTTGGGAAGTCACAGGCTTTCAAGTCACAGGATCCAATATGTCAGATTGAAAGGGTCATTTGAAGCTGTGTGGTCCAAGCCCATTGTGTTAGGTATAAGGAAACTGGGGCCACAGGTCTTGTTTGGCTAAGGTGACTTGTATTCTTTACTTCCAATCTGGTATGCCTTTTTTCCCTGGAGGTCTTTAAGCAAAGGCTGCAGGACAATTTGTCAGGGAAGTTGGAGAGAGGAGTCTAATTCAGGTACCATTTGAATTAAATGGCCTCGGAGGACCCTTCTGATTCTGTGATTATTCTATCCAGTCTATGCAAATTCTCTCTAAATTTGCCTGCTCCTTTTCTAATTCCATATGGTCCTCGGGAGATCTTTATTTGTGTAGAGTCTTTAGAAAGAATTTTAATGCATTAAACATTCATCCTAGGGAATTTTTAAAAAGTTTTTCAGGGGAAAAAACTTAAGCTTAAGGAAATGCTGTGAAGCATAGTAAATTAAGTGCTAGGCTTGGAGTCAGGAAAACCTGGTTTCAGATCCTATCTCTAACTTACTGACGATGTGACTATGAGAAAGTTACGTAACTTCTCTGAGCCTTGGTTTCCTCATCTGTAAAATGAAGGGTTTTGTTGCTTTATTTTTTTAAACATTTTCAAGCAAAAGCTAGATGACTTTCCTGCTAGATGAATCATAAGGGGATTCTTATTTAACCATGAATTGGTATGACTTGGACTAGGTGTCCAAGTCTAATGATCTGGGATACCTTGCTTGTTTGGAATACTAGAGCAATTTTTCCATGATGAGGAGAAAAGAGCTGTATGCTATGTCCCAGTCTATATGGCTCTGGGTGGTATTTGCTTATTGACAGGACCAGACTGAACCAAGAAAGCACTTTTCCAAAGCTTTTCAGTTCCTTTGAACCAATCTGTTCTGACATTCTGAAAAAAGCTTTCTACCCCAACATCAAAGCTATCACATAGACGATTAGAAACATTTACTGGGGGCAGACAAGTGAGCATTCTCACAAGACCAGGGGTGGCTGATATTTCTGCCTTTCAGATCAGTACTACGCGTGGCTTTTATCAGTATCATTATGATTAGTAATAGCATTTATAGAATGTTTTAAGGTTTGCAAGGCATTTTATGTATGGTGGGGGGGTTTCCCATTTGATGCTCATAACAACTCTATGAGGTATGTGCTATTATCCCCATTTACAGATGAACAAAGGCCATAGAGCTAGTAAGTGTCTCAAGTAGGATTTGAACCTGTCAGGCCTTCTGACTCCAAGTACCCAAACCACTAAACTGCCCCCTGGATATTTGCTTTTGGCCAACAGCGGTCCCTGAATACAGCTATGTCAAATAATTCTGACCTGGGAGACCATATGAGTCACCATGGAGAGCTACCAATCAGACTGCTTTGGCCTCGGCTCCTAAGAGGATACAAGATTATGTTATTTGAGCTCAAATTCTATATAGAGGGCAGGACAAGAAGAGATAAGGAAATGGTTTTCTTGATAGATCTCCTCGTCTTTGTATAAATTACATCATACTAATATTTGTTTGCCATTATAACCATAAGTTGATGGAAAGAAGCTGTTCCAAGGCTTAGTATTTATCAGAGTTCTCGCCCTGCATAATTTATTTGCTGCCTGGGTGTGTGCAAATTACCCATAAATCCATTTGCCCTCATAAGTACCTCATAAACCTGAAATGTGGCCCTTAGGAAAAACATGAGGTCCTATAAAAATCAAAGGCTTGTTAGTCACAAACCCAAAGGAATAAAATGGAACTTTCCCATTTTGTTGTTGATGTCATTGTCCAAATATATAAAAGAATTCCTTGGATTCAACTGTGAGTTGACATCTTCTCAAATGATAGATGGTAAAAGAACAGCCTGAGATAGTATCCAGAGAGTATCATGACATGATGATTTAACTTCTCATGTCTCCCTCCCTGTTCCCCCTTGTGAAAAATCATGTAGAAAGAAATGGAACTTATGGAATCTAAATTCACTTACATGCATGAAAATGTATTTAATGTATACTTTGTTGCCACCATACTAACACAAACAATGGACCATTAAGTAATATTCACCTCTAAGTGTGGTTATATTCAGAAAAACGAGTTTGAAATCTGCATGGTCATGGCATACACGTGTTCCTCCCATGTTTAAAGCCATTGATTTTTAAAGAAAAAAACTGGTCAGGTTCCTGACAGCCCAATAGAATTGCTGACAGGCCAACTCTGCAGTCTCAGGAATCCCTTAAGCCATCATCAGCTAGGATCTGAAGGCTAGTGTCACTCTTGTTAGGGATGAAGGGGAGATTCAGAAAGAACATGATTTGATTTTGAAGACACCAAGTGGAAGTTGCAGGCCCCAGGGTCAGGGGTGGGGGGGGAGTCTTCTTTTGATGTATAAGTAAAGCCTGTTTGAATTGGTAGTGGCTGACGGGAGATGGGAGCTATAGCTGGAACCACAGGATGTCATTTTTGCAGCGTTTACAATTCTGTCCTCTGACTGTAGCCACACTTCCCAACACAATGAGATTTGGGGTCCGTTCAGATGCCAAAGTGCTTATTAGAGGGGGGGAAAGTTCACCATAAGCTCTAACGTGGGTGTCATGACTCTTTCCAGGTAGTAGGTGTAACCTTGAAGAAAAAGTGGCACTGTCTCCAAAAAAGTGACCTGACACTGGCCTTGGTGGGTTTTTTCTACTGTGCAAGAAATAAACAGCACCGCATGTGTTTCTGATACATCCTTTCTCGCTGATCACTGCTTTGTTCTAGAGTTCAGCATGAAAGGACTAATTTTTATTTCTTTCTTTTCTTTAGTAAAATAGCATGTCAGTTGCTAATCCCAGCTACTCCAGTTGCACATATTTTTTTAATTAAAAAAAGTTTATGGATTGGTAGCATTTCAAATAAGCCATATATTCTGAAGGTTAGATTTGCAATCTTTGAAATGCTGACCAATTGACATTATGTTCTCTTAGCCCAAGAAATGAGATTCTTGAGTTTTTTTAAGTTGATTTGATTTTTTTAATTACACTGGTTATAGTAGGTCTTATTTCTTTGGATAGAAAAAGGAATTCAGACTCGAGCATGCCTCTGTTATCTAAAACTTCTGGGAGCATGGAAAGAAATCTTCATGGGTGGATTTTGCTCTTTGGGAATATAAACTACAAAGACCACATCATGTTAAGTATTTAAGATGTCTTTGGCCTCTAATGGTTCTATATGCTTTTAGGATGAATGTGTCAGCAAACTAATTTTCACATCAGCGATGAAATGTTATATGGTTTTAGTAGTGACCGAAGGAATCTTTTCACAAAACATGGAGTTATCTACAATCCTATATGAAGCATTGATACTGTTCCAAGCTAGAAGAACTCCTATATGATAATGCACGCAGATGTTTAGCCCTATGTAGGTCAAGAACTATGTGCCATTGCAATCAGAATGCCTAAGAAGATGGCTGCCATTGAGAAGGTTGGGGAAATTTCTGAAATCCCATACTCAGATTCTGGAAACAAAGGGACATTTCCCTTTAAGAATTCTGTTTTCTTAAAGAAAAATCTCTAGCATTTCAGACAATTTTACACATTCTAAAATTTAATCTCATGGAGAAGAGAACGTATAATTGTTCTCAGAAGTAAATTACTAGTTTTTAAATTTTATGAAGGAAAGGGTGAGAAATTAGATAGCAGTTTCTTTAAAAAGAGGGGGGGCAGTTGCTTTCTAAATGGAGACTTTGTTTAATCAGATACACTTTGGAAGGCATATGTGTACTCTAGTAGAAGAATGTCTACAATTCTGTCTCCCTTTGTTGTTTTGTGGTTGTCAAAATAATCTTAACCTTCCAGGTTAAAATCAACCCTAGCAAGTATTGCCCTTTTCAGATACTGGCCAGCAAAATTCCATCACGTTCATTAATCTACCATGTACAGGACACTGCAGTATCCCTGTGAACTGCATTCCCGTTTTGTCAGTACACTGCCAAGACAAATCATTAGATGCATTCTTAGGATCAAATTCCCCTTCCCCAGGAAAACTCTTGTTTAGATAAGGTGATGAGAAAATAAGCATTGAAAATTCCACCTTAAAAAGTGAAGTTTATTTTCTTTCGGTGAAAGATTTGAAAGATCATTTAATTTTCATATCACTGGAGAGTTATCTAAATTCTTAGCAGACTGAGTTTTGAATAGATTCAGAGCTTTTTTTTTTAAGTTTCCCATCGCATTTAATGATAAGAAACTTCAACTTTTCAAATTCAATAGTGGGGTATTAGGGTAGATATGAATTCCTGCCATCCTGTTACTCTCTAGAATTGTTATACATTAGTCTACAACTACTGTCTTTGGGAAGGTTAGTTGCTAATTCACCCGTTTACCATTCTTTGGCTCATGTGTGAACTTACAACATTCCTTAAGAATGACATCTTTATAACTAAGTTCTAATTTCTTGGTCTCAGGCATCTTGATAGTCAAGAAAGGGATCTATGGTGAGACTACCACTCTACCCAAGGTGAATTAGTGTTTGCTTTCCCCAGTATGGTCCCATGGAGATGTGCCTTCTGGAATAGTTCAATCCTATTCTTTACCTCAAATTTGGATGTACCATTATCATTCAATCAACAAATATTTATTGGACACCTGCAATGTTCCAGGCACTATCCTAGGCAATGGGTATACAAGGACAGAAATAACCCCAACCCTCAAAGAGCTTGTATTCTACCAGGGAAGATGTGACATAAGTGAGGGATTTCTAAATTATTGTTTATGCCATGAAAATTGCATTTAAAAGATATGACAAATATAAAACACAATGTTAAGATTAAATATAACAAATATAATGTCCATGGTAAAGTTGTAAACACTAACTAGATGTTCATAAATCTCCTTTCCAGTATTTTTGTGTATTTTGTTCTCAGCCAAGAGCCTCAAGACTTCCTTCTTCCATCCTTCTCTTCATATATGTTGTGGATTGTTCTTTAACCAGTTAGAATTTCTTGTTACAAATAACAAGTTCACCTTTCCTCCTGACCCAAGTCATTGTTGGTTTCACTGTTATAGGGGAAAAGCTCTAGGGCAGCCGATAAGGCTGTTGCCATGGTGATGAAGGAGATACCGAGGGAGGAGTCTGCTGAAGAAAAGCCCCTCCTTACTATGACATCACAGGTGGGCAGACCAATAGGGTTCCAGTAGGAAGCTGACATATGTTAATTGATCAAAGACTGTTTTTTAACTAGTGGAGAAACATTCATTCTTTTGAACCAATCGAAAAAATAAGAGTTTTCACTGAAACAATTATAAGATGGAAAATCGGGAGGAGGGAAAGAAAATACAATTTAGTATTTAATTGTGGATATTAATTTTCGTTACTCAATCTTAGTTGTTTTTTAAAAAAATATATGTATACATACAAATACAACAAATGTTGCTTCATTACGAAGGACTATTAAACAGAAACTTTGAGAAATCGATAACCATTCATTTAATAATACTTTTAAATAAAAAAAACTAAATGCAAATTCCAATTTACAAAGTTATTTGACACAGAGCCCATAGACATATGTCAGTTTGCCAGTAGATTTTCTAAACTGATTTTCTTAAATGTTAAATATGTCCATGTTGTGAATATGTGCATTGCAAACATATGTATACACATATTGTTATGGATAACTAACTTTGAAGGGTGATCCAAAAGACTACTTGCCAGAAATTACTTGTGCAGACTTTTGCCTATGTGGTGACCTTGATATCATAAGTACTGGTTGGTCTATCAGCACAAGGGGGCCATTTTTTGCATTTGTTAGAACTTAATTATAAGAAGCAAATTTGGGCATATGTGCAGGGGCTCTCTGATAATGTGTGGGAGGCAGCCGGGCTTTTGAATCACCCTGCAAAATTAATACATATATGTATATATAAGAGGTGGCACGGAGTAGTGCATAGAAGGCTAGCCTTGAAGTCAGTGAGACCTGAGTTCAAGTCTTGCTTCTGACATATATGAGCTGTGTGACCAAGGGCAAGTCATTAAATTCTCCATGTTTCCAGATAACCCTCTAATACTCTGCCTCATAGTAGAAAGAGCATTGGGTTTGGAATCAGATAACCTAAATCCAAGCTATGCCACTTATTACTTGTGAGGCCTTGAGCAAGTTATCTCTTGGCCTCCGTTTCCTCATCTGTAAAATGAGGGGGTTGGACTAGATGACCCCTAAGGTACCACCCAGCTCTAAATCTATGATTCTGTGATTCTTTGATTCAAATTAGAGAAGTGGGTGCCAATCTGCCTCCTTGGAGTAAGTTTTCACATGAAGAGTTTCCTGCACTAATGAAATCACATTTCTAGATCCCCCATCACCTCCAACAAAGAAGGACATACAAAGTCATCCACTCTCAGTTTTGTGTGCTGCCATCGAGTTTTTATTTCTAAAATGAAATTAAAATTTTATTTGCACTGAATGTATAGCTTATGATATTACATTCCATTTTTCCAAATCCAGTCAATACAATGATTTAGTTCACTTAATAAGGCATGTCTGAAGTCAATATGCACTATGAAGACCCTTAGAGAAGGCATTTATGCCCAAAGCTATGTTTTAGCAACTCACTTTACTCCTTCAGTAAATCTTTTTTCCAGCTGCTAAAAACATATGTGGTTTTGTTTTATCCTCAACGTTATGTTGTAAGTAATGAAAATTATAATGACACGTTACATCCAAATTGGGTGAGGAAAACGTCTGTTAAAGAGAGCCAAGGAGCTTTGGCTGGATTTTATATTTTCAGAGCTGTTAGGTTTGACTGTGTGTGTGTGCGTGTGTGTGTGTGTGTGTGTGTGTGTGTGGTTTTAATCTACAAAATAGAGAAGCTTCATTTCAATGACGCACAGAACATGTTGATGCAGTTGCTTGGTATTTATCAACTTTTCCAGACTCTAGTTATTCCACCCACTTTCCATTTTGCATCCGTTAGATGCTGGCAGAGTTACTCTGAGTCTATATGACCTTTGCAGAATTATCTCAGCCAAAATATCTAGCCAGTTTCATCCCCAGCTGCTCATGAGACTGCCACATGAGTAGCAGTGATGGATAAGACACATGGGGGAGGGGGGTCTCAGATATCCATGAGCCATGTAGATCAACATATCTGACCCAGCAGATTACCACTCATTCTATTCTGCAGCAATGCATCTGGTCAGAATATGTCATGTTGCAGGATATACAATGGTCAATTGAACTCCCTTTCTCTTTTGCCTGAACGAGGATTTTTCTCAAGCAATTATATGATTTCCAGTCATCCTTTTTTAAATTTCCAAAGTGAATTTTCTTCCCACAATCTTGACAAAATGTTTTGTCCAAAGCAATGATTGCCCTGTTCTTGTATTCAGGAAAGAGCGTATGTCAATTTCCTCCTTTAATGTCGATTTTTGTTTTATGTTTTTGACAATCGGTTAAAGCATTGCTGCATGAGAGTTCCAGACTGCTTTCTTTCATGCATCCTTTTTTTTGTTGCATGCTATATCGTTTATGAATCGGCAACATGAGAGCACCTATTCATAAATATTTTTGGCACCTGTTGTGCTAGGTGGTTTAAAAAAAAAAACAAATTGATTCAGTGACAGCTGTTATCCAGTTACTTCTCAGTTGAATGTACACTGTTATCATTTGATACACCCACATGGACTCTTTCCTGCTAAGCACCAGTGGTGTGTGCACCAACCAAAAAAAAAGAAGCAGGATGATCTGGAAAAGTGAGTACTTTCCATGGTGACCATAGCATCCAATCTACATTCCATATCATCTTTTGCTCTGTTAGCCAACCTGTATGAATGTACTAGTGTCTCAAAACATTTTTTGGTTCTGGTGTCTCTACATCAAGCCACTCAATGAGGGGCTTTTGTTCATGAGAATGTGGTGAATGGCCCATGCCCCCATTTTGTAGAATCATCTCTATCCATGATCTAATGGGGGCGGGGGTGGAGGGAAGATAGATGACATTTCATGTTATGAGTTACTATTAGGTTGGAAGCTAACTAGCTTGCTTTTTGACACAGTTGAGTTTCTTGGAAAATCACCCAGATCCACTCAGAATTAAGTTGATGTAACATAGAACCCTTCATTTGTTCAGCGATCACTCATCAGACCAAATTATAACCATAAAGCTTTAGAGTACCAGTGCTACCATGCTGTGTTTCTATGGTATGTTGCCTATAGTTGATACCTCAGCTTTCAGCCTTATTCCCATCCCCAGCTTCAGTCCATGAGTTTGTCTCAATGGACAAAGTAAAGATAGTGTTGAATGTGAGATCTGAACTCAATAATTTCTGAACATCCAAGAGAGTTATATGATTGTGATTGCTACCCATTCATACTTAATGAGTGAACAGACTAAGCACCAACAAGGCCACAGGCACATCACACAAGCCAGGGATCAGATAATCCTGGACTGACACGTTCCAAAAATCACAGGGAAACATAGGTGGGGCCATGTGGTACAGAGGTCAAGAAGGGATTGTCATAATGTTGTTGTACAAATGAAAGACAACGTGGTACAGTGGAAAGTGTTTGGGACTAAGAGGTAGAGGGTAGGGTTCAAATCCTAACTGTTACTTGGCATTCTGTGATTTTTGGCAGCTTCCCTGAGCCTCATTTCCCTTACTGGTAAGATGAGAGGGTTGACCTAAATGACTACCAAGATTTCTTTCAGCTCTAAGTCCTTGATCCTTTATATTTGGAAGAAGCATCTGAAGGAGGAAAAATAAAGAGTTTATCAAGTTTTAATAAGTGAACTTTTTCATTAAGTACAATAGCAGGAAAGACTGTGGGAGGAAGAATAGGTGACAAGGAGCAAGAGTATTTCAGGCATGGGGGACAACCCAGGAAAAGGTGGAGAGTTGGGAGATGACTATGATGGAAAAGGAACAGCAGGGTAACTGAATCAGAGAGTACTCAGAGGGGAATAAAGTATAAGATGACTGGAAAGGTATAAAAGGTTTAGGTTGTAAAAGGCTTCAAAAACCCAACAGCAGGTTATTATGATCCTGGAGGTAATAAGGAGCCACCGTAGGTTAGTGAGTTGGGGAGTGACAAGGAGGAGGCCAACTATTGTCACATCTTTAAGACCCTCTTGCTCTTTCCTAGTGCTCACTTAACTCTTCTCATGCCAGTTAATGATAGTTTCCCAGTATCACTGACTTGATTACCTAACTAAAATCCTTTCCACACCAAGACAGGTCTTGGCATCTATCACCATTCACTATACACCAATCATCTACTCACTTCCTTATTCCTTTAAATCTCATCCCTTTCCCTCTGAACTATAATACACACACACACACACACACACACACAC
Source organism: Pseudochirops corinnae (assembly GCA_028646515.1). NCBI lineage: Eukaryota > Metazoa > Chordata > Mammalia > Diprotodontia > Pseudocheiridae > Pseudochirops > Pseudochirops corinnae. The sequence goes on from CM053591.1 coordinate 170,921,382, forward strand.
ACACACACACACACGTATATGTCTGTCTGTGTCCTCCACGGATGTCTCATTGTAGTAAAAGCAGAGGAATAACTCTACAGAAGCTTCCTGATCAGACACTGGCCACTGCCCACTCTTCCCTCTCCCAGTACCATGGAGTCCCAATCTGTAGTACATTAATTAAGGCCCTGTTTCTGCTTCTATCATCAATGCTAATCATTTATTAGAACTAAGTTCCACTGCATCTGTTAGAGCAAATAAAGATATATATGAGAATTCCCATAATATCTGATATATAAAGTTCTCTTTCACAAGTCTTATGTATCAATAAGGAAATATTTTTGATCAGTATTGGCACAGAGAGGGGTAGTGTGTTGCAATGGGCAGGGAGCCTGCTCCAGAACTGGGAAGGCCTGGGTTTAAGTCTTGTCTCAGACACATACCAGCAAGTCACTTAATTTCTCAGTACTCTAGGTCTACGCAGTTCTCTAATACTATAAGATATCATACTGCATTGGTAGAGGGAGTTCCCTATATTAACAAAATCTGTTCTAAAACTTCTCCCTGTTTTAATATTTGGAAGAAAGACATAGGAAATTTCACAAGATAGCTCATTTTCCTCCAAGCTGAAAAGACTCTGGGTCCTTACAGAAATATCTCATGGTCTTGCTGTACATAGGTGCCATAACTGCCCACAGAATACTTAATGTGGTTTCAAAAGAACTGAGTTCAGTCAGCAAACATTTGTTACATACTTCCTATGTGCTTGCCTCTACTAATTATACTTATAGCCTGATAGACCCTCCCCAAATCCAATGAACCAATGGGACTCATTCAAAACCATTCAGGGTATTAGCTCCTACTTGATCTGAGATCAAGAAAGCAAAGGGAGAGATACTGCATAACCTTTCAAAAGTCATCAAAGTAAGTCAGATGGTGGCTGAGGGCCCTTCAAAACTCTGAAATTCTGTTAGGCTGAGAATAGATCCCTATGCACCTTCTGATAGCTTTACTGGTCTATTTATTATAATGATTAGGCTTCTTACAAGTGTATTGACACGTGATTTCATTTGAGATGTTTCTCTAAATGAGAACAAAGCTCATCTGGTCCAAGGTAGGTAGCTCAGTAGCAGAACTCCAAGTAGGAGCCTAATTGACAAATGAAACACCTGCATTGAATTAACAATGTTAGGGGAAAGAAAAGAAAAAACAAAAGAGGCATATGGGGAGTTTCCAAACACAAACTCCTACTCAGTGTTAAAAACAGATCTGAGCACTTTCCATTCATGTAGAAACTAATTAAGAAAACCTTCAGAATGTTTAATTGTTTCACATGCTTGGTTAAAAAAAAAAAGACAAGTTGTTTAACTGGATTTTTAGAAAATCAGCATTGTCAGAAAAGGGGGCAAAGTCTTGACACCTTGTTTTTCTGGCTGCTTTTAGTGGTATTGTTTTTTTAAAACTCAGTTTTATTTTCAATTCTATGGAAGTAGATGAATATTTTTTTTCTCTAACCTGTTTAGAAATGAAAAGGAAATATTCCATTTTAAATTAAACACCACTCTGGTCTTTTGGTCTGAAACTTAAATGATTATCCATTGTTTATGAGAACATGTCATTATCCTTGGAGGCTCTTAGATTACTATTTAAAATGCATTTTGGTTTGCCATCCATTCTAAAGCATCCAGGGTATCATGGATCTCCTTTGTCCTCAAATTAAAATGTAAACATTTGAAAAAATCATAAACTTATAATATTAATTATGTACATAAGAAAAAAACAAAAAAACTTGAAGTCTTAACCCTGTTTGAAAATGCCTCCTGATGCTCTGTGTCCCTTTTTCTTTTTTGAAAGCAGGGAAAGACATTTACATCAAGGGAGTAAGTGACAGGGAGGCTTGCAACAAAACTATTGGCTTGGATGGAGGCAGAGTAGAGACTAGGAAGGCTTTCAGTTGTCCAACAGGGGAACAAATCTGAAATCCAGCTCAAGGAGGTAGAATTTATCATGGTATCATTTATGTAGAGTTGAAAAGTCATCTAGTTTTGTCTGGAGGTCATCTGATGCAATCCTTTCATTTTCAGAAGAGGAAGGTGAGACATAGAGAAAGGATGGGACTTGACCAATGTAGTAGAGGCAGGACTTGAACCTGGTTCTTCTGAGTCCACATTTAGCACTCTTTCAGTAGTGTATACCTATAGACCACACTTCCACAGCCCAAGTCAGGCCCTCATTAGCACTGCCCTATACTACTCCAGTAATGTATCAAGCCTTCTACCCTTCTCTGAACCCAAAAAGTCATAGGCTCATAAGTTCATAGATGTAGAGCTGGAAGGAACAATAGAGACCATCAAGTCCAAACTGAGGCCCAGAGAGGATGAGTTTATATATCTAAGAAGTGTCTGAACAGAATTGAAACCCAGACCTTTCTGTTTCTATCTAGTGACAGTAACTCCAATCTTCCCTCTCTTCTAATCAATGAAAGCAAAATCTGCCATTCATTTCTGCTCCTGGTTATTCCCAATTACTTTTCCAGGGCTCATTTTCAGCTTTCTTCCACCTCCTTCCTAGGCTCTGCACCTTGTTTCAGAAACTCTGCTCATCCTCCAAAGTCTTTTATGAACCAAATTGGATTCCAATGAAAGAAAAAATAAAACACTGACTGAGAAAGCAGAAAATGCAGAAAATTCTCAGAAGGATGTTCAGTAAAGTTAGCCTAAGGAATTCAGGGAAGGAAGATAAATGGTGGTGGTGGGTTTAGAGCAGCCCTGCTGTCAACTGTATGTTAGGAGATGAGGTCCTAATTGAAGCCTTTCTTTTCCTATGAATAACATCAAGATAAAAGGGATTGGAATTGGCATTGTTCATGTTAAAAAGTCCATTTCTTAATTCTGTGTTTGCTGGTCCTCTGTTTCCTTCAGCCTCCAAGACAATCAGAGACTACTAAGCAATCTTTCTATTAAAAAAATACAAAAAGTGCTTGCTTGAATGAGATGGAGAGAAGCTGAAACCCTTCTGGTAACTTTCAGCAGATTTGCCTACAAGCCTTAAGCCTGCCAAGAAACCTACCCACTTCCTTAGTTTCCTATGAGGGTTGTTTCCTATGAGATTTTTGTGGAGCTAAACCATCCTACTGCCTTATGTTTCCTATATGAAATTTTATGTAGAAAAATACCCTTATTTGCTTCCCAAATGTGGTTTCTATGTGGACAGACCATCCCAATTCCTTATTGCTTCCCACATAAGGCTTTTATGTAAACAAACCATCTCACATCTTTTTACTTTTTGAACCAGACCTGTGGTTTCATGGGTATAAGGAACTACCAGGAAGAAAATTCCTCCTACGAAAGCAGATCGATACTCTCTCTGCCACATACAGTCCAGAGTCGACTGATAGGTCAAGTTAATTTGCACAAGGTCATATAGTCAGTGTATTTCAGAAGCAAGACTTAAATCTAGGTTCTTCTGAGTTCAAGACCAGTAGTCTATTCAGTTCACCCGGCTGCCTCATCCATTCCCTCACATGTGCAAGCTTTCTGTAGACAAATTATCCCATTTCCTCATTGTATTCTATATGACATTTTTATGCAACTAAATCATTCCACTACCTTTTTTTCTTTTACTTTCAGATTGTTTTCTCCCCTATATAGTAATATCTTTTTGTTGTCAAGTCTACTCTTGACAGTAAGCTCTATATAACATATTTGAGCATAAGTTAGAGAAATCTAATATCCTAGGAACTAGTTTCTGCTCTTCTCCTGAAGAGATAGTTAATTTAAACCAGCAGTTCTCAACCTGTGGGTCGCGACCCCATTGGGGGTTGAACGACCCTTTCACAGGAGTCACAGGGGTCACCTAAGACCATCAGAAAACACATATTTCCGATGGTCTTAGGAACCAAGATATCGCTCCTCTATCTATCTCCAGGTGGGTCTGCCCACATGCAGATACGCCCACATATGAGTATTAAAGGGTTGGCATTAGGAAGGTTGAGAACCACTGGTTTAAACCAATTCCTTATATTTATTAACATAGGCAACACAAAGAGCTCTTGCTCTGGGAAGCAATGAATGTTTAGTTATTTTTTTTCCTGCAAAACAGTTTAATTTAGTCTAAATTTTCTACAAAAAAATTCTGAAGCTTGCCAAGGTGATGCAAATTATACTTACTTAATATTCTTACCATATTGAGATGTTCTGAAGTTATAGCCAATGGGGCTGGCCTTCTTTGGTTGTTAACTTTTATTCTTCTTTCAACTAAATTAGAGTAACAAAGAAAAATGGTTTCCAACAGTCATTGAATAAAATCCTAGACTTATTCCTGACGTAGATGTCCAACTCTTAAAATAACAACTTGGATTGAAAATATTGTATTCCTCTTATTAGTGAGTGCATGGCAGCCTACGAGTGTAAGATGGACCTGAGTGACATAACAGAATCCCAAAAATCAGTCAATTATGCAGTACTCATTAAATGGCTACTATGTGCCAGAAATTTCGCTAAATCCATTAGTCATCAAACATTTATAAAGGGCTTGTTATGTGCCAGATACTGCACTGGGCACTAGGAATACAAAGAAAGGCCAAAAAATAGTCCCTGCCCTCAAGGAGCATACATTCTGATGGAGGAGACAAAATGTAATTATATAGTTACATGAAAGAAAGAGAGAGAGAGACTACATGTTGTTTGGTCATTTTTGACTCTTTTGAACCCCATTTGGGGTTTTCTTGCCAAAGATACCAGAGTGATTTCCCATTGCCTTCTCCAGCTTGTTTTACAGATGAGGCAAACTGAGGCAAACAGAGTTGATTGACTTGCCCAGGGTCACACAGCTAGTAAGGGTCTGAGATCAGATTTGAATCTGGATCTCCCTAACTCCAGGCCTCCTGAGTCACCTAACTGCCCCATGGTTGTTGATGGTCCTTCATTCTCAACTAGCTGCCCCATATAGGGTATATAGATGAGGTCATCTGAAAGATTATCTGACATTGACAGTTGAGGAGAATAGGAAAGGTCTTCTGCAGAAGGTAAGATTCCAGTTGAGTCTTAAAACCAGGTGCTGGGAATACAAAAGTCAAAGTTGGAGATCCAAGTGCAAAGGTGATACAATCCCTGCCTTTAAGGTACTTTCTTTGGCAATTGCTGTTCATTTACCATACACAAGCACAATGAAGTACCATGATGATGGAGCCCTTCTTCAGCTCTTAAAGCTTTCTGGCTCAATAGACTTTAAAGCTTGTATTAGGTAGCCATCAACCTTTCATGACATAAAATGTGGCTCCTACCATGAAGTGAGAAGCATGCCATGCCTCGGTGACCATGGTCAGAGTCTATATTCATTTGGAATTGTCAAGGATGGTGGCTGACAAGTACAGAAAACATCGTTAGACTTCAAAATCTTGAACAATGTTCATGGTATGTGTTAGATCCTAGTATGAAAGCTACAGAGCTTGTTGGAACCTTATTAGAGGACATGGAGATCAGCTTCAATGTTTTACAGATGAAATTGACTAACTCCCAAGGTCATCCAGGCAGCAATGGCAGAGCAAGGATTTGAACCTTCTAACTCCTAGCAAAAGTCTTTCCACTATGCCACACTGTCTCCCAGGGAGCACAACCCATCAGAAACCTAGAGGAGGGATAGGAACAAGTTTGCATTTTGTGAAGGACATTTCTTTTCTATTTCTGACAACTAGCGGTGAATTCATATGAGTAAGTATAATCATAGCTGACACTCAGAAACTCAGGCTAGCCCACGCTCTACTAAATTCAATTAGTATTTTTCTAAAACATGAGCGTGTAGTCCCAAAACATTCAAACTTGTTCCTCTGGGAGGCAGAGACCTGGCAATGAGGATCCCAGGAATGCTAGAACTTCATCCCTTTTTAGTTTATGGGAAGATTGCAGGCTCTGATTCCCAATGATTCACCCTGGCTGCTGACAGAGATTCATTAGGGAGGCAGCACCTCATGGCACAGATGAATCAAATTAAGTGGACCTCTGATATGGTCAATACCTAAGTAAGCCACTTCTCTTGACTACTTTAGAAGTTAAAACACATATTTCTAATTTAGTTTTCTAAATATATGTGAAATATCTTGTCATCTCTTAGTTTGCTGCTCTTCCTCCTCCCAGTAACAAACCAGAAATACATGATCCATTTTAAGGCAACAAAAAAACTAATAGTAATAATCCAATCTTACACAGAAATGATAAGAGTGAGTAGTTGAATCGCATAGAAGACTTCAATTTCCAAATGAGTTTCCCAAAGGGTTCCTCTAAGTGATTTACCATGTAAACTTCCATGTCTGCTTCCAGATCATTAGCCAAAGATGGCCAGGCAAGGGTCAGGAGAAGAGTTACATGGAGCAGCTTCAAACTAAGGTGCTCAATTAAATTCAGGAAACATTAAGTGCCTGATGTATGCCAAGCACTGTGTTAAGCAATGCAGATAGACAAAAATGAAAGTTGCTGCTCTCCAAAGCATAGACACAAACTATTTACAAAGTATTAGGAGCTCCCTACCAGTTATAAACCAATGAGAAACCAACATTAGGATCTTTGCCATTAGAATGAAAAACAAGAGGAAGTACTATTGACAAAAGCTTCATGGGCACATCAACTTTTTAGGGACATGACTATTGCACAAAACACCTGCACAAGTGACACCCTTTTCAATAACACCATGATAAAGCCTTGTTTTCATTCAACACAAGACAATACCCAAGGAATTGAGGGTGTTTCTATAGTTAACTAAGAGGGAGTACATGTGCATGTAAATGCATATGTGTGCATGTGCTGGGATGTCTCATGAGCACATAGGAACTCAAGTTCATATAATGATTGGGTCATCCTAATTAGAAGACATATACTGTGAAACAGAAGCCATTCCTGCTCAGTGGTATGTTATTTTCTTGGTTTCCCTGTGAGAAATCAAGGATTGGCTGTTCATAATCGAGGCTGAACAAGAGTCCGAATGGCATTTTGACAATAAAAAATGATTCAAAGGCCCTTCCAGAATGGGGGAAAAGCTTAAATTAAAAGCTTTTAAATTAAAGATAACTGCATTGGAGGGGGAGAATGGCAGGGAGAACCTTGATAATGCTGGAAGGCTCATTTTTTGTTTAGTTAATTTTTTTTTTGGTAGGCTTGCTATTCCCATTCTGTTGCAAGGCTGCATCGTAATTGGTCTGGTTCCACTGCTAAATCAAGCTTTCTGATACCTGTATTCATTTGTTCTCAGCTGGTGAATGAGCAGCAAGAAAGCAGACCCCTCCTAAGCCCTTCTATCGATGACTTTCTCTGTGAAACCAAAGCAGAAGCCATTGCCAGGCCAGTTACATCAAATACAGCAGGTAATTCATTTTCTTGATCTCATTAGATCTCAAATAGAATTAATTTGGGCAGTCATGAAATTCAGATTTTCTTTCCATGGTGTGCTTACATATTTCCTTCCAAAGAGGGAGAAGATTCTTTCCAAGCGAACAAAGCTTTATAATACCATATGTGCTGTTAGATAAAAACCTGCAAAGCAGTTTTCATGGTGTAGCAAATTGTAATTTATGTACCCAGATCAATTTAATGGAAGGAGAAAGAGTCAACATGGTTGAGAAATTTTCTTTCTCTTCACATGTCTATGTGAATTGTGTGTCTATATTTATGTCTATATCTCATACTGGGTGAGAAGAGATATGATATAGATAGAGAGCTTACTGGTCTTGAAGGAAGGAAGATTCAGGTTCAAAGTCCTTCCTCAGACACAGACTAGCTGTGTGACCTTGGGCAGGTCACTTGACTTCCCAGTACCCCCAGAAACTCTTTAAGACAATACATTTTGGACAAATTGCCATAAATCAGTGGAGGGAATTCCCAAAGCAGGAATTCCTTTTCTGATGAAATCACACGATTGGGTGAGAGGGGAAAGTGAGAGATGAACTAGAGAGCATTTGAAAGATCCCTTCATAGCAAAAAGATTGCTTAGACCAATATGATGGCCCATTTGTCTCCAGCCATGTTTTATAGAAAAAAAAAAGTTCTTATAAAATAAAATAATGTGGATAGTTCCTTTAAGATAATTTGAAATGAGGTTTGATGTAATGATGTAAAGCTTATTTAATTTCCTATGCATAAATCTGGTACTTGTCATGCATATACACGCACACACACACCATACACACACACCCAGGGTCAAAATACATACATACGTACACATAAACCACATACACAAATTTTGACAAGTCCACCAGAAATTAATAAACTTGATTTTAATGTAAGCAATAATTACATCCTTATAACTTCATTGCCAGTAAATAAGACTTACTTACATGGTTTATCAAAAAGAGAAGAAAAATTCACAAAAGTAGAGGGACATTCTTGAGAAAGAGTAAGAAAAATGTTTTGGATAAAAAACACAAATGTGATTTCGGTTGTGCGTGATATAGAGTTACTAACTGAAAAGGCAGATTCATGCACACATCCTGTAAATCATTTCCATACAGCTTCCTTCAAGCCCAGAGGCCCATGTTTTCTGGCTAACTCTGCACTTTTATTAAGCTTCTTAGTATGCTGAAAAATCCACCCTGTAAGAGAAAACTCTGACAATGAATGCTAGAAACCAAAAGCCAAAAAATGTACCGAGAGAAAATATGACACCACAAAGTCAGACAAAACTCATTTCTAATACCTTCCTTTTCAAAGCAATTTAATATTTCCTCACCAGTTGTCTCATCTTCTCAAATCAGATATTTTTCTTTTTTTGAAGCCATCAGTGAAGAAGAGAGACAATGTAGCATGGTGCAATGTAGAATGATGGGTAGGCAGCTAACCTTAGAACCAGGAAGATGTAGCTCAAGGCCAACCTTGACACGTACTGCCTGGGTTTCCCTCAGCAGGTCACAACCTACCAGGGCTCCAAGAAACCTTCTAAGACTAAATTACAGAGAAGAAGCCAACCTGCATTTGTAGGGAGAATACACTCATCCAGAAGTTCCCTACACCAATAAAGTCTAGTCCTTAATCTTATCAGCTAAGAAAAGTGGCAATGTGTCTGACCTTGGCCAGACATACTATCTATAAACAAAAATAGTTTATAGACCATTTGGTGGAGTCAGACTCTTTATTTCTGAACTATATATGAGGTGTAGGAAGGGACCAGAATTTTCTCTTCATCCTTAATATCCATCCTGAGAATAAAGCATACATGTGACATGCTTTGCTTTTATAATGGCATATAATCCAAATATTTGAGTTCACTTATATCAACCACACTCACACTTTGCAGAGTCAAAATGAAGGTAGGGGAACCTAGACTTTGTTCTACGACATTAAAATTTAAGGGGCAAGGAGAATATTTATGTTGCTTCAGTAGCAGATAAATAACCAAGCTCAGGAGGGAGGTATTAGGGAAAAAAAAACCACAAGTATTTATTAAGCACCTACTGTATGACAGGGATTGTTCTAATGCTTTACAAATATTGTCACATTTGATTCTCTCAACAACCCTGGAAGCAGGTACTATAATTATCTCAATTTTGACAGTAGAGGAAACTGAAGTGATCATGATACATACATACATACATACATACACACACCCAAGGATCATAATACATACATACACATACACACACATACTACATATACAAATTTTGACAAGTCCACCAGAAATGAATAAACTTGACTTTAATGTAAGCAATAATTACATCCTTATAACTTCATCACCAGTAAATAAAACTTACGTGGTTTATCAAAGAGAGGAGAAAAATTCATAAAACTAGAGGGACATGCTTGAAAAAGAATAAGAAAAATGTTTTGAATAAAAACACAGATGTGATGAACTAATAAGAGACTGAAGTCAAATTTTAATTCAGATCTTTCCAACTCCATGCCCAGTTTTCTATCCACTGTTCCACCTAGATGGCCCTAGTTAAAGTAAATAACCATCAGATATCATGCCTTTTCCTTGCTGTGATGATTCCCCAACTGAGGCTCAATCCCACCTCCTCTGGGGCCCTTTCTTTCCACCTCAACTGACTTTGTCATTAAAAAACTTATTTGAAGATACATTTCTTGCTTATTACCCTGGTTTTATTTATTAAGCTTGTACCAACCACCTAAATTGCTTATTACAGTTCTCAGTAAGAAAGTCATGACTTCTCTAAGGCCCTAAAGTTTGCAGAAAGTTCTACAGAGGGCAGGTTCTTCTCAGGCCTGGATCTCAGAACCTTCTGCTTATCCCAGCCCCTGCTGACATTGCAGAGAAATCCAGAGCTGTACCTAGAGATTTTTGAACTTGGGAAGAACAGTTAGGCAATCAAGGCAAGTGTCTTCAAATTGACTTCTCAAGTCAGAACAGTAACCTCATGCCCATGAGCAGAAACCAAGGGACACGTCCACACAAAGCAAGGACAGAACAGAATAGGCCTGTACCAGAAAAGAATGCCCTTGAGGCAGGTACTCCAGAAAATGTCAATGGATTGTCTGGTAGCTTCCTATTTTAACCAACACTTCTTGGAAACTAGATGTTGAGAGACAGCATGACTGAATGGATAGAGTGCTGGCCTCAGAGTCCTGCATTCCTGTCCTACTTCTGAAACATAATGACTCTGTGACCATAGACCAGTCACTTAATTTTTCCATACCCTCTAGGACAGTGGTTCTTAATCTTCCTAATGCTGCATCCCTTTAACACTCCTATGTGGGCATATGTGCATGTGGGCGGACCTGCCTGGAAACAGATAGAGGAGCAGTGTCTCGGTTCCTAAGACCATCAGAAATATGTGTTTTCTGAAGGTCTTAGGCAACCCCTGTGACCTCTGTGAAAGGGTCATTTAACCCCCAATGGGGTTGTGACCCACAGGTTGAGAACCACTGCTCTAGGACTTTATAAGTTCAAGGACAGTTGCCAATCTGTTGTGTTAGAGCTTCCCTACAGCAATGAAATAATTAGACAAAAAATAAATAGACAAATTAGACAAAAATAAATAGACAAAAAAGAAAGAAACATATTTGGGTGGTGGGTTTTGTTGTTTTTTGGTGATGGATCATAAGAGCCTTTGGTATGCTCAAAATTTAGCACTAACGGCTAAGCTCCAATCACCCCACCCTAGTTACACCTCCATCTAAGTTACTCTGGAAGGATACCTTTAGAAAGAATGAAAAGTTTAATGTAACAATCTTTGAGAAAGGGATCTTTGTATTTTTCTAGATAATCTCTTCAAAAACAAGAGAGATGCAAAGGAGCATGATAAAACAAGGAAAATGTATCATTTCTTAGGCACACTAAAGAATACAGAGAAGACATGAAGAGAATGTACTTCTCAGGAGTCTATTTAAATAAGTGTTTGGGGATTTTTGTCTTTAGTGTTCTCACTTCACCTCTTGAATACATCTTATTTATGGGCTCTTACAGTAAAAAGCCTCGTGCTTGCAATTTAGAAGGCAAATGTTTTACTTCAGATATAACCTCTCAAGACAAATTAATTTCTTGAGAGTCCAAAAAAAAAAACCAAAACCCAACCAAAACCAACACTGATTAATACAGTTTTGGAGCATAACAACATAAAAATAGTTTGAAGCACTCATAAATTTCAAGGGAAAACCAAAATGGTGGCTCCTTTACCAATTTCCATTTAAAAAACGATAGGGTTTTTTTGCTTGCAAGAAATATGAAGTTTCCACTGTTTTCCACACCATTCCCAATTCATCTTGGCCTTTTCTTTATCTCGACAATGAGGGCAAATTGTAGGTCATCCGGGAGTGAGCTGATACAATTTGACCAAATGAAATTAAAGTCAAGTTTATTATTGGGAAAGTATGTAGTATTAAAGCTTTCACTCTTCATAAAACCATAAAATCAAAGCAGAGCTGCCTAAATGGTTCTATTTCATTCTGGTCATTTTTGGTGACTACACCTTGGGATACAGGAAATCTCAAGCTAATATTGGGATACCTTGCCTGTGAGGTTCTTTTAGCTCAATAGTCTGAGAACACCCCTACAGACATCCTCAGAACGTTATGAGTCCTTGATAGAGCCTCATACTGTCTTTCCCTTCTTTCAAAATGCCAGCTCAAATACCATCTTCTAGACTAATATTGTCTTGATCTGCCAATGGCTAGTGCCCTCTGTTCCAAACTACCTTGTATTAACTTTTTATTGTTCTTGTTGTTGAATTTTTTTGAGTTGTGTCTGACTCTTTGTGACCCCATTTGGGATTTTCTTGGCCAAGATACTGGAGTGGTTTGCCGTTTCTTTCTCCAGCTCATTTGACAGTTGAGCTCTCTTGGACATATGATCACCAGACAAATTGGAGGAGGGGATTTCATTTTTAAATGCAACAAAAGACTCTTCTACATGGTCAAGTCTTTGAAGTTTGTTTGTAAACAAGACCTAAGTCAATTACAAATAGCAAAGGGAGGAGCCAAGTTTAAAGGTGGAAGGTAGAAGAACCCTGGCAAAAATGGGGCTATGGCACAATGCCCACAAAGTACCATGTATCTTAGTGTCAGTGAGAAGTTTGTCCCATGGCTAGGAAGCCAAAAAAGGATGAAACTGCAGCTTATATAGAGAAAAATAAGTAATGAAAATAAATAATGTCTTGCCTTGTAGTCAAATCAGTTTCTTAAAAACATTGCACACTTGTTTTCTGGACAGCTCTCATCTAACCAGGCTATGCTGTACAGTCATGGAGCCGAAGAGTGGTAACGTCCCATTTCCCATCTCTGCATTTGCACAAGCTGTGCCCCAGGCCTGCAATAAGCATGTTTTAGACGGTTTTGCTTTTTTTTCAATTGATTGACAAGTGTAGGAAAAAGTGAAAATAATTGCTTAACTGAAAAAAATTAATGAAAATACTAAAAAATATATATTTTAAAGCACTCATTCACATGACTTTATTTTCATCTACATCAGAAATATTGGTAATTCCTTATGAGCTACTATTGTCCATCAGTCAGATCTGAGGAAGACAAAGGCATTCATAGTTCTTCTCTAGGATGAGGCCTTGAATGAATTTAATCTTGAAGTATCAATGAGACCTGTTTCTTCCTTTGTAGAGTGCTTCAAAGTTTGCAGAGCATTTTTCACGTGCTATCTCATTTAATCCTTACAAAAACCCTGAGAGTTAGGTGCCACTATTATCCCCATTTTACAGATGAGAAAATCGAGGGTGAAGGAAGATGAGTGACTTGCCCAGTAAGTAAGATAGTAAGCTAGTAAGATAGCTGAGGCAGGATTTGATTTCAAGTCTTTTTGACTCTAGGACTAGTCCTCTATCCACTCATTGAAACTTCTTATGATCCTTAAGTAAAATTATAAAAATACAAATTAACAAACAGTTATTAAATGTCTATCCTGCACCAGCTCCTGGGGATACAAATGCCAAGACGAATGTCATCCTTACTCACGACAAGCTTACATTTGAATAGGGGCTCTAATAAGGACTAACTTGTTATCTAACGATATTGAGAAAAATTATAAAGAGAGTAAGTACAAAGTTGTTAAATAGAGTGCCAGAGACACTCATCTTCCTGAGTTCACATCCAGCCTCAGACACTTACTAGTTATGTGACCCTGGGCAAGTCACTTTACCCCATTTGCCTCAGTTTCCTCATCTGTAAAATTAGGTGGAGAAGGAAATGGCAAACCATTCCAGGATATTTTTCAAGAAAACCTTAAATGGGATCACAAAGTTTCAGACACAATTGAAATGACTAAAGAACAAAGATGTACCAGACATTGTAGTAAGTGCTAAGGATGAAAAAAAAAGGCAAGAACATGGTCCGTGTCCTCAAAGAGCTCACAGTCTAATAGGTGAAATTAACATGCAAATGCCTATTTATACAAAAGTAAATTGGATGTATGTACATATACGTGTATCAATATAGATCTAGTGATATATATCGGATACATACATATAAATGGTAGGTGGTCCCAGAGAGAAGGCACTAACAGGAGGGGTGGGGAAGGAAGAAAGAGAGAAAAAAATGGTCCATTTAACAAGGTTAACACCTTTATCCAACAAAACTGAATTCAGTTCAGTTCAACTCAACTCAACAGGTGTTTGTTAAACATCTTCTATCTTCTAGGCACTATGCTAGATCCAAAAGGAGGAAAAAACAGTGCCTGCCCTAAGGGAGATTATATTCTATTGGTGACTGTGCTTAAGAAACTTAAATTTATCCAACCAACTAAACTATCATTCTATATCTATATCTGTATCTGTATTTATATCTATCAATCTATATATGTATACATATATATATGTCTATATATACACACATACACACACATCTGCATATGACATTGGTAAGGAATTTTCCAAGCTTCCTTTCTTAACCAGTGTTGCGCAGCTACTTTCTATGTCCAAGAAATACAGACAAACACACATCTGTGTTCATTTAAATGTAAATGTATATTCTGATGCCAACGGAGAATTGAGCCAGCATAGGGTAGTGAATAAAGGCATGGACTTGGAGTAGGAAATTCGGGGCTCAAATCCCACCTTAGACGCTTGCTTGGTAACCCTGGGTAAATCACTTAACTCTGTGTCTCAGCTTACGCATCTGTAAAATGAGAGAGTTGGACCCCATGGCCTCTGAAGTCCTTTCTAGCTCTAAAACAATCCTATGACCCACAGTCTCAATTATATGCTAAAGAGAAAGGATTAAGAAAACACTTAAGAGTTTTGAGTGGAAGTATGGAAGTGATTTGAAGAGTGGAAGTGATTTCTATTTTTCTTTGAATCCCAGTGCTTACAAACTTCCACTACATGGTAAGCACTTAAATGCTTGTTGATTGATTAATGACAAATGCAATAAAAAAATTTCAAATCACAGTTTTTGCATCCCTGATCAGTGAGTAGCTTAGAAATTAGGCCAAGAAAAACAGCCATCTTCTCTGACAAGGCATACAGTCTTTGCTATACCTATGGAGCATTCAGGCTCATATTTTAAGTCCTAAGCAAAGGGAGCTACCCACAGGAAAGTAGCTTGAACACCATTTCTCCTGCCTGGAGAGAGTGAGAGGCTGGGTCTAGCCTGCTATGCTTTAGAAATCAGAATCATCGGGGAATTGGTACTTCAAAGTTCCTATTTAATCACTTCCCTCCCCCCCTCATCAACTTGGTAACAAACAAGCTCTTTGGACCATGAGGCTTTGGGTTTCCCATTTGCTTGGAAGAGAACGAAGGGGAAAGGGGGTGAGGCCTAGCACCACAGGGAGAGTTCTGTGTGTTGGAGAGGGAAAGAAGGGATTTTTTTCATAAATCCCATTTTTGGATTGACACAGCTCTCATTTTCTTTCCCCCTCTTTTTACTGTTTTAACTTGCCTGAATGGTGGGAACTGAGCTATGAAATTAATTTAATATTCTTAAATTATCATTCCATGACACATGTACTTCCTGTGCTCAAGTAGAGTATTTCAATATAATTTGCCACCAGGGGTAAGTGACTAATTCCCAGCTGTTTTGAAATTAGAAAGGAAAAAAAAGACCATTTTTATTGGTGTTCCGTGGTTTTTGATCTAAAATGAGACACTGTGAGTCTATGTGAACTGTGATGTTTCTCCCATTTATCAAAGATCCCAAACAAAAAGAGACTTCAGATATTGAGGAGTTCAATCACTTCATTTTACAAGTGGAGGAAACTGAGGCCCAGGGACATTAAAGAATCCTTGAATCTGAGAAAAGGATCTCAGTACCATCTAGACCAGCAGTTCTCAACCTGTGGGTTATGTTCAGTTTAAATACATCCTGCATATCAGATATTTATATTATGATTCATAAGAGTAGCAAAATTACAGTTATGAAGTAGCAACAAAAATAATTTTATGGTTGGGGGTCACCACAACATGAGGAATTATATTAAAGGATCACGGCATTAGGAAGATTGAGAACCACTGATCTAGACCAACCTGTATATGAAAAGAATTCTCACTATAAATGACCTGCCCAAGGTCACACAGGAGTAAACATCAGTTAACTGACTGATTAGCCTTACTACCAGCCTGTGTCTTCCCTTCTGCAACTTCTGTCTTTTGTTCCTAGCTATGCCCCCAAGGAACAAATAGAACAAGTCTTGTCCTTCCTCCAAGAGACTTGGACATGAGTTTTGTAACCTGCCTGAGCCTTCTTTTCTTCTAAATCTTTCCAGTTCCTTCCTTTACTCTTCATGTGGCTTGGTCTCCAGTACCCTCTTGTTTCTGATCACCCTCCTCTGGATACTTTAGAGTTTATCCATGCTCTTCCTTCCAACACCAACAACAATGGAACTAGCAATGATATGACCTGGCCTGACCAGGATCATTAAAATCTTGAGTTAACATTTATACATGACAGACTTGTTCACACAACATCATGAGTTCTGTGTGTCGGGTATGTAGAAGCTTTCTTATAGATGTGTACCATTGATCCCAAGGTTGAGGAGGGTTTGGATGGGCTGACAAAAATCTACCACCCTTAAAAGATGGTATTTCCTTGATCTTCCAGTGTAGTAACCCTATCCAAAAAAAATAAAAGGAAAAAGAAAACTAGGCTAGTCTGGCAAAACCTCTTCTTGATACCTCAATACTGGCTCTTGAGAATCTCTGCTTCCCTTTCTAAATGCTCACAAATCACCCCTTTAATAGGATAATCTAATATTTTGTTGGGAATCAACAGCAAGATTGCCAATCTTCAATTTGAATACACCCTGAAAATGAAGATGCCATGTGTCCTTCCTGAGTCCTGTGGCACCTTTCCTGTTAGCCATGATTTTTCAAAAATCTAAAATTGTCTTGGGTCAAGAAAACTCTTCAGAAATTTTACCAGAACGAAACTAGTCAAACATTTATTAGCACGAGAAAATACAAATAGCTTTCTAACAAGTAGAGTTGTCAAAAATGGCATGGACTGCCTGATACATAATTCAATTCAGTTTTTAAAATCATATATTTGGGGGGTAGCTAGGTGGCACAGTGAGTAGAGCACCATCCCTGGAGTCAGGAGGACCTGAATTCAAAAGTGGCCTCAGACACTTAACACTTACTAGCCGTGTGACTTTGGGTAAGTCACTTAACCCCAATCGCCATGCCTTCCCCCCTCCAAAAAAAAAGGTAAAAGTTAAAAAAAAATTAAATAATATATTAAATAACTACTCTGTACAAACCATTGTTGAGAATGCTGATGACTTTCAAAGATTATAGGATTGTGGTTCTAGAGCTGGAAGGGGCCTCAGAGGCAGCCAAGTCCAAACTCCTCTTTATGCAAATAATAAAACTGATATAAAAGAGGTTAAGATCATGCAATTATGACTGTCCTCAAGGAGATTATGATCTAACAATGAGCTCCATGTGGCTAGAAGGATGTAAATAGTAGATGGAAGGCAACTCTCAGGAACATTCAAATAGGGTCATAGCTCTGAAGTTGGACAGGCCCTCTAAAGTCAGCTGATACAATTCTTTCGTTTTTAGATGATGAAATTGAGAACCAGATGTGATAAGTGATTTGTTCACAATCACACAGGTAGCGAGTAACAAAAGAAAAAGATTCAAACCCAGGCCTTCCTGACACCACTTTCTGAGATCTTCCTACTATATGAAACTGCCTCCTGGTTGTAGAGGGAATTCTTATATTGAGTAAGAAATGAGACTATGACCTCAAAAGTCCCTTCCAACTCCTAACTGGATGCTATGATGTTAAATGACTTGTATGCAAGGTCAGTATTTTGTATTATTTCTTAGGTGAAGAGTGGAAGGGAAATTGTTCTTAGATAATTAAATTCTGTGGGGCTCCTATAACTAAAACATTGCCATATCCCTTTGAGAGCATAACCCTCAGTGAGAGATAAGAAAACTGCATCCCAAAATAGTTCTCTATAAAAAAGCTGAGTGTGATGATAATAAGGGTGAAAAGTACCTATAACTCAGATTGGGTTTTATTACTTTTTCATTTCTTTTGGAAGTTTGGAAATGGTAAGGTCACATCTGGCTTTGTGTTTTAATTGCTTTCTGTCATACTAGACACTAAAGTATTTCTCAAATGACTCATCTACACGAGTCCTAAATTATTTGAGGATGGGGGATGGGGGATGGGGAGAGAGATGGTCTTTTGAACTGTACCTGTGATTTCATCAGTGTGAGGAACTTCAAGTGTAGAAACTCCCTTCACCAGTATAGACCAACCACTGCTCTTCAGCTTCATCTTAAAGAGTTGCCAGGGCACTGAGAGGTAGGTACCTTGCTCAGTAACTCAACCAATAGGTGTCAGAGACAAGAATTGAATGAATCCAGTCCTCTTTCCACTGTACAACTCACTTCATAGGCTCATAGATTTAAAACTGGAAGGACCCTTAGGGATCATCCAATCTAAAATTCACATTTTTACAGATGAGGAAACTGAGACCAGAGAGCTTAAGGTCATGTAGGGTAAGTATATGACAGAGCTGACTAAGATTTGAATCCAGTCCTCTTTCCACCATACCACACATTTCATAGGCACATAGTTTTAAAATCCAATTCAAAAGTAGACACTCTATTCACTTCACTTGTATTTGGTATCTGTCTGGTCAGAGAGATTCAATCCTTATAAATTTATATTAAATCATTAAATGTAAGGTCTTCTAATTTGGTAGGATATAATATATTATAGATCAATAATGCTTAGCCAACAGAGGCCTTTGTGAAAAATAAAATACTGTGGTGGTTTGAATAGCAGTAAGTAGGACTTAGTAGCAGTAAGTATGGTCTAATAACAATAAATTGGTTTAACTAATTATAATGTCTCTGACATCTAATCTAATGTCTCTGACAGTGTTATCGACAGGTTTAGATCTCTTGGACCTGAGTGACCCTGTGTCACAAACCCAAAACAAAACCAAGAAGCTAGAGGCTACACCGAAGGCTGCAAGTCTCAAGAAGAAGGCTGATGGTTCTGACCTTATTGGCAGTGATGCTGAGCAGAGAGGCCAGCCTCTAAGAATCCCAGAGACATCATCATTAGATTTAGGTAAGGTTAATCCTGTTCATGTGCTACAGAGGCAGCTGGGGCTGTAGCTGTGGAGTTGGCTGCCACCGTATTCAGCCGTACTGCTAAACAGACCATGTTTGCTTCACTTGCTTCACACGGCCCCCAGAGCAGTGCACCCTGCAGATGGGCCCTCCTAGTCACTGCTCCCCAGCCATATGTGCCTCACATGGCTTCACATTGCATGAGTGCCAATGAAACAAGGGAGAAGCTACATAAATAATATAAAAACATGTGCCAAGGTAAGCCGAGCGAGCCAGCTGTGTGAGACTGAGCTGATTTCACTCATCCTTTATGACATAAGTTGAGAGAGATATGTTAGTGAGTAGCAACCTCATTTATAGATTCAAAGAGCCACCTGAGTTGGGCTGAGTTATAAATGAAGACCCCATAGGCAGTAGCAATCCCTGACAATTAGAGCATTTGAAGACCTGGATGGTCAGTGGCTCACTTGAACCTCACGATAACCCTGGGAGACAGGTATTACAGGTGCTGTTACTTCCATTGAACAGACGAGAAGCTAGAAACTCAGATCAGAGGATCAGGAGCCTATAGAGACTTCTGATGTCACCTAGTGCAACCCCCTGATTTTACATATGAGGAAACTGAGACCAAGAGAAGTTAAGGTCACATAGGTTAAGTATATGGCAGTGTGGGGATTTGAATCCAGTCTTCCTTCCATTGTACAACTCACTTCATAGGCTCATAGATTTAAAGCTTAAAGGGTCCTTAGGGATCATCCAATCTAAACCTCTCATTTTACAGATGAAGAAACTGAGAGCAAGAGAAGTTAATGCCACATAGGATAAGTATATAACAGCACTGGGATTTGAATCCAGGTCCTTTCATTTGAAATTCAGTGTTCTTTCAACCACATGACTCCTATTTCATGGCTCATAGCTTTAAATCTAGAAGGGACTTTAGAGACTATCCAATCTAGATCCCTCACTTTACAAATTAATAAACCAAGGTTCCAATCATTGTATCATAGACTTTGATCTAGAAGAGACTTCAGAGGTCATCTACTCCCACTCCCTCCCTTTACAGGCAAGAAAAGTGAAAGCCAGAGAGCTTAAGGTTGCACAAGAAGTAAGAAGCAGAGGCAGGATTTGAAACCAGGTCTTTTGACTCCAAATGTAGCATTCTTCCCTCACTCCTTCCTCCTCACCTCCCTGCCCTCAGACACACACTTTGACTGAGAATTTATCTGCCATGAACCTGGGGTCACAGAAAACCAAAGGACTCTGAAAGTGCCTCTTGGTCTCTTTCAAATTCAAGACTGTGTTCAGAGTAAAGTCACAGGAGGGTTTTATTTACCTGTGTTCTTCCCTGGAGAACACGATGCTGAATTGACTAGATGCAAAGGGTTGGAACTTTCCAAAAGTATTAAGCCAGATATGTACCAAAGGTCTCCTGGCAGGAAGAATGAAGCCAGGACAAAAGCATCTGGGTTTGAGTGAAAGGTGGCTTCATGCAGTCTTCTCTACCCATCTCCTGTATGCAGCTTATAGGACATAACTATTTCATTACCTCCACTTCCATCCCTGTCTCCTTCTAAATGAACCAAAAACATCTACCAGAACCCTGGAGCTTCTTAGAAAATATCCTATGATGTTCTCTCAATCATAAAATGTTAGAGGTACAGAGAACCTGAGCAACCATCAAATCCAGCAGTTTAATGTAGTGGAAGGAATACCGATTCTGGAGTCAATGATCTTGGGTTCAAATCTTGCCTCTGATGCCTACTTTCTGTGTGATCTTGGGAACTTGCCTCAGTCTCCCTGAGCCTCAGATGCCTTATACGTAAAAGAAGAAGGCTACAGAGGTCCCTTCCAGCTGTAAATCTATGATCATTTGGAAAATTCTATCCAAACTCATAGAAGGAACTGAAAAGAGTCTGAATGTAGATAGAAACATACTATTTTCACTTTATTTTTTTCATAGGTTTTTTTGGGGTACATTTTCTTCTTTAACAACATGACTAATATGGAAATATATATTACATGATTGCACATATATAGTCTCTATCAAATTGCTTGCCTTCTTAGGGGAAGGGGGAGGGGAGACAGGGAGGGAGAAAATTTGGAATTCAAAGTTTTATTTTAAAATGAATATTAAAATGGATAAAATAAAATGCTATTTAAAAATAAAACAATTGAAAATTAATGTTAAAAAATCTGTGATTATTGTACTTTACAGATAAGGAAATAGCATCCCAGAGAGGAGGGTCAATTTGTCCAAGTTCACCCAACTCCTTAGTAGCATAGTTAGGCCCAGGAGCCAGGCAGCTTGCTAAAACGTTCCTTTATCCTAAAGAATTAGGCCACAGATAAATTTGCTAAGTGTTCTCAGCCTTCCTAGTTTACTCTCTCCTTTCAGTCTCCGTCATGCTTTTGCAAATCCCTTCATCCTTAGAGATAGCAAAATGGCAGGTCTTAATTCCCATTCTATCAATTTATCAGACAGAATTTCCTCCAGCAGAGGGACTGGTCACCAAAGACAAGAAGGGTCCACTCCTCACTGTAGCCAGGAAGCTAGCAGCTGGAAGAGGAAATCCTAAGAATCTTGAGCTGGGTTTTTTTGGCCTCATAACAATGCTCTTGGAAAACAACAGGTCACCTCCCTGATTAAAATCATGATGCTAATATGATTTCTTAATTGTGATTAAACAAGAAAGCAATGAAGACACAGTTGCATTGAAGAGAGCACTACAAATAAACCACCAGGAGAAAATGAAACGCATCTTTAGCAATGCTCCCCAAAGAGATACACCAGTCTTCTGCAAAAGGAGTCTTAACCTGGGGTCCGTGGATCCCCAAGAGGCCCATGGAGAGATTTCAAGAGTCTGTGAACCTGGATATTTGTTTTCACTAACCTTGAACTGAAATTCAGCGTGCCCTTCCATTATGAATGGAGGTAATAAACCACAGTAGTATTGGGTTTCACCAAACTGCCAAATGGGCTCATGGTACACACATGCAAGATTAAGAACCCCTGTCCTACCTCTTTCCGTTTCTCTGAATGATAGATTCTTCGAATTGGATAGGACCTCTGAAGACAGCTAGTTCAACGCATGCATTTCCCAAAAAGTACCCTACAACATCCCCAGCGTGTGCTCATCCAACCTCTTCTTGAAAACCTCCAGCAAAGGGGTACCCTTCACTCCTACTGTATTTGGGGATGGTTCTAGCTTTTAGGATAATTGTCCTTCTATCAAGCCTAAAAACCACCATTCTGCAATTTACATGCTTTGCTCCTAGATCTGATTCGGGGTACCAAGTGAAAGAATCCTAATTTCTCTTCTACTGGAGGACTGCCTTCAAATGCATGGTGGCAGTTATCATGCTGTATCTAGCCCTTTCTTTACTCTGTCTACCTGAATTTGGGAACTCAGAGCACTTCATCAAAATCATACATCATGAGTAGGCCAATGAGTATAATCTGGCTCATGGAAGGGGAGTGGGTATGGTGGAAAGATCTGTCTTGGGCTTTCTCTGCAAGGACAAGAAAGTCATTGCAGTTTTGTAGGTCACTGCTACGTTCTCCAAGTTACCTTGTCAAGTAAGAAGCTTCTCAGAGCCTCAGTATATCCCTATGTTAGAAATAAATGTAGGTAGTGAGACTAGTATTGTTTGAGAATGAATGTTCCTTGGAGGGGAGGCAGGAGTTTGAAGATAATCCCTTAATGAAAGGTTCTAGTGTCTGTCTAGTAACTATAAAGGTCTGCTACTAGTTCTATTTTTAAAAAGCAAGAGTTTGATCCTTCATTCCTATAATAGCTCATTTCTTTCCTTTAAGGTTTGCCAAGCAATTATCAAAAGTGACCTCATTTGACCCTCACTGTTCTGAAGTTGTTACTCTTCAAGACCCCATTTTACAGATTAAGAAACTGAGACTCAGGCAGGCTGAGTGAGTTGCCCAGCATCACAGAGTCAGTGTCCTAGGCAAGATTCAAACCCAGGCTTGATGTTCTATCCATTAATGTATGGTTATAAAGTATTTTACAGACCTTAATACACTCTGGAAATGTTAGCTACTGTTACCATCACATTGCTGTAACTCATGCATTCAGGAAGAGAAAGAGAAAGGAAACAGTTGGTTGTTTTTTTCTCAGTTCAATTGTTAAAGTACTCTTTTACCCCCTGTAGATATTCAAACGCAACTGGATAAATGGGATGAAGTTAAGTTTCATGGAGACAGAAACAGCAAGGTCCATGCCATGGCAGAGAGGAAGTCAGCGTCATCCAGGACTGGATCCAAAGAACTTCTATGGTAAGATCAGAATTTAAGTCATGCAGTTCCACAACCAAGTATTTGGTAAGGGCCAAATATGTGAGTCACACAATTCCAGGACATGATAAAAAAAAATCAAAAAGGGATCCATGCAGATACTTGGTGCCGTGTTCATTTGTAGGCAAATGGCTGCACAATTGACTAACAGATCTATCCGCCTCAGATAGCTGGTCTGGGATTGTTTAGATATCAATGATTTCGTTCTGAATTACGTTCTCTGGCTATATTGGTCATTCTCACATATTAATTTACATATTAGGACTATTCAGTGAGTGAGTGTGATGATGTATTGTTAACACTGAAAACCAGCAACATTTTCCAAGCTTTTCAAAGCACAAAATGTTCCTGTCTCCAGTTACTCCTATGCATCTCCACTCCAAATGACATTTCAGTGTTGTACAGGGATAAAATAGCACTTGCGACATTGGGTGAGAAGTGTCCTAAGAAAAGCAATATTTGTTTAATAAGCGAGCATAGCTTCTGTATGGACATTGTTAGGGCTGCTGTTTATTTTCTGCAATGATTGGACAGAACCCTGGATTGATCCAAGAGAGTGGGGCTTCATATTGCAGTCACTTAAATACTAAATATAGCCAAGTGGACAGAATAGATAACTTATCTTCTTCATCAAAATACCACTGAGGGCTCTATTAGGCCACAAATAGCATTTAAGCAAAATTAACTAGGATTCTTGGTTAGTCATCTGTAGGAGAGCTGTATTTTATGTTTCTCAAGCTACATAAATTGATTAAACTCTTCCCTTGTAGGTCTTCGGAGAGTAGATCTCAGCCAGAATTGACTAGCGGGAAAAGTGCCCTCAATTCTGAGTCAGCTCCAGATTTAGACTTAGTGCCTCCAGCACAGGTAACAGAACCAATTTTCCCTCTCTTCCAACCAGGATTTTTGCTGTACTTTTTAAAATGTGTTCTTTTTAAATAGAAGGTAGTTGTTGATTAAGTCTATCTGGATCATATAGACAAGATTGGAAATGCATCCTGTATATTGTGTTCCAATGGGTTTTCCATCTTCCCATTCTCTGTGCCTGAAATAACTGACTTTCTATTTAGCCAAACAACGTGCTAATGAAATTCACTGTGTACCTCACACTTTTTTCCCCTTGTTCCACCATTTACTGTTCCGTGATTTTGTGATACAGAATCTGTTCTACTCTAACATTCCCACTATTTATGTAACAAAACACAAGAAAGAGGATATTGCATTTGGCATGTTCATTCAGATTCTGACTCTGGCACAAGGTACTATAAATCAGTGTGCTCATTAACTGGCAGGCAGGAGTGAAAGGAAAGTAGGAAGGAAAAGTTGGTTCAGCATTTCAGCAGTGATTAGACCATCACTACACCTTTGATCTGAAGACAGATGACGCATCTAGGCTGGTCACTTCACCTTGCTATGCAGAATGTAAGGTCCTTGAAGGCAGTCACTATTACTTTTTTGTGTCCCCAGAGGCAAGTGCAGTGAATGTAACATAGTAGCCATTTAACAAAAGTGTTTGGGGATAGCTAGGTTACACAGTGGATAGAGCTCTGAACTTGAAGGCAGGAAGACTTCAATTCAAATCCAACCTCAGACACTTAATATCTATGACCAAGTCACTTAACCTCTTTATGCCTCAATTAATTCAACTGTAAAATGGGAACAATAAATCATCTACCACCCAGGGATGTTGTGAGGCTCAAATGAGATCTTGGTAAAGTACTAACAGGAAGCATAGCACATAAAATGTTTATTTTTTCCCTTTCTTCCACTATTCCTTCCTTTTTGAGTGCTTTTTTATTTGAATCAAATCATTGTTCCATAGATCTAGAGCAAGCAATATTGCAGATATAAAAATATAGAATATGTCTCTCTTTTATACAGGCAGATTATCTACCTATCTCTTGAAAGATATTCATAAAATATATATATCATGTATATACATCTGACATATATGAAACATATGTTTAACTCTCTTGTAAAATATGAGATACATATGTCATGTATGAGGTTTATGTTGTTCAATCATTTTCAGTCATGGCCCCATTCGGAGTTTTCTTGGCAAAGATACTGGAGTAATTTACTGTTTCCTTCTCCAGCTCATTTTACAGATGAGGAAACTGAAGCAAACAGTTAAATGACTTGTCCAGGGTCACAAAGCTAGTAAGTATCTGAGACCAGATTTGAACTCAGGAAAATCTCCCTAACTCTAGGCCCTGTGCCACCTGCTGACCCATATATGAGATATGTATCATATATTTATATGAGAGTTAAATAGCTAAATATGACAATCCTTGTTATAAAAAAATCACAAATAATGTTTCTCATTCTACTTTTTTTTCTCTCTGAGCAAGTTTCACAAAATCCATCAATGGCTTATTTTATGCATCTGCTCAAGGGAGAATTGTCATTTATTCCCTGAATAAGGAATCATACTTTTAAGGTGAACACAGAGCCACATCTGTAGCCTAAAGACTTCCTCCCTTGATGAAAATGGTATTTAAAGTACACCCATCCATTTATTCTATTTTCTCAAATGATGATAGATAGAATTGTCATAGGCCCGATGCATAAATCACCCCCCCACCTGCTGTATTCTATCAGTGCTCTAGAACCCATTTCAAATGCTTATTTCTCTGGGAAGCCTTTGATATTATCTAGGTCCTGTGAGTTTGAACATGGTCTGGGCCTGTGATTTCTTTGGTGGAGGAAACCTCCAGGTCAATTCCCACTCAGCAACTTAAAGTCTTAGAAAACTGCTTAGAGCACATAGAGCTTAAGTGAATTGGAGCCACTGTGTGCCAAATGTGAGCCTTGAACCCAAGTGTTCTTGGTTGTAAGGCCAACTCTCTACCCACCATAGCACACTGCCTCTAAGATATTAGAAAGTGTTCTCAAATGGGAAGCAAACCAGTTGGGTTTCAACAGTTCACTTGTAAGTCAGTTGTTTGGGCTTCATAATGCATTTTGCCATAGAAGTATGGTTTCTTAAATGATGATGCTTAAGGAAAAGAACTTTTAATTAGAGGAGGATATGGATGTAGATGGAAAGTTTTGTGGAGATTCCAAAGGGAACTAAAGATGTGTCAAGGGTTTTAGATTTTGATGGTTCTTTTATTTTTGTCTCATTTCACTCAAAAACTTATTGCTTTCTTTGTCTTTGATAAAAATGACTCACTGATCTCTGCCTTATGTGAATCAGCCACAATCTGAGGTCCTTTTTTTGGTTTACAAATAAAATGAAAAAGATGGAAGATGTTCCTGGTCAAAAGTTAGAGAAGGAAGGGGGAGGGGGAGTTAAAGAAAACGTGTCTGTCCAAGAAAGAGATTGACTGAAATCGAGTCAATAGAATTGGGATCCAGTCAAAGATCTGAGTGGGTCACCAAGGATCTGTGTCTGGTGAAAGAAGATCAGACAAAATCTCAGCTTGGCATGGCACACCTGAGGATCACGAGGTGCACCTTGCCCATATATGGGTCTGGTTTTCACTAAGATTCAAACCCAACTCCTTTAATTCTAGAGCATAGATAAAATAAGCTAACATAAAGTGCTTTGAATCCTTAAAGTGTTATAAAAAAATGAAAGCAGTTGTTACTATAGGCTCATCAGTTTGGAGCTGGAAGGGGCATCAGAAGCCAACCCTAGGCAACTATTTCAGTTTACAACTGAGAAAGCCAAAGTCCACAGATGGAGCAACTTGCCCAAGGTCATAGAGTAATAGATTTAGGGCTCTAAGGGGCCTCAAAGACCATCTGCTGCAACCCTTTGATTTTACAGATGAGGAAACTGAGGGACAGAGAATAGAAGTAGTTTGCCCAAAGCCAAAGAGTTAGCAATTGGCAGAAATAGGATTTAACCTCAGGTCAGTTGACCCCCAAGCCAAGGCCTCTTTCTCCATACCATTCCTTCTCTTCTCACTAAACCACACTGCCAGGAAGATAGGGAAATGGCAAGCGATGGTACAAGTACTTAGAAATCTGTGTTGCCTTATTAGGTAGTCAATCAATAAGCATTTACTACATGCCAGGCACTGTGATAAACACTGGGTATACAAAGAATAGCAAAAAAAAAACCACTGGCCTTGTCCTCAAGGAGCTTACATTCTAACAATGTCCCTGCCCCAGGCTCCCCAGTAGGAAAATCCTAGGTTACTGTTCCAAGCCCTTCCCTGGAACCATGAATATAGATCCTTTATTTAAGATTCCAAGGCATGTAATTTTTTATGCATAATGAATGTACCATGAAAAACATCTTTTGTTCCCATGTGCTCTTTCTAAATATATCTTCCTCTGAAATGACAACTTTTTCCTAACGCCAAATCAAGATGTTTCTTCATAGGTACCTTGGAGATTTGCACTCTGCAGAAGTAGGTGTTGCCCGTTACATAAACCTGGATCCTTGGGACAATTTAATGCAGCAACAAAATGTTTGTTTGAGCAGCAGAGGCTTGGTGGGAGGCAACACATTATCCGCCTGCTTGTGAGGGAGGAGGATTAGCTGGGGTCATCAGTTACCATAGAAACACAACATTCCCTTGCCTTACTGATACAATGCTGATTCTCCTGCTGGCTGCCTCAATACTTGCTTACCCCATCTCCATTCTACCTGTACAGGTATCCCTCTGGTTACACAAGGCATATTTCTGTAAGCTGGAATGCATGCTAAAGGCATGAGGAAACCTTTCACTGCTTAAGTGATTCCCATAGTGAACATAGGGCAGCTAGGTGACACAGTGAATAGAGCACAGGACTTGGAGTCAGAAAGACTCAACTTTGTGAGTTCAAAGCTGACCTCAGACACTTTCTGAAGCTTGTGATCCTAGGCAGGCCACTTGATCCCATTTACCTCAGGTCTTCATCTGTAAAATGGGCAGGAGAAGGAAATGGCAAATCACTCCAGCATCTCTACCAAGAAAACCCCATATGAGATCACAAAGACTCATGCACGACTGAAATGACTGAACAATGACGACAACAAAGTGGTTTGCCATTTCTTGCCAAGAAAACCCCAAAATGCGGTCATGAAGAGTTAGACATGACTAAAAAACAAAAATAGTGAACACATGCTCATGGAGGGCAGAGTCTGTTTCATTTTTGTCTCTGTAAGTCAAGCACAGTGCTTGGCACCTGATAAATATTTGTGAAATGGACAAATGAATTAAATTCTGTGTTGAAAATCACTTCAGAGGCCACTATTCCCCACAAGTGGTCATCCAAGCCTCCATTAGGAGAGAATCCACTATCTCCCAAGGTAGTCCATTCTAATCTGGGAGAGAGAGAGAGAGAGAGAGAGAGAGAGAGAGAGAGAGAGAGAGAGAGAGAAAGAGAGAGACAGAGACAGAGACAAAGACAGAGAGAGAAAGACAGAGACAGAGAGACAGAGACAAACAGACAGAGACAGCAGGGGGGAGAGGAGAGAGGAAGAGAGAAAGGAAGAGAGAGACAAAGACAGAGGGAAGGAAGGGGAGATAGAAGATAGATAAAGGAATAGTAGATATGTACATGAAAAGAGAAAACAGAATAGAGCAAGCTCTATATTTGGTGTTCATTAAGTACTTACCATGTACTAGGTGCTATGCTAAGCTCTGAGGATGAAATAAAGAAATCAAGACAGTTCCTCCTCTGAAGGAGTTTCCATTCTAATGAGGGCAACATATACATATAAAGGGGAGCTGAAAGGGGGGGAGAACAGTACTCAAGTGGGGTGGGGAGACACAAGGCAACTGCTGAGGAAGTAGAGGAGATAATGGCAAGTAGTATAGAGGCTTGGGCCCTGGCAATGTACTTTTGTAGCATTAGGAGTCTTTTTAAGTGAGTATTCAATTCCCAATCTAACTTTTTGGTTTTTGTTGTTGTCGCTGCTGTTTTGTTTATGTACTTATCAAATTTGCTCAAGACAAGGAAATTCGTAATTATCATGTAATCCATGGCTCAAGATCTCAACTCTAAACTGACACAGAATATGGTAATGCCTCAGTAAAGTTCCAGTCCCCTCTCTGGGCATCAGTCCTCAGAAATATCTGAAATGTCTATTCTTGTCTTGCTAAGGATCCTGCTCCTATGCAACTTCCTTCAAGCAATACAGCTTACAAATATTTCACAAGGAACAAGCTTATTTAAGAGAGGAATAAAAGGGGGACAAGGTAGACATTGTCTTCTTCAGGGTTTTTCCTCACCTCAAGTTTTCAAAAGTATTCCTACTAATTCAGAGTCCCATCATCATCCCAGTTGGGAAAGATTTCAGAAGGACTCAGGTTGATGCATAACTCTTCTTTTTGTCTCTCTTGAGCCTGCTCACCACTCTCCTTCTTTTTTGGGGGGGGAGGGGGGCACTGCCCCTTTCCTGAACTCTCTGATCCTCTCTCAGGCCGTAGTGTCCGCAAGCTCTGGGCCAAATTTCCCTCCATGGTCTCAGCAGATTTGATGCCACCATACTAGCTATTCAGAGAAACATGATGGTACAAGATGGTGAGTTTCTCCCTTCTCCCAGGGTTCAGGCACCAGTTCTAAAGAGCCATAGGCCCTCAGATAATCTCACTGCAAATGTGATTTGAATTAATCATAAGATTTTCATATTAAAAATCCAATATATGCTTTAAAAGTGTTCAGATTATAGTTTCATCATTTTCTACATTGAAAGCACACAACAGAGTCCTTCTAATAGCTTGTGGAGTCATGGATTTAAAACGAGAAAAGGAGTTAGGTCTCATTCAGTCCAATCCTCATATTTTGCAGTTGGAGAAATGGTGACCTAAGAGATGTCTCCATCTTTATGTATGTAACAAACAGCTGATACAAGATTGATTATTACCTCACAGAATCACAGAATTTGAGAATAGAAAGAGATTTCAATGACCATCTTTTTCAACCAATATGTGAAAAGGATCCCTATGAAAATGCCCAGCAAATGATTGTCCAGGCAGAGGCTGGATGGAGGAGAAAGCTGCCACCTCTCAAGGCAGCCCATTCCATTTTGGACAGATACTGTTATTTAAATCTAACAAATGTAAGAGTGAGAGGCGTAATGAATAGAGAGATGGCCTCAGAATCAGGCAGAAATGGTTTCTGGCTCCTTCTCTGTTGTAATTGGTTGTGTGACCCTGGGCAGGTCACTTACATGCTGAGATCTCCAATCAACACTTTAAGGCTATAAGCTGCATCAGAAGAGGGACTTTCATCATTAGAAAGTGCCCTATTCCAATGAAATGATAGTTTCAGCCCCTATTGTTATATTTAGTCATAAATATAAGTCAATGTGTTGCAGTAGAAAGATAGGGGGTGTAAAAATGTTTAATGACAGGAACTCCAAAAGGCACAGCATAGTTTTAAGTTTAATCTATATTATGACATTTTCACCATCACCTTCTTAAGTCTAGAAGGTCAGCTAAACAATAAATTGAGCTGTGATTTGTAGCACTTGCCCCTTTCTGAAGTGTCCATTTGAGTTGGCTCCAGCACTTGAAAAAGGTCCTTAGCTTTGAGTCAAAGACACAAGTTCAATTATGTGACTCTGGACAAGTCATTTAATATCTTTGCCTCATTCATTCATCTTTAAAACAGGGTGTGTAATATGTAGAATTGTGAAGAAAATATTTTGTAAGTCTTAAAACACTATAGAAGCAGGAATTGTGATTATTGAGAGTAAGAGACCTTGAAAATGATGTGGAACATTATTATTAAGTCTTTTCAGTAATGTCCAATTTTCCATGACCCTGTTTGGGGATTTTGCAGGAAATATACTGGAGTAGTTTGCCATTTCCTTTTTCAGCTCACTTTACAATTGAGGAAACTGAGGCAAACAGGGTTCAGTGACTTTCCCAGAGTCACATAGCTGGGGAGTGTCTGAGGCTGGATTTGAACTCATGAAAATGAGTCTTCCTGATTCCAAACCCAGTGCTCTATCATGGTGCCCTGTATGTAAAATATCAGCTATGTAAAGTGGCCATCTCTCTGAGATGATGAAAAAATCAGGCAGTTTATGGAATTTCTATCTGTAAATAAAGAGGAAATGGGAATTACAGATATAAATTAGTGCTTTGAGTGAGCGGCCAAATTTATGCTCAGTTATTTCATTTCCCACCTTGGGGGCTGCGGGTACCAGTTAACAGACAGACTTATGCCCATGGGAGTCTGAATACCACCTGAACACATGGGAGCAAAACTCTTCATTGGTCTCTTATTTTCTGTAATTGAGATCCCAGCTACTGATTTCACTACCTTTTCTCCTGCAATTCTATATTTTAACATAATCGTATTTCCATCAGGTTGGCAGTAATCAAGATTCAGAAGAAATTAAGCCATTAAGAAATAAATGCAGTCTTTTTTTCCAAACAAATGAGTGACATGAAAAGAGGGAGGAGAATGTGCTCATCCTTTTAACAACCTTCTTTTTAACTCCAGAAACTTTATGGTCTCTTCATTTGTAGCAGAAGGGCTTTTTTCCATAGGTAAACTGTTATTGCTGACTATTAGCATGGTCCCCACCATCTTTGCTTTGAGGATCCTTATGGTTGCCAACATTGGCATCAAAAGGTATATTTCCATCCATATGGTCAGTGGAGCTATGAATTAGTATAGTCATTTTGGAAAGCAGTTTGATTTGTGCAAATAAAGTGATGAAAAAGTCTGATACCCCTTGACCCAGAGAGTCCACTGCCAAGAATATACATATCCCAAGGAGTTTATTGATAAAAATAAAGTCCCCACATATATCAAAATGTTTATAGCAGCACTTTGTGTATTAGTAATGAACTGAAGGCAAAGCAAATACCCATCACAAGGGGGATAGCTAAGCAATTGTGGCACATGAATATAATGGAATATCACTGTGCTATAAGAAACAACAAATATGACAAATACAAAGAAGGAAAGATCTACTTGAAATGATGCAAAGTGAAGCTAGCAGAGACAGGAGAACAGTATGCACAATGACTACAACAGTGTTAATAGAGCAACAACCACAAGACAATCCAAAATGAATATTGTGAAATGACAAAACTTCGCCCCCAAAAAGACATGAAAAAACCCCTCCCTCCACTCCTCTTTTTTTGCTGGATCTTCATATCATGCCTACTACCTGTGGTTTTTCCCCACTGATCTATCCAGGGGCCCTCTTCTCTTTCTATACTCTCTCTTTCTTGACCTTATCAGCTTTGTTGGGTTCAATGACCATCTCTATACAAATGATTGCCACATCTATGTATATGGCCTTAGCATCAGTCCACATTTTGGACATTTTGAACTAGATGTCCAGTAAGTGTCTCAGATTCAATCTGCCTGAAACAGAACCCATTATATTCCCTCTTCCCCTCTAATTCTCTTCTCTTCTGAACTTATTACTATTGAAAGTACCACTATCCTTCCAGTTATTTAGTTTCAAAATCTGTGCCATCCCTGACTTCTCTCTTGCTCACCCCCTATGTCTGGTCAATTGCCAAATCTCGTCACTTCTTCCTGTACAACACCACTCAACACTCATACATCTACCACACTAGGTTAGACTGTTATCCCCTCTTGCCTAGACCATTGCAATGGCTTTCTAATTGTTCTCCCTTGAGACAGCCAGGTGGCACAGTAGTTAGAACCCTAGGCCTGGTGTCAGGAAGACCTGAGTTCAAATGCAGCCTCAAACACTTACTAATTGTTTGACTCTGGGTAAGTCACTTCTGCTTGATTCAGTTTCTTCATCTGTAAAATGAGGGTGATAATAGCACCCACCTCCAGAATTGTTGTGAGGATCGAAATTGTAAAGTACTTAGAGCAGTTCCTAGGGTAGAGTAGATGCTATGAGTGATTACACCAATCCAACTCCCACTCAGCAACCAAAGGGTAAGCCTGTCCATGTCACCCCCTTAATCAATAAATCTCAATGGCTCCCTCTTACTTACAGGATGAAATATAAAACACTTTGGCATTTAAAACTTCACAGTCTGGCCCCTTCTTTCCTTTTCAGTCTTCTGACATTTTACTCTACTTCCCACACTCTGATCCAGCCATATTGGTCAGCTTGCCATTCCTTAAACATGATACCCCATACATCTCCTGTCTCTGTTTCTTTGTCCTGGTCTACTCTGTGCCTGGAAGCTCCCTCCTCACGCCCGGTCTCTGACTCTTAGCATCACTAGCTTTCTTCAGACTGAGTTCAAGCACAGTTTCCTATAAGAGGCCTTTCCTTCATACCACTGCCCCCTTCACAGCTGCTAGTGTTATCTCTTCTAAGGTTGCCTTCCATCTACCCTGTATTTATCCCATATGTAGCTTATATTTACATACATGCTTTCTCTCCCATTATAATACAAGCTCCTTGGGGGCAGATTCTGTTTTGTTTCACTTTGTTGTTTTGGGGTTTTGCCATTTATTTTTTTTAATTTGTTTTATTTTCAATTCACAGAGGAAAACAAGCATTTCCATAACACCACAATAAAAAAAGATGATTGCTTATGAAACTGCAAATTCACAATGTACAACTTGCTATTCCCTACAAATATACAACAAAGTTATCATGTAAATCTCTTTTTTCCTCTTTTCCCCTCCCCCACTCCCTGACCATGGAGATGGCTACCATTAGACAAAAATAGATAGATGATAGATAGATAGAGAGACAGACAGACAAGAGACAGACAGACAGAGCGATAGATAGATAGATAGATAGATAGATAGATAGATAGATAGACAATAGAGAGATATATGATAGATAAATAAATGATAGATAGATAGAT